>SJYO01052474.1:32585327-33230975 GCA_006410555.1 Capra ibex
CCTGAAAACCTGAGTCTCCCTCTCCCTCTCCCACCCTACTAAACCCTCTTACCCTTAAGATTGTACATATGATAGTACATTCTTAACTTAGCGGTCAGGTACAGACTGCGTCCCACGTCGTACGAACCCCGACCACGTACCCCTACTGGGTCTCTCTACAACACCCCTCCCTCCACCCTCCCCCCAAGTACAAACCCTTGCGTACATTCTTAATTTCTAAAATTTTAAAATTTTTATTTTTTATTTAAAAAAAAAAAATTTTTTTCTTTTCGATACTGGTTGGATATGTCGTATAATTCGTCTCTGTACCAGGTAAATCAGTTTCAACACAAAAAAGGTAATCAGTACATACCTACACTTTCAACCTGATATTTCTTTCGACTCGTGACTTCTTAACTACGAAAAATTGACACTACAACCTCTTCTGTGAACTTTCAAGGAATCTGACGTTCCTCTAGTTTGGTCAGTTAGGAGTTCCTTTAGTCAGGACTTATAAGTAACCTTCCTGACTACGACTTCGACTTCGATGTTATGAAACTGGTGGGACTACACTTCTTGACTGAGTAAAGTTTTCTGAGACTACGACCCTTTCTAACTTCCTTCATCCTCTTCCCCTACTGTCTCCTACGCTACAAATCTACCGTAGTGGTGGAGCTACCTGTACTCAAACTCGTTCGAGGCCCTCAACCACTACCTGTCCCTTCGGACCACACGACGTCAGGTACCCCATCGTTTCTCAGTCTGTACTGACTCGTTGACTTGACTTGACTTTAGATGTTCGTCCTTCCAATTACATTACATCAGGACAAAACGACCACGTAGTGAACCTACTTCGTTTACGTTGAGTAGCGACCTATTTCATGTTGACATGTCGTCTGTTTAAATTATCAACTAATCTGTATCTTATTCTCTCTTAAGTACTAGACCATGTGATGTATACTTACTCTATTAATATTGACGTCGGGTCTGTCTGTTTCTCTCGTTCACATTCTCTACGTCTCTCCATATCTTACTAGTGTAGACTATAGATCGATTATATATAGATGAACCAGAAGGTCCCCTTCTGTCTCTTACATATCGATCTCCGTCATAAACTAATACCAACTCCTAAAAGGTCCCGAAAACTTGTGGATTAAAGAGTCTAAGTACTTCAATTATGTTTTAACAAATGTATTTTTACTCTAATTTATTTTTTAGTCAACTCTGGATCTTATACTATCTTTTCGTTTTTGTACCTCTTCTAAAAAGTTAGTCGGTTTCTCTCCCTTATTTTGGTTTAATGTCTGAACACGAGTCGAATAATACCAAACTGAATTATAAAAAGTCAAATACCACTACACTTTCACTATCCATAAGGTACCTTTTGTATGAAACTTAAAAAGGACCTGGTCGTTATACGTCATCTGAGAGAGTACTACGATCCCGTCGTAGTCGTTTACGTCGAGGGTCAGTCGGTGCACCAGTACTCCTACTCGTTGTCTATGTAAATATTGGAGAGACATGTATCTGTTAGTAAGACATAAATTGAAAGCCTCAAGTTATTAAATGTACTGTATAAGTTGTGACATAATATTTTATCCGTAGTGTAATCTACTAAAACGGGTTGACATCCGACTGCATTCACAAGACTAGTTCAAATTTCATCCAATCCAAGTCGATACTACTAACTGTCCAACCCACATAATTTGCGTAAAAGTTGAATACTACTGAAATAGTCCTGCATTGGTACAGTATTCACCTCCTTTTAGACATGTATATTTCCTTACCGTTAATCTGGTTAACTTCTGAAGGATTTTGTTGTCACTTTTGATGTACCGACACTTTATTATTGTAGTTTCACGGTTGTCTTTTATTCACAGTCGAATCTTTACACATTGGTCATGGTATGTCGATAGAAAGTCCTACTCCCGTTTTATTCTATTGAATATACTTTTATTTTTGGTTCCCTAAATGATACTTATCTATTGATACCTTTAAGATTGTTTATAGGATGTACTTCTCCCTTACGTTGGTACCTTCCTTCAGGATACTAAATTTTTGTTTTTGTTTTTGTTTTTGTTTTAAGACTGTCCGTACGACGACGACGACGATTCAGTGAAGTCAACACAGGCTGAGACACACTGGGGTATCTGTCGTCGGGTGATTCGAGGAGACAGGGACCCTAAGAGGTCCGTTCTTATGACCTCACCCAACGGTAAAGGAAGAGGTTACGTACTTTCACTTTTCACTTTCCCTTCAACGAGTCAACACGGGCTGAGAAGCGCTGGGGTACCTGACGCCGGATGGTCCGAGGAGACAGGTACCCTAAAAGGTCCGTTCTCATGACCATCCATACTTCCTTCGACTTTTGTAACTGAAACTTTTGTTATAATTATTACAGATTAAAAAATTACTTTTTACTCTATCTTGGTTTTATAACTTACTGTTATCGTATATCAATAATAAGGGTTTGACATATGACTCTGTGGGTATCGTAGGATCCCTTACGTGGTCCCGTGGTCTTCTACACCTTTAAAAGATTCTGTATGTCGTCGTAGATAACCTGTGTCGTACCTCACGATCGAGTCTCGTTAAGTACCAAAGTCGAAACTTAACATGACAAGGAAACTAATATAAAAAAAAACTTTGAACCAAAACTTATTTACAAAGACACTTTTTTTTTTTTTTGTTTTGGGTTCTATTAGTTATACTTTGTTCTTTCACTTTTATAAGTCAAAATAAGACTATAGACTCTTCAACACGGTACGGATTGTTCACGTGTTATGCGATATTCTTTCATTAACTCAATAATCTCTTCCTTTATTTTAGTAAAAAGGAAAGGTAAATACAGATAATGATAACAGTTTACCGATGATTCAAAAAACCTATTTTACACACAATTCAACAAAACTGTACTACTGAATTCGTTTTATAAGAAATAAAAAAAACGGATTTTCGTGATACTTTTTTCACTCTGTGTATTATCCTTGACTCTTTCAAACTCTTGTAGACTGTACATTTAACCGTACTCCTATTGACCTATCTATGACTAGTTTAAGGACAAAACAAGTTAATTTATACTTACAATTTTAAAGATTTCCTTTTCTTATCACTTTCATATCTGCATATAGATGGTTTGTTTATTTACACCCCTTTTTAACTTACACCCCTTAGTTAGAGTCAGAGTTTCTTTCGTTTTACCCTAAAAACAAACGTTATATTCTTTCGGTTTGGTTCCAAAATTCTTAATCTTTCCTTTTAATGAGTCTTTTAATGATTTTAATGAGTCTTTACTATACTGAACTCAATGATTATTTTCATAAAAAGTCAATATTTTATTTTTAAAATTTCAATTAAAGTAAAAATATACGATCTTTATCTTTTCAAAATTACTTTTTCTTCTAAGTAAGATGGTATAGTTCATTTTACCTGACAAAAACAATCCCTATTTAGATTACTTTTACACGTTGAGAACATATTTTTTACGAATGTGAAATATTTATCAAAATATTTTTATGATTTTTACTGAATTATTTTACCTTTAATAATTTCATTTACAAATTACCCTTTATTCCATTATAACATTCTTATATTAAAGACGGATTATCCCAAAAGGACTTTAAGTCATCCGATTGAAAGTTTAAATATTTCTTCTGATTTTCCGATCCTTTGAGACTTCTGTTTAGTGCTCCGTTCCACCCCGTTCCTGTAATTGTTAACTCTACAATTACGAATACTGTTTTGATGTCACTACGTCAGTCACACCATGTCCGTCACCCTATTTGTCTCTCTGTGAATCCTTTCTTGTTTCTCGGGTTGTACGTACCTTTACTAGATGTTGTCCCAATCATAAAGTCTCAGTACTTCTTTTCCTGACAAGTTTGTAACAAGATTCCCTTTTTACTATAGCTTAAGGGAAAGTGTAATGTGTCCTTTAATTTAAGGTCAAAAAGTTTCTTCAGTTTGATTCCTTTTAGGTTTAAATTCTGTAGACTTTTGTTTTGAAAAATAAAACATTATTAACATCCAAGAATACGTCAACATTTTTCATGATGTCTCTCTAGAGTACTTGTAAAATGGGATCAAGGTTTTCCCATTGTAGAACGTTTCGATAGAATCTTACAGGGTTGGTCCTATAACTGTAACTATGTCAGTTCTATGTCTTGTCAAGGTAGCGTTCTTAGGGAGAACAAAAGTGAAATTTCGGTGTGGGTGGAAGGAGAGGAGGTGAGGGTAGAAAGGAGGAGATGATTAGACAAGAGATAAAGATCTTAAAATAGTATAGTTCTTACGGTACATTGTATAACCCGAAGGTTCCTCCGAGTCACCATTTCTTATTTAGACGGTTCGTCCTCTACGTTCTCTGTACACAAGTTAGGGACCCAGAATCTCTAGGGGGACCTCCTTCTTTACCGTTGGGTGACGTTAGATCGAACTCTTTAAGGTACCTGTTTCCTTGAACCACCCGAAACTCACTGACTCGTGTACATTGTATAAGATATCCAATGTATATATTTGCATTGGAAACCCCCGAACGGAAAAAGTGACTAGGATTAAGGGACTTCTAAGTATGTACAACAACATACTTAGTTAACAGCCAAGGAAAAATAACTGATCCTCATAAAAGATTATACCTACATCGTGTGAACCGAATTATTAAGTGACAAACTTCTTATAGACGCAACAAAGGTCAAACCCCGATGTTTATTTCGAGATACTTGTAACTCCACGTCCGAAAACATACTTATATTGAAAATGAAATAGTTCTTATTTCCGAGTCCACACGTTGATGACCCAGTATAGGTCGACGTGCAAATGAAGAACTTTTTGAGGGTTCGACAAAAGACGTTAGCGAGATGGTAAAATGAAAGAGTAGTCTTTACATACGCACCAGGTCAAAGAGAAATGGTTATAAACGTACGTACACAAGAGTCAGTGAGTCAGCACAGGTCGATAAACACTAGGGTACCTGACATAAGACGGTTCAAAGAGACGGGTACCCTAAAAGGTCTGTTTTTATGATCTCACTCAATCGACGATGAAGGAGGAGACCCCCTTAGAAGGGGTGGGTCCCTGACTTGGGTACAGAGTACGTAGAGGAAGTAACCGTCCACCTAAGAAATGGTGACACGGCGGACCCTTCGTGAACGATTATAAACTACCGTGAAATACTCAACATCGGTAAGACTATCTATAAATCATTATAAAGGAACACGAAAATTAAACGTAGAGGGATTACCGATTACTACATTGTTGAAAAGTACACGAAACGGTAGTCACATAGAAAAAGTTACTTTACAGACACGTACAGAAAACGGATAGAAGATTAATCTAAATAAAAAATGATAATTCAACGTTCTCAAGAAAAATATATATGGTCTATGATCAAAGAAACAGTCTATATAACGAACGTTTATAAAGAGGATCAGAATCGAAAAAGTAGGGGAATTACACTAGGCAAAATCTCGTTACGGTTTATAAATAAAGATTCTAAAATATCAAAATTTAACATATAACTTCAGGTACTAGGTAAAACTCAATTAAAACAAACTCAATACTCTACTCTAAATCCAACACTAAGAAAAAAAGAAGGGAAAAGGGTTAACGAGGTTATATTAAACAACTTCTCAGATCGGGAGAAGGTGACGTAAATGTGGAAACGGTCTATAATAAACCCTTGTAGACATACCTATATACAGAACTCGAGAGATAAAACAGTTAAATACATAAATAGGGAGACGGTTATGGTATGACAAAATCGTCACTATATCATATCTCGTTAATATACCATATTCAAATACAGTATACCTGACTAAGGGAAAGTCAATTAAGAATAAATTCAGTAAGACCCCTAAAACAGAAAGGTTTATTTAAAATCTTATTCGAAAAATATCTAAGTTTGTTGAAACGATCCTAAAATCATTCTCAATGTAACTTGGAGGAGTTTCTATTTAAACTCCTAACTGTAGAAATGTTACAACTAAGAAGGATAGGTTCTTATATTATACGAAGGGGTAAGTATGTTCAGGGGAAAATAAAGAAAGTAATCGTTCACTCACTTTTTTATTTTGGTATTATAAAAGTTAAATACAAGGTTACCTGAATTTCGGTCTTATATATTTATTGAGATACTTAGTTACTCTTTTTTATTAATTCGGTTATCTTTTGTACGTTTAGTGAACTTGTTCGTAAAGTGACTTCTTTATTTATGGATGACTCGTACCCTTCATATGCGTTGGAATAACCATTATCCTGTGTAGTGATCCTTGTGTCGATCACCTCCACTACCTTAAGGTCACCTCGACAAAGTTTAGGTTTTTCTACTACGACACTTTCACGACGTGAGTTATACGGTCGTGTAAACTTTCTGAGTCGTCACCGGTGTCCTGACTTTTTCCAGTCAAAAGTAAGGTTAGGGTTTCTTTCCGTTACGGTTTCTTACGAGTTTGATAACGTGTTAACGTGAGTAGAGTGTGGGATCATTTCATTACGAGTTTTAAAAGATTTGGTATGAAGTTGTTATACATTTGGCACTTGAAGGTCTACAAGTTCGACCAAAATTTTTTCCGTCTCCTTGGTCTCTAGTTTAACGGTTGTAGGCGACCTAATAGTTTTTTCGGTCTCAAGGTCTTTTTGTAGATAAAGACGAAATAACTGATACGGTTTTGGAAACTGACACACCTAGTGGTGTTTGGCCTTTTAAGACTTTCTCTACCCTTATGGTCTGGTGCACTGGACGGAGAACTCTTTAGACATACGTCCAGTTCTTCGTTCAGGTCTTCGTTCATACGTCCAGGTCAATCTTGACCTGTACCTTGTTGTCTGATCAAGGTTTAGCCCTTTCCTCATGCAGTTCCGACGTATAACAGTGGGACGAATAAATTGAATATAAGTCTCATGTAGTACACTTTACGGCCCAACCTACTTCGTGTTCGACCCTAGTTCTAACGACCCTCTTTATAGTTATTGGAGTCTATGCGTCTACTGTGGTGGGAATACCGTCTTTCGTTTCTCCTTGACTTCTCGGATAACTACTTTCACTTTCTCCTCTCACTTTTTCTACAGAATTTTGAGTCGAAAGTTTTTTACTTCTAGTACCGTAGACCAGGGTAGTGAAGTACCCTTTATCTACCCCTTTGTTACCTTTGTCACTTTATAAAATAAAAGAACCCGACGTTTTAGTGACGTCTACCACTGACGTCGGTACTTTAATTTTCTACGAACGAGGAACCTTCCTTTCGATACCAGTTAGAACCGTCGTATAATTTTTCGTCTCTGTAATGAAATGGTTGTTTCTAGGTAGATCAGGTTCGATACTAAAAAAAGTCATTAGAACATACCTACACTTTCAACCTGATATTTCTCTCGACTCGTGGCTTCTTAACTATGAAAACTTGACACCACAACCTTTTCTGAGAACTCTCAAGGAACCTGACGTTCCTCTAGTTTGGTCAGGTAGGATTTCCTTTATTCAGGACTTATAAGTAACCTTCCTGACTAGGACTTCGACTTTGAGGTTATGAAACCGGTGTACTACGTTTCTTGACTAAGTTAAACTTCTCTGGGATTACGACCCTTTCTAACTTCGACCTTCCTCTTCCCCTATGTCTCCTACTCTACCAACCTGTCGTAGTGGTCGAGTTACCTGTACTCAAACCCATCCAAGGCCCTCAACCACTACCTGTCCCTCCGGACCGCACGACATCAGGTACCCCAGTGTTTCTCAACCTGTCCTGACTCTCTGATTTGACTTGACTTAACTAACCATTACGTTAGTTCCTTTATTTTAGATTTCGGAGTTATTCTATTGTAGTGTGTTGCTAATCTAACCCTTTTGGATTTTTGAGACTCCTGTAGTTCAAAACGATTCTTATATTTCGTTGACTTTTATTATAAGTGACGACCACTCTTACCAACTATTTAGTAAATTTTTTTATTCGACTTTACATACAACGTACTTCTCTACCCAATTCTCGTCGTAATGAATAGTACCACTTTATTGGCCTTTGTTGTTTTCTCATCTTACTTAATTATTTAATACAACGACGACGACGATTCAACGAAGTCAGCACAGGCTGAGAATCGCTGGGGTACCTGACGTCGGGTGGTCCGAGGAGGTAGGTACCCTGAAAGGTCTGTTCTCATGACCTCACGCCACGGTAACGGAAGAGGCTTATTTAATACAATTCAAATACATTACCGTATGGAATGTACTTACTAGTGTTAACCCGGTACCGGTGTTCGAAGTTTTAATCTTCTAAGAGTGATTGTTACGACTCTCTTTTTCGTTCAGTCCTTCCTACGTCCGAGTACTCAAGTGACTATATTTATCCACTTTCGTTCCTGATTTAATAATTCTCTATACACTTATACCTCATGTCTAAAAAATTTTTTCCTTTACTATTTTTTTTAAGTCCCTTTACTAATAAACCCCTACCTCTTCCCTCCCTAACCCCGTTTGAATTCTCAAATTTGTAAAACAATTACAAAACAAAGAATTCGACCCACGTACCCACCAGCAAACTAATCTTGAGTTTGATACTATATATAATATTATGGAGAAACCTACTAATTATAATTATAAAAATTAATCTCTTTTCTCCCCTTTCAGACACAGTACACGTAACAATCGTGGTCCTTTTTCAATCCTATGTCATTAACAAAGTTTTCTTTATTCTTTTGGTTGTTACAGTCGTAAATTTAGACTAAAGGCAACACGTTCATTTCAATCCGTTAATGTACAGTTCAAAAATACTTAAATATACAATAGAAACAAGAAAAACACCAGTACCAAAAGTCCTTGTCAACTTAATTTAAAACTGAACAATTAAAATTCAATACGGAAGTCAATACATTGAAAAGTTTATACAAAATAACTCGGTCTCATTTCTGATGTGACTATTTTACATGTCATGTTATTTACTCTAATGAGGTCACGAAAAAAAAAATTGAAGGATACACTTATAATGTACAAAACCTTTACCGAAAGATTCACAAGAGTTCTTTCAATATTAACAAAAGAAGTTCACACCGATCTAAGTGAAATGGACATTTACACTACGGGTAACAAAACGACTTAAGGATCTAAATGGGAAAACCCAAAAAAGGTGCCAATTACCGACACTAGGAACATCTCGAACAGTCGTACCGGAGACCTTACACGTCATAGATCCTTTCTAAGTCCTAGTGGACCTTTTGAAGTCCTTTGACTCCCTTAATGTTGTCTTGTTGCCTTGTTACAAGAATTTTTACTTATGTAAAACCAGTTCTCTTGAAATCCCTAAATAATTTTCGAAGTTTGTTCTCATGAGGAAGGTAGAGGGGAGTCAAGTCAAGTCAAGTCAAGTCAGCGAGTCAGCACAGGTTGAGAAACGTTGGGGTACATAGCGTCGTACGGTCCGGAGGGACAGGTAGTGGTTGAGGGCCTCAAGTGAGTCTGAGCGCAAGTAGATCAGTCACTACGGTAGGTCGGTAGAGTAGGAGTCAGCAGGGGAAGAAGAGGACGGGGCTTAGGGAGGACCGTAGTCTCAGAAAAGGTTACTCAGTTGAGAAGTGTACTCCACCGGTTTCATGACCTTAAAGTCGAAATCGTAGTAAGGAAGGTTTCTTTAGGGTCCTAACTAGAGGAAGTCTTACCTGACCAACCTAGAGCAACGTCAGGTTCCCTGAGAGTTCTCAGAAGAGGTTGTGGTGTCAAGTTTTCGTAGTTAAGAAGCCGCGAGTCGGAAGAAGTGTCAGGTTGAGAGTGTAGGTATGTACTGATGACCTTTTTGGTATCGGAGGTTATGGTGTCAAGTTTTCGTAGTTAAGAAGCCGCGAGTCGGAAGAAGTGTCAGGTTGAGAGTGTAGGTATGTACTGATGACCTTTTTGGTATCGGAACTGATCTACCTGGAATCAGCCGTTTCATTACAGAGACGAAAACTTATACAACCAGTATTGAAAAGAAGGTTCCTCATTCGTAGAGAATTAGAGTACCGACGTGAGTGGTAGACGTCACTAAAACTTCGGGGTTTTTTATTTCAGACTGTGACAAAAGTGAAAAAGAGGTGGATAAAGGGTACCTCACTACCCTGGCCTACGGTACCAGAAGCAAAAGACTTACAACTCGAAATTCGGTTGAAAGAGTGAGAGGAGAAAGTGAAAGTAGTTCTCCGAAAAATCAAGGAGAAGTGAAAGACAGTATTCCCACCACAGTAGACGTATCGACTCCAATAACTATAAAGAGGGTCGTTAGAACTAAGGTCGAACACAAAGAAGGTCGGGTCGGAAAGAGTACTACATGAGACTTATATTCAATTTATTCGTCCCACTGTTATATGTCGGAACTGCGTGAGAAAAAGGATAAACAACAAGGTACAGGTCAAGATTACCAACGAAGCTACGTTTCTTTATCTCCTTTTGTTGTCTTACCCTTTCTGATCTCTAGAGAAGTTCTTTTAATCTCTATGGTTCCCTTGTAAAGTACGTTTCTACCCGAGCTATTTCCTGTCTTTACCATACCTGGATTGTCTTCGTCTTCTATAATTCTTCTCTACTCCCCTTATGTGTCTTCTTGACATGTTTTTCCTAGAAGTACTGGGTCTATTAGTACTACCACACTAGTGAGTGGATCTCGGTCTGTAGAACCTTTCACTTCAGTCCACCCGGAATCTTTCGTAGTGATGTTTGTTTCGATCACCTCCACTACCTTAAGGTCATCTCTATAAAGTTTAGGACTTTCTACTACGACACTTTCACGACGTGTGTTATACGGTCGTTTAAACCTTTTGAGTCGTCACCGTTGTCCTGACTTTTTCCAGTCAAAAGTAAGATTAGGGTTTCTTTCCTTTGCGGTTTCTTACGAGGTTGATGGTGTGTTAACGTGAGAAGAGTGTGCGATCATTTCATTACGAGTTTTAAGAGGTTCGGTCCGAAGTCGTTATGCACTTGACACTTGAAGGTCTACAAGTTCGACCAAAATCTTTTCCGTCTCCTTGGTCTCTAGTTTAACGGTTGTAGGCGACCTAGTACCTTTTTCGTTCTCTCAAGGTCTTTTTGTAAATAAAGATGAAATAATTGATACGGTTTCGGAAACTGACACACCTAGTGTTATTTGATACCTTTTAAGACTTTCTCTACCCTTATGGTCTGGTAGAGGAGATGGGTATGTTTTTACTTTGGTTTTCCTTCGTGAATGATGAATTTATTCGTTTATAATTATTGATCATATAAATTGAGTCATTCCAGATATTTATGACAACTTGTAGATGGTCTATCACGGTCCATTACAAGTTTCATGACTTTTACATCGTATTTTTATTTGTCTGTAACACATTATTATTCTCTGGTCACGTTGGGTTAGGTCATAAGAACGGACCTTTTGAGGTACCTGTCTCCTCGGACCACCCGATGCCATGTACCTCAGGGTCTCAGCCTGTCCTACCTCGTGTATGTGTGTACGAAGAACTCCCGTTCCTGAAATGAAAAAAAGACACTGGGTCAAAAGGGAATCACGAATTGTTTAGTGTCGTGTAATCATCCGTGAATTATGAATAATAATGAGTAATGGTAATTATGTAAATTGTAAACAAACAACGTACTTGTTTACACGGAGTCTCGGTGTATCGACCAGGAATTTTGATCTCAAACTTGGATCAGATAGTTATTACTTTTTGTCTACGGTACATAAGACTCGAACCCGAAGGGAACACCAAATCGACCATTTCTTAGACGGACGTCACACTCTGGACCCAAGTCAGGGACCCAACCCTTTTAGGGGACCTCTTCCCTTTCCGATCGTCATAAGATCGGACCTCTTAAGGTACCTGATTCAGTGTTTCTCAACCTGTACAGATTCGTTAAAAGTGAAGTGAAGTGAAGTGAAGTAAGACTCGAATGAGACAGGTTCCGTCGTACGAGTGACGAAACGTAAAAAATACAGTGAATTAGGAGTGTTGGCAAAACAGAAAAACGTAAAGAAAAAGAACGTCTACCAGAACTAGTGATGGAAGACATGTTACAGAGCTTGGAGGTAGGTATCAAGAAGTCCGTGAGACAGACAGTCTAGATTAGGGAACATAGATAAACAGTGAAGGTGACATATTAGTATTCCCTAAACTAAAACCAGTATGGACTTATCAGATCACCAAAAGGGATGAAAGAAGTTAAATTCAGACTTAAACCGTTATTCCTCAAGTACTAGACTCGGTGTCAGTCGATGACCAGAACAAAAACGACTGACATATCTTGAAGAGGTAAAAACCGACGTTTCTTATATTAGGTAGGCTAAAGTCATAACTGGTAGACCACTACAGGTATACAGCTCAGAAGAGATTACAAAAACCTTCTCTCACAAACGATACTGGTCACGTAAGAGAACCGTTTTGAGACGATCGGAAACTGGTCGAAACAAAACATGAGGTTCCGGCTTAAACGGGCAACGAGGTCCATCGAGAACTGAAGGATGAAAACGTAAGGACAGGGGATATTACTTTTCCTGCAGAAAAACCCACAATTAAGAATTCCCAGAACATCCAGAAGTATCTTGGCAAGTTGAAGTCGAAGAAGTCGTAATGATCAGTCCCGTATCTGAAGCTAATGACACTATAACTTACCAAACGGAACCTTTACTTGTCTCTATTAAGACAGTAAAAACTCTAACGTAGGTTCATGACGTAAAGTCTCAGAAAGCAACTGATAATACCGATGAGATCAAGAAGATTCCCTAAGAACGGGCGTCATCATCTATATAACCAGTAGACTCAATTTAAGTGGGTAAGGTCAGGTAAAATCAAGTGACTAAGGATTTTACAACTACAAGTGAGAACGGTAGAGGACAAACTAGTGAAGGTTAAAAGGAACTAAGTACCTGGATTGTGAGGTCCAAGGATACGTTATAACGAGAAATGTCGTAGTCTCAAATGAAGGTAGTGGGCAGTGTAGGTGTTGACCCACAACAAAAACGAAACTAAGGTAGAGAAGTACGAATACCTCAATAAAGAGGTGAGAAGAGGTCATCGTATAACTCGTGGATGGTCCCCTCTCTCAAGTAGAAAGTCACAGTATGGAAACACGGAAAAGTGTGACAAATACCCCAAGAGTTCCGTTCTTATGACTTCACCAAACGGTAAACGAAGAGGTCACCTGGTGTAAAACAGTCTTGAGAGGCGGTACTAGACAGACAGAACCCCCCGGGATATGCCATACCGAGTATCAAAGTAACTCGATCTGTTCCGACACCAAGTACACTAGTCAAACCAATCACTAGGGGGAGTTTTAGAGTCGGTCAGGGTCTGGTCTCACGAAGGAGAAAGGTGTTGGAAACAAAGACACCCTCGGTCTTATAGGAACCGATGGATCTTCCCCTCGTCAAGTCACATAAGTAATTAACCCGACGTACCACAGTCCGTTAGGTAAACCGACTAAAGAGGGGGTTATTTAACTGATTAAATAAAATGTCTTAACTGGTGTAGTCGATCAATAAAATTACCATTTAGTTTACTACGAAAAGATGAAAAATAGAATCATTCAGAGGTTGACTAATTCTCAAATCCCAGTCTGTATGGATTTAATATTAGGTTTCAGTCGATGAATAATTAAATATTTTAGAACCCTCATAAAATAAATTGGTGAAATCCGAAAGTAGTACAATAATCATCTTTACGACCGTTATTGTTAAGAATAGATCAATTAATTAGGAAAGTGATTCTCCTAATTTACCTCCATTGAGAAATCAAGGACTGTATTACAGACTGGGAACTCAAAACAACTCGTTTTCGACGACAATAATATACATAGCAACATTAATTGGAATACGAAATAAAGTTATAGTAGAAACAAGACACTGAAAATGACTGGAGGAACTGGATGTAGAAAAGGAAAGGAAGGTTCTATATGTCAATGAATGAAAACGAGTAACCTATAATGAGGAAGTAATACCTTACCTTTGACACAATATTTTTTAACCGAGTCCAGAGAGAAACGGATGGACGATTTATATCCGTGGAACTTACGGTCAAGTAATTAGGAAAATGAGAGTCGAGAAAGTACTTACTTATCTAACAAAGAGAAAACCCGTAGAAACAATTACAGTGACTACCATAATGTGACTAAAAAATATTCCAGAAAATGTGTATAGGAAACACAGGTAGGAAACTACGAAAACTTGACACCACAACTTCTTCTGAGAACTCTTAGGGAACCTGACGTTCCTCTAGGTTGGTCAGGTAGGATTTCCTTTAGTCAGGACTTATAAGTAACCTTCCTTATTACGACTTCGACTTTGAGGTTATGAAACCGGTGGACTACACTTCTTGCCTGAGTAAACTTTTCTGAGACTACGACCCTTTCTGACTTCCGTGCTTCTCTTCCCCTACTGTCTCCTACTCCACCAACCTACCGTAGTGACTGAGTTACCTGTATTCAAACTCATTTGAGGCCCTCGACCACTACCTGTCCCTCCGGACGGTATGACGTCAGGAACACCAGCGTTTCTCAGTCTATGCTGACTCGTTGACTTGACTTGAAACACAAGTAGTGAATTACGGTTATGAGATAGAGAGAGAAAAATAAACATATACCGAACGATTAAGATGAGAACTGAGTCTAGGGAACGAAAAGGATCTTTAAAAGTGACGAATATACACACACACAGTCCCAGTGAGTAAGCACAGGCTGAGAACACTAAGGTACCTGACATCGGAAGATCCGAAGAGAAAAGTACCGTAAGAGGTCCGTTCTTATGACCTCACTCAACGGCAAGGGAAGAGGTGTGACGAATACATCACCCATAACTAAAAACACAAAAACAAAAAAAGGGGGGATGTATAAAAAAGGAACGATCATGATATAATATCTGAAAAAAGACGGTAAGGATGATATCCTGAAATATTTTTCTGAAAGAGTGAATTTGAAAATAAAGGGTGTACCGAAATTCCATATGTAAAATGAGAAGGGGGGGGGGTAGTAATTATGTAATGGTAAACTGAGATAGTAATCCGACAGTTAGACATTTTGAGAACTCCTTCTTACTCTCTGGAACAAAATTTATCCGGACTATGAAACACTCTCTCTAACCACGTGACAGATGTTAAGATAAGAATAGTTCTCCTCCGAAAACTTTGAAGTTCTTCTTTAAGTTAAAACTTCTCGATGGTTTGGTACTTCCTAACTTCCTTCTATTTTATTCAATTTCCTTCCTGTTTCATGTGTAGTCTTAAGAACTCTTCCAGGAAGTGGAATCAAATTTTATTGAGTAATGCGTTGTTTCTTATAGGACTCACCGGTCTGACTCCAAGGTCCGTACTTTAAAGGAAGTTCCTTTTACCGTCAACTTCAAGGGATTCCGACTCCGGGGGGTAATATAACAATCACCAGTCTTTTCTTTTGTGAAATGTAAACTTAAAGAACCAATTCCATTATCTCTAGTCCCACAACGGAAACCTACTCTCTTTCTTTTCCTCTATAAATCATTCCTAATGTTTTCTTTGCAATATGTTTACCATCGTTCACCGTCAAGACGTAAAGACCACTTCAATCTGACCCTGGATCCAGATTTCACGTCGTCCTCTCTCAAGACAATTTTAGGTCTGTCCGACGGACCTAGGACTCCAAGAGCTTATACAATAACTTGTCTCGTCCTGAGCGGAGTGTTTGTTCCGACCTCTCAAAGGATTGTAAGGCTTATTAGTCCGGCCCAAAGGTCCTTATTGTGACGGTGTCAGAGTCAACAAGACTCTAATAGACTGGACTAAGTGTTTCTTTCGGATACCTTAAACGACCTGGAGACTAAAGTGTAAAATATTCATCCACCGGTGGTTGGTCCCCTTATTCAGTTAAGAAAGGCTTCTACCCCCGAATCTCGTCGGGTAAATGGAGTATTAACATGTTTGTGAGGTCGTTTAATCTTTACCTTAATGAAACGAAACGTTTGTATTCTTCTTAAACATAAAGACGAAATTCAACTTGTTAAAGGTTACGTTTCCTTAACTAGCTTAAGCTATTCTTTAAAAGTATAACCCTTACAGCGTATATCCGTAGTCACCCCCTCCTTGATTTTCCGCATGTGAGGAATTCGACGAAAGTACGTTTTGAAGTCAGTCGACGATCGAAGACGAAACGTTTTGAAACTGTAGACAGGGAACTGGAAATGGTCGATGGGAAAGTGCAAACTGTGAAGTGTAAACGATGTACTAATTTTAAGTCGCAATTAATTAAAATTGTGATAGTCAATTCAATATAAATCGATTCTTGTGAGTGAAAACAGAAAACACTCATCGTGACGTCATAATAATGTTTCTCCATCAGTCCTCCCGTTGTCTCTATGCTCCTCTCTTCTTACTAAGTCACACGTCTATTAACAAAGTTCACTTTAAATCGCACCATAAAAACAAGGACAGGAGTCATCTTGACTCTAAATCGTGGAGCTCAACCGTAAATCGGGGGTGGGGGTGTTTCCTCCTCCGACACGACCCGCCCACGACTCTTACTCGGAGTGGTCTTACTTTAATATCGTGTTAAGATTGTGACCGTTCTTAAAAGAGACCGGTCGAGAGCCGACGTTTCGACCACTACGGTTTTCTTTCCGTTCCGTAAGGATCTTTCCTAGAGGAAGACCGTAACTGAAGTGGGAATTACTCTTCCAAACTGTACCAGTAAATTTTTCGTAGTAAGGGTTTCACCGTGGGTAAGGGTTTCTTTTGTGACCTTCGGTCTTATAAATTGGTGTCTTCCCAATATCAAGAGTGGAATTTTTCAATGGGTCTTCCAACAGAAGAACTATCGAATAAGGTATTACGTTGGTTATTCGAGTGACTTTTGTCTATTTTGATTCCTTTAAATAGGAGAGAGGGACTCAAAAGGTTCACTCTTTTGGAAAAACACCGAAACAACCCGGAAACAACGCAACATCCTGAGAGAGATCAGGGTCCCACACCCCCGAGGAGAGGTCGGCGTCGCACGTCGAAGAGATCGACATCACATATCACGTCCCCGAATAACGTCACACACCCGGAGAGATCAACACCGTGAGTCCGAATCAACGGAGAGTCATACACCCTAGAGTCAAGGGGTTGGTCCCTAACTTGGACTCAGGGGACGTAACCTTCCACCTAAGAATTGGTGACCTAGTGGTCCCTTCAGGGTCTTTTGTAAAAATAATCAAATAAATAAAATACGTAAAAACGAGACACCTTTCTAATATTATTTCTATCCCTAAACGTTTAGAACGAAATTGGACTTCGAGTTTTACGACATCTTGATAATGTTCATGATGAGAAATCCTATAATCACACTTTTACACCAGGTATTCAAGTGACCCGGTGACGTTATGAAGACGGGAAAAACAACAACAAGTCAACGGATCAGCACAGACTGAGAAACGTTAGGGTACCTGACGTCGTGCGGTCCGAAGGGACATGAAGTGGTAGAGGACCTCGAACGAGTTTCAGTACAGGTAACTTAGCCACTACGGTAGGTTGGTAGAACAGGAGACAGTAGGGAGAGAGGAGGGACTAGAGTTAGAATAGGTCATAATCCCAGAAAAGATTACTCAACCGAGAAACATAGTCCACCGGTTTCATAACCTCGAAGTCGTAGTCAGGAATATTACTTATCAGTACTAACTAAAGAAAATCCTAACTGATCAAACTAGAGGAACGTCAGGTTCCCTGAGAGCTCTCAGAAGAGATCGTGGTGTCAAGTTTCGTAGAACGGGAAATCTAGGTACATGTCTTATCGTGTTCTCTTCGAGACGAGGACCATCTGACACGCCCACTTCTGTCGTGAGGTATACATTAAGTGGGTATACGTAGAGTTATTCTACGTCATTATCGTTATTATTTGACTTAAACCCCCAAGAGACTACGTCATATGTGTCCAACGGAGGTTGACCATTTCTGGATTGAATGTTTTTGTTGAAGCATCGTAAAAGTAAACACACACTGTGTTATACAAAGGCGGTTATTAAGTTGAAAACACAAGATCTTAGATCAAGGTACGGGAGTAGTGTAGAAGATGGACGTTGACCTCCCGTGAACTAGAGACCGTCGAAAACAAAAGGACGGGTGAGTTCCCTTTTTACTGTCGGAGAGACACGGTTCCTAAATTCATCGAGACAAAGTCATCGGTTCACACTAACAAAAATAAGTCAGTGATTCAACACAGACTGAGAAACGTTGAGGTACCTGACGTCGTACGGTCAGAGGAGACATGAACTGATAGAGGGTCTGGAGTGAGTTTAAGTACAGGTAACTCAACCAATAGAAAGGTAGAGTAAGCGATAGATTGGTAGAATAGGAGACAATAAGGTAAGAAGAGGACTGAAGTTAGAAAGGACCGTAGTCCAGGAAAAGTTCACTCAACCGAGAAGTGTAGTTCACCGGTTTCATAACCTCTAAGTCGAAGTCGTAGTCAGGAAGGTTACTTATAAGTCTCAAGTAAAGGAAATCCTAACTGACCAAACTAGAGGTAAGACAGGTTCCCTGAGATCTTTCAGAAGAAATCGTGGTGTTAAACTTTCGTAGTTAAGAAGTCGTGAGTCAGAAGAAATACCAGGTTGAGAGTGTAGATATATACATGACCTTTTTACTATCGAAACTGACATAACAGAAAACAGTAGTTTCACTACAGAGACTTAAAATTATGTGACATATCCAAACAGTATCGAGAAGACGGTTCCTCGTTCACAGTCAATTTAAGTACGGACGTCAGTGGTAGATGTCACTAAAACCTCGGGTTCTTTTATTTTAAACAGTGACGAAGGTGAAAAAAGGGGAAGATAAACGGTACTTTATTACACTCACCTACGGAACTATAATCCAAAAAGATTAAAATTCAAATTCCGTCAAAAAAGTGAGAAGAGAAAGTGTGACTAACTCTAAGAGAAATCAAGGAGAGGTGAAAGACGGTAATCTCATCATAGTAGACGCATAGACTCCAACAACTATAAAGGGGACCGTTAGAACTAAGGTCGAACACTAAGTAGGTTGGGTCACAAAGCGTACGACATGAGACGGACACTCAATTCATTCGTCCCACCGTTATATGTCTGAACAGAAGGAGGAAAGGGTTAAAACTTTGTCAGACAACAAGGTACATTCCAAGATTGACAACGAAGAACTGGACGTATGTCCAAAGAGTCCTCTGTCTACTCCATCAGACCGTAAGATAGAGAAATTCTTAAAAGGTGTAAACAACACTAGGCGTCTCAGTTTCCAAAATCACATCGGTTACTTCGTCTTAATCTACAAAAAGACCTTAAGGGAACGAAAGAGGTACTAGGTCACTTACAACCGGTAAACTAAAGACCAAGGAGACGGAAAGATTTGAGTTGAACGTGTAGACCTTAAAAACCAAGTTCATGACTACTTCGGTTCGAACTTCCTAAAACTCGTCTTAGAACGATCGTACACTCTACTTACATTAATGGCCCATCAAACTTATAAGAAACCGTAACGGGAAGAAACTCTAACCTTTCGACTGGAAAAGGTCAAGACATCGGTGACTACAAAAGGTTTTAAACGACTGTATAACTTACGTCACGAAAATATCGTAGAAAATCCTAAACTTTATCGAGTCGACCTTAAGACAGTGGAAGTGATCGAAACAAACATCATTACGAAGGATTCTGGGTGAAATGAAATGGGAGGTCTTACCCAGATCCACTCAACTGGTGTGGTAGTAACAATAGACCCAGTAACTCTGGAAAACCATATAAAGAAAACACAAAAGAACGGTGGAGAAGAAACAGAGAAGACGAAGACGACCCAGGAAAGGTCAGGACAGGAAATAGTACGGATAGGAACGTACTTTACAAGGGAACTATCGAGATGAAAAGAACTTCTCTAGAGATCAGAAAGGGTAAGACAAAAAGGGTGTAAGAAGTAAGTTCTTCCGAAATAGAGAGAAACGATAAGGGACCTTGAGATGAAAGTCAACTCATGTAGAAAGGAAAGAGGAAACGGAAAGTGAAAAGAAGCAGGAAGTCGATAAACACTTCGGAGGAGTCTTTTGGTGACACAGAAGAACGTAAGGAAAAAGAAACCCTACCAAAACCAGTGACGGAGAACATGTCACAATACTTGAAGACAGGTATCAAGAAGTCTGTGACAGATCGTCTAGATTAGGGAACTTAGATAAACAGAGGAAGTGACATATTAGTATTATCTAAACTAGATCCAGTATGGACTTACCGAATCACCAATAGGGATAAAGGAATTTAAATTTGGAAATTAAAACGTCATTCCTCGACTACTAGACTCAGTACCAGTCGAGGTCGAGAACAAAAACAATTGACATATCTCGAAAAGGTAGAAACCAACATTTCCTGTATTAGTCACACTAAAACCAAAACTGGTAGACCACTATAGGTACACATCTCAACAAAGAACCTAACAACCCTTGCCCACAAACGATACGGGTCACACAAGGGAACTGTTTTGACAATCGGAAACGGGACCAAGTAAAACATGAGGTTTCGGTTTGAACGTATAATAAGTCCATAGAGAACTGAAGGAAGAAAACGTCAGGTTAGGGGATACTACTTTTTATATAGAAAAAAAAAAAAAANAAAAAAAAAAAAAAATTAAAACCACAATCAAGATCTTCCACAACATCCAGAAGTATCTTGGTCAGTGGAAGTCGAAGAAACCGTAGTCACCAACCCCGTATTTGAACCTAATGACACTACGACTTACCAAACGGAACCTTTGTTTGACTCTAGTAAGACAACAAAAACTCTGACATGGACTCATGACGTAAAGTCTGAGAACAACTGATATTACCGATGAGGTAAAGAAGATTCATTAAGAACTGGTGTCATCATCTATATTGATAGTAGACTTAATTTCATCGGGTAAGGACAAGTAAAATCAAGTGACTAAGGATTCAACAACTACAAGTTAGAACGGAAGAGGATGAACTGATACAGGTTAAATGGAACTAAACACCTGGATTGTAAGGTCCAAGGCTACGTTATGATAAGAAATGTCGTGACTTGGAACGAAAGTGGTGTCTGTGAAGGTGTTGACTCACGATAAAGGTGAAACCAGATCGACAAAGTAAGAAAGACCTTGATATTCATTAACGGAAAACGATAAGGGATCATCGTATAAACTGTGGAAGGTTGGGTCCCCTCAGTAGAAGACCACAGTATAGAAAGACGGAAAAGTATGACAAGTATCCCAAGAGCACCGTTCTTATGAACGTTAAAGGAGGAGGTCACCTGGTCCAAAACAGTCTTGAGAAGTGATACTAGACTGACAGACAGAACCTACTAGGACGTCCCGTACCGAGTATCGAAGTAACTTAATACGTTCAGGTAAGCGGTGTTATTCCGACACTAGGTACTTCCCCTCATCGGTTTACTAAGTCGTAGTTCGGCGGAAAGACGACCAACCCGAGACTATCTTGTGGGAACAGGATCGTTGACGGAACTGAGAATTGGGACTCCAGTTTAGATCAAACAAAAGACCTACGCACGACACGATTCAGTGAAATCAGTACAGACTGAGACGTTGGGATACTTGACATCAGGTGGTCCGAGACAGGAACCCTAAGAGATCAATTCTTATGAACTCAGCTAACGGTACGGGAGGAGGACCCCTAGAAAGGATGGGTCCCCAACTGGGACGAAGAGAATACAGAGGACGTAACTGTCTACCCACGAAATGATGATCACGGTAGACCCTTCTGGGTGAAAGAACTACTTTGTGGTTTATGGACAGAACCAGGTCACGTACTCTAACTTAGTCAGGAGGTCCTACCCCAAAGACCGAAAAAAAGAGTCAACGGGATCAAAAGAGTCAAACAGGATCAATATTTTGGACCAGAATACTCATTCCAGAACACTGGTGACTCTTGTAGAAACCAAAGTCAGAGGACGAGTCCGGAGACTGATCCCAGAGGAGATTGGACCCGAGGGTAGTCGACCGAGACTAGTACCGAACAGTGTCACCGAAATTAAACAGGTGAAATACACCAGGGACCCGGAGGACCCATAAGACTAAGTGGAAAGTTTGACCTGACTGACGGGTGTGGAAGGTGACTTCTTTAACGATCCTCGTGTAGACATGATGTCATCCGAGGAGACAAAGTCCAGGACCAAGTAGAGTATAAGACAGGAAGACGTCAACTGGAACCAGGTTAGGACGAACTCCAGTACCTCCTTCTCCGACTCGAAATTATAAATCTCCTAGTTTTTATCTACTTTTCCCCCTTAGTGTGGGACATAAATTCTCGTTCATTGTAAAAATTCTGATTCTTCTGATATTTTTACTTCAACCGATCGGGAACTCAGAAGATTAAGAAAAACCGAAGTGAACCAAATTATATTTTACTTTTGTAAAATTGGAGTTTATGAAAGTTTAATTATAAAGTTTTTAGAGATACAAAATATTAGTAAAAAAAAGTTACCTAACTCATTCATAGAAAGGTGTAGGGAACTCTAACTTCTATTTAAATGAAACATTCAATAAAAAGAGAGAAAAAAATGTAAAATCCACAATGTGTTACTGGAGTAATACCTCTACTTCGTAGGTTGACACCCCTTCTATAGTCAGGGTCCAAACTTTTAGAAATAAAAAGAATTGAGGAAAGAAGTATTTAAATAAGGTACACGACTATAGACGTACATTAAATACTCGGAGGTTTGTCGAACATTTCTGTAATAGGTATAAAAAATAAAACCCATTTTCCCCTTAGGATCTTAGTATGAGTGTTCGTACAAACGATTCCGATATCTGAACACAGAAGTGAGACTAACAGACCCACTGTTTTTCACGAACATAATGCATTGAGGTAAGACACCTTAGTACCTGAGTGAATTCACAGCATACAGTGACGGTTGTCTATCTACCGCTATCTACACCTTTTGTAATAGTTTAACATGAATCGAGTATACTCTTACTCTTTCGTTCGGTCCGTGGTATCTCCGCCACAGGTTCGTTCCGATAACTGAAGAGTCCGGTCCCGTAAAAAAAAAAGAAGGGTATGATACCAAATCCAATACCTAGAATCGAAACAACTCTAGTTTTTTGGTTTACGAAAGTCATTCAGGTCCTATATAACTTAAACATCTTCAACTGAATATGGGTTGTCTGAGTGACTTCTGTAAAACCGGAATTCCATTTACCTGTTCTAAAAATCCAGGGCCCTCACAAGAGAAAGGTCATCGGCCTTCGGAGTCCGGATTTAGAGTCTCATAAGTTTAACATCACTGTCGAACGTTAGTTGGGTAGTCGGGGGTATCTGGTATGAAGAGATCACTAGTACTTTAACGATAAGGAGTCTAGACGACATAGAGAAGACCGGTGACGACCTTTCGGGGAGGTACATGAACAGGTGGTTCAGGGAAAGAAAGGTTTGATATGTGTTTAGTAAGGGAGTAAAAAAGAAAGTAAGATTGTCTCTTATTATTTTAATCAATCTTATATTGAAACCAATAACAAAAGGACTTTGATATAGGACAAACGGTACGAACTTTAAACTCATAAAGAGTTTAGGGAGTCAGTGGAGTCAGTTTACCGTATTCACAAATGAAGATATTCATAGTCTAGAGTAAAGAACTTATTGGCGACAATAATTCAACAAAACCCCATATTAGATTAATGTTCTAACCCCTCGTCGACCTATTTTTACAGGGTCTTGTCTAATCTGTACCGGTAACCGGTTTGCTTTTCTTACTCTCCTCCCTTCATACTACTTATTTCGTATAACCTCCTTTAGGACTATAAGTTCTCTTATGTCTTGTAACATAACTTAATTCCCTCCACGCATTCTATCTCTCATCCATATTCGTATAGTGTCTAACCCTAGTGTATAATTGTCCCTTTACGATATCCTATACCCTGAAGGGACCACCGAGTTACCATTTCTTATACGGACGTTACGTCCCCTCCACCAAATCTAACGACCCAGTCCTTCTAAGAGACCTCTTCCTTTACCGTTGGGTGATGTCATAAAAACGGACCCTTTAGGGTACCTGTCTCCTCGGACCGTCCGATGACAAGTACCCCAGCGTTCTCAGTCTGTACTGAATCGTTGATTTGGTGGTTGTGTCGATACCCGATATCTTTTCATCACTTTTTTTTTTTTGTCGTACAACTATTTTCGATTCTTTTAATAAATAAGTAAATATATTAACTCGCATATAATACACGACTATTTTAAGAGTCTACATGTCGTTAGAGAAAATTTAGGGGAAAACCTTTTAAAATGAAAACAAAGAAATTAAAACTATCCTGGATCCACAGAAAACCGATACAGATAGAGTAACTGATTTGAATATAAGAGAGACATCTTAATAGTTGTTTTCTCCAGAGTCTAAACTCCGTCTTATGTACACAAATCTGATAAAAACCTTAATCATAGACTCACAGAAAACTCCCGTCGTGTAGACCTGAGAGGTACTTCCCTTCTCCGTTAAGGTGAGTGTTTGTAGTCTATTTTTCAATGATAAGTCACAGAGTCATCCTCCGATGAGTCTATCCTGTTCTCTATAATTTATGTTTCTCTTCAATAGTCATTTATTAATTTAAAAAAAGACACCCAACAATAAAAGTAACTAAAATAAATAGCTACTATCAAGACATAAAGAAACATTCCCTACAGGAGTAACCTCTGGAGTACTTACGGAATCTTTATCGAGTCTAAAAGGGTATTACGGAGTTACTCAACTTAAATGGTTTTGTCCATTCCACTTATCCCAATTTTTACTAAAATACGAGGTGACAAAAGATCAATCGGTCACTTCTGTGTAAAAAATTAAGTAATTTACATCGAGATGTCAAAGTGTATATATAGACGTAGAAATATAAATGTCACTGTTAGTATTAATTTTGATAAATAAATATACAGGAAACAATAATCACTTAGAGAACACTTGTCATGACTTAAAAGATATGCAACGTGAATAAACGGACTTCCTAACAGACAGAATCAGTAATGATCTTTGAACAAAGAACCTCTTATTATAAATACCGTGGAAAATTTCTCTCCATATTTAGGTGTTGTAAGAGAGTTTAAGAGTATAATCTCCAGGAGATATCCTCTACGATTAACTAATTTTGGAATTTTGATGATCAGGTGGTTACAACTTATGTGAAAATGGTCCCTGCCCTTTAACAAATGGAGAAGTTTTAAAGAAAAAAGACGAATTTATAACAGTCGTGACTTATGTAACAAGGTTATAAACATTCGTAATAGGTATAATTTTATTTGGTTCATCATATCAGGTTTGACAGAGGAAATAATTAAATACAGATAACATTGTACGATAGAAAAGTATAGTAAAGGGTGATGGAGGTTAGGGGTCATTTGTTGATACTTTAAATTAAACACATATACATACAGACTCAATTTCGAATGATTGATCAATTACGAGTACTTAATAGACATTTACACTCAACATCAAAATGATTATGAACACAAGAAAAAGGTATGTAACAAACAATTTGATGATAGAGTAAACTGGAAATAACAGGTAAAAAGTCAATTTTCATCTCTTTTTTTGACTAATAATTAACCTCATCTTAACTCTTTTACGTAGTACAGAGAGAAACGGGTTGGATTCAGTAGGTCACAAGACACTCAGGGGTCACTCACCTCATCAACAATCAAAATCGAGTGGTAATCAAATCACTGTCTGTACAGTAGTGCAACCCGTGTTCAATGATTAAACGAGTGTTAATTGATTCTATTGGACCGACTCACTATCTATTTCGGAATTTGTGTGACTGTAAGTGTGTGTATTGAGTTCAGTGATTCGGATGGTACAAGGTGTGTGAGATACTATAAGACCATCATTCCAACATGGGTCCTGTCCGGGTCAGTGAGTACCTTGAATGTCAAACGGTCCCTAAGAAAAAAAAATTATTATTTAAGTCTTTTTACCCTACCCGTAAAGCTACCTCTTGGTCTCCGTTGTCGTCTTATTAGACTTTCGAGTCTACTCCCTCTGGAGCGGATCTCACGTCCAGTCCTTTCGACAGGGACTCTTACTTTACATCTGTCTGTATACTGATTACTGGTCAACGGTCGACCCGGTTTGACGACACCCGACTCCCTCCCCACACCTCCACGACTCGCTCCACGACCTCCGTGACTCTTTCCCGATCTTATCTCCACTGGTCCACAGGGCCGGTCCTGTTATTCTGGAGTTCTCCTCGATTACTAGTGTAATCTCTGTTTAGTTTTACATTTCCTCTAGATCCGACTCCAGAGTCTAGAGTTGGTGGACTCGACACTCACCTCCGCCCTATGCCTCACCCCCACCACCGTCGTCGCCCCACCCTTACTCTGGACCTCCTGCTCGAACCCTTCTTAGAGTTTGGATAAAAACCGTCTACGAGAGTAACTGACGAAAATCCACACCAAAGATTTTACCAAGATTGAAGTACCTTTAAAAGAAAAAAATTTTAGAAACTGGTGTGACGTACCATAGACCCTAGAATCAAGGGACTGGTTTCTAACTTGGATACGGGGTACGTCACCTTCGTTCCTCAGAGTTGGTGATCTGGTGGTTTTAAAAAACATGTTAAAGATTATAGGACTTAAATTTCGAAACGTTAACTTTTTTGAAATTAAACAATTAATCACTTTACAGTCATTTTCCGGTAGTATATTTGTAGTACAATAAACACTGAAATCACCCTTCTAGAATGCAATCAATAGTGTATGCCTTCCGGACGGTGAAAGGTGACTCGTGAAAGAGGTAAAAGTGGAAGAACACTAATGGTGACCGATGACCGGAAAATCGGTTTTTCGATACATGACACATCCACGGTTTCGTCGGAACCACGACTCAAGGTTTGAAGTTTCCTTCAGTGACTTTATGTTAAACTGCGTATTGAGATTTCAAAGAGTGGTATTGAACAAGGGCTATGGAGGACCACTTACACGCACCAGCAATAAACTAAGATTATCGTGAAGACCCTTCATAAACTCACCACTCACACAGTTCCAACACTCTTCCGTCGTCACAAGACAGGATGTTTTACTAAAATTTAACTTAATGGAAACAGACGACCAGAGGACTAGACAAAAGTCTTTCGTCGAAGTTCAAGAAAATTTATTTTAAAAGAATTCAAAAAAAGGGAGTATCATAAAATTATAAGTAAAACCTTGGACGTTGTTAAAAATCGATCACCCGCAACCCACGTTCTTCTTGTCAGTAACGATACTTAATTACAACAACAACAAATCAGTGATTCAGCACAGGCTGAGAGACACTGGGGTACCTGACGTCATGGGGTCCGAAGGGACAGGAAGTGGTAGAGAACCTCAATACTTAATTACATCGAGTTTGGTTTAATAACCTTATAACTGTAAACCTAAAATACCGATGAAAAAATCTTAAACTTACATGAAGAAATAAACTACTAGATTGTATGACATAAAGACTTACAAAACGTTCTGAAAAAATTTTATTCACTACTAGACTTTGTAGAAAGAAAACATTCGAGGACTGTTTCGTGACAGTAATATTGAGATTAGTTGTGGGAAATATGGTTCCACCATGCATTGTCTACAAAAGACCTACTACTAATCCTATTTGTTGACAATTTACTTTTTATTGATTTTACTGGAAACTGTTAAATTTCGTCATACGCAAAAAATACTTGGCTAACCGATGGATACGTTCGATAGACTTTCTCTAAATAAAATGTAGAAATCAAACAAAGGTCAAACTTCATGTATATAATTAACCTCACTGGTGGATCATAGAACGGTCAATGTTTAGAAGGAGAAGACGATATGTTCCGAAGTCGAACGAAAAATTTTTCAATGAAAATCGAAAGATAGAAGGGAAATGTATCTTTTGATCTACTACAAAGTCTTTAATGTTTAGGAGTTTCAAATCAATTCAATGATATTGCCTATTGTCGGCACCCCTTTTCAACAGTGTTTAAAATGATCCCTTTTTCTGTTTAATTTCTCCTTGTTTTCAAAGTCGAAGATAAGGAGGTATTTCAAATTTATACAACCAGGAATATTCCTTAAGATTCGTTTTGGTTAGACTCTCACTTTCCATTCAATATAGAAAGTCCATCCTTTTAGAAAATCTACTGTTGTCCTTCTCACATATTTCAAAAGTGTAACACATATCACATATTAGATAGAAGATCTTTCTTGTATGAGGAAGCCCCTGGTCCCGATTCGACATTTTTTTTTCTCCTGTTTCTTCTCTTCTTCCAAGATGTCACACAATTGTCTTACTCTCTTTCGACCGTCCCTTCACCCTAAAGTTTATCTGATCTGTACCATGAAGGGTTTCGGGAGTTAATCAAAATTGAACTAATTTGAGAATTGGGTACCGTTACGGGACTCTCGATTTATTTAGTCTCATAAGAGTCTACTAAACTACAACTCACGGACGTCGGAAGAGACCTTCAGGGCTATGTCACTCCGTCCCAGAATCTGTAATAATGGTAAGTCACTCTTTACTTATTCGATCTCACTGAAAGGAAGGATGCTCTCGTCCCTCCTTTGTCCTCCTCCTTTATCGTAGGGGTCCTTACAGAAAGGTAGTCCTTGACCTCTTCGGGATTCTCGGTTCAATGACAGCGACTATATTGAATCCCTAGAGGTAGTTGCTACGAATAGACACGACACTCCTTCTTTATAAAGCACTCTCGACCTGAAAGTACGAGTCCCTTAAATGCAAGGACAATAAGCCTTGACCCTTTCACCGGTTCTAGAGTCAACAATGAGAAGTTGGTAGGAGTAGTTGGGGCTGTGATTCTATTGACTTAGTAAGATTTCCTGGTCTTTAAGTACAATGTTTAGTCAGGATTGAATAGTTACTTCAAGACCCCACGTATCACTGAAAGTGATAATCTTTAAGTATAAAGGTTTATACCGATTTATTAAAAGGACCTATGGACGAATTAATTAACCTGAAGATGTAACCCCACAAAAGAGTTCGCAGTGACATAACTTACTAGGAACTCCAATCTCCACATAAACTGTAGTAGACTCAGCGGGTGACTTACAACTTTGTTTAGATCTTTAGTTTCGTTTTATTTTGTTTCTGTATTTATTTTGTGGTGTCCCTTTCACCTTCAAAGTGACTATCATGTCGTTCAAAACAATAAAAACGGAACTTTCAACCTAGTCTGTAAAAGCCCCCAGTTAAGAACTCAGGAACGACATTAACGATGAAAGTTGAAAGTAACCCATGAGTCTTTTCAGAAAAAGGTCTAGTTTAAATTTATGACTTAAATACTATCTAGAAAGTTATTATTTAATTAATTTACATTAAGCCGTACCTCAGAGTTTCTCAGTCTGTCCTGACTCACTGACTTGACTTGACTTACCTGCGTACATTTAACCCGAAGGGACCACTGACTCTACCATTTCTTAGGTGGACGTTACGTCCTCTGGACCGAAGGTAGGTACTTAGTCTTCCTTTACCAATGGGTGGGGTCATAAGAACGTACCTTTAGGGTACCTGTCTCCTGGGAACACCCGACGTCAGGTACCTCAACGATTCTCACTCCGTGCTGACTTGCTGAGTCGTGTCCTGTACGTACACTGCGTACATGTAACCGACCTCCTCACTTTAGTCTGTGGTCCCTTATTGATTTACGTGTTCCGAACTTTAATAGAAAGTCGATCCTGAAGGTACAACACCTCAATTGAACCTATTAATTCTTCACTGTAATTGAAACGGAGGTTCACCCGAAGTCCGATCTCCTCAACGAACTGGAGTAACGGTCCAAATAAGGGTTGACCTCTTCCACTGAAATCAGGAGAGACTTTCTCCTTTCTGAACCACGTACAAGTCGTAACGGTCCATCTTTGAGATACCAGGTACTTTTCTACCGTCAACCCGACTTACGGTACTCTTTTAACAAGAGGAATTTGGGCAAAGGAATTCTACAGTTCTAATTAAGACAATTCTTCTGAATTTGTATTTTTTTTTTTTAGTCCTCTCATTTGGTGGAAAACTAAATTTTCCTAATATCAACTTAAAACTGATCCGTGTGTGACATGACATTTATGATTATTCTTCACAACCACCTCCGTTTCTTTACCATCACTTTCCCAATTTATTCTTGAAAGTCCCCTGAACGGACCTCCAGGACCACCAATTCTGAAAACGGAGGGTCACCTCTCTTCCGTTACCGTGGGGTGAGTTCATGAGAACGGACATTTTAGGGTACCTATCTCCTCGGACCACCCGACGTCAGGTCCCACAGCGACTCCCAGCCTGTGCTGACTCGCTGAAATGAAACTGAAAAGTGAAAGTACGTAACCTCCTCCTTTACCGTTGGGTGAGGTCACAAGAACGGACTTCTCAGGGTCCCTGCCCCCCCGGACCACCCGACGGTAGATACCCCAGTGTGTCTCAGCCTGTGCTGAATTCACTGACTCTTCATCGTCCTCCCCTACGTTTAAATTAAGGACCAGGTCTCGATTCTAAGGTGTACGGAACACGGGGGTTTTGGTTTTGTATCTTCGTTATAACATCGTTTAAGTTATTTGTGAAATTTTTACTAGGTGTAGATTTATTTTTTGTTTTGTGGAAGCTATTTGGGAAGTCTATCAATTTGGATTGGTTACCCAGTAAACGCTATAGGGTCAATGAGGTAGTGGAAGGTTGAAGTACCTAAATAAACCCTAACTTGACCCAGACACTCTAAGTAACGAACAGAGGAAAAGTCGTCTTCACTTACAACAGAAGACACAATTGACACATGACTGAAAATCCCTTGGGATAGAGGGTCGTCAGTATAGAAATAGACCGTACCGTACTCGATAGTGACACAGGGACCCGAGTAGTAGGAAACTGACTCTAATCCCGTGACGGATCTCCTCCTCCGTACTCCCTGGAACTTCACGAAAGGTCGAACAGGAAGTAGTCTTGTAGTACATTCAATGCCACCGACACATTGCGAGCCTCACCGACTGGACAATCTGGAGGAGTCTTGGGGCACAGACAACTTTGACAAGGATACTTGAGATATAAGGTCAAACAACGATCTTTAATACAAAAAGTTGGTTACTTCGTTCTTTGTTTGTTTGTTTGTTTGTTTTTTGGGATCAAAATTAATTGAATTTTTAATTCTTTTTCATGTTCTGTAGACCCCTCTAAAGTCTTCTCATATACCATTTTATTTTCGTGGTTCTACGAAATCGGTGTCTTTCTCTTTATGTTGGGATGTATCTAAATTTTTTTATAGGAGTCGTCAAATGCAGGGTATTCGAACATTGCTTGCCGAAAGAGAAACAACGACCCGGAAGTTCAATTATACACTGGAATTCATTGACTGAAGTGGAAAATCACGAAAAAGAACGAAAGTACCCTAACTAGAAACGTAAGAAAATCAAATTTTATTTTTATATTAACTGTAACGACGTGTATTTACGGAAAACACTTATCTAAAATTATTGTAGTAACGTACACCTTGTAAGTTTAAACTTTGTCTCCTTACATACGGAACAGATATACATGATATATACACTCAACAAATACGTATACTAAATAAATTCGAGATCTTTTTAAGACATTCGGTATGTAATAATACAGGTAAAATACCCTACTCTTTTAACTCTAAATGATTCACAATGTCGTGGTTAACCTTAGGTCCAGACTTGTAGAGACTTTAGACAGAAGAAAAAAGGGTAAAGGATGACAGAGGATTTCAACTCGGTTTTTTCTTTAGACTTGGTCAATAACTTAAAAAAATAGAATGTTGAAATCAGAGATCAGATTTCTAACTAATTATATAAAAGAAAAAAAAAGAAAAAAAATTTAAAAATAACATTTAAAAGTAAATGTTATAACATAATCAAAGTCTCCATATCGTTTCACTTAGTTAATTATATATATATATGTATATAGGTGAGAAAAAATCTGTCTATTGATGATTCCTGGATGCCATATCGTGTCCTTTGAGATATGAGTTATAAGACATCACTGAGTATTTCTAACTAATTATATAAAATTTTCAAAGTAAATTTCTACTCGAACCTTTACACAAATTCTTACAAATTTAAAGTTATTAAATTTGAATCTAACTCGAAGGGAGGAAATCCCTAATTCAAACCAAAAATCAGATAATAATACAAAGATACTTTTTTCCAGGTGGTCGTTTATATAACAATCCGGTAAAGTCATAAGAGTTCTCGTATATTCACATTTACGTGGTTTTGTACACCTAATGTAAAGGGAGTTCAACATGACAAAAGTGTGTAATTGTCTTTTCGTCAAACTTTCCCCCCCTTTTCTCTTTACAAACCCTTTATATACGTGTAAAGTCAGTAGTTTTCTGGGTGCCACGATTCGACGGTGGAACCGAATGGGTCTAAAGAGTAGAAACGTCACTAAACAGGAACGATGTACCCGTCTAAAGAAGAACGACTGGCCCCCGACCAAAACAAAGGTTCAAGTTCGGTTAAGGGAAGCTCGTTGAAATTAATTGGACTTTTGTCACAACACGACTATATTCTTACAATGACACTAAACAAAGGTTCACTCACCAACTATGATACCGGTCTCGTTCTTAAAATTTTAATCCTTGAAGGGACCACCAAGACGGACGTTACGTCCTCTGATCTCAAGCTAGGGCCCCAATCCTTCTAGGTGACCTCTTCCTTTACCGTTGGATGAGGTCATACCTGTCTCCTCGGACCGTCCGATCAGGTGCCCCAGAGTTCTCAGTCTGTGTTGAATCGCTGATGGGGTAGTGGTGGTGGTGGACTAGCAGGTCACCTATTCTGAGGTACGAAGGTGATGTACCCTGTATCCAAGTTAGGGACCAACCCCTTGGTTCTAGGGGGTACGGTGTACGTACCACTCCGTTTTTTTTTTTTTTTTTTTTATCACTGTTTAAGACATACTAAGGTGAATATACTCCGTGAATCTCGTCAATTCAAGTATCTCTGTCTTTCCTCTTTCCGCCAACGGGTCCTGACCCACCCCTCCTTACCTCTCAATCCCAAATTACCTATTTCTCAGAACCAACCCCCTTTACCCTTTCAAGACCCTTACCTACCACCACTACCAATGCTGTCACACTTACATGAATTACGGTGTCTTAACGTGTGTATACTTTTTTCCACCCTTACTATGTAAAATACATTGTATATAATAACGTCATTTTATGTACTAACGATCTTTTTTAATCGATTGAAGATCCGACAAAAGGGTAAACGTACACAACATGTACACACCATATCTCACCTCACACAAACCCGAAGTAGTCCCCTTAGACTCATGTTTGGGTTGAGATGTTCTTTACCAACCTCTGTGATCTGTCGGAAGGATTAGACAGAGTTACTGTAGACAGAAGAACCATTATACTTCTAGTTCGTGAAGAAGTGAATGCTATTAATTTACTATTGTGTACGGTTCCCGAGTCACTCATCCTCCTTCACCTTCGTGTAGCATCTATTGGGTATTTGAGTCTCGTCATAGATGTCATCGGTACTGAGAACCCCCCTTCTATTTTGGTCGATGTACTAATCAATAAAAAGTTTGTACCTTGTAACCTTCTTAGTTCGTATAAAGAGATTTCTTTATCTCATTTTGTTCAGTAAAAAACCTAAACAAAAAACTAAACAAGTTGAAAACAACTTGTTTGTAAAGAGATGGTAGATGAGACACAGTTCACGATTGACTGTTCCTTGAAGAGATTAAACTGTTAACAGTAAACTGTCATTGGTTAGTCTACTCAGTGTCGTCGTTATACCTGTAAAACCCTCAGAGCGACGGTCTACAGACAACCTGGTTTGGTCGGGGAAATAGAAGGTCGAAACCTCGAGAACCTATTTATACAACAGACGTCTCAGTCATCTATGGTATCGGCACACTCGCGCAGGAGGTTTTTGTCGTAACACGATCTGTCTAGTGAGTCCATATTTGTCACTAAGTGTCTAGTATCTGTTCTTGCATTGTCGAACAAATCCCTTTTACTCTCCTTTTGGTCTTATACTACGTCGTAAAGGTTTTATATGAGACGTCTTTGATGAAAGAACTTTATGAGTATCTCCTGGGTGGTTCTTTACTGAGACAACAGGGTTTTTCAAACCCTTCGACGGAATTTGTTTCTAGGCACCTAAAAGAAATGAATCTGTAAAGAGTCTAGGTAATTGAAAGATTCTATCGAAACTCAGAAACTCTCCCTCTACAGTTCAAAGGAATTGAATAAACTGTTACCTCGGGAAAAGAAAGGTCTTGAGAATAATTCTAGGGTACCTTTTCGTACAACACCCAGTGGTGTGACTCTTGTACACATGGAACCTCGGCGCACCTTGTCTTACATTACCAGTGAGTGATCTTTATAATCGATCAACTGTGATTGTTTCCCACTCCGTCGGTTTTATCTTTCGACGGGTAGAAGACTCCTATTCTTAAAAAGGACAAAGAATCGAGTTCCCTGTTCCTTCCGCACTTCTTATAGTCCTCCCCAAAGAAAAGGGATACCTCTTCCGTTACCGTGGGGTGAGGTCATGAGAACGGACCTTTTAGGGTACCTACCTCCTCGTACTCCCGACTTGTGGATACCTGTGACCTGTCCTCTCTTAGTTGGTCCTCACACCCACAGACCCACCAGGTCACCGACATAAACCCCTCCCTCACGAAGTGAGGTTCAACCGAGTCGAGGGTGAGAACTCGTGGAGAAAGGTTCCGTAATTATTACCTTTACCTAACTCCCGTTGTGGCTTCACGTCTAGGTCTTGTCGAGGGTGCCACTACGAGAATGTGATCTTCGTCTTTGATAGGACCCTAGATTCCTTTAGCGACTTCTTCTTTTACGAAAGAGAAGTAACTCGGAGTCCTTTCGATGTAATCATCTTAGGACGTGTTACCAAGTATGAGAGTGAATCTTTTACCTCAACTAATTCACCTTCCTTTTAAAATTTTACACTGTTTCTACTACTCCACTAATTCCCCATCCAAATTCATGTTCTACACCTCTTAAATTCTACATACTGACTCATCGCTACTGTCGCCCCATATACTATCGACGGATATTTATGGGTTAATTAACGGATTACACCGTTTACTCTTCTTTGTCCGAAATTCGTGCTTTTCCCTTCGACCTAAACTTCAGATAATCCCTTTGTCATAAATGGTGATTCCCACTAAACTGACGGTAGTTTCCCTTCAGTCACCTCAATAAACCTATTTCTAAGTCCTACTTTGAAAAGAAAGGATATAGGACCACAGTTGGTTTGAAAAAAAAAAAGGGAAATTTTTCCTACGTGTGTAAAAGTACAAAGAATCTTCGTCTTTAGCTTCTTATCTCGTGTCATAAATTAAACGAGGTCCTACAACACTTGACCAGTGTTGTAAATCCTAACGAAGTTCTGAGATGTGTACAAAAGGGAATTTGACTTCATATCGTTGTAGGAACGACCAATCTTAGTCTCTTTTAGATACGTAATACAATGTGAGACACACCTCTATATGAAACACTACATTTTACATTATTCCTAACAACAAGGCGACGATTCAGTACAGGTTGAGAGAAGTTGGGGTACCTCACGTCGTGCGTTCCGAAGGGACAGGAAGTGACAGGGGACCTCAAACGAGTTTGAGTGCAGGTAACTCAGTCACTACGGTAGGTTGGTAAAGGAGGAGACAACAGGAGAAGAAGACGGGAGTCAGAAAGGGTCGTAGTCCCAGAAAAGGTCACTCATTATTCCTATCAATGGTAGTTCTCGTCCACTACTTTGAACTATTGTGAAAACTGAGACGTAATTCACGAAAAGTATATTGTCTAAGATTAGAAAGATAATGGTGTGTCTCTCTACAGCCATAGGGGTAAAATGTCTACTCGTTTGACTCGGAGTCTCTTTAATTTATTGCACTGGTTCCAGTGTGTTGGTCATTCACCGTCACTCAAACGTAAGTTGACACTCACTGAGTTTTTAGGTACGGGAGAATAACGCTACGATACGACGGAGGACTTCCGTAAAAACTAGTAGTGAAAATATTTGAACTCTGGTTACCGAATCATATATCCTTCGTGGGGACTCTTACTCTGTCAAACGAACACGAACTCTCGTTCATCAGTGTTCTCGTAAAAGGTACGAATTGGGTCCGTTCCGGCACCGAGTCGAAGTCGTTTGTCGAACCGGTCCCGATGTGTCCCTTACCTCGTCTGTCCCGACCTTCCATCAACCAGGATCGAGGGCCGTGTCCGTCTCGACCACATACCTCCTCGAGGCAGTCTAGAGTCTTTGTCGTAGGTCTAAACTAATATTGAAAAGACACAACAGAAACTTCGAAAAAACAATAAAGAAGGGAACGGAGCGTCTCAAGTCTAGATAAAAGTGTATTTGTCTTTACTAAGGAGGAAAGACTCGTGAAGCAACAACCACCGTAACACCTTACAGGGTCCTTTCCCCTTTGCCCCGGTTAATCTTTCCTCTTTAAAGAGAAGCCGAACGTACAAATATTCTTTTACGGTTTCGGTGGTCGACAATGTTATCGTCCGGAGCACATTCGAGAGAAGGTTGACAGGACGTCGTGTGTATGTCGTCCCCCTCTATTTAGGTCATCTAAATAGACGAGGGGGGTGGTTTCTCCGTAGGACGTGAGTCCTCAAAATGTCCTTTATACGTGGAACCATAGGACAAACAAAGTCAACTCTTCAAGGGTTTAATGTTCGTACCTTTACTGTTAAGTCTACAATAAAAAAAGAGATAATTTGTGGAATGGAGTCGAATGATGTTCTCATAAAAGGAAGTTATCTCTCTTACATCCGACTTTTTTTTTAATTAAAGTGCAAGGATAAATATCCTGTAAACTCTGTTTGTCGGTAGTCACAATGACAATGGAGTAAGAGGAAAAAATCGGTAGTCTTGACTGACGAATACAGAAAATGTAAGTACCGTGCGTAAAGTTTGGATTCCTTAAGTCAAGGTATCGTCCTGGAATCGTCTCTACTATATATAGTAGAACAAACCGATAGAAATATTATGAAAGAAGAAAAGAATTTTTTTATATTTACCACATAATCCTGACTACCTTTTTGGTCCAGACTGTCCTTCCAAAATTTTTTCATTCAATGGATTTGTTAAGAAGACCTTAGTCAGTTCTCTCATCCCACCTCATCGGAAATTTTCGTTTTGTTATATTAGGACTACTAACATAAAAATTTACTTTAAATTAACCTCTGCAAAGTGACTTAACCTAGACAACCCCGTAGATGGGACACTCACGAAGGGCACCTCCGTTGGGGTCCGGACAAAGAAGGAGACACCGGACCTCAGGTTCCTCTCGACGGTCAAAGTACCTGTCCTCGCACCGACGACGGGCCTGAGAACGGGCGGGGAGGTCTCGTCGGGCGTCGGACACCGTCGTACGACAAAGTCTCCTCTCTTGAAGAGGAACCACCACGACGTCGGAGTAGAAAGAGATAACAAGGTCAAAGTAAACAACAAATTCAAAGACAACCTCACATCAACTAATTACGAGAATCAAAGTCCACATGTCACACGGCGCACGATTCAACACAGTCAGTGCAGACTGAGAAACACTGGGGGACCTGACATCGGACGGTCTGAGGAGACAGGAACCCTAAAAGGTCCGTTCTTGTGACCTCACCCAAGTAAGGGAAGAGGTCCCCTAGAAAGGTTGGGTCTCTAGTTCGACGTAGAAAACGCAGAGGACGAAACTGTCCGTCCGAGAAATGGTGATCACGGTGGACATGTCATTTCACTTAGTTAATGTACATATGTATATACGTCAGAAAAATTCTAAGAAAAGGGTACATCTAGTAATGTCTTGTGACTCTTCTGAAGGGACACGATATGTCATCCAGGAATAATCAGTAGATAAATAAAATGTATGTCATCACACAAATATACAGTAAGAGTGTTACTAGAGTGTTAATAAGAGTATTAAATAGGGAAGGGGGAACCATTTGTATTCAAACAAAAGATGCACATACTGAGGTAAAGACAAAACATTTATATAATAAACTTAAAATCTTTAAGAAACAAGAGTTTAATATTAGTTTTACCGTGGTTCCACAAAGAGTCAGAAGAAAACGGAGATCTATCATCATCCTAGAGACTCAGAAGTCTCGCATACTGTCGAATGAGGTATAAACCGTAACCTCTAGGTTGCTCAAAATTATTACTTACGGAAAAGTAAACGTGACTTACTGTTTGTTATAAGAAGGACCAGATAAAAGGATGTAGAACTTAACACTTTAATAGATCATTCCGGTTTTTTTTTTTTCCACAATAAATTTTGTGTAATCAGAATTTCGATATTCTTGACGTTTGGTTTCCATCAATAAGATCAACCTTATTGTTCTATAAAAGATACTGTGACCTAAGAAAAGTCATTTTGTTGTTGTTGTTGTTTTGTGACTTGGTTTGTAACGAATTTCTATTAAGAACCCGAGAAACGTAAGTCAGTAAGGGGTTTGGGAGACGGACCCTAGGTCTACGAAAACTCCCGTCCTACAAAAACATTTTTTTTCTTTAGGGTTCTGACACACAAAGGGAACTTTATTTTTCATTGGTTGAATGAAAATCCGGAAGCGTAGTAGATAAATTTATAAACTCTGGTTTCTTTTTACTTGAAATCGTGGTCTTCGAAGACTTGACTATCTTTTTCGTTTAAACTGAAGAGAAATAGTAATCGAAGGTAACAGAAATAAATTTCCCTATACCCCTATTATTGCTTCTTTTGATTTCCTTCCGTTTATTTCTCCCTTGTTGACCTTAAAAATCACTTTTTTATCCTATTTACGTATATAAACTTGTCAAAGACTTTACTAAATTTAGAAGGTGAAGTCAGTTGATTACGTGGAAGAGAATATGTGTCCCTTTACGAGACTCTTGAGTGGAAGAAGGTCACGAAAAGAACTTATAGTTCGGAGTGGGAGATTCAAAAGTCGGTACATAAAAGAAACCTGGTGAGAAGAAACGTGAATAATTTACGAAGTGTATATACTTTCCTTTACAGTTGTAAATTCGAAAGGACACTACACCCTCTTTCTTTTTTCAAATAAAGTTACGAGAAGATAAATTTACACACCTTGAGACAATATTGTAGTAAAAAATAAAAACGTTACCTTATATACCAACTGTAGATTTTACACCAACTTTGGTACTGGACAAGGGGAGGGGGGTTTTTTCAGATTTTTCTTTAGATATGACAGGTGTCTGTTTAGGACCACGGTTAGGACCACAATTTTGTTTTAAGTGAAAACATAAAAATATAATATCCATAATACGGACAACAAAGGGGATGGGTTTAGATACATGGACGTTTAAGATTTCAGTTAAATAAAAACAAAAGATTATTCTTACAGTTAGAGTCACACAATCACTCTTAATTCGGAAACTTTATATGAAAAAAGAAGATGTTGTGAGACAATTCTGACGACCTAATAAACTTTCACACAGTCGAAAAAATATAGTATTTTTAAACAAATTTAAAAAATTTAAAATATAACCTCACATAAACTAAATACTACAACATAATCAAAGTCCACATGTCGTCTCACTCAATCAATAAGTATATGTATACATATTGAAAAGGGTATATTCAATAAAGTCTTATAACTTATTTCAAAGGGTATGATATGTTATCCAGGAACGACTGATATAATGTATATATCGTCACACATACAATTAGGGTTGGAGGGTTGAAAAAGAAGGAAGGTGGAAAAGGCAAACCATCGGTATCAATCAAAGTTTCAGATAGTCAAACAAAGACAAAACATTTATTTAAGGAAAGATAGTAAAAGACTCTAAGGTATATATTCATTATAGTATATAAAAAGAAAGAGACGGACCTTCTAGACAGTCAAAATCTGAAATCGTCTATGTATATAAAACTCGCCTATATGTTTTTATGTATATGTATAAAAATAATTGTATTCATTAGGATAGGATTTGACTACCGAATATATAGGTTAAACTTCACACACTCGTAAATACACTGGGTAAAATTTTACAACACAGTTTATAAAATTCATAATGTGTTTAGTAACAATATAAATACTCCAGATGAAACACGACCCCCTTTAAGTCACTATAACCGACCTCCGTTCTCTGACTTATTTCATCATATCCGACTCTTGACCTAAGGTATGAATTCCCTTTTGAATAAAATTAATAGTACTAAGATATTATGTTAATCGTTATAGAGATGGAGATTCACTCTTAACAACCTTATACAAAATGACGGAATAAATGAATAATTTACGAAAACTTTTACAAAGTCACTGAATTCTGAAATTCAGACATAAAGTGTTTCTCTTTTTAAGTGGATTTGACATTCTGATTTTTGTCAAATCATCTAAATTGGAAAAAGAAAAATTATTGTATCTACCAGAGAAGTATCTTAAGTGATTATTTTTCATATCATAATTAAGGACATGAACCTTTTTTTTGGAGGAATATATGAAGGTATGTGTGTTCGATACAGATATCTTACATTTAACATACTATTCTTTTTCTATTGATACGATAAGTATTTGGAAGTCAAGTCAAGTCAGCGAGTCAGCACAGGCTGAGAAACGTTGGGGTACTTAGCGTCGTGCGGACAGGAGGGACAGCTAGTGGTTGAGGGCCTCAAGTGAGTCTGAGTTCAGGTAGTTCAGTCACTACGGTAGGTCGGTAGAGTAGGAGACAGCAGGAGAAGAGGAGGACGGGGGTTAGGAAGGGTCGTAGTCTCAGAAAAGGTTACTCAGTTGAGAAGCGTACTCCACCGGTTTCATGACCTCAAAGTCGAAATCGTAGTAAGAAAGGTTCCTTTAGGGTCCTGATTAGAGGAAGTCTTACCTGTCCAACCTAGAGGAACGTCAGGTTCCCTGAGAGTTCTCAGAAGAGGTTGTGGTGTCAAGTTTTCGTAGTTAAGAAGTCACGAGTCGGAAGAAGTCTCAGGTTAAGAGTGTAGGTATGTACTGGTGTCCTTTTTGGTATCGGAACTGATCTGCCTAGAATCAGCCGTTCATTACAGAGACGAAAACTTATACGATAGATCCAACCAGTGTTGAAAAGAAGGTTCCTCATTCGTAGAAAATTAAAGTACCGACGTGAGTGGTAGACGTCACTAAAACCTCGGGGTTTTTATTTCAGACGGTGACAAAGGTGACAAAGGGGTAGATAAACGGCACTTCACTACCCTGGTCTACGGTACTAGAAACAAAAGACTTACAACTCGAAATTCGGTTGAAGAAGTGAGAGGAGAAAGTGAAAGTAGTCCTCCGAAAAATCAAGGAGAAGACGGTATTCCCACCACAGTAGACGTATAGACTCCAATAACTATAAAGAGGGCCGTTAGAACTAAGGTCGAACACAAAGAGGTCCGGTCGCAAAGAGTACTACATGAGACGTATATTCAATTTATTCGTCCCACTGTTATATGTCGGAACTGCGTGAGGAGAAGGATAAACCTTGGTCAGACAACAAGGTACAGGTCAAGATTGACAACGAAGGACTGGACGTATGTCTAAAGAGTTCTCCGTCGAGTCCACCAGACGAAAGGCTAGAGAAAGTCTTAAAAGGTGTCAAATGACACTAGGTGTGTCAGTTTCCGAAACCGTATCAGTTATTTCGTCTTTATCTACAAAAAGACCTTGAGAGAACGAAAAAGGTACTAGGTCGTCTACAACCGTTAAACTAGAGACCAAGGAGACGGAAAAGATTTTGGTCGAACTTGTAGTCCGTCAAGTGCCAAGTGTATAACAACTTCGGACCGAACCTCTTAAAACTCGCAATGTGATGATCCCACACTCTACTCACGTTAACACGCCATCAAACTCGTAAGAAACCGTAACGGAAAGAAACCCTAACGTTACTTTTGACTGGAAAAGGTCAGGACACCGGTGACGACTCAAAAGGTTTACTCGACCGTATAACTCACGTCGTGAAGGTGTCGTAGTAGCAAGTCCTAACCTTTATCGAGGTGACCTTAAGGCAGTGGAGGTGATCGAAACAAGCATCACTACGAAAGATTCCGGGTGAACTGAAGTGTAAGGTCCTACAGACCGAGATCTACTCACTAGTGTGGTAACAGTAATAGGCCCAGCACTTCGAGAAAAAACATGTCAAGAAGACACATAAGAACGGTGGAGAAAATTATAGAAGACGGAGACAATCCAGGTATGGTAAAGACAGGAAATAGCTCGGGTAGAAACGTACTCTACAAGGGAACCATAGAGATTAAAAGAACTTCTCTAGAGATCAGAAAGGGTAAGACAACAAAAGGAGATAAAGAAACGTAACTAGCGACTCCTTTAGAAAGAATAGAGAAGAACGATAAGAAACCTTGAGACGTAAGTCTACGAATATAGAAAGGAAAACAGGAAACGAAAAGTGAAGAGAAGAAAAGTGTCGATAAACATTCCGGAGGAGTCTGTCGGTAAAACGAAAAAACGTAAAGAAAAGGTACCCCTACCAGAACTAGGGACAGAGGATATGTTACAGTGCTTGGAGTAAGGTATCAAGTAGTCCGTGAGATAGATAGTCTAGATCCGGGAATTTAGATAAAGATTGAAGGTGACATATTAGTATTCCCTAAACTAAATCTAGTATGGATTTACCAGATCGTCAAAAGGGATGAAAGAAGTTAAATTCAGACTCAAACCGATATTCCTCAAGTACTAGACTCGGTGTCAGTCGAGGGTCAGAACAAAAACGACCGACATATCTCGAAGAGGTAGAAACCGACGTTTCTTATATTAGTTACACTAAAGCCACAACTGGTAGACCCCTACAGGTACACACATCTCAGAAGAGAACACAACAACCTTCTCCCACAAACGATACTGGTCACGTAAAAGAACCGTTTTGAGAACAATCAGAAACGGGACGAAGTAAGGCGTAAGGTTCCGGTTTAAACGGACAATGAGGTCCACAAAGAACTGAAGGATGAAAACGTAAGGTCAGGGGATATTACTTTTCCTGTAGAAAAAACCCACAATCAAGATGTTCCAGAACATCCAGAAATATCTTGACAAGTTGAAATCGAAGAAGTCGCAATGAGCAACCCCGTATCTGAACCTAATGTCACTATAACTTACCAAATGGAACCTTTGCTTGTCTCCAGTAAGACAACAAAAACTCTAACGTAGGTTCATGACGTAAAATCTGAAAAAACGACTGGTACTACCGATGAGGTAAAGAAGACTCCCTAAGGACGGGTGTCATCATCTGTATTACCAGTAGACTTAATTTAAGTGGGTAAGGTCAGGTAAAATCAAGTGACTAAGAATCTTACAGCTACAAGTGAGAACGGTAGAGAACAAACTGGTGAAGGTTAAACGGAACTAAGTACCTGGACTGTAAGGTCCAAGGATACGTTATAACGAGAAATGTCGTAGCCTGAAACAAAGATAGTGGTCAGTGTAGGTGTCGACCCATAACAAAAACGAAACCGAGGTAGGGAAGAAAGAAAGACATCAATAAAGAGGTGACTAGAGGACATCGTATAACCTGTGGATGACTGGACCCCTCAAGGAGTAAGTCATAGGATAATAAAACGGAAAAGTATGACAAGTACCCCAAGAGTTCCGTTCTTATGACTTCACCGAACGGTAAGGGAAGAGGTCACCTGGTGTAAGAGAGTTTGGAGAGGTGGTACTGGGCGGGAAGAACCCAACGGGGTGCCCGTACCGAACCAAAGTAACTCAATCTGTTCCGGAATATTTAGAATCGTAGGGGTTTTGATAGAATTACTACATAAAACTTTTTACGCTAATCAGGGTCTCTAGAAAGTAACTAGGGACGTAGAATATAGTTTGGTGTCTCGTCCTGACTAACGACATCGTCCTACCCGTAGGGTTACTACATTCTTGAACCTGAACTGGGTAGTATGTACCCACACCTAATCTCCTTACCGTCCCCTGTCGGACACGTACCCGATACCTCTCCTACGGTTGGGTAGTTCTCCCCGTACTGCTGACCATTTATGTTACACTGAGTCGTCAATTCTTAGACGAACGGTAACGTCCTCTACACCCCAGTCAGGGACCCAACCCTTCTAGGACACCTCCTCCTTTACCGTTAGGTGAAGTCATAAGAACGGACCCTTTAGGATACCTGTCTCCTTGGACCACCTGATGCCAGACACAAATACAATCAACTAGTCAGTATAGGAAGAGAAACCCTGGGGTACCTGACGTTGGGTGGTCCGAGGAGACAGGTACCTTAAGAGATTCGTTCCATAACCTCACCCATCGGTAAGGGAAGAGGTCCCCTAGAAGAACTGGGTCCTTAGTTTGGAGCCAGAGGACGTAACTCCCGTCTAAGAAATGGCAGACTCGGTGGTCCCTTAAGAAGTGGTAGACTCGGGAGTCCCTTCGGTATAGAACTCTCGGGGTTTAGGACGCCCGTCTCCGTGGACCACCCGATATCCCAACGTTTTCTCATCCTATACTGAATCACTGATTTGTTGTTGTCGCAAATGGATCTCTACCGTTCCCCTGGACTGTCTTTTACGTTTATCTCTACCATCCAAGTTCTTTGTAGTGTCTTGGGATTGTTTCTCATACGGCACCTAGGGTATATGTAGAAAGACGAACCGTTCCGGAGTTAGTGTCCCAACCATAAGTCTTTGTCTTGAGACTAGGACCGTATTCTTTCTTCTTCCGTTCTTGTTCTACCTTAGTAACTAAAAAGGGTATAAGACACTTCTGTTCAAACAGTCTTATCAAAATTCTTGTCTTGTTTCGAGGGTCCCTCTTCTGTCTTTGACGAGAAGTATTGAACTCGTTTTCCACCCTGAACCGAAGTCCTTTTTCAGTCGAAATGAGACAACTCCGAGTAAAGTCTGAAGACTGGAGGTCTTTACATCATCTTATTTAAACCCAACAAAATTCAGTGATTGAAACTCTAGTAAACAATCTCACCGTTGTCCTTTGATTTGGAAAGAGATCTGAAACAAATCTTAAAACAAACTTCGAATTTATTCGATCCGTTCCGGGTTTTACTTATTCAGTTACTTTCTTTATATCAACAGGTGAGGGAAGGGGGTTATGGTCAACATCTAAGGACCTGACTCGGAACATATTTCAACGAGGAAAGGAAATATTACCTTAAAAAGGAAAAATTAAATGTATACAAAACCTTACCAAAAATACATACGTACGGACGTACGATTCAGGGCAGTCAGTACAGACTGAGAAACACTGGGAATACCTGACATCGGGTGGTCAGAGGAGACAGGTACCCCAAGAGGTCCGTTCTTATGACCTCACTCATCGGTAAGGGAAGAGGTCCCTAGAAGAGTTGGAACCCTAGTTTGGACACAGAGGTCGTAACGACCACCGAAGAAATGACGACTCGGTGGTTCCTTCAGGAAGACGAACACATTAATTTAGGTTTGAATAATCGTACGACCAGTTCGGACGATGAACGGGTAGATGAAGGAAGGACTTGGGGACAGTACGACTTGAATCGTTCAAAGGAATTTCGTGGTAAGATGAAACGGTGACAATAAAACGTACACAACAAAGGAGACCTCACTTGTTGAAAATAAAAGATAGAAAGGACCTATTGAAGATGAGTCGACGTAGTCCTAATACAAATCGACACAGTCTCTGGGGTTTATTGTTTCAAGAATTTATCTTCAAATTAAGAGAAAGGGTACTGTTAAGTCTTCAGCTGTCAAACCGTGACCACACCATATAGTAGAGACCATACAGGTGTCCTTTAGTCCAAAGAAGGTCGAGTAACGAGACGGAGGGGACCTCATACAGAAACAGAAGTATCATGTTCTATCACAAATCTCGAGGTCGGTAGTGTAGACACAAGGTCTGTCTTTTTACCTTCCTTCGTGTTTATTCTTTTCCTTGTGTAGAGTCAAATAGAAGATCCCCTTCCAAGGACTTTACATAGTTTAATATGGAGACGAGTGTATATAATTGTTAATGAATCAGTGAACCTTTCTCTGACCCAATACATCAAAAATAGAACGTCACTCCCCACCGTAACCGAAATGATTTATAGTCTATAATAATTAAGACACCTTCTTAATTACCTGTTACTCGGTATAGGTAGTGTGATAGTGAACTTTAAGTTTAATATTACAAAGACAAGACCCTTCTGTAAGGATTGGGGTTGACACTATCGACAGGGACGAGACACGAGGGTCTGTAGGACACTTATGGAATCGATTGAGACAGTTTGCGGAAATACTGGGACCGAGAGAGAGTGAGCCCTTACACTTGGTAAACTCCGTCCTTGACAAAAATAGTGACATAACGGATCGTTTCATCGATATTTTTAAATAAATATAACTTACTTATCTATTCAATTGAGTTTTCAAAAGTCTACCGACGTAGGGTCTTTAAAACTCTAAGCTCCTCTATAAAATTACAGTCGACATGACATAAAACACGACAATTTTATCAAAGCAAAAATCCGTTAAGGATCCGTTAATTATGTCATATGTAGGTTTATATATCGGGCACATCAACACACACACACACACGTACGAAATACCAAGATTTTCGATCTTAAGACACATACTGTCCTGTACGTCGTTAGGAGGAAATAGACACCAAAGAAAAACGTCAAAATCAATGGCCGTCAGTTGACTTCATGCTTTTACGATTTATTCTTTCAGATCTTTATTTTGTTAAGTATTCAAAATTTAACACACGATAAGACTCACCGTACTACTTTAGAACAAGGTAGGACGGACCCTACACTGAATGGGGAAACAGGTCGTATAGGACGGGGTATAAACCTTCGACAGAAACAATAGCCCAGGTGACAAGAACGTACTATCACGAGCACGAGTCCACTAGGAATAAAATTGAATTATTACCGGGGTTTTGTGTTTTCATCACGACGACTGTTAAACCTATACGACTTCTATTCGAGATTTCACGAAGAAAATTCACTTTTCAACTTTCAAGACCGTAATTTATCCTTTTCAAACGACTCCAACGACTCTAGATGTCGTTCTTACTTACAAAATAGGTACTTTAACACTTCCATCTTTTTATTTAGACACGATCAAATGACAGTAGAGAGTCTGACGTTTTCAATACCGACGTCGTCTACTACTCACGAATCAATTCCACCTTTTCAATGATTTAACCACGTTATTTTATAAGACTCTCTCTTTTGTAAGTGTATTGAAAATAACGTCATATAATATTATGAATGAGATATTAATAACAACCATTAGAGAATAACACGGGTGAAATATTTAATTTGAAATAGTATCCATACATACGCATCTTTTTTGCATCGTATGTGTCCTAAACCATGATAGGTTCCAAAGTCCGTAGGTGACCCAAGAATCTTGAGTAGGGGGTGTCTATTTCCTTACGATGACACGAATCTAAAGGAAGTGTAAGAGTGAGGTGAAGAGGGACATTTCTATCAAATCTTTTATCACACTGGTTCCCTACAAATACAGTTAAATTAGGTAATTGTACGTCGTCTAACGTACACCTGTGATTAGACATAATTACGTTGACTTCATACATTCATTAATATTGTGATATGTCAATTCTTCATTTGATTATTTAGATAACTCATTATTTTTTATGTATTAAAACAAAGATCGGTAAAAACAAGACTATACGAAGAAAATACTTTACACAAAATTGTCACAGTACTATGATGTTTATAATCTTTTTATTCATGATACCACACCTCTTTAGGTCTGAGGATATCGTAAGAAAATCAAATTCGTTGATCAAACTAGGATCACTCTAATTAAATTCTAACCTACCCTGTTATTTTCACAGTAATAACAAAAGTTACACATCCAGAAGAAAAGAATTCCTGTGAAACCACCAGTAATTGTCTATAAATAGTAGATGATTTTCTTAGTGAACCTGACGTTTCTCTAGGTCGGTCAGGTAAGACTTCCTCTAAACGGGACTCTAAAGAAAAAAAAAAAAGAAAGAGATAAATAAAAAATTTATTAAATAAAAAAAATTAAAAATAAAAATGAAATAAAATGAAATGTTATGACATAACCAAAACGGTATGTAACTGTACTTAGATGGTACCCACATGTACGCAAGGGTTTGGCGGGACTCTAAAGAAACCTTCCTTACTACGATTTCGACTTTGAGGTCATGAAACCGGTGGAGTGCGCTTCTCAACTGAGTAACCTTTTCTGAGACTACGACCCTCCCTAACCCCCGTCCTCCTCTTCCCCTACTGTCTCCTACTCTACCGACCTTCCGTAGTGACTGAGCTACCTGTACTCAGACTCACTTGAGGCCCTCAACCACTACCTGTCCCTCCGGACCCCACGACGTTAAGTACCCCAGTGTTTCTCAACCTGTACTGACTCGCTGACTTGACTTGACTTGACTTGACTTTCCTTAGTTCTACCCCTTTGTCACAGTCTGAAATAAAAACCCCCGAGCTTTCAGTGACGTCTACCACTGACGTCGGTTCTTTAATTTTCTGCGAATGAGGAACCTTCTTTTCAATACTGGTTAGATCTATCGTATAAGTTTTCGTCTCTGTAATGAAACGGCTGATTCCAGACAGATCAGTTCCGATAACAAAAAGGTCACCAGTACATACCTACACTCTCAACTTGACACTTCTTCCGACTCACGGTTTCTTAATTACGAAAACTTGAAACCAACACCTCTTCTGAGAACTCGCAAGGAAACTGACGTTCCTCTAGGTTGGTCAGGTAAGACTTCCTCTAGTAAGGACCCTGAAGAAACCTTCCTTATTACGATTTCGACTTTTGAGGTCATGAAACCGGTGGAGTACGCTTCTCAACTGAGTAACCTTTTCTGAGACTACGACCCTCCCTAACCTCCGTCCTCCTCTTCCCCTGTTGTCTCCTACTCTACCGACCTACCGTAGTGGCTGAGTTATCTGTACTCAAACTCACTTGAAGCCCTCAACCACTACCTGTCCCTCCGGACCGCACGACGCTAAGTACCCCAGTGTTTCTCAGCCTGTGTTGACTCGCTGACTTGACTTGACTTGACTTTCCTTAGTTTATGTGTTCTGAACTTTTAATTAGATTGTCATTATTATTATTCTGAAGTACGACGACGACGACGACGATTCAGCGAAGTCAGCACAGGTTGAGACACGCTGGGGTATCTACCGTCGGGTGGTCCGAGGGGACAGGGACCCTAAGAGGTCCGTTCTTGTGACCTCACCCAACGGTAAAGGAAGAGGTTACGGACTTTCACTTTTCACTTTCCCTTCAGTGACTCAGCACAGGTTTAGAGTCGCTGGGGTACCTGACGTCGGATGGTCCGAGGAGGTAGGTACCCTAAAAGGTCCGTTCTCATGACCTCACCCCACGGTAACGGAAGAGGTTTATTCTGAAGTATGGAGGAGAATTTTTGACTATTAGTTCCTCCCGTCTTAAAAAAAAAAAATAATTTTTACCATTACACAGTGTCCTCGACAGTGGACTCCAATTGATTCCTTTACTTAGTGACTGCTATTCCTAGTCCCTCTGGTAAAGACCTCCTATAAGATACCCTAAGAAAGGACTTAATGGACCACCGTAGGAGATGGAGTTCTTAATAATCTCTTGTTAATTAATCGTCTCATAAAAAGTTGAAGGAGAATTTTTATCACACTGACATACAAGATCAAGTGGGTCTTGACAGAGTCAGAGACGGACAACAGGATCATATTAATAATCATCACAAGCTGATGAAGGGACCTCAGCCGGCATACGTCGTACGAGGAAGTAGGAGTCGCCTTACGTAAGTGAAGAGGGAAGAAAGGGTGAATCGTGTGGTTTACGTACATTCAGATGCTTTCTCCCGTTGAATCAGAAGGACTTTCGAACCAAAGACCGACACCAAGACTAAAAGGACAATGGTGGACGACTTATAGTCGGGTAAGAGTTTGGAACGTCTAACAAAGTTTAAGGACACCAAATATCTATTTTCGGAAATAAGAACCTCCTTTTAATGAAGAAAGAAAAAAAAAAAATTCTAAGGGTACAAACTCAAGTGTTTTTAGTAAAGGAATTTAATGACAATCTAGTAGGTCGTGACCTATCTATTCGAAAGAGTTTAAGTCAGTAAGTTAGATGATATTAATTAAATCGAAAACCGGAAATTTTTAGAAAAAAACGGGGGGGGGGGCTCCCTTACTCAATAAGATGTATTCACTTATAAAACACATATAAAAACTCAGTTAGATATCTACTATCGACTTAGTGTTCTCGAATAGTAAAAACTATTAGGAAAACTTCACGAACAGAATAAACTACTTTAAAATACTTAACTGAATTTATGAAAAACCGAAAGAATTAATTACACCAACCTTACTTCGTTTTGGAAAAGACAAAAATATGAGTAATTCTTACGATTAAGAGAAAAAATTCAATCACTACAGAAGTACCTGAATACTCTGTATCCTCTAACACACAGGAAAAATACATTAGAAACTTAATCACAGAAAAAATATCGTATAACAAGAATGAAATAACGAAGTTTACGAGGGAGAAAACGGGAACACGTACGTACGTATACACGATTCAGCGAAGTCAGTACAGGTTAAGACACGTTACGATACCTGACATCGGGCGGTCCGAGAAGACAGGTATCGTAAGAGGTCCATTCTTGTGACTTTACCCAACGGTAAAGGAGGAGGTTCCTTAGAGGGGTTGGGTCCCTATCTTGGGAGTAGAAAATGTAGAGGATGTAACCGTCCGTCCAAGAAATGGTGATCTCGGTGGACCCTTCGGGGGAAACGGGAATGGGATGTTTGATAAATAAAAATAGACGACATCCAAGTTTTTGTAGTCATATTACTAGTCTTAACAATTATTTCAATTCCATTTGAACCACTGACGTCGGTACTTTAATTTTCTGCGAATGAGGAACCTTCTTTTCAATACTAGTTGGATCTATCGTATAAGTTTTCGTCTCTGTAATGAAACGGCTGATTCCAGGTAGATCAGTTCCGAAACCAAAAAGGTTACCAGTACATACCTACACTCTCAACCTGACACTTCTTCCGACTCGCGACTTCTTAACTACGAAAACTTGACACTACAACCTCTTCTGAGAACTCTTAGGGAACCTGACGTTCCTCTAGGTTGGTCAGGTAAGACTTCCTCTAGTCGGGACCCTAAAGAAACCTTCCTTACTACGATTTCGACTTTGAGGTCATGAAACCGGTGGAGTACGTTTCTCAACTGAGTAACCTTTTCTGAGACTACGACCCTCCCTAAACCCCGTCCTTCTCTTCCCCTGCTGTCTCCTACTCTACCGACCTACCGTAGTGACTGAGCTACCTGCACTTAGACTCACTTGAGACCCTCAACCACTACCTGTCCCTCCGGACCGTACGACGCTAAGTACCCCAGCGTTTCTCAGCCTGTGTTGACTCGCTGACTTGACTTGACTTGACTTTGAACGAGATTTACTAATCGTTGAGACTAGCCCTTTTAGATACCCAAAAATACTGTAGTGAAAACCGACGTGTCTATTAAAAAACGAACGAAAAACGAACACAAGGTTCATCAACCCAAACATCTTATCAACTGTAGATCTATTCATTTCACAAAAACATTAAGGTAAACTTTTACTCACATCTTTTAACTCCACACGTGGGGATACCTCTTTCAACTCCAGTTCATTAAGTAAGGACTTCGACACACCAGTATTTCGAAGTGTATGACCCGAGTCTTGATCATAATTGGTTAGTTTGATGAGGGGTTCCCCACGAGTGAAGGATCCAGTTGAGAATTTTGTGAGGTGTATCGGTAACTCCGAAAGTGTATAAACGAACCACTTACCTGTCTCTTTGTCCTTTAGTCTCACTTTTACCTACGATATTTAGACAAAACATGTCTTTACACAACTTGTTGAAAATCACTCCCGTTTACGTGAAGTAATCTAAAATCCTAAAGTGTTATGACGGATTAAGTAGAACCTTTGACTTAGAAAGAAAACAATGTGAAGAGAAAAAACAGGGGGATTAAATTCTGAGTGGTTTTAACAATTACGAACATTAATAAAGGCTCAAAATCTTTAGTCAAAAGGAAGACAAAATAGTTTCCAATGTTTTGTTAGGAAGATGTTCACTGTCCCTTCTATTCGTTAAGATGTTTCATTAAAATTATTGAATAGACGACTTTCTGGTTCGTAAGAATAACGGTTTTCTTACGGAAGTTTTATCATCCGTTTTATTTTTGACTTTCTAAACGAGATTAAATAAATTTTCTCTCGAGTTATTCAATATCGTTGTATAATAATAATATATAAAATATATAATTTCATAATATACTTCAATCCATTTTACTAAGTGTTTATATATCTAAAAATATGATATATGTATATATATCATATATGTGTGTATATACGTGTGTATATATATCATATTATCATATACATGTGTATATAAACAACAAGAAATCCTTATCTACAATTTATAATTAGGATTTTCCAAGGGTCAATAGTTACAAAGTCCCTTAACAGTAAAAGACTAGAATCTCTAGCTCTCTGTAGGCTAGTACACCTACAAACGATGTAAAAACTAAAAATCTACGAGTGTATCTTGGACATCCAATTCTGTGAGACAGAACGGGTTTACGTTAATGTAAAGGACTGTTTTAATGAAGACCACGACTACCTTAAATTTATGTCTAACATTTTGGAACTTAACTGAAGACCCAAAAGTAAAATACAACCAAAAGGGGTGTTTAAAGTACGAAAGTTCGATGGGGTCTATGACGTTGACACCTTATATTACTGATTTCATGAAACCGTCTTTTTTTTTTTTTTTTCTTGTGGTATCTAAATAGGACTAGAAGTTTTAGATTTCATAGTACCAATAATTCACAAGAGGGCGATCATTAGAAGTCCTTTCGACGACGACGACGACGACGACGACGACGATNTTTAAAGTACGAAAGTTCGATGGGGTCTATGACGTTGACACCTTATATTACTGATTTCATGAAACCGTCTTTTTTTTTTTTTTTTCTTGTGGTATCTAAATAGGACTAGAAGTTTTAGATTTCATAGTACCAATAATTCACAAGAGGGCGATCATTAGAAGTCCTTTCGACGACGACGACGACGACGACGACGACGATTCAGCGAAGTCAGCACAGACTGAGACACGCTGGGGTGTCTGTCGTCGGGTGGTCCGAGGGGGCAGGGACCCTAAGAGGTCCGTTCTTGTGACCTCACCCAACGGTAAAGGAAGAGGTGAAGTCCTTTCTTCCCTCCTTTTTCAATTTACTTTACCGAGTGAAGAAAAATTAACGTTTAGTTGTCATTTTAGGAAATTTACCTGGTTTACGAACAAAAACCTTTTACGTATAAAGTGTCATTATAAACTATGAATAAAAACCATTGACGAATGGTATGGTACGTTAAAGTTGACACCACAATGACCCCAAACAAAGACGTGTCTTATCTATCGTTTTTGTTTGTTTAATTTTTTTTTTTTTGTCTAAATAAACTCTCGGTAATGTCAATGGAGTCATGGAGACTTCCAAAACTTTTGTCGGGATGAAATGGTAGACATTGGTAATTACATTGAACATGTCTTTCCTCCACCAGAATTCCCGGTCGTGTAAGATTACTCGAGACGAGAATCACTCACAGGAACCAGGTCAATGTATACGACTGGGTGTTATCTACATAAAATAAAGACCTGAGTCGGTGACTGATATGGACTCCAGAAACCGTCCTGTACTACAGGGGTCAAACAGAAGGTCTTTTCGTTTGTAGGTCTCGTAAGAGTCAATTGTTATGATTCTCCATATGTACGATTCAGTGAAGTCAGTACTGGGAGCCCAGAGAAACGTTGGGATACCTGACATCGGATGGTCCGAGGAGACAGGTAACCTAAGAGATCCGTTCTTATGACCTCACCCAACGGTACGGGACGAGGTCCCCTAGAAGGACTGGGTCCCTAGTGGACACAGAGAATGTAGAGGACGTAACGATCCGTCCAAGAAATGGTGATCACGTGGACCCTTCCGGTGATCCTCCATTTAGATATACGATTATCGATGATACGTAACTCAATAGAGACAGTCTGGGACCTAGTCCACGGATTGTATGTGATAAATTTTTATAAGAAGGTAGAGTGTTCCACCTATGAGAAAGGAAGCGAAATCCCTAAACCTTTGGTCCTAAGTCTAATTCCTACAGAAATTCCAGTGTTTCGTCCACTCTACGTTCAGGGCCCGAGGTCGACTACGCTGAGACTAAGATGTTAGTGACGTGACATAGGGGTAAAACGAAAGGAAGAGGTCACCTCTCTTAGACCAGACTAAAATCTGTCAACGTGAAATAAGAAAATCTCTCGTTCGGGTTTTATAACTTGACAGATCGAGTTCACATTTCACTCACCTAATAAAGATATGAAGTAGGGAAGAGTACTTTCATATTTATTCAGTTATATCCATGTCAAGTCAAGTCAAGTCAAGTCAGCGAGTCAGCACAGGCTGAGAAACACTGAGGTACTTAGCGTCGTACGATCCGGAGGGACAGGTAGTGGTAGAGGGCCTCAAGTGAGTTTGAGTGCAGGTAGCTCAGTCACTACGGTAGGTCGGTAGAGTAGGAGACAGCAGGGGAAGAGGAGGACGGGGTTTAGGGAGGGTCGTAGTCAGAAAAGGTTACTCAGTTGAGAAACGTACTCCACCGGTTTCATGACCTCAAAGTCGAAATCGTAGTAAGGAAGGTTTCTTTAGGGTCCCGACTAGAGGAAATCTTACCTGACCAACCTAGAGAAACGTCAGGTTCCCTGAGAGTTCTCAGAAGAGGTTGTGGTGTCAAGTTTCCGTAGTTAAGAAACCGCGAGTCGAAAGAAGTGTCAGGTTGAGAATGTAGGTATGTTATATCCATGTCAGAAAGGTTAAGAAAATTTCTTCATTGTTGTATCTTAGTTCAGTAGTATATTACAGTCTCCCCCCACGTCCTATACATAAAGATTTTTAAAACACATAAAAAATTAAGGAACCGGTACCCTCTACACCCTAAAATCGAGGGGCTGGTCCCTGTCTTGGAACCGGAGGACGTGACCTTCGTGCCTCAGAATTGGCGACCTGGTGGTCCCTTCAGGAACTACGTACGAAACTTATGTCTACTCTGAAAGTCTTTACCAAGTCCAAAACCTTGACAATAACACGGAAAAAAAGGACAAACATGTCAAAGATAAATTTTCTGATAAGCCAACTCTATATAACAGGAAGTCCCAGTCGATTAGAGGACTGGAGAGTGGACGCGAGACGGGTCGCACTTGGAAACGGTCAGAGGACGGCTCGGTGTGACGTCAAACGTTCCTCCACGGGTCACCATCGGAAGTAGGACACGATACTCTCAGTAGGTCCACAGACACTCGATCTTGTTCGTCGAGGTTTAGCTCAGTATAAGACACGAATCTTAGACGATGACTAAGTGACCCCGGAAACTTAGCCAAAAAGAAAAAGTGAAACGGAGTCAAAGAGTTAATAGTTTTATTCCTTTTTTCTGCCCCCCTCGTGTATATAAAACTTCCCTCTCGAAGTGGAATCCTAAATTCGGGTTCAAATAATGTAGTAATGAGAAATAAAAAGAGTAAAAATACTAATAAAGAAAAATTGACCGTACACCTGGAAGGTTTAGTACTCTTTTTGGAATGATGGACCTAAACTCAAAATTATAAGAAGACCTTCAAAGGCAACAATTGATCAATGACAATGAAAAAATCTTGAATCTCCGTTGTAAAATATAGTCACAACAAAAGACACATAATAAAATTAAAACTTACAGTCGTGGAAAGAGACCTTCCCTATAAACTTCGTCTTTTCAAAACGCGAATCGAGGTTTTACTACACACGATTTAGTTTGTGAACGGCTATGTAATTTCCACATTTGAATTCGACTGGTCAGGGATCATCCGACCGAGAAAAAGTAGGGTACGGACACGGTCTGTAACGACTAGCTGGGACCCAAGAAAGAATGGTTCGTATACCCAGTAAACTGAAATTTCTTGGGAAGAACTATGTCTCAAGTTTGGCAGTAAACCTTACCCGTACGTCGTATTTTAGTTAAACAGTAAGTACTTTGTTGCGGGATACATTATTTGTGGTTTTGTTCGTATCTAATAAATAGGAGTCCCTCGTGAGACGTTGGGATTACTTTTCTATGAAACATCATCTCACCTATATCTCCCTGGACATCTCTTCTAGGATTTTAAGAATCTAAGACACTACTCCCAGAGTAGATACCTTTGATGAAACATTTCTTTACTTCAAAACACAATTTTTTTTTTTTTTAGAGTGATCGTCTTCGTTCCTACTCTCTTAAACGAAAAGGTGACATCCACTGAAAAACATTGTGACGCAGACCTCTCCAACGGACCTAAGTATGAGTGGTTTGTGGCCGTCTCGAGTATGGGAACACGGACCTGGGTCTATAATCAGAGAATCCTATCGAGGATGAATAAAAAAAGAGGAATCGAACTTGTGTTTCCGTGCATACCTCCATCGGAGTCTACCCTGTGACAATAGAAAAAGGTACTTGGAGTCCTAATGAGGAGTCCTTCACCATTCCAATATAAAACAATTCCCAATTTCATTTTTCTGTAGTCTAGGTTTGACTTATCGATATAGGGATAACCACAAGGGACACAAGGGAACCGCCCCAGAAAAATATAGCCAACCGAACAAAAACAGTAAAAAAAAAAAGACAAATTAAAACAAAAACAGTAGAAAATTAGATTTATACTCACTGCATAAAATCACTACACACGACACGACACGAATCAACGAGTCAACACAGGCTGAGACGCTTGGGTACCTAACATCGGGTGATCCGATTTTAGGAACCCCTAAGAGGTCCGTTCTTATGATCTCACCTAACGGTACGGGAGGAGGTTCCCTAGAAGGGTTGGGTCCCTAGTTTGGGTCCAGAAGGTGTAACGCCCGCCTAAGTAATGGTCGACTGGATTGTCCCTTCGGGTCAAAATCACTACGAACTACAATTGAACTCTCCTTCTTAGTTCACCGAACGTCATACGATTCACTGGTCTTCGACGTGATCCCCCACGGGAGGAGGTCCTCAGGACTGTAACGGTCCCCAGACCTCTCTCAACACACACACGTACCACGACCTACGTGATCAACCTGATAGGGTCCAGAAATTAGTAAAGGAACCCCCGGAAACAAGAAGAGTTCCGAGAAACCCAATGTCCTTTGTCTGCACGTGAATTCAACGGAGTGCCCTTCGTCCTAAATAACTTTCAAGCACGTACCCTCTTCGACTTACTGGTCAAAGTCGTTCCTGTCTTCGAGTCACAGTGACGGGACCGTAGAGTAAGAGACTTGATAGGACGTGACGGAGTGAGAGGAGAGGGAAGGGTGGACCGAAGGAGACACCTAGGCATCAGTGAGGGACGAGTATTTAGGTCGTCCACAAACTGGATGAGACCCATGCGGTCGAGACGGATGGTGAGGAACAATCGACGTTCGGGGACGATTGATCGAGTCACCGAATTGAGGGGGTGAAGAACTCAGGTGTCTCTCCTAAATCCACGACGAATAGAAAGGTTCAGCTAGGTAATTAGTATTACAGTCTGTCTGGCTTTGGGTCTCCAATCCACGGGAACTCAGTCCCGAAAGAACCAAATTAGTCGATACCGGTCTCCAACGTCTTAGTCTAACATATGTAGCACCGACGGAACTGTCAGAGAAGTCATCTGGAGAAGAGGGTCGTGGGAATGTCCATACTCCTATGTTACTAGTTCCGACCTTAATCTTAACATTCTTATTCGACCTAAACGGACCCCTTCTCACATCGTCACGTCCTAGGTGAAGGTTTTAACCGAGGTCTCTCAAAGTTCAACACAAATCTTTGACTCTGGTACACTTTAAACGTAGGTAGAAGTGATAAAAAAAGGAGACTCTATCTTAGTAAAGTCTTCGTGAGTAAAAAGGAGATTCACAGTGGTAACCGAATATAGTATTGAATTACTAGATCCTAACGAGAGACAGTGGGTTTCCCTTCGTTTCTGGTGTTTCTTTCCTGAGATGTCTTAGTCTCACCTAGCATCCATACCTCCGACACGTGTCTCCGTTCCTTATAATTAATTCTAACATGTGGACGAACCATGGTTCTAATACGAAAAGAATGGGACTGGAAAGTTTAATTACTGTATACTACAATCATCATCGATCCCTAGTCTGGATTCTCGACACTTCATTAAAAAACACATCTTTACATGAAGACACCATCCATTACACTCCGACTCTCAGAACCTATTCCTCCTCTAAAAGGTGAGGTAACAATAAAAGACCTACCGAAAATGGTTCATGTTCAGTTCGGTACTAATCTCTGGTAAATAGGTCGGGGAGACCGGAGGAAGGTCGGAGGATTCTTTACAATTGTACACGTAACTGGTTGTGAGGGTGGGGGTGGAACTCTTCTTCTCCATTCATAGTGACACTTGTCGTGGGAACCTCTTTGTCTAGTCCGTCCTACCGAGTCCCTAGACTCTAGGACAGCCCACAAGGACGAACAGACAAAGACAAGACAGGAACGGAAACTTTTTTCAGTGGGTTGGAGAAAGACGTAGAGTCAAAAGAGTAGACGTTTTACCTTTAGGTAAGGAGAGATACTGGAGATTCCTGGAAACACTTCAAACGAATAAGTACTACGATTCTTACGAACCTTGAACATTTATGAAGGACTCTTCTTGACCATAGAAAGGAGAACGACATTCTACCCTCCTTCGTACGTCGTAGAAAAGACAAGTAGACATTAAATCAGTCGAACACATGTCTGACGTAACTTAGTTTGCGACTTGAGGTTAGGATCACAAATTTGTATAATTTATGTTTTATACTCATCATATTTAACACACTTTGTGAAACCAGAGGATGAACCTCCGGATTGTTCTAAAACTACGTCCCAGTGACGTTTGTAATATGTCTACGACGACTCTCATTCACCTTCAGAAAATCAACCACCGACCTTTTATCAGATTGTCGTTTTCATGACCTTCGGGTAGTGACTCCCTAAATATTCACCCGGTCCCTTTTAACTCCCCTTGGTCAGACGTGACGAGTACCCACCCGTTCCGGACCTCCATAAACAAATAAAATAAACGTGTAATTGAAAATATTACGATAAAGAGATTTCTCGTGTGTTTTCAAAATGTCTATTGTCTGAGGTTTGAAATTTGAGAAGTAGAAGGTCGTCGAAACATCCCCAAACGACGGTGTTAATTAGTTTTTCTTGTAGGGGGATAAAGAGGCAAATCTTTTTATTTTGATATTCTGTTCCCCCAAAAGGTAGTCACAAATCCCTATCTCCTTCGGTGACGTACAGAGAAAAAGGACTCGAGAGTCAAGTCCTAAAAGTAATTATTTTTATGTTAAGTAAAGTGTACTACCTCCTCATTTCTCTTCGTATATAGACACCCCCTTAATACCAGTTTGGTGCTCCTACTCACAGTAGAAGGTACACCTTAACATTGAAAACACCAAGAACAATAGGTGTCCAAGAAATTTAATACGTAAAAGGAAAGAAGGAAAAAAGGTCCTCACCAGGAAAAACCGGGAAGAAACGAGACTACAAACTCATCACTGAACATTAGAGATGTAGTGGTACTAACATAAAGAGGTTTCAATGTACCCTATACTTGTCCCGTGGATCACTTGCAAATACCGGATTTTCTTTAAACCCCCGTCTCACTCATGTACATATACATACCGACTCAGACAGACGACAGATGAACTTTGATAGTGTTGTAACAGCTAGTTGATATGAGGTTACATTTTGTTTTACAAATTTTTTTATTTTTCTTCCTTTACACTTTGGGACTGGAAAAGGAAAAATGTAGTACGACAAAAGACAAAGTAGGACCGGACATAAAAATTAAAATTATATTTTTGGATTTCAGAAAGTATAAAAGGAGACCCCGTTTCGAGTTCTTCTTTTCTTTGAGACTTCACACCATCTTTGACAACTGGTCCTTTCAAACTTTTACTAGTACAAAACAAAGTCAAAAGTCTTTGGTATTCGACTGTGTCTCTTTGGAGCCGTTAATGTGTATAATCGCTTGAGGAGACAGACTCTTCTTCCCTCTCTAAATACCTTAGGTGTCCCCGACCCCGGTGTATTGGGTCAAACTCGAATCTTCCGAGACCGAGGAATTACGGTTCAGTTAAAACCTTTACTAAGAGAAAACGACTGTCATGGGAGTAATGACTAACACATCTCATTAAATAGTCCGTAAAGAATTTTATTTGGGAAGTAAATATGATTATCCTGAACCGTCCTTCCTTTTTAACCGTCCTGAACCTCAAGGATCCCACCCAAAAAAGAAAAGAAAAAATTTAAAAAAGACAGAATTTTTTTAAATTTTTGTGGTTGCACCTTCTCAAAATTTGTAAAACTCCTTTGTCAAAATCCCCGGTCGAACTTCAAGTAATTTCGTATTTCTTAATGTAATATTTAGAAGTTTTACCTTCTTCCTTATATAAAGGTTCCTACTTCAAGTGGTTTTCTTCTTTTATTCATGTTACAGTGACTAAAATAGAAAGACGTAAGGACCTCGTAACCCAAGGAGTGCAACTTCTGAAACAATGAATAAAAACCACAGTGTACCCCAAAACTTCCTCGAGTACAGTCAAAAGAAGAGACACATATCAATATCAGAGGAGGAACTTCAAGTATAGTCGATCGACAAAGAGAAATCAATACGTGTATTTACATCGTCACAACAAATATATATGGTTCTATAAGAGTTCCGAAAGACTAATAGACGTATAAGAATCGGAACCCGAAGGTTGTTATGTAAAGGTAAAATGTAAGGGAACCTTAATTTACCTGCAGTGGTCTTAACTATTGGAACGGAGGTCTTATTTTACTATCGGTACAATAGTATTATTATGAATACATTGTTGATTTAAAAGTCCGATTCTTTTTTACGAAGACGGGAAGAAGTCGTAATCCCTACTAATTCCTGATTCTTTGTTTGAGACCGTTTACAAGATCATGTTTCCTATGTGTGTGTGTGTGTGTGTGTGTATGTGGATATGGATCTGTACATATGGATGATGTATATGTATCTACATAATGTACATGTATATTCTATGTATGAATATGTGTGTAACCATGTGTGTATAAACACACACCTATATATGTCTATATATAATATTACCTCACATTTCAATGTCGTACACAACTCCGAAACCGTATGAATTCATCAATGAATTCAAGTCTGGTTTTGTTTTTTTATTTACAAAAGACTCTTACTTACCTTAAGAAATTTTAAAGTCCCCATTACCCCCAGTTCACCTTGAATGTTATTACCCAATTGTCAACAAAAGGATGGTAACTTAATCGTTGAGACGGTCGAAAAGTCCGTTCTGTCGAAGGAATCGACCGAAAAGTTGTAACCTACCCTCAAATAGTGAAATAAAAATAGAAGAAAGGATACTTCTGCAATCTCGAATAAACAGCTTTTGAGTTAAAAATCTAACAACACATTACAAGTTCGAAAACGTATTAACTATACCCCAAATACGTACGGAGGAGGGGTCTTTACAGATCTTCTTTTACGTAGTTTTATAATTATTATTATTACAATACTACAATTCCTATTGTTAAGAAATACCCATCGTTCTAATACCTATTAAAAATTGAAGAGTTAAAATAAATCATAAAAAAGATTTATAATAGTTATAATATAAAAAGTATAAATATTTTTTATAAAGGTACTTTCGTTCTATTTTTCCATATATGGAATAGAAAATCTTCATGTCATATCTATTTATCTTGTAACAAAAAGGATCCTTCAACTTTAGTAATAAAAAAGAGTTATTTGTAGTAGTCCCAAAATGTATCAAGATCACATAGGAACTATAGGAATAAAAGTAAAAAAATATAGGTACAAAAAATTTACACGAAGTGACTAAGTAGTCATTGAAGATGAAGAAATGAAAAGAGTATGAATATAACGGTTACATTTATAAAAATGAAACAAAGGAAAGAAGAGTGAAAGTCTGACAGGTCATACTATTCTTATACGTTTTAAAGGTCCATAGTAGTGGTCAAATAAACCAATAACAGACACCAGATACTTCTTCTATCCATCATTTGTGTACTCTAAAACTCCAAAGGAAGAAAAGGATTGGTTTCCGAAGTTTGTTTTAGAAATAGTCTTGACGAAGATCTCGGAGGTTTAAAACTAGCAACGGAAATTTAAAGTTCGATTCTCTGATCTTTTCCAGATCTTTTTAAGCTCCTTTCGTACATACACCTAACCGTGTGTTTAAGTAACACGGACTTTTATTCCTCTTAGGTCTTTCTTTAAAGTGACAACAATTAATTCCAAATTTCGTCACGACACCCAGAGTACGAAACGGGGAAAGGACTAATTTAGGTAGAGTACTTTAACGGTACAAGAACAACTCGTTTTCGTTATCCTCTGACCTTCTTATGTCAATAAAGTACTACTTCTAAGAGAAATAGGATCATCGGACTTCACTTCACTTCAGCGAGTCAGCACAGGCTGAGAAACGCTGGGGTACCTGACATCGGATAGTCCGAGGAGACAGGTACCCTAACAGGTCCGTTCTCCTGACCTCACCTAACGGTAAAGGAAGAGGTCCCCTAGAAGGGTTGGGTCCCTAGTTTGGGCCCAGAGGGCGCAACATCTGTCTGCGAAATGGCATCCTATGGGTTTTTGAGTCCTTGCAAGTGACATGAGGAAATTACTTAGAAAGACTATGGGTGAACGGAAAAGGAAGGGGTAGTACGGAAACACCTTTTCCCTTTACCACTTGTCCTTACGCACTCCTCTGTTGAAGGGTGCACATCAAGAAGGACATACTCACGACACACCAATGTCCCAACACCATCCTGTGACCCCAAACCAACTAAGACGGGATTCCGATAAAGTAGAACTAGTACCATAGTGACTAATCAATCTGAAGGTCAGTCTTTGACTTTACCTTTAACCCTGAAACTAATTTTGAGACGTATCACTGTTGTACGACTTCGAATAGAACACCTCCGGTCGACTACGATCCTTTCCCTGTATAAAATGAGGAACACCAGAGCGTCAGTGGTGAAAAACCCCTTTGGGTGTATCTTCCTCTGTCTTGAAAGTCCCGGATATCCGGTCGACCGAAATTGTCCCAGTCTTTCAAAAAGGATTAATCGAACGGACGTATATAGTTGACATGAAGTCAAATTTTTTTCTTTCTTTCGACTTTTATTTATTTTTGTTTTTTTTACTTTTTATTTTATAAAAGGTTCCTTGAACCATTCTTATTTTCAAAACCTACAAATTATAAGAATAAAGAGGAAACAAAAAGAAATTATAACTCTTTCCTTTGAAAAGTCTGTCCAAGTCAGTTTAAGTAGACTTTGATTACTCGTTTTGATTAACCAGGTACAATTGAAGTTCCGTCCTTTCTCCGTCATCCCCAACGGGTCCTCCCCCTCGTTCTGAGGTTGAGACACACCATCTCAGAATCAGGTCCCGATTAGAGACTTCGGAGATCGTCTTTACCGGGAACGAGTCAATAACTCTTTTGTATGACTATAACTCCATCTATACTGACTTACAACCATAGAAATCTGACCCTACGATCTAAACAAAAGGGGAGACTTGAAGAGCCAAAAGAGTTAATAGAATGGACCTAGTGATACTAAATAAGTGGGTCCTCCAAAACCCAGGACTCTTTTAGTTCAGTACGGAAAATTTTAGTATATTTTGATTAAACGTGGTTTTTCGGTCAATTCTCAAATTCGAACATTTCCCGTCACAATAGACTTAATAAAAACTACGGAGTCACGACTCAGTACCCTCACACTAAGTTAGACACGAGTGATTTACTTATCCATAATTTAACAACTCACCCTTTCCGGAAACTGTTACGGATCTATATAGATAGGTACAGAAATCTTGGAAGAAGAATCAGATTTTTGGATCGTACTGTTCCCTGAAGGAACCAACAGGAGACCAATACTAAGACGTGAAGGTGACCTCTCCTCCCGTTCAAGTCAGGGACCAGTCCCTCGATTCTAGGGAGTTACGGTGACACCGGGTTTTGTTAATTTATTTATTTATTTCGGATCATACGTTCAACTATAACCGTCCTACCAATCTCGGACTAAAAGTTTGTTTATCTTGGTCCACCAAATCTCGTGTCTCTTCCGTTACCGTTGGGTGAGGTCATGAGAACGGACCTTTTAGGGTACTCGTCTCCTCGGACCATCCGACGTCAGGTACCCCAGCGATTCTCAGCCTGTGCTTACTCGCTGAAGTGAACGTTAAAATTGAAAGTACGTAACCTCCTCCTTTACCGTTGGGTGAGGTCACAAGAACGGACCTCTTAGGGTCCCTGCCCCCTCGGACCACCCGACGGTAGATACCCCAGCGTGTCTCAACCTGTGCTGACTTCGCTGAATCGTCGTCGTCGTCGTCACATCTCGTCAGTACCCTCTACTCACTAGAGTCTTCGAACACTTTCTAATAAAGACAAGGTGAGTAGCCGTATAGAAACATCAATAGACTCGGAATTCGAGGAGACGACTAGGGGACTCTGTCTCGATTCTCGTAAGAACGGTAAGAGTAAAAGTCACAAAGTTCACCGGGTAAGTCTCGACGAATCCAGTAGGAGAGCAGTGTCGATAAAAGATTGTGAAAATATAGTAATTTCAGGATGTCATGACTTCTAATTTAAGTCTCCTGGTTTAAGTGAACGAAACCCCTCCTTGAGAGTATCTGATTAGGGAATAATTATGGGACCCTTAAGGACTACCGAACCCGGTCTCCCACGGGGAAGAAACTGGAGAGAGATCAAGTGGAAAAGACATTTTTCCTGACTCCTTTTTTTTCAAATTTTGGTAATACTTATATTGCGATTGTACTGAATTTTAAAGGAACAATTAATAAACAGTACCGTAATAATCTGAACTATTCTTATATACGTCCAGAATGAGTCTGATACCAGTCTATCTTTCCCGTGACTTGATCCTCAATCTGAGACCGAAAGGACGAATACACAAACTAAGGGAACTCGGTCAGTGATTAACACGACTTGGAGGTAAAGGAGTTTATTCGAAGGTCAAGTAGGGTGGGTGGGAAAGGGGACACCACAGGTATGTAAACAAGAGATGTAGACACAGAGATAAAGACAAAACGTTTATTCTAGTAAATATGGTAAAAAGGTCTAAGGTATATATACTCAATTATATGCTATAAACGAAAAGACAAAGACAGAATGAAGTGAGATATATTCAGAGATGATATTTCGTTTTTGTTTTTTAATCATTTTTATTTTACTCTGAAATGAATGACAGTCTTTAGTTATTATAATTGTATACAGATAGATATGCTGGATATTTCCGTTCCATTATAACGTATAATGTAGAACCATCGTTTCATAAGAACGTCTCTAGTTAATCTTCTCTTGTAAGTGCAAGATTAGTACCGGTTGTCGATCTACCAAAATCAGACCACTGGAACGGTAGTGGTACGACTATTGACTATTTAAAAAGTAAAAAGATGTATGTAAAATAGTTGACTTTTGACGGAGAGTTTCACTCGGTCTTACACATGTCTTAACTATACTTGACAAAACAGATATTCCTTTACATTTGACGACGAAACAGGTACCTGTTCTCCCGACAGGAGCCTAATTGAACCAGACTCATGGATAAAAAGTGATTAAGAAATTTCTATCCTTCGTACTGATTCAATCGAGTTACTATACTTAAGACTGTTTCATCATCAGGAGGATATCGAGCATTGGGTCAGGAGTGTCATCGAAGTCTAAACAGTCAACGTTTCTTCAAACCAAGATCAATCTGTCCTATTTAAACTATAACTCTAAAGAAACGTAGATTAATCATTGGTCTTTGAACTTCATCTACGTTCTTTTCGGAGGTTCTGAAAAATGTGTTATCGACCCGTGATCACCATGTGTATATTCGTGAAACGTAGAATGAATTTCACGTGCCGTGGTAAAGATTTCAGTGTATACTTCTTTTTATTTGTCAAGGTGATCTAAGATGACATGTTGTTTCGCTTAGTCGACATACAAATGTATATAGGGGAGAAAAAACCTAAGGGAAAGGTAAATCCAGTGGGGTCTCGTGACTCATCTCAAGGGGTCACGATATGTCAACCAAGAGTAATCAATAGACAAAATATAAATCACAGCTATCACACTATACAGTTAGGATCAGGTAGGGTTTGGGAGGAAAAGAGGAACCATAGGTATGCAAACAAGAGATGTAGACACAGAGATAAAGACGAAACGTTTAATCTGGTAGTTGTAACATTTCCTTCATGTGAGGTCATTTTTAATTAAAATTTTTTCAATTCCGTAATTTTTTAACGTACATTATCGGAGATTTAACCAGTTAAAGTCACTCTTTTTATCCTCCCTCGTCTCTAAAACGGTGACGTAATGTTAAATCGTTTTAGTGATGAATCCGAAGACGAACGTAAAATCAATTTTCTTTTTGTTAAATCGTATTACTTACCGAACTAAACGGGATATCTTTCAATTATTCACCTTATAACTAATTCCGACCATCCTTTGTGTTATGTTTTAAGAGTATGCAAGAACACTTTGAACTCGTGTAATAGAGTCTTCGTATTACTGTTATTACGTGGTTCTCGTGTCAAGCTCTTCATTCATTAATGTCACTTAATGTCTTTTTATTTCTACCGTCGATAAGTACTTAAACGTCACTAATAACAGACTTTCTGTACAATATCTCATAAGAATAAAGGTACACAAGTCGTATTGTAAAAACTAATTGTTCTTTTTTTTTATAACAGAGTCGACACTCCAACCGGAATAGTCTTAAATAAGCCGAATTGGACCGTTAATACAATCAATAATTTTATATAAGTATCTGATCTTTATTTTTCTCAAGTAAAAGTCTTTGTTAAGACTTATAAAACCGTTAATATAACAACGTATAATGAGTTTATTTACTTCTTCGGTACGGTTTGTTAAGACACACCTTTATTGGTTCTCCTTTTATCTTAATTAGGGATATTATTCTCTTTTTTTGTCAGACTCTATATGTACCGAGTACACCTGTGTCCTTACCATAAATTCTATGAATTGTTGTCGATTCGGACCCGGGAGTGGTTTTTACCACCTTACGACCAGGAGCTGTAACCTCGTCATGACAACTTCCATATAGGACTGGACCACAATCTGGAAATATAAAACCTAGTAATCTTTAAAGTCACCCTAGAGTTCCTACCGTATCTCATGTCTCTCACCGTTAATAATTGATTAATTATGTAACTCTAAAATCATTGGTGATGCCTACATGGTCACGTGTGTTCGACTTACAGTCGGTATTCTTTATGGATGATTGGGTTATCATTTGTAAAATAATTAAAGAGTCATTTGAAAGGTTTATCTGAGACTGAACTAGCACCGGAATTGGAAGTCATTATTAGACATTCGGGTCCTGGTCACACTTGTTTCTTTCTTTTATAGTCCATGTAACGATATGTATGGGAAACCTCTATACCTAAGGTAAAGACTATTACTCTTCTGATCGAACATCGAAGGGTCGGGAGGTGACTTATTATTTTTGTTACTTTTTAGAAAACAATGGATTTTTTTTTTTAGATAGACTTCATGGTTCCTTGATGGTTCTTTTGATCCTAAAGTTCCCAGTTGTAGGGTTCCCTTCCTCTTGTATAATTTAACTCTCGATATATATGAGGAAGTGAAAGGAGTGGATTCTTGTTATCATAAAAATTACGTATCTTATCTCGTAACTACGAAAACTTGATACCACAACCTCTTCTGAAAACTCTCAGGGAACCTGACGTTCCTCTAGGTTTAGTTGGGACTTATAAGTAATCTTTCTGACTACGACTTCGACTGTGAGGTCATGAAACCGGTGGACTAAGCTTGTCGGTTGAATGACCTTTTCTGGGACTACGACCCTTCCTCACTTCCACTTTCCCCTTCCCTCGTTGTCTCCTATTCTACTAATCTACTGTAGTGACTGAGTTACCTGTACTCAAACTTATTTGAGACCCTCTATCACTTCCTTTCCTTTCGGACCGAACGACATTAGGTACCCCAGTCCTTCTCAGTTTATGTCAAATCGTTGACTTGTTGTATCTTCAGGTGGTCGTTCACTACCGAATCTCGAAAGTGGTCAAAATGACCCAAACTCAAATCTCTATGGATTCCACTAGACCTAACTCCCCGGTTTTAGAGTCTCTTTTCACTTATAATCTCTATTGTATTCTTCTGAGTTCCCACCTTTCATTGATCCCTAGATCCCTGGGTTCCTACCTATATCGTCACTCAAAGGACCCTAAAGTCAAACGGAGTATATAGGGGTTGACCCACAACTTCTTCGGCCGTTGGGTTTTGAAGACTCTGATTTTGTTTTCGGGGTCCACTATGGATAAAAGAGCATGGTTTCTTGACTTTTCAACGTCTAATCTTACTGTCTTTTATAAAATCTGAAAAGTTATTATTAGAGGCATGAAGTGGGTTTGTGACGTGTGTGTGTGTGTGTGTGTGTGGAATATCAGGGTAGGAGTGACCAGTCGTTTCTGTCTGATCCCCGAGATCTCAAGACGGAATGGGTCGACTTTACTTTGGGAAAGATTGTGTGTGTGGTATTATCCCACCACAGTCTTTTCGGGTCCAACCCTCAGCTCAATCCAAAACACAAATCAGTAACGCAGAATTTCACTCACTTCACTTTCAGCAAGTCAGTACAGGTTGAGAAACGTTGGGGTATCTGATCAGGTACCTCAAGAGGTGCGGTCTTATGACCTTACCCATCGGAAAGGGAAGAGGTCCCCTAGAAGGGTTGGGTCCCTAACTTGGGTCCAGAGGGTGTAACGTCTACCTAAGAAATGGTCAACTTGATGGTCCCTTCGGGTCACAGAATTCTTCGGTGGGTTTTATCTCTTAAGATTTCTCTTTTTTCAGATAAAATATAATATTAAGATAACTAATTTTATATAATTATCTTTGACTAAAAAATAGCACATGGAAAAGAAAGTTTCGTGACGTGATCCAAAATATGACTAGTCGAGTAGATTAGTAGTATTTTGAGTTACACCATTTACATCAAAGGTTTAAATTGTTTACTCATTTTGCGTTCCCGAAGGGACCACCGAGTCACCATTTCTGAGACGGACGATTACGTCCTCTACGTCCAAGTTAGGGACCCAGTTCTTCTAGGAGACTTCTTCCTTTACCGTTGGGAGAGTCATAAGAACGGACCCTTAAGGGTACCTCTCTCCTCGGACCGATATATCAGGTACCCCAGTGTTTTCTCGACCTGTACTGAACCATTGTTTTGTTGTTGTTGTTGTTTCTTGTTCCGAGTCTTTCCAATCCTTTCACAAGTACAAGGAAACTAATGATTTACGGTCTCCATTTTAAGTTCTAGCCTTTACCAACTAGGGTGTCTGACGGAAACTTATTCCAAATAGACATACATATATACACAATCACATGATGTTTACCAAAGAGGTAGTGACTTAAAAGTGATGACAACCCACTAAAAATCCATATATGATCATATTTTTTGATTTACGAAATTATCTTTCTGTTGTATATTTCTCCTCTCAAAATAATTTTATAGAAAAGAGAATTCAAGACTAAGTCTAAATTTTTTGTTAAGGTCACCTATTATTTTATTTTCCTGTCAGATTTAATAAAAGTCTGTTTCTTTTGATAATTATTTAAGTCACGTTATTACTTTCTTAACTTCTTATAATACAGTAACGTAGAAATGAATACACGTGTTGAGACTAGTGAAATGGAACCTTTTTATATTTCAACTCTACAATAACCACTAAAAAAAATCTTGTGAGAAATTGAATATCGTGTGACTTATTTATAAACTTACACTAGATAAAATCTATCTCATAAGACAAGACAGGAATCTGTTACTGACTACCAGTAATACAGGTAGACATTCGTCACTCGATTTGACGAATAAACTATGACAGGAAAATAAACGATCAGTTTCCTATAATACTTACTAACTTTCCTAAATCTTTTACTCCACCGATTCTAAACAAGAATAAACAAAGGTCGACTTTCGGATTATATGAATTACGAAGGTCCTATACCTCCTCGATTGTCTACAGTTTTCTCGTCTCTTTCGATAAAACGTTTCTAGTAAGTTTTCGGTTTGTTTTTAGAAAAGAGAACGTTTTAAGTATTTGAAATAAATATTCTGTAATTAATATAAACTGTCTTTTACGTAAACGACAAATACATCTTATATAGGAAAAGGAAAAGTTAATTCTTTTATTTTCAACAATACTATTTCCATTCTGGTGACCTAATTTTAGTCACATTGTATTCAAACAGAAGTAGTATATTGGTAATGACATTTGATAAACACATTGAGAAATGACAGATATTCATTTCATAAAACGAAATTCAACCTTTGTTTTATTAATTTTTAGTTTCTCACAAAAATGTGTGATCAAACGAATTGGTATAAGATTGACTAGACTCGAAGGTTCTTGATTGTAAAGCACGATCTACAAAATACGGTATTTATATCTCTGACACCTAAATGAAATCACTAGTCACCAGACATTCCGAACGATTGACCCAGTTGAACCATACGTACTTTCTTATTGGTATTACAACGTGTAATCTTAAAATTCTTGTTCTACCACCAAACTTCCTTATTTACAGAATTATGACAAAGGTATCCAGGGTATATTTGTTTGTCATCTTACAACCGTTAAAAAACATCAGTTCCGGTTACAAATTATTTCCGTCCTTTCGTATTTTTTACCTTTATAATAAGGACCTAAATGTAAAATAGAATGGAGATAGGTTTAAGAATGACAATTTTGTTAGATTTTTATGTAAATTCTAGAGTGGATCGACGGTGGGACGAGAATATTTGTACGATGAAATTACTTAACCAAACAAAGACTGTCGATGAGGGAAACTTTAATTATTTTTTATGATACTTATGTCGTGGATTAACCGGAATGTACGAAGATATAATGAATGGAGAAAACAACAAGATTAGAGAGTAAAAAGACCTTTTTAAGGAGGGTGTGTAAACCTCTGACTTTTTTTGGTTAGACTAGGACGGGGAGACCGGTGTGAACTAACCGATTCTCAACTGGATTCTACCCATTTATACTTCATAATGGTGTCTTTGAAATGTTTATATTACCTTCTTTCTCAAGGATAGTCCACCGGTTTCACCGTAACTAAATTAAAAATTCAGTATAATTTAGATATATAGATAGAATTCTGTTTAGTACTGATCTTTATACTTGTAGACGAGTACAGAATCTTATCTTTCCTCATTACATTCTTTCCACTCGCGATTTCTTAACTACGAAAACTTGACACCACAACCTCTTCTGAGAACTCTCAGGGAACCTGACGTTCCTCTAGGTTGGTCAGGTAAGACTTCCTCTAGTCAAGACCCACAAGTAACCTTCCTGACTACGATTTCGACTTTGAGGTTATGAAACCGGTGGAGTACGCTTCTCAACTGAGTGACCTTTACTGGGACTACGACCCTCCCTGACCCCCGTCCTCCTCTTCCCCAGCTTTCTCCTACTTTACCGACCTACCGTAGTGGCTGAGCTACCTGTACTCAAACTCACTTGAGGCCCTCAACCACTACCTGTCCCTCCGGACCACACGACACTAAGTACCCCAGCGTTCCTCAGTCTGTGCTGACTCACTGACTTGACTTGGTTTGACTTACATATAATTTCTTCAAAATTAGACTTTGTCCCGTTCTCACCAATCGATTTCTTAAAATGTCTCCGTCATGGTAGACACGGACAAGGTCAGGACAGGTGTAGACAGTTGGAGTAGCAGTCCTCCGAGACTCCGGTTACTGGAACAGGAGTTGTGACCCGTAACAGTGATCTGAACATATAATACTTAAACATAACTTTTGGTAGGGAAGTCACTCTTCTTACGAAGTTCTTTTTAGAAGTTGACTGGGTTGAGGAGAACAAGGTTAAGGTGTAAGTGACCGTTGGACAGTTAAGTGGGTTTCTTTTATACGACTATCTTACATGACCTAAATTCCATCGGTAAATCAGGCACACTGACACCAATAACTACGTTTGACTATTTAGGAGAGGAACATTATACAAAGGCACATCAACCGATACCCGAAAGAGTGACCGACCCACCATTTCTTTAGACGGACGTTACTCTCCTCGGACCATCCGATATATATCAGGTATCCCAACGTTTCTTAACCTGTGGTACTTCGTTGACTCGTACGTGTGTGTATTAAAAGTCAATACTTTTGTACTTATAGACACGAGGTACACTGTCGCCATATACAATTCCTCACAGTCGGACCACAGACAAAGTCATATCCGTCAAAATAAAACTCACATAGACGAAAGGACCCTGTCTCTCTATTCTTGGTCCACCTACCTTGGACCCAGAAACTTCGTGTTCCGACCCAGATCTACCTTAAGGGAATCTGGTTACTAAAAGTTTGGACAGACATATTTCTAGTACATCTCTCAAACAACTTTCACACGAAGGCCATGAACCCTAAGACTAAGTCGTCGAGTCCATGTCATGTCGATCGGTGTAAAATTTTTTGTGAAGGACCTACCAAAACGACATATCGGTAAAACTCTTGCTGGAGGAATTTGAGATAGAAATATACTATAAGTTTACACGAAGAAAAATGACTAAAAATTTTTTGTTATTAATCTAAATGACTCAATAGTGTTGACATCCAGTTATTTGTAACTATTTACAAGAACCCCGTCGTCGACCGAAGACTTGAATGAAAAATACTAAAAGGGACAAACAACCCAGGAGGAGGGAGAACGTTAGAGAGGGATTGGGGGCGGTTTCCTAAGGAAAATGAAAGAACATTTGAGTTGGTACCCGAAGGGACCACCGAGTCCGTCATTTCTTAGACGGACGTTACGTCACTCTGGCTCCAAACTAGAGACTAAGTCCTTCTATGGGACCTCTTCCCTTACCGATGGGTGAGGTTATCAGAATGGACCCTTTAGAACACCTGTCTTCTGGAACCACCCGATGTCAGGTACTCCAACGTTCCTCGACCTGTACTTACTCGTGTGTGTGTGTTTGAGTCGGTGTGTACATTTGATAAAAATTTTCTGTCGGTTTTTATAGAAAATAGATCTACCAAAATGTACTATCAATTAGGTAGACTAAAGGTATTTGTCTTCAAGGTACAAGAAGAATTTTAAACTAATTTTGGAAAAAAAAGTAAGAGGTTAAAATACGATGTCTGTAAGTTCTTTATGTTTTCAAATGTCGTTAGAATTATATACCCGTATGTAACCTCTATGACGTCCAAGTCAAGGTCTGGGGAGGTTGTTTCGTTTAGAGTGTCATTTAGTTCAGTATACCTAAAAAAACAAATAATCACATACAACTTTAATACAAATGTGACATGTCATCGGATAATTTTCACGTTATCGTAATATAAATTTTTTGATATTTATCAAATTAATTTTCATGAAATAACGATTTTTAACGATGGGTAATAGACTGTTACGTCCCAACGGTATTTGAAGACAAAGACTTTTTACGTAATAGAAGTTTCACGTCGTCTCGTCTCTCGTTATTTTTCTTCATACGGACATATAGAAAAGGTTATGACAATAATAATAATAATAATAAAATGACCGTCCATTTATATATGGAACAATAAATCAGTGATTCAACACGAACTGAGAAAACACTGAGTTACCTGACATCGGACGGTTGGAAGAGACAGGTACCCTAAAGGGTTCACTCTTATGACTTCACCTAACGGTAAAGGAAGAGGTCCCTTAGAAGGACTGGGTCTCTAACTTGGGTGTAGAGGACGTGACCGTCCGTATAAGAAATGGTGACTCGGTCGTCCCTTCGGGTTTATATACGGATGTTATTGTGAAAGGTTTCACTCAAGATATCTTGTGATTAAACATCAATATACCAGTTTATTCGAACCCTTTGTGACTCAATTCGTTTTAGTGTCTAAAGGAACCACTTCTTTAACACACCGTACATTATACGAACACGTAGAAACTCTTGTCCCATTAAGTATCCTACCTACAGGAAGGACTCGGTGAACTCCTTTCGACCGGACTTCACTTTTACTGGAGGTATCCCGGGTTCTTCATCAACTATCGTCTTAGTTCTAGTCTTGGGTCAAGAAGATTGAGAGGGAAGGAGAAAGAATACTGTCACCTTGTAAGACATTCATCGATGAACACTTTGTTAAAGGTCATCACGGGGTAGGAGTTTGACTTTACGAAAATCTCGGACAGAAGAAAGTGATTCACTTTCTTTGTAACCGAACAGAGGGTTTTGGTCGATTTGTCATTACGAGGTCTTCAAGAAATTCCTTTTATTTTAGACTTCATCTTTTCGTCCCAAGTTCTAGAACTAGACTTCATCTTTTAGTAATAAAGGCATCATAAAGGTAAGTTTAGTCACTCTTCTGTAACAGTAGAACAGACTTTAAATTCTCTCAAAGACGAAAGACTTTTTAGTATCAAAAATCAACCGTCCCTTGTTTGAGGGTTCTTGTTCAACACTGTCTTTTGAAAAAATTTTTGACGAAAACCTAAAGTTGGTCATCTTACACGTGTCAAAGAAAGAACTGACAATCACATCGGAAGGACGATAATGGGTCTTTTACCTGACACCTTTAATCCCTTCCACTTCACGTTACAATAAATGTAAAAACACGGTTTTGTAATACTTTACTTTACCAGTTCGTAAGACTCGCTCACGTCGGATACTTTTAATTATCCTTGTGAAACTTATACACTAGAAAATGAACTTCGTCATCTTTACTTTTCTCAGAACAGTTCCATTAAAAGCAGGAGAAAGTTTACAAAGAAGAAGAAGAAAAAAAAATTGTGAGAGTCAACAAATATTATTGGAGAAACCTAGAATCTGGAGTTTCAAGAAAGGAAAATCTTAAAGGAAAAGAGACAAACAGACACATGGTTTTTATGAAAAGTCCCTTTTTTTTTCTGCTACTGAACTCAGGTCATTTATGATTTACTACAGATTACCGTAACTTTATCCTGTTACTCCCACTCATAACCCAAACCTTAGGTAACCAATCACAGGATCAATCAGTGTTTGGGTACTTTTGTTCCCATATATATTTTACATAAGGTTACCTTACTCTCGTAAGATCTATAAAATTCCTCTCTTGAAGATTAACTTTCCATTCCTACTGTAGTCATAAAGACTCTTCCGTAAAACATTCCACCTTTGAACCATCTAAAGACGTAATTGTCCTTCGTATAAGACCGATACGAAAGTATTATTATCAAGTATTATTACTCTTTTGTCTTCTTCTTCTGTCTTTCTTTATAACTTGAAAATAAGAGACAATCCAAGGTTCAATTCGTGACCCGTACATAGTAAGTAACATAATAACATAAAAAGGAGTTTTCGACTCTCTAACGAAGACAGGATAAAGTATTTACTACGACTCTCTCGATTCTTCGATCTCATTGTACAAGTTTTAAAATATGGTATTTACGTCTAACTTCTAAACTTACGTTAGAAAAAAGACTGTGGTGTCGGGACCAGAAGTAGTGTTTCGACATAACTGAGGATGTAGTCCACATTGATGTGCAATATATAAAAAATATAGAAACGGTAGACCCTCTTTCCCAAACTGAAATATGTCACTTTGTTTTGGTCACTTGGTTACTTTCAGACCTCGGTTGATCTTTGGGAGACCTCAAACTCGTACTACATCCATGATTCTATTTCCTACCGTCGTTACCTACTCGGGCACTGGTCGGGGAACCCTACTCAAGTCCGGAAGGATCTTCGACTTGGAGGTTTCTCGTTCAGTCCCATCTAGGTCCCATCTGACCCTATCCTCGTTTTAGTATTCACTTAGTCCTGTAAAGACTTTTTCGTAAAAGATGACCAGTATTGATTCAAAGGAGTAAAACATCCCGTTTGACTCCCCCAGAGGGAACTCAGGACACTATTGAAAAGGATACAGACTATCCTATCTCTTGTCTCATCCACTATATGTTAAATTAAAATACGTAAAATCCAATCAAAATACTTTATTGTGTTGTACTTACTAAAACATTTGATATTTTGACTGGAAACGAAATAGTCATAAATTTCATGCGTCGTCACCCAATAGTATCCTCGGGTTCAACTTTACATATGGATAAAAGAGTGTGTGTTTTTTCGGGACTTAGGACCCGTTCAAGATTATTTGGTTAAAAAGTAAACCTTTTATACTGGTGAGAGAAGTATTATGTGTTGAGTCAATAAAGTCAAAGGATTGAGTCCTAGAGAGTCTAATGTGACCAATAGATAGGAGACTTCAGAAAAGGAGAAAAATATAAATAAGAGACTTAATGACCGACGTAGTTAGTGATTCGACGAAGAAGTGGGAGTGTGGGATGTAGGTAGACCAGTTCTCCTAGGAGTCAAGGTTCAGGATATGTGGAGAGTTTAAAAAGGAAAGTTGACATAGGGAATTAAAGGGTAGGATAGATGGACCATTCGATTATCTGAAAGAGTACAGGTGACAAACCCAATCCACGACTAAGGGTCGGGTCAAATAACAAAAATTCGAAGGTCGTAACGTACTATTTTTCGTACCTAGGGTCTTCACCGGTCCCCAACGAAACGAATCTTCTCCACTACGTTCATTTACCCTTCATGAAAGTCCTAGGAGACGGAGAACCATAATCTGACCAGGGGACATATGGGAAATGGATGACTAATCTTAAGTTTAGGATTTCGGACCTTACGTTTCTAAAGTATTCTCTCTGGGGTGGGTAGGAGGGACGGACAGAACGGGGTGAGAGTTTGAGAACGTCGTGCGTAATCGGGGAGTCTGTATAAACGATAACAACATGTCTACAGACTAAAGTACAATAAAGTAGACGAGTCTCAGGGATGAAGTTTTGTGTTCGTAGTCGTTGAAACCACCGGAGGGGTCCGTGTGTGTCTGAGAGGTACGACGGATATAGGCAATATGAAGGAACGCGAATAGTTTAACACAACATTATTATTGTACGACAATACAGAAGGAGAGGTAGGTCACTGAAAGAACTCAGTGACCTGTTCTTAGAGTGCGAAATGAATAGAAAATAGGGTTCAAGAAACGTATTTCGAACCTAGTTATTTACGTATACAACTTACTTACTAAACGATTATAATTACTTAATGTCACTTACTGAGACCAGGGAAACTATGTTTATGACAACAAAAATACAAGGAAATCGCTTTATAAAACTCTAGAGATGTTTACTTATTTATTTTCTTTTGTTAGATAAATCCTCACGATTCCACCTTATAATTCTATGACTCTTCTATCTCCTTTTTTTTAATTCAATTGGTCTTATTTTCCATTTCCGTCTTAAGTGACGAACGACTGTTTGTTTCGAAATTAGTTTTATTCTTCACTTAGAATTAGGCACAATCGTTTATAATGGAGGATCATGATTTCCCATTGTAAAGGTTCACAAAACCACAGAACCTAAAATCTGTTTTTATATAATAAAGGAGATTACGATATTCCAATATTAGGGTAGTAAATAAAAGAGAAATAGGATGTACGGAACACTTACGATGAATTAGAGAGACCCGTAGGATTAAGAATAGAGTTTCACTCTCTTTACTTTGGATAGAGTGTCTTAATAGTATTAATAGTATACATCTAGGTTCCTCCATTTTACAGACTCAAGGATTTTAGGACCGACGGTATCAATCGTGAATGATCATTTACTACGATGAAAGAAAGCAAATTTTTTTTTTTTAACAATTTACCTTAGATGGGGGTGTCATAATCCAAATATATACCCATTATCGAATGGTAAGGAATAATGTTTCATGGATCGTTTAGAACGTTTAGAGACGTCTAGAAACGACATCCTTCTACTGACAATTGAGACACCTACAGTCTCACAGGTGAGATCACCTCACCGAAACGAGGTGATCTCCGGTTCTTACACCCGACTTCTTTGGGTATCGGTGGAACCTGTTTCCCTGAGGATACTCGTATATCACCTAGGATCTGGGTTTGTTTAGAAGTTAGTATAGAGGTTTTAGGATTTTCCAACGGTCTTGACGGAGAGCGTACGTCCCTCATTCCTTGGTTGAGACTAGAAGAGAAACACGTGGTGTTCCGGGAGACCTAGAGGACCTTGACCAGGAGACTGAATAGGAGTGTGAGTTTGGTTTTACAAAAGTAGAATTGGTCGTAGTTCCGATAACGGTGTAAAACTATCTATACGAATCCTTATCGTGTGATGAAAACTTTTGAAGATTTCTTTCCCATACTTTTTATAGGGCACACGAAACAAACTTTATAACTGTCTTCGTACAAAAGAATGTCTTTTAATAGGTTTGTTGGTCTTCTTTTCTATCCCCTTTCCCTATCTGTTCCCACCCAACCGACTACCAACTGTACACTTTGGGAAATGGTAAGTATTTTATAAATCCAATAAACTCGATTCCTCCTTTAACGTTTCCTAATCCAAATATCGTGAACTGGTGTAGAGTCTTCACGATGAGACATTTTGAACAGTTTCTGGTTTTTTTTTTTTTTTTCCTTTCGTTAGGGTAATCCTTTGGACCCGAAACATAGGACAGCAAATAATGTAAACAGTCAACTTCGTCATTCCTAATACCGTCATCTAAATAATTAAAAAGTCTTTTGGACCGTACCTCTTCGAAATGGGAACCGTGATCGGACCCTTTACACCATTTCCATCAAACACTTTGTTCGTCTTATGACTCATGGGCGGCGCTTTTTCAGTAATGGTGACGTTTGGACAGTCTCTGTTTCGGTCCACTGTTTAAATCTTTCCCGAGAGAAGGACTTTTAGTCGTTCTAAAATTAGTCTTAGAAAAACAGAGTTCCTTGTAATAAAGAATCGTGTACACACTTCCACCGATATCAGTGACACCGGGGTCTTTTACTGTAACACGAGGTCCTTTTATAACCAAAAGTAAAGATTGTAAGTTCTTAGTGACAGTACTCACAAGTTTGTAAGTAGGAACGGATAGGTCGGTTTTTCGTCCTGAACGAGGAAAGGAAATGTATTACCATCCCGACTCAATAGACTGTTGAAGAACATTACAGGGGACAGGGCTAGTCATCCCCACCGAAACAGACTCCGACAGACACCAGACCCCCATAATGTGAGTACCGAAACATTCTAGAAACGACAAGGACGACCTAAGGTGTCTCTGGTTCCAAAGAGGAAAAAAGACGGAGACGAGTGGTATCCAGATTAAAAGAGGTAAAGAAATGAAAGATCGGTTCTTACACGTGTTCCATATGTCTCCCACGGTATGATACATGTCTTCAACTCTGATGTCGCCGGATTTAAATGTCTGACGTCAATATCTTATAAGAAAGGACATAAAGTCTGTAATAAAATTGGGGAAGTGTTTATAATTAATTCACTTAGTATATCAGAGATGTGATCGGGTACTCCATCTACGGTAACAATGATGTTGAATTCTCTACTCCTTTGGCTCTGTCGAACCGATTCCATTGTATCGGACATTCATCTTCGACCGAAGTCCAAGTCACTCACCGTCGACCGAAACACAAGACCTGAGGGGACGATGGAATAGATCTCGTCAGGGTTCCACGACCAGTATACGTAAAGTATACTTGGTCTGGATGACAGGTGTACCTCCTACAAATACAACACTCATATTTGTCCACTTTTCCCCTTCTGTTGTGTAGTTTCCTTCACGTGTTTATAGTTTTTAAAGATTTGTGAGAGGACCTACCTCAGTTTTGCTAAATTCGTAAGTCAGGAGTATGAACCCGTACGTATGTGTAGTCAGGAACATGAACCTGTACGTATTTGTTTGAATAATTAAAACGGGGGTGAACGTCTTCAAAGAATACGTCGTACAGAACCTAGGACCCCAGTAGATGTAATTACATTCGAGAGAATTTGTTAAGTCTCGTAGAACTCCCACAAACTCTATATAAAGTAAACTCTGGACACGGAACATGAGTGTCCGAACCAAATTAAGTTCCTTCTGCCTTTCTTTAATTTAAAGTAGGATTTGTAGAGGGCACAGAACAACCTCACAGGATCTATTCTTTGAGATATCTTGTGTTTAAGTAGAAGGATCCGTCCAAAAAGAACCTGTCACTTCTTCCCCAAACCTCTTCAACTGTCATCATTCTATCAGATTCTAGAATTGGTACTCTTACTTCCGAAAAAAAGACGTCTCTAACGGGGAAGAAGACCCTCCATGTCGTCTCCCGTCACACGAGGAGGGTCCTTCATTCAAGTCTTTACTTTCGAATATCTGTAAAGTTTAACCCGACTTGAAATTTTAGAAAAAATAACATATACGAGACCTGTATTCTTACACGATTCCGTGAAGTCAGTACAGGTTGAGAAACGTTGGGGTACCTGAAATTCGGGTGGGCCGAGGAGACAGGTACCTTAAGAGGTCCGTTCTTATGACCTGATCCAACGGTAAGGAAGAAACCCTGTATCCTTACCCCCTTTTTTTATTGAGGTTCCTACAATACATTACATATCAAATAGTCTAAAGAAATTCGGGGACACTAGGTCCTATCTACATTACTTTTTACGGGAGTGTCAACTTGAGTTATTCCTAAATTGGAGTGTGTACTCGGTTATGTCGAGTAAACTTGTTCTTTTCTTAGGTGAATATCAGAACATAGGGAAGATCGTTTACATCCGTATCAGAGTCTCTTTGGGTTAGTAATTCCACTTTTCTTTTGTTTGATAAAGGATACTGTACTTAAATTTCTTGTTCGAATGACGACGGTGGGACGGACTGGGGAACTTATCTTTGTCACTTAACTTCACCTCTTTTTAATTCGATTTATTCTCCTTTGTCACTTTAAAACATCCGACACCTTATCAGAGAGACCCTTGTAAAACCTTCGGGGTAGTGAATCAGTAAAGTTTGATCTGGTCTGTTTACTGAACTTCTATGCGACACTCTCCGTCACAACATCCTTTACCTACTTACTTGAAAAAAGAGACAGGGGACACCTTTAAAGGAGTCACCACAGTCGTGAGTGAGAGAGACAGAGGGTATCTGTGTTGTGCGTGGTAGTGAGTGAAAGTCTAACAGAGGAAAGACGGAAAAGTTAAACTAATAGTGGTTTTATCGTAAAATTTGGGGGTTTTCGGGGAAAGATAAAGACTGAGATACAAATGGCAGATAAGCTTAGGGGGAAAAGAAGTAGTTCCTAGTCCAAAAGACAAGTCTGATATTTTAGGAAGGTTCAAAGGTTAACAGTAGAAATTTCACCACATTTGTGGAAGGGGGTTATGCAGGATCACTAAGGTTCCTCGTTCAGCATCCCGAAGGAAAGACTCTGGGTGACCCCTTAGTTCTCCTACTGGGTTCAGGACAGTTCACACCTATATGCATTCGACATGTAAAGTATCTGAGTAAATTTTATAGGTGGTTTTCTCAGTGACTCGGAGGGACCGTAGGGAACTCATCGTGTACGAAAGTACCGATCCACCAGATCCTTCGTGTCATAACTTCTCGGTCGAAGAGCGTTTAAACCTCGAGTTTCATCCCATAAGTCACATTAGTAAAGGGGCTAAAGAATAAGTCTCAAATCGGGTAAAACATGGTTTTTAATAAATTTACTGACCTAAAATAAATAAAAAACAAGGTAAAACACAAACGATGTTATTCTTTAAACTTACTTGCATTTTCTAATGATTACCGAAAGATAAATTTGTGCACTTGAACGTGAAAGACTAAGACCCTTCCATCTTTAACCAAGTACAAAGAAATTTTTTATATAAATCAGGTCCAACAACTAGTGTTACTTTATCTTAATTTTTACAGTCAAAATGTAAAAGTTACCATTAAAAAAAACCCCCCTTCCGTTTTGAAAAGATAATATGAAGTAAGAAAAGGAAAAAGAAGAAGAACGACGAACACCAGTTCCAATTCGTTCTAAGAGATAAGTCAGAAGACTGTATATTATCCTTTTATTTTATTAATATTAACATTAGTACCATCATCATTGTTTTTCGTTCATGTATATTCCATCAATATCTGTACGGTTTATAAAGACATTCAGGAAGTAACCATAACAAGGTAAAATAGGAGTGTTACCAAGATATTACCTTTTATAAGAGTAAAATGGGTACCCTTCTAACTAGAATCTCTCGAAGTTGACGAATTTTAATATATTGATCATATAGTCCTTAGTTCGGTTAAAAAAGACTGAGGTTTCGGACACAGAAATTGATGGACGGTATACGGAGTCTTTCTGTGTAAAAGTAAATTTAGAATTACTTTAGTAATATAAAGGACACCAGGGGAGAAGGAATTACAACATAGAAGGATAAGGTAGGAGTTCGTCCTTTATTCCTATAGAAGGTTTTATTATAAAAACTTGAAAATTTTTATCATCTGTGAATAGTACTGAAAAACGGTCTACAATTTTAACAGTGTGTGTATTATATTAGTACGTTTATCCCTACCTAAAATCGACGGGATTTCTTTAGTTCGTCACGTAGATTTCTTTTAGTACACCATATAACTTTCGGTAAAAATCATATAAGTACGATAACGTAAACTATAAAATTTTTTAATAATTTCGTGTCAACTAAATGTCACAACATAATCAAAGTCCACATGTCGTTTCGTAAACTATAAACAATTTATGATCAAAATAAACTCTCATATTTCGGATGATAATGTTAGGTATCTCTTTTCCCATCATGTGACTAATGTAAACAAAAACCTTCTACTTCCTTTCTCACTAAAGATACTGAAAAATATGGATCAGTAAATCTTTCTAGTTGAAGTGACACACTTTATATAAGTGAAAGGTACACTTTTCAGGTACATCATCTCACTAATTTACCATATACTCTAAAACTCTGTTATTATAAAAAACAAAGTTTAAACGACTAGTATTAGTAAGTCTTTAACTACTAACAGACCCTTTCTTTCCGTGGAATCTGGAGTAGAACGAAGTTTTTCCAATGTGTAAAACCGTCGTCATGTGTGGAACACGTCTTTATATTGTAACCTGAATTTTAATCTTTTCTCCACGACTCGTTTTCAAATTCGTTTACAACTTAACTTGTTAGTTCATAACAACATAAACCAAAAAAGAGGTACGGTTTATCCTACGTCTGAGGTACTCTCGTCTGTGAACTACTAAAAATTAATGAATGATAGAAAGAGACCTCTTCTTTTACCGTTGGGTAAGAATAAGTAGAATTCTTATAGTGACATACCCGTCGACGGGAAGAGTCTGTTTTTTTCTTTTTTGTTTTTGTTTTTGTGAAACACTTAAGTTGTAACACCCACTAAGTTCCTGACTTATAGAATTCACTTTCGTAGACAATCTTTTGTACTATTCCATAAGCCCTTGTTTCAGGACAGTAAATATACAAGACTTACTACGGGTCGAAGGGCACCCATTTGTGGTTCAGGATTTAACGGTATTATTTTCTAGTCACGGAAACAGTACGTTCACGTCACAAAGAGGATCGAACTCACGTCTTTTGTTTACAACCGTGGTTCCTTGACTAAGACGTGGGTACACCTTATTAAATTAAGGTAATTATTACGATCTTTACAATTCTTTTGATAAAATCCCCTTTTTTCCGTTTTATACCCCCGTATGTCTTACTTGAAAAATTAGACTTGAGGTCCTAGGTAAACAAAAGGTAACAAACGACATGAATAAGACCTAGACAAAAGTGAAAATAAACACCAGTCGAAGTTATACAGATGTGCTTTCGCGTGTAGTCTTCATTTTGCTAAGACAGAAAAATGTCATACTGAAGTCTGTCAACCTGTCAAAATCCCAAGTGACCGAGGACCTAGTCAAAAGGGTACGGACGTACTTCGCGCGATCAATTATCTGACGTTTCTTTTTACTGTAAAAGAAATTTCCATGTACGTAGGTTGGGTAACTCGATTCGAGACCCGAGTTTAGGACAGGCAGGCACCTAGGAGTACATATCGAAGGGTCGACCTGAGACGGGGAGGCTTTAAGAGTACATGAAAAGTGACCGGTGTCACCTTGAGTAGGACCACACAGTTACCCATCTTATGTCGACCGACGTACATTATATAACAAACCCATCCCCGTGTTTCGGTTTTTCCGTAACTAATGATAAATGTACCCGGAAGTGGTTAAAGACCTGCAGTTTTCTGTACTTGAGTGACGAAGATTTATTGAGTAAGTAGTTTTGTCTGTACTTGTAAAAAGAAAGAACCCAAATCAACCCTTTTTTTTTTTTTGTTTTTGTAAAAGACCAAAGGAGAGACCTTCGGTTTCATACAAACCCTAAGAGGTGAAGCCGGGTTCGACTGGTGTGGAACTTCGTTACACTGAACAAAAATGCGTCTCTCCCCATATACGTTCAAGGACACCGGTACTCCCATACTGTTTCTGTGACCCTGACGAAACTCGGAAGAGTTTCTAAAAGAATGTTTGAAATTCAAGAACCTTTGGTAAACCGTACGTTAGTGAAACCATAGAACGTTTACACTTAGGTCAGATCCTTTGACAATTACGGAGGTGACAGTCCTCAGCTATCAAAAAGACACGTCAACCGAATTACCGTCAACAGTAAACAAAATACCGGAACACTTTTCTCGTGTATAAGGAAACCCCAACAAAAATTATATTTTTACGATCACGAAACGAAAACTTGTATAATTTACCAAGGTACACATAATAGTTCGACAACATCATCACATTTTACTCCCACAACCAGACTGAAGCAGACTTTAGTGACACACACACACACACACACAGACACACAGACACACTTTACAGTAGATTCCTCTGAGTCTCTGTTTATGGTCTTCACATCTCGTCACTCTCTTCCGAGGAACTCTGTCACGTACGTAGTACCTTTCGTGAACCCCTTGGAAGACTCTTTGTTACCCGTATATATGAAGGTTTAGGAGTTTTTATAGTTCATAGGATCGTTTTTGGTAATCCAAATTACTCTAGAAAATAGATATTTTATTTCGATTTTCGAATTTCTTTGAAGTTCAAACGTTCATGGATCCCGATCTCTAAAACCTGAGTTAAAGTCGAAAATTCTTCTTCCTACAGATTTGGGATGTCATAACTGTCCCGAACCAAGAGTCTCCTAACGTCCACCAGGACTTCTCAGTCAAAGTCCCAAAGTAGTCTGAACACCAGTTCTGAATGACTACAAGTAGGGTTTCAGATGGGACAAAATTTAGACAAAATGAGACAGGTACGAAGACACTTACAACTTTTATTAAAGGAGACTCTTTGAGAAACTCGTGACTCTAAGATAAGTACTGTCCAAATCGGAAGAGAAAAGTTGGTAATAGTAACATTGGAGGGAGAAGTTGGAGTAAAAGGATAGAAAAGACCGGAAACAGTCAGAAAAGAAAGTTAAAATACCTTAATGACTCTGACACCACTAAGACGAATTAGAACGAAAGAATATAGGTAGGGTCTCCATAATATATGAGGACCGACACAAGTAGACAGAAGAAAACAAACAAAACGATCCTGAGTTAATACTTACAACCAGACCTCGAGTACTAGATTGAGGGTGTGTAAACTTAAGTCTAACCGAGATGGCGAATTGGTTGAACGAATTCGATCCTGAAGTGTTGTAAAAATTACAGTACCTTATGAAAAATTTTACTATTATAAACATGTTTACGACCCTATTTTTGGGACCTCATTTACTTACCCCGACGAACCTCTTCTGTGACCGTGGGGTGAGGTCATGAGAACGGACCTTTTAGGGCACCTGCCTCCTCGGACCATCCGACGTCAGGTACCCCAGAACTTCTCAGTCTATACTGACTCGCTGAAGTGAAAGTGAAAAGTGAAAGTACGTAACCACTTCCTTTACCGTTGGGTCAGGTCACAAGAACGGACCTCTTAGGGTCCCTGCCCCCTCGGACCACCTGGCGGCAGATACCCCAGTGTGTCTCAGTCTGTGCTGACTTCACTGAATCGTCGTCGTCGTCGTCGTCAAACTCCGTCTCCGGACTCTTAGACCGGGTCGACGGAATCCTTATTCTACTACTTATCGAGTCTTTTTAGGATTGGATAAGAGACACTTCTTGGTGAACTTGAAAGATATACAGTCAAAGGACTGGATAGTTTACCTTTATTCTCCCTGTAGATGATGGTTGGAGAATTTCAATATTTCTAATTTACTCTACTATGGATATTTCGTGAATTGTTGTTACGGGCAACGGGTTTCTTACGATTAATCATTACCCTCATCATCTTCAGTACCCTCGAATCAACGTCATTGAGTCAAATCTTAGAGTGTTTAATGTCTCTTAGTAACTGTTGGGTGTCCGGTAAGACAAACGTAAAAGATTCTTGTTTTCATGTAATAAACTACGAATTACAATTATCATTTAGAATTACACTCCGGAGTGTACCATCTAAAAGTTATTTAGTTCTGGTGACATTTGCTCCTGAGACCTTTCTTACTACAGTTCCGTCCATCTCAGACCTCCTTTAATAAGTACAAGAGTCGTCTTTATTCGTCTGTCGGGTTCCTGATCCAGTACTTTGATTTTGAGTCAGTCACTCGACTCTAAATCCTTTCCTACTATCGGTAACTCTTCCCCAGATATCTTCCTTCGACCAGTCGGTCTGTCTTCGAGTCATAGTACTTCTCCGATTGAATCCCCCGTCGAACTCAAAACTATCTTCCCGGTATATGGATATACCTTGTACAGGGACCCAGTGGGCCAGGAATGGGACAAACGGTCGTTCTCCTTCGTTACCTCATGTGAATCGTCACCTAAAGTTTGGGTCCTCTTGGTGAATTAAGGACCCTCGTAAACTTCCTGAGAAAAGAATTTCTCCCACTTTACCAACCTACCGTAGTAATTGAGTTACCTGTACTCAGACTCGTTTGAGACCCACTATCACTTCCTGTCCCTTAGGACCGTACGACGTCAGGTACGTCAGTGTTTTTCAACCCGTGCTGACTCACTGACTTGTTATTGTTGGTAAAGAATTTCTGACCTCCCGGAGTAGACGTCTACCTCCCGTAGTCTATCGGTCACTGTCTTCGGAGCCGGAGAACTGTTCACCCTCCCCGGTAGACTTTTCGATCCTCCGGAATCTAAACGTTCCTATGTCTACATAGGTGTACGAACCCGTGACAGAGGAGGGAATGACGGGTTTGGCAGATGAAGGTCGGTACGAGGGACCCCTGTAACGGAGGTAAGGGGTTCAGAATGAGAATACGTCAAAGTGTTTCGGATCAACCAAATTTAAGAAACGGGAAGGTAACAGGTTCGGATTATTCCTTCAGTCAGTCGACACAAAACCCTATTTCTCAACCACCACTCCTTCTTGTAAGAACATTCCCGGAAAACTAGAAATTCTCCGACATTCACCGGGTTAAAGGACGAAAATACATTTTTAAAGAGAACATACACAGTAAGTTTGTCTGACAAAAGGAAGTGCTCATATTAACAACAGAGAACCTCTAAAATATCCTTTGTCTTACGTCCGGTAGTGTTTCAATCCGTCTTCTCCTTTCGTATACTGACATAAAATGAGTGGAGGGTCTAAAAAGAAAGAATAAGTGATTATAGACAGAAGTCCTCAACGTATAGAGTTACCGTTCCGTTCGACGAGGATCCATCAAGTACGGATTAGGACTGAGACAGGGACTGGTTGATACACTGGAACTCGTTCGACGAAGGGTGAAAACCTGGAGTCAAAACAATAAACCCTTGAATTGTTCAACCTGAACTATTCCATTTAAACTAGTCGTCACGTAATACCTACCACTTTGTACTAAACTTCTACTACTTAGGTGGAATAAAACGTAGAGTATGAAACGATTCACTGAGGTAATGTATTTTCGGAGCTATAATAATAATAATAAATTTTATTAGGATCATTTCAAGAATTGTTACGGATTCATAACGTTCACGATTCATTTAAAGTCGAGTATAATAAAAAGGGTGGATATCAAAAGATATATATTAAAATATATTTGGATAATAAGAGATGGTATATACGATTATCGGATAACGTAAGTCAAGTCAAGTCAAGTCAGCGAGTCAGTGCAGACTGAGAAACACTACGGTACTTAGCGTCGTGTGGTCCGGAGGAACAGGTAGTGGTTGAGGGTCTCAAGTGAGTTTGAGTACAGGTAGTTCAGCCACTACGGTAGGTCGGTAGAGTAGGAGACAGTTGGGGAAGAGGAGGACGGGGGTTAGGGAGGGTCGTAGTCCCAGAAAAGGTTACTCAGTTGTGAAGCGTACTCCACCGGTTTCATGACCTCAAAGTCGAAATCGTAGTCAGGAAGGTTACTTGTGGGTATTGACTAGAGGAAATCCTACCTGACCAACCTAGAGGAACGTCAGGTTCCCTGAGAGTTCTCAGAAGAGGTTGTGGTGTCAAGTTTTCGTAGTTAAGAAGTCACGAGTCGAAAGAAGTGTCAGGTTTAGAGTGCAGGTATGTTCTGGTGACCCTTTTGGTATCGGAACTGTTCTGCCTGGAAGTAACTGTTTCATTATAGAGCCGAAAAGTTATACGATAGATCCAACCAGTATTGAAAGGAAGGTTCCTCACTTTCACTTTCACTTCAACGAGTCAGCACAGGTTGAGAAACGCTGGGGCACCTGACATCGGGTAGTCCGAGGAGGCAGGTACCCTAAGAGGTCCGTTCTTATGACCTCACCAACGGTAAAGGAAGAGGTCCCATAGAAGGACTGGGTCCCTAACTTGGGTCCAGAGGACGTAACGTCCGTCTACGAAATTGGAGACTCGGTGGTCCCTTCGGGCTTCCTTTCCTTTCACTTCAACGTGTCAGTACAGTCTGAGGAACGCTGGGGTACCCGACATCGGGTGGTTCGAGGGAGCAGGTACCCTAAGAGGTCCGTTCTTATGACCTCACCCAACGGTAAAGGAAGAGGTCCCCTAGAAGGACTGGGTCCCTAGTTTGGGTACAGAGGGTGTAACGTCCGTCTGTGAAATTGAAGACTCGGTGGTCCCTTCGGGGAAGGTTCCTCAGAAAATTAAAGTACCTACGTTAGTGGTAGACGTCACTAAAACCTCGGGGGGTTTTATTTTAGAGTGTGACAAAGGTGACAAAGGGGTAGATAAAGGGTACTTCACTACCCTGGTCTACGGTACTAGAAGCAAAAGACTTACAAGTCGAAATCCGGTTGAAAAAATGAGAGGTGAAAGTGAAAGTAGTTCTCCGAAAAATCCAGGAGAAATGAAAGACGGTATTCCCACCACAGTAGACGTATACACTCCAATAACTATAAAGAGGGCCGTTAGAACTAAGGTCGAACACGAAGAAGGTCGGGTCTCAAAGAGTACTACATGAGACATATATTAAATTTATTCGTCCCACTGTTATATGTCGGAACTGCATGAGAAAAAGGATAAACCTTGGTCAGACAACAAGGTACAGGTCAAGATTGACAACGAAGGACTGGACGTATGTCTAAAGAGTTCTCCGTCGAGTCCACCAGACCATAAGGGTAGAGAAAGTCTTAAAAGGTGTCAAATAACACTAGGTGTGTCAGTTTCCGAAACCGTATCAGTTATTTCGTCTTTATCTACAAATAAGACCTTGAGAGAACGAAAAAGGTACTAGGTCACCTACAGCCGTTAAACTAGAGACCAAGGAGACGGAAAAGATTTTGGTCGTACTTGTAGACCTTCGAGTATCAAGTGTATAACGACTTCGGACCGAACCTCTTAAAACTCGTACTGAAATGATCACACACTCTACTCACGTTAACACGTCATCAAACCCGTAAGAAGCCATGACCGAAAGAAACCATAAGTTTACTTTTGACTGGAAAAGGTCAGGACACCGGTGACAACTCAAAAGGTGTATACGACCGTATAACTCACGTCGTGAAAGTGTTGTAGTAGAAAGTCCTAAACTTTATCGAGTTGACGTTAAGGTAGTGGAGGTGTTCGAAACAAGTATCACTACCAAAGATTCCGGGTGAACTGAAGTGTAAGGTCTTACAGACCGAGATCCACTCATTAGTGTGGTAACACTAATAGACCCAATTCTTCGAGAAAAAACATGTCAAGAAGACACATAAGAACGGTGGAGAAGAATTATAGTAGACGAAGATAATCCAGGTATGGTAAAGACAGAAAATAGTTCGGGTAGAAACGTACTTTACAAGGGAACCATAGAGATTAAAAGAACTTCTCTAGAGATCAGAGGGTAAGACAACAAAGGGAGATAAAGAAAAGTGACCAACGAAATCACACCCGTTTAGTTTTACCCGTTATCACTGTGATATAAAGTAAGATGTGTATGTTTATGTAAACACACATATGTACATAAGAGAGAGAGAGAGAGGTAAGAAAATTAATAAAGAAAGAAAGAAAGAAAGAAAAAGAAAAGGAGACAGAAAACGACAGAGAGAGTGTGTATGTATATCTGTATGTGTGTCTACGTATGTATGTGTGTGTGTGTGAGACTTTTCCATCGACTTAAGGGGTGGTAGTTGTCTTAGATCCTAATTGAGTCCATTTCTCTGTAATATGGTTATAAACCAAAGTACTCGAGAAAGTGTTTAGGAAGGAAAACTTGGTTACCGGTTACTTTTCTTGTCCAGTTTAAAATTCCGATTCCTCCAACAATTCCGGTAAGGAGTCGTTTAGGTGACACACGTTTTCATTTCCAGGAGGGATGTATACCTTATTTGTCTTGGAACTACTCACTCCCGTAGTGTCGAGATGACGTGATCGACACCGGTAACGAGAGTCTCGGTCCGGAACAAACCAACAACAACAAAAACAACAACAAGTCAGTGGTTCAGTACAGACTGAAAGACACTGGTGTACCTGGTATCGTACGGTCCGGAGAGACAAGGAGTGGTAGAGGACCTCAAACGGGTTCAAGTATAGGTAACTTAGTCACTACGGTAGGTTGGTAGAGTAAGAGACAACGGTAGAAGAGGAAGACGGATGTTAGAAAGGGTCGTAGTCCCAGAAAAGGTTACTCAACCATCCCCAAAGGTTTGTTCAGTTTCTTCCTCAGACTCTTTTCCACTCTGACCTCAGTCTCTCTTTACAAACAGAGATCGTAGAAATCACTTCTCTCCGAGAAAACTATCTCTAAACCACCAATACTTGACGTCTACTTTACACAATAGATGGTATGTTCGACAGTCAGTGATTCGGTGGGTGTCACTACCGGGACTCCCTATGCCTTACCCTTCCCTGTCTTATGACCGAGATCTATCAATGCCAATTACAGTTTCCTCACTAAAATCACTAGGGTCTGAACTTAGAAGGGTATGTATCTTTTCGTGATTTAAGGAACTCTATGGACAAATAGACATTGTCATTAGTACACTACAAGACTGATGGACCCGAAACAAAGTTTTAGAGGGTATATAGGACCGAGGAGGTCTCATTGGGGAGTCTCGTCAGGACCTCCGACGGAGTGTCCGAGTTTCAGGAGTCCTTCGGGTGGTTTATTTTTTCTTAAGAGTTGAAAATCCGACACGAAAAAAAAAAAAAAAAAAGGTCAACTGTTTGGTTGATGAGACAAGTCATAAGGTGAAGGGTCAACATGAACTCACTCGAGAAAAATAAAAACAACTCACCTAAAACTACGTTAATCTTCAACCCACCAAAAAACAAAAACACGTCTTACGTCCGTTGAGACTCAAAAGTAAACAAATAAGTAAATAAATAATAGATGAGTTTTTGGTAATTGTACATGGTTGTTTGACACCTTTTAAGAATTTCTCTACCCTTATGGTCTGGTGGACTAGACGGAGTACTCTTTAGACATACGTCCAGTTCTTCGTTGTCAACCTTGACCTGTACCTTGTTGTCTGACAAAGGTTTGTCCTTTTCCTCATACAGTTCCGACGTATAACAGTGGGACGAATAAATTGAATATAAGTATCATGTAGTACACTTTACGGTCCAACCTACTTCGTGTTCGACCTTAGTTCTAACGGTCCTCTTTATAGTCATTGGAGTCTATGGGTCTACTGTGGTGGGAATACCGTCTTTCGCTTCTTCTTGACTCCTCGGAGAAATACTTTCACTTTCTTCTCTCACTTTTTCTACTGAATTTTGAGTCGTAAGTTTTTTGTTTCTAGTCGCAGACCAGAATAGTGAAATACCGTTTATCTACCCCTTTGTTACCTTTGTCACTCTCTAAAATAAAAGAACCCGAGGTTTTAGTGACGTCCACTAGTGACGTCGGTATTTTAATTTTCTACGAACGAGGAACCTTCCTTTCGATACCAATTAGATCTGTCGTATAATTTTTCGTCTCTGTAATGAAAGGGTTGTTTCTGGGCAGATCAGGTTCAATACTAAAAAAAAGTTATCAGAACATACCTACACTCTCAACCTGGTATTTCTTTCGACTCACGGCTTCTTAACTATGAAAACTTGACACTACAACCTCTTCTGAGAACTCTCAGGAAACCTGACGTTCTTCTAGGTTGGTCAGATAGGATTACCTTTAGTCAAGACTTATAAGTAACCTTCCTGACTACGATTTCGACTTTGAGGTTATGAAACCGGTGGACTAAGTTTCTTGACTGAGTAAACTTTTTTGGGACTACGACCCCTTCTAACTTCCACCCTCCTCTTCCCCTACTGTCTTCTACTCTACCAACCTACCGTAGAGACTGAGTTACCTGTACTCAAACTCATTCGTGGCCCTCAACCACTACCTGTCCCTCCGGACCACACGACGTCAGGTACCCCACCGATTCTCAGTCCGTGCTGAACTCGCTGAAGTGAAAGTGAAAAGTGAAAGTACGTAACCTCTTCCTTTACCGTTGGGTGAGGTCATAAGAACGGACCTCTTAGAGTCCCTGCCCCCTCGGACCACCCGACGGTAGATACCCCAGAGTGTCAGCTTGTGCTGACTTCGCTGAATCGTCGTCGTCGTCGTTGTCACCTAGACTTTCTATGAAGGACAAAATTCAGGAGAAGAAATCATAATACCTGTAACCATTACACCTTTATAACCAGATGGTACTCGGGTTACCTTACCAGACAGTAAGGTAAAGTTATCTTACCACCTCTGTCTTCGGTCTAAAACCTAAAATCATCTAACTCCTTAATTATACCTGGTCAGAAACACCCTTCCTTCCATCCTTCTATGTCGTGGTCTCGATTGTCTGTAAATGAAGGTTCTGTTCTAACAGAAAACTCTATTTTTATGAACATTATCCTTTTTATCTTCATTTCCCACGTGTACATCTCCTCCTTTACTAACTATCTGACCCAGGGATTTCTCGACCTTCCCTTAGACTGTTTCGTGGTAACAAGTGAACTAGGGACAAATGTCCGGGGTCACCCGTCGGTTTACAATGACCCACACCTCTTTAAGACTCTCGTTATACCTCTTCCTGCCTTTATTTTCACTCTCAGAATGTCTTTACCTCTTTATGGTACGGTCACCCGTCGGTCTTTCTGATTTCCCTTATCCTTTTCTTCTTTTTATCCTTTGACTTCTTAGACATCCGTCCTTAAACTGGTTTATAGGGGTTCCCTGTGGAATACTTAGGGACACCTACAAGACTACTGAGAGTCCCAATACGAATAAAGAGGCCGACCTTCTTCTTTTTGTTTTCGTCCGGAACCAACACTATAGAAAGTATTGTAATGATATCGTCCGTTCAGGGGTCCATCAGGTCTCGAAGAATAAAACGTAGTTATTTATAAATGACAACAAAATAGTGGAATCACTACTAAAAAATGGTATGTAGGACAGACTTAAAGAACCTTGGTAGAGAAAAATTTTTAAAATTATGGTCTTTATCAGGGACACCCATTCAGTTAATCCAGAATTTTTATCTTGGAAACAATTTTTCGGTAATGTTAAAGAGAAGACCACAACCCGAGACAGTAACTATTTAACGGGGGTCCGAGGAGAGAATTACAGAATCCAATTCTGACAGATATCATGTATGTATATGGTCTTCGTGATTCTAAAAAAAGTAAATTTTAATCTAAGTTTCCGTTTGTATAAAGTTCACCTAAAGGATGATGCCCCTAAAGTTTTCGTATTGTGACCTCTTACTTCCACCTTTGACCTGAAAACGTAAACATGAGTCGTTTGCGTCAAAGATGACGGCATCAAAAAGTAAAGGAGGTGGATCGAGATAACGTGACGATTGATATTTACACTCAACTTTCACCATCTAAAAGACTCGTAAACTCTGGAGGTAAAAGACGAACCTCTTCTTATACTCGAAGAATCTTCAAAGGAGGAAAAGAAAGTAAAGGAGCAGAAGGAGGAAGAAGAGAAACAGAAAGAGGAATAGAAGAAGGAGGAGGAAAAAGAAAACTTTCTTCTCCTTTTCTTTCTCTTCAATAAACTTCCACTTAATTTTTCACTATAACTCCCTGAAGGGACTGTCAGGTCACCAATCCTGAGGTGTGAAGGTGACGTCCCCCATACCCAAATTAGGGACCAGTCCCTTGATTGTAGGACGTACTGCACGTCGGTTTTTTTTTCACCATGAATATAAATTTAAAAGTAAAGGAAATCTAAAGTCTAGACCCTAAGTTTATTGAGACCTCATACTCTTCTCGGTCTGTCGACAGGATCAGGGTACTTTAACAGAGTCAAGGAGGACTATCTGAATTTTGACTAAACAAAGAAGCAAATATTAGACTAGTGATTTATTACTGGTAGTAAATAACTCGTATATCATCCACCGAGTCTCTCATTTCTTAGACGAAGGTTACATCCTTTGAACCGAAGGAAGGGACCCACTCCTTCTAGACGACCTCTTCCTTTACCGATGGGTGAGGTCTTAAGAACGGACCTCTTAAGGTATCTGTCTCCCCGGACCACCCGATATCAGATACGTCAACACTTCTCAACCTGTACTGACTCACTGATTGTGAAAGCGAAAAGTGTAAAAGTGACTCCTATTTTCCCCTTATTTGTAACCAGGGACAGGATTTTCTGAAGTGATAGGTCATCACTGGTAACCTATTAACACTTTGATTAGTTGTCAAGACCCCTTCACCTTTGATCTTTCTCGTTTACTGTCACTCGGCACCTATCTTGTAAAGAGGGAATAAGTCCCAGCATTGTTCATCAATTGATGTAGAAATTGAAACGAGACTGACTTCTTTCGTTTTATGTAAGGAACGAAATTTTGTTATAAGGGATTCCTTTCTTGAAACGGACATCGATACTTCGTCTAATTACAAGATTTCGGGTTCCTCAGAAACGACTGTTTGTATTAACGGTTATGTTTTGACTTTTGACACACACATACAAATCTCCATTCCTGATTCCTTTTTCTTTCTTCTTTTTGAAGTCCATCCCTCTTCGTGAACACACTTACTTCATTAAAATGATAAAAAAAAATTAGAAATTTACTGCTGATACCCTCTCCTACCTTATTCGTTGTGTCTCTTGTATGTACTACCTTATACCGTACGTAGTCAACCCATTACTACGATCGGTGATATTGTTTGTTGAGGAGTGGACCTTAATAAAGAACAAACGGGGAGAATATCAGGTCACATTAGTACTCCCTTTTCCTGTAGTAGTGTACGTCAGAAAGTCCTTAGGTCCGAGAAGGATGGAACATTACGGAGGTAGAAGTTATCCATCAGAGGTCCATTGACGTTTTACTCGTCTCTCCTCTTTCCCACCATCGGTTCAGACCTTTACCCGTATGTTTTCGGAGTCGACACAGGGTAACTTATCTTAAGTCTGAGTACCGGGTTTCGATTTACGTTTTCTTTGACTCCTTACATCAGAAGAAAATACAGGTCCTCCTTTTATGTAATAAAACCACTTGTATACCGTAAAAGAGATTGAACACTTGTATAAACACACACACACGTGTACGAGTACGTACACACACGTACAAGTCAGCACAGACTGAGAAACACTGGGGTACCTAACATCGGGTGGTCCGAGGAGACAGGTACCTTAAGAGGTCCGTTCTTACGACCTCACCCAACGGTAAAGGAAGAATTAGTTCGATTTTACCTGTCACTATTCTCAGTACCTGACTGACAAAACAAAAATCGTAACGAATCTTCTCAAATTTAGATATATGAATAATAAATATAGAGAGATGTGGAACTCACTTTTTTTCAAAGAAGACTTTGAAAATTACAAAGTTTAAACTCCTTTGGATTAAACTTCACTTATTGTATTCGACTTCTAAGGAAGAAAAGAAAGAACGGAGGGGGGTAGAAATCAAAGTGAAGGGAGGAAAGGAGGGAGGTAGAAACAAAGAAAGTACAATGTATATAAGTGGTACGGTTAATGTAGGGTACTTATTCCCTTTTACCGTACACTTTAAATTACAAGTGAAACTTCCTCTATAGAGGAGAGTCGAGACTGATAGTCTCAACCGAACCGAGTAACTCATTCGATTCTACCGTGGGGTCTGTCAGGAAGTCAGGATAGTCTATCAGGAAACATCGATAGACTACCAGTCTTGTCTGTGAGAAGGTCAGACTTCCTTGACAGAGGAACCTAATCCTGATGTCCCCATGAATGCAACGGTCAATCTTGAATGTCGTTTGAGGGTACCGTCTCTTTGGTCGGAAAGTTAAAATCGTAACGACATCTCTATTTAACAACTCACACCATCCTTTTTATTTGATGAGTGTTCAAGGTTATAAAACATATACATAAAGTAAGAAAAGGTATTTTCAAGTAAATAATTCACGAGACTTGGTGTATCAATTTTTCCTCTGAACACGAGTTTTACATTTTGGTATCATTCATTAGGTTTACGACACATAAGCATTTAGGAGTCTAACGAGTTGATTGACAGAAATTCCAAATTTACCATCAACGATTTCGTATGGTGGTTTCTAATGAAACTCGTTGTTATCGTCGACCGAAACTTTAATTAAACTTTTACTTATATTAAATATTGTCCAGGTGGCTGTGTTCCACTTCAGTAAGGACCGTAGGAAGTTGACTATGTGAAAGAATTTCAAATCCCGTTTCGTGAATCATCAGTCCTTTTAATGTGCATTCTAACATGAAATACTAAAAAAAAAGGGATCCTCACATACTTGTTCGTAATGTTTGTGCGAGATGTGGACATTCTGGATCATAATGCCCATCCATTGATCCCTTATAGGTGATGTGATCCTTCTTTAGACGTGTTACTTAGTCCGTCTCTTGTCGACCACCTCTTTAGTCTGTCTCTTAGTCTCATTAGATACCTTCCATAAACTCAAACGATATTTGTAAAACGTTCGGAACCCACTTCTTCAATCTGGAGACCCGGAGTGTTGGTTTCAGACCCGGACGACACCCGACCTCTTTGCCAAAAAGTGTGTCGAGCTCTTTCTTAATAGGAAACTTGTCATACACCCCTTACGTCAACCAAGTTGAACCCAACAAAAACTTAGTGAGTGTTCCGCAGGTAGAAGTCTTCTTAGTAGGGGTCCAAAGATCTCTCAAACGGAGAACCCACGGGACTGAAACGTAACGACCGTTGTTCACATAGTGGTCTGTTCCCTTCCCATAAAGAAAATTCATAATTCATGCACGACTCGTCCTTCTTCAGAAACGGATAGGGAATTCCGTGTAGAGTCACCACTCCTTGACTCTTATACCGGTTCTTTTCTTTATACAAAATCCAAACTCTTTCACCCTACCTTCAAACGAAAGGAAGTGTGGGGTTGGGTTAGGTGATCTGACAGGATAGAATCAAAAGAATAAAAAGAAAACCTGTGTAGAAACACAGTATGTATTAATATTTTGTGTCGTTCGCCGAATTTCCTTGAGGGTGAAGTATGTTTGTTTCCTTCTACGAGGTACTCGAACTCGGTGTCATTTGTCCTCGTAACCCCTCCCTTCCTTTTCGTATCCTTTCTTTTTGTGTTTCTGTCTAGGACCTCGTTTCAGTCTCACGTTCCAGTCTACGTTGGGTGTTCTCGGTTACATTCTCCTGGTTTCCACTATTCCACGCATCCTTCTTTCACGAAGAGTCGAGACTCTGTCAGACGGTACCCTTCTAGGGTGACCTCTGTCCGTGGACAACAAAATTCTAACCTCGGAGTTCTTTCGTTTGGTTATAACAGTTCGTTAATAGGAAGTTAATTTTATTTATTTAAATTTTTTAATTTTGTCATTCTAACCTTGGAGTCCTTTGTCCATCTTCAGAATTCACCGAACCCCTTCTCCCTCCCTCGTTTCTCCGACTCTGTTAGCCTTCGTTCCCCGGGTACCTCGACGGGTGTAAATCTCCGGTTTCACGACTAAGAGACGAGTGGTCGAAGTTGGACTAAGACTAACCACCGGGGGTCGAAGAACAGATCAGTTGACATTACACTTTTTGAGTAAAGTTATTCAAACCTGTCTCCCTCGAACCCGCACTATGACTGGGTTCCCAGTAAGAAGGTGGTCCCACAAAGGTTCGGACTTTGAAGTCCGGACTGGGAAGGAGGAGTGACACGGGTCATCTGAACTTGACGTTCCGGGAACTGGTGGGAGTTCCCTCAGAAATGGTAGCTTGAGAGAAACCCAAGATTCGACTCTAGTGGTTTCCCTTTTTCGGTGTTCTCGAAGTTGAAGTGTTCTTGTTGTCGTTGTCTTGAGGGACTGTGGTAGTTATGGTAGGTCAGTGTCTCCCCGGATGACAGACAACCACACCGAAACTAGGGGGGTTGTACCTCCGACGGTAAAGTTGTATGTGACTGTTGTTCCAGAACCTTTGGACAGGACACGAGGTCGAATTTGAGGTACTACTGTCCCCAGTATACCGGTGAACCTTTAAGTACGAACCTAGGAATACACCTTACACGGGAGACAGAGTAGACGTGTAGAGAAACCTCGACTTTAGGTTTGTAACGGACAAAGACAATCTTGAGACTTTAGTTTTTATTTTGTCTATTAACCTTATACTCTCTTGTCCTTTTATCGTCATTGGTCTTTCCTATCGTAGATAATACAAGTCCAAATGAAACGACCATTTTCACTCACACAAGTAGTCAAGTACTTATTTTACTTCGACGAGCTCTGGATCTTTGACGAACCCCACTTCTGAGGAAGTAGGTGACATACAGAACAACAACCCTGAGTTCGTCACCTCACCCTACTCCTAATACCTGGTGCACCAGAAATTCCAAGGAACGACCGAACTCACGGACACTTCGATCGTAAATTATACAAAAGTTGTAACTCACTCTAGGGGAAGGGGACTTTATTGACGTGTCAACTCCTCTCTGCTTTTCCTACTTCTCTACCTGTCTCCACGATCCTCGACCACGTATGTAGTCCTAAAGGTTTCGAGGGAGTGCAACGAGAGACGTCAAACAAAGAAGGAGAAGAACGAGAATGAGGGAGACAGACTGAGTCATCTAAATTACGCATAAATTACACACACCGGATCATCTGATGGTGAGTCTAAATCATCAGAACCCTGAAAGGACACCAGGTCACCAATTCTAAGACACGAAGGTAACGTTGTCCGTACCCGAACTGAGGATCAGACATTTCATTCTAGAGAGTACGACGTCGTGTGTTTGTTTTTTCTGTAAAGTTCTTGTGTTATAACTCACTTTTTTAGGTCCCTGGTTTCTTATATCACGTTTTTAGTTGGTGAATACAAGTAAAGTTTTGGAGGTGGTTTGACATGACATGGAACAGTACTTCTATATAAATCCATTATTTTCGATCTTTTGTGTACTCTGCCTATGTGTAGTCATAGTAATATTCCAATTGCTGGTCCAGTGGAAGGTGGTCGTAGTGACATGGATTGGAAGTAACTACTCTTGAAAAGTAGACGGTCTGAGTAACCGAGTGACTTCGGAGACCTTTCCTTTCCTTCCCCAACCCGACCTCCCCTGGGACTTAAAACGACATAAACTTTACTTATATCGTTACCCGAAGGGTCTACCGTGTCACCATTTCTTCGGTGGACGGTTACGTCCTCTGAGCTCTCTATTCTCAAGCTAGGGATCCAACCCTTCTAGGGGACTCCTCCTTTACCGTCGAGTGAGGTCATAAGAACGGACCTCTTAGGGTACCTGTCTCCTGGGACCCCCGGATGTCAGGTACCCTAACGTCTCAACCTGTGTCGACTCGTCTGTGTGTGTGTGTTTATCGTTTCACCGCGTTGTCACTGTTTAATGTTTGACCCCACATCACAGTCAGTAACATGAAAACCATAAGTCACACAAACTTTACGAAGTATTAAAAAAAAAAAACCAACTTTATTCTTTTGTTTTCGTTATTGGTTTTATCTGTACGTCTGGAAATCAATATTTCCCAGGGAAGACGACTAAAGGTGACTACTTCACACAAGAGGGGTCTGGAAATTACCACGGGGACCCACCGAGTCAGGAGAAGGGAAAAGAGATAAAGGTTAGGGGTCTGTTGGAACAGACTAGGACGGACAGTCTGGTGGTGGTCGACTCCGGAGGTGTCAGAGATAAGGTCTGAGTCCGATAAGGGGTGGGAGGTCCCGGACGGAATCGAGGGGTGTCTCTAGGGGTTTCCCATACAGTTTGGGTTGGACGAATTTTATCCTGTAGTTAGGGGGTTTGATACAGAGGGGTAGTGTCATTTATCGTAGTGGAAATCTCACTTTTGTCGATAAATTAAAACAGAAGAAAGACAGTGAGAGTTTTGGTTGAGTAATCGTTCAGAATGACCGAGATTAAAATTTTAGGTGTAAGTTGGGTCTCGTGTGACCCGGAGGACGAAGGTGGGACGAGGTCGTGCCGGTAGAGACTGGAAGTGGAGACTGTCGGTAGTGGAGGGTCAAGATCCGGTGTGGTAGAACAGAAGTCTACCGAAGAAACTTTGGAAGGGTCCCAAGGGAACACTAGTCTTGTTTCATCTCAGGAAAGACGCAGACGTCTCACGTGTAGGGACCCGGCGATCCCGGAGGTTACGGGTAGAAAAGGGAGAGGGAGGGGGTGTCAGTGGTGCTGGAAGACTCCGGAAGATCGACAAAGAGAGAGAGAGAGGGAAAAAAACCTAAAAAAAAATTGAAAATTAAAACATAACCCCATATCGGTTAATTGTTAAAACATTATCAAAGTTCACTTGTTGCTTCCCTGATCCGATATGTATATGTACATAGGTAAGAGGGAATTTGAGAAGGGGGTAGATCCGAATGGTGTATTGTAACTCGTCTCAAGGTACACAATATGTCATTCAGGAACAACCAATAGGTAAAGCTTATATCATCTGACATGTACTGGTAGGGTTTGAGGAATTGATAGGACAGGAGGGTCGTTGGTATTGAAGTAAAATACAGACTCAAAGACAAAAAATTCATTCAAGTAAACATATTAAAGAAATATCTAAGGTGTATTTTTCTACAGTATACCATAAAGAGTAAGAGACAGACAAATGAAGTAAGTCATACTGTCAGAGATCTAGGTAGATACAACGACGTTTACCGTAATAAAGTAATAAAAATTACCGACTGATCATAAGGTCACATATATACATGGTGTAAAATAAATAGGTAAGGAACCTGAAAGGTCCACTGTGATAACCATTTCTTAGGTGGACGGTTCCGTCCTCTACGTTCTCTGTCTAAGTTAAGGACATCTCTTCTAGGGGATCTCCTCCCTTACCATCAGAAGAACGACAAAGAGTTTGTCCGGGTACGTACAGGTTCCGCGACCCGGACATCGAACGAGTAGGGAGACGGACCTATGGAGAAAAGGACCTCAAAATTTTTTAGATTAAAAAAGGGAAAGAAAGAAAGAACTGACATAGCGTACCGTACACCCTAGAATCAAGGAGTTGGTCCCTAACTTGGGAACAGGGGTCTTAACCTTGGTACCTCAGAATTGGTGACCCGGCAGTCTCTTCAGGGAAATGGATCTATAAAAATACTGAGAGAGAGGAAGAAAAATAGAGAGAGAGTGAGAGGTAAGTCCAGAGACGAGTTTAGAATTGATAAGTCTCTTTGAATGGTTTGGTGGGTAGGTCGTATTGTCCAACACCGAAAGAAAGGGGAACGGACCTCATTAAAAAGATCTCGTGACAGACCGGGTATCAAGCTGGGTGTCAAGAAGTTTATAACTCGATTATGACGAAGAGTTCGTGGTCGACCACCGTCCGCAGGTGTGTAAGTAATCGAGTGAGTGGTCGATGGTATCGAGATAGATTCGTTCAGGATAGGTTCGTCTTGTCTCCTGGTTGTGAGTCTCCTACAGGTGCCCGAGAGTACCACGGCTAAGGTACTATTCTTAAGTTTGGGAAAGGAAAAGTGACATTAGAAAGGGGTATAGTGTGACGGAGAGAGTTTTCTCCTTTCACTCTTCTTCGTTGTACAGACGACAGACGACGGTCCCGAACGTGACCAGTGTAAATGTTTCAATAAAACTAGAAGTGCTCATAAGACTCTTTGTTTGTAATAGAGGTAAAATCTCTACTCTTTTGACTTGGAGGACTCTCCAATTTATAAATCAAAATTCACTGATAAGAGGAGACACTGTCTTGTATGGGTCCCGAACGGAGTAGGTGTCGGACACGAAAGAATTACTGTAGGTAGGATGAACGACTTTTCAAGGTAAACTTAAGGGTATTTTCCGGGAGGGGCGTAGGACAGCTGTAGAGTCCGACCGGTCAGCTACCAACGACAGAACACTTTCGTAGGTCGAGAGAGGAGAGGGGAAAGGAGTGGGGGAGGGGGACGGTGACTCTAGAGGGGGGTCTTGAAAGTGGAAGATGAGTAACGAATGCGGACGACACCGGAGTTTCCTCGTTATCAAAGGCACCCGGTGGGTCCTCAAACTGTACTCTTGTGTCCAATCCAGTTCCCCTCGTTCCTCCTCTTGTCGGTCACGACCTTCTGTCTGCCACGGGTCGAACGTTTACCCAAATAAACGATCTTGAAGAAACCTCCCCACAGTACACTTTGAGCTTTGTGTAAAGGGGTACCTTTGTTACAATAGTTACTACCTATCCCAGAACCCCAGTAGGTACTTGAGACACATTACATTTACAGGTTAGTTCTATGGTGGTCTAGGAGGGTCTTAATAACTTCGAGTAATCGGACAATCGTAGGCAGTGTAGTCAAGACACCCCTTTATCCGAAAACTCAAGGTTTACCCCTGGTTCGTGTGAAGAGACGTGTAGTAAGTCGAGCACGAGGACAGAGACCCACTCTAAGAGGAATGGCGACGGGGGGTCGGGTCGACCTAAGTTGTCACCGACGAACAGACAACCGAAACACCCCACCTTCCAGACCCGTAAACTTCACCGGTCCCCCCTTCATTTCCCGAGACTCTCTTTTTCCTTCGAAGGGTCTCGTCCGAGGAGACCACACAACCATCCGACACGAATCGTGGACACATCTCATCACCGAGGCTAAAGTCCCGGTCCCGTACAACTCACGAGAAGACACTCCACCATGTCACTGGACTCTGTCTTGCACTTGTCACTCATCCCTCCACGGGTGGTGTGCCCGTCGTGCATGACTACACTCCGACAAGGGACACGTACGGGATTGTAGAGACCTCTTAAGACTACTCTACCCACCACTACGTCTTAGTATTTTTCATGAGTCTTGTCATTAGGATTCCAGGACCAGTAACGAGACGAAGGAATTAACTCCTGAGATCCGTTGTGTATCGGAGAGTCTGGGAATAAAAGGAAAATACAATTCACCCTTTTCATTAGTAGGAAAATTGAGGTGTCCCAGTAACACTCGTAGAAAACAAAACTATACATACACTTTTGTATGTATAGGGTAAGTCAAAGATAGGGTAAGTTATGATTTAAGAATCACAGTGTAGACCATACTGTGTTGTCCAGTGTACCAGAGGTTATGTCATTCAGGAGATGAATGTTTGTTCAAGGTAAGGTTCTCGTGTAAGCATTCAGGCTGAACAAACATTCAGGTTGGTTCAATCGGATCCATGGGTTGATTGTTTGTGTTGTCCGATATCTCACACGAATCAACGAGTGACCACAGACTGAGAAACTCCGGGGTACTTGACATCGGACCGTCCGAGGAGACAGGCACCTTAAAAAGATCCGTTCTTATGACCGTACCTATGGGTAAAGGAGGAGGTCTCCTAGGAAGACTATGTCGCTAGTTAGGGTACAGAGAATGCAGATGACGTAACCGTCCATCCAATAAATGGTGATTGTGGTGCACCCTTCACGGACGATATATCCAAATTTATTATGTAATTTTTTTGTTTGTGTTTTTTATTTCTTTTGTAAAAATTATAATGTCATGTCATGGAACTTCACATTTCAACACGCTCAATGTAGTGGTAACGAGAATGTGAACAAAGACCTGTAGCACCCGAACTTTATTTCTCAGACAAGACGTCATGACTTTACATACGAGACGCACGGTACGTCGTTTCACGTGTTTCCGTGTCGGTGAACAGCTCCTACGAACGTACACTTGATCGTACACTAAGCTGTACACTCGTGTGCAAACGTAGAAACTTTCAAACGTTGAACTTCCAAATATACATCCCCTGAATGACATGAGACTATAAGAAACCACAAGACAGTGCTTTGTAGATTCCCTCCCTGTAAACGTTTGAACGTAGGTAAGTGATAGAAAAAATCGTGAGGATCATTATAGATTACTCCTTCCAAGACCGGCACTGTGTGTAAAACAAAGTCCGGTAGAGGTAAAGGTCGGCGAGGACGGGGGCAGGAGGTATAGACAAACGTCGACGAAGTCTAGTACGTTGTGACACGAGACAACCGACGTACCAGAGGAAAATAGTCTTAGATCCAAAGGTCGTCACGTAAAAAGGAGAAAAAAGGACGATCTCCTCTTAGATTGTGTATCAGGAAAAACAAAAATTAAGAGGTTTATTAGTAGTTTATCTAGTATAAAATCAACGTCTAAGAACCTCCTTCTTGTTCAGAGATAGGTTTGAGGTTTTCATCCTTACAATTTAACTTTATCAAACATAAAGTTCTGAGACCTGTATCGTTGTGTGTGTTGAGTTCCTTCAAAGGATAAACCTTTCGTAAAAAGAGGATGGACACCTTAATAAAGAGAGGATCAAACACTGTGTTTCAAGACACACCTTTCACTTGTAACTGGACTAAACTGAAGAAAATTTTTACTGATAATCATTCCGATACCAAAAAGGACACCAGTACATACCTACACTCTCAACCTGACACTTCTTCCGACTCGTGACTTCTTAACTACGAAAACTTGACACCACAACCTCTTCTGAGAACTCTCAGGGAACCTGACGTTCCTCTAGGTTGGTCAGGTAAGACTTCCTCTAGTCGGGACCCTAAAGAAACGTTCCTTACTACCATTTCGACTTTGAGGTCATGAAACCGGTGGAGTACGCTTCTCAACTGAGTAACCTTTTCTGAGACTACGACCCTCCCTAACCCCCGTCCTCCTCTTTCCCTGCTGTCTCCTACTCTACCGACCTACCGTAGTGACTGAGCTACCTGCACTTAGACTCACTTGAGGCCCTCAACCACTACCTGTCCCTCAGGACCGTACGACGCTAAGTACCCCAGCGTTTCTCAGCCTGTGCTGACTCGTTGACTTGACTTGACTTGACTTGACTTGACTTAATAGACATCTTCAGTTGGATCAATCTCGAAACGGGAAAGTTGTGCACAAGTATTTGAATAATCAATGAATCGGTGTAAGACAAAATCTCAGGGTGTGACGTAATACTAGAAATCTTTGACTTCAACACCTGTGTTTGGTAAAAGTGTAACCTTTCTACAATTTTTATTACCACAGGACGTTACAAAGAGGTTTTGGACGGAAAGTCCTCGAACCGTGTCCGAGGTAGTAATGACATGTCAGTGGATGAAACTCTAGTCGACGATGTTCAAAAGGAGATAAACAAAGGTCTGACTTACTCAGTTCTTCTCCCGACTAAGATTTTGTAGGGTCGACCTGTGACCACTTCCATCTTAAATTTTATGACTCAAGAGACGGTTTCGGTTAAGTCTATCAAAAGAGGTTCTCCACTCAAACACCTCTTGACACCGTTTATAACTTGAGGAATCTTAAGTCAATTCGTCCTGGAGTGGAAATAATTACAAACTTTTAGTCATCTTTAACAATCTTTAACAAGAGCTTTAAAAACCTTGTATTTTACGGGTGACACTTCACGGTTCTGAGACTCACGTAGGAAACAAGGGGTCCCAACTACTCAACAGAAACCCCGACATTTTGGAGGGATAAGTAGAATTTAATTCGAAGTGAACAGTGAGGCGACCATTCCTTAGACGGACATTGTGCCCTCTGAACCCAAGATAAGGACCCAACCCTTCTAACGGACCTCTTCCCTCTCCGCTGGTCATAAGACCGGGTCTCTTAAGGTACCTGGGGTATCAGGTACCCCAGCGTTTCTCAGTCTGTACTGACTCACTGAAAGTGAAAGTAAGTAGAATTTAATTTTTTTTTTTAGTAGTAGACGAAAATCGAAAGACCCTTTCCATTCCCTACAACATACTTCAGGTTATTTTTCAGATCTAATGGTCCTTACAGAATCACCTAATTTGTCTCTTTGTACCCGACCTGTGATGATGTAAGGTCGACTCAATTCCTATCAACCTAGGTTTGTCACTACTAAACCCCTTACCTCCACCCACTATCACTGTCAAAAGGTTCCTACACAGATACTAACCATGGACAACAGTTGTAAAAATAGTCAGTACGGTCCTCTCTACATCCTCCGGTATGTAAACGTAGACAATGTTTTGGTTACTGTAATTAACTTAATCGGTGAATTCATAATTTTCGTACGTCCACCAGGCGAAGTACCCCTACAATAATCTTAATCTTATGGTTTTTCAAAGTCAATCGATTTCGTTACCGGTATAATTGCGATACCGTCCCAAAAGAAACTGACTTTTGAGTAACGTTTATTTGACTAACTACTACACAGACCCCCACTTTCAGTGAGTCAGAACGGACTGAGAAACGCTGGGGTACCTGATATGTCAGGTACCTTAAGAGGTCCGGTCTTATGACCATCGGTAAGGGAAGAGGTCCCCTAGAAGGGTTGGGTACCTAACTTGGTTCCAGAGGACGTAACGTCCGTCTACGAAATGGTCGACTCGGTAGTCCCTTCGGGTTTAACTAACTACCCCAAAGATTTTCCATGGTATACTAAAAGTAGACATTTTTATTTCCATATTATAGATCTTATTCCTTTTTCTGTTCAGAAAATATAAGACTCGTAGATTTTGTACATAAATTAAAACTATATTTCATAGACTAATCACCACTACCAAATCAACGATCCAGTACAGACTAAGAACACTAGGAGTACCTGATATCGGGTGGTCCGAAGAAACAGGTACCTAAAAGGGTCCGTTCTTATGACCTCTCACAACGGTAAAGGAAGAGGTCCACTAGAAGGGTTGGGTCTCGACCTTGGGTTCAGAAGACGTAACATCAGTCTAAGAAATGGCTGACTCGGTGGTCCTCTACGTCGGTTTAACCTTAAGTCCACCCTTAGGTCGTCACTTCTCGGTCCTACTACTTTCTAAATTTCGGGATCTTATTAAAATTTCCTGTCCTTACAAAGAAAATTAAATTTCTTCTTTCTTATTTTATTATTAATAAATGATATCTTTACTAGAGACAAGCAGAGGTTCCGTTTGGTAAGTTATAGTGCCATTAGGTTCAGATACGGGGTTGGTCATTACGACTTCTTCGACTTCAACTTACCAAAATACTTCTGAATGTTCTGGAAAATCTTGATTGTGGGTCTTCTCTACAGGAAAAGTAATATCCCCTGACCTTACGTTTTCATCCTTCAGTTCTTTGTGGACCTCATTGTTCGTTTAAACCGGAACCTTACGCCTTACTTCGTCCCGTTTCTGATTATCTCAAAACGGTTCTTTTACGTGACCAGTATCGTTTGTGGGAGAAGGTTGTTCTCTTCTGAGATGTGTACCTGTACTGGTCTACCAGTTGTGGCTTTAGTCTAACTAATATAAGAAACGTCGGTTCTTACCTCTTCGAGATATGTCAGTCGTTTTTGACGAAAATAACTGATACGGTTTCGGAAACTGACACACCTAGTGTTATTTGACACCTTTTAAGACTCTCTCTACCCTAATGGTCTGGTAGACTGGACGGAGAACTCTTTAGACATACGTCCAGTCCTTCGTTGTCAATCTTGACCTGTACCTTGTTGTCCGACCAAGGTTTATCCTTTTCCTCACACGGTTCCGACATATAACAGTGGGACGAATAAATTGAATATACGTCTCACGTAGTACTCTTTACGACCTGACCTTCTTTGTGTTCGACCTTAGTTCTAACTGTCCTCTTTATAGTTATTGGAGTCGATATGTCTACTGTGGTGGGAGTACCGTCTTTTACTTCTCCTTGATTTTTCGGAGAACTACTTTCACTTTCACCTCTCACTTTTTCAACCGAATTTCGAGTTGTAAGTCTTTTGCTTCTAGTACCGTAGACCAAGGCAGTGAAGTACCCCTTATCTATCTCTTTGTCACCTTTGTCACAGTCTGAAGTAAAACCCCTTGAGGTTTTAGTGACGTCTACCACTGACGTCGGTACTTTAATTTTCTGCGAATGAGGAACCTTCTTTTCAATACTGGTTGGATCTATCGTATAAGTTTTCGTCTCTGTAATGAAACGGCTGATTCCAGGTAGATCAGTTCCGAAACCAAAAAGGTTACCAGTACATACCTACACTCTCAACCTGACACTTCTTCCGACTCGCGACTTCTTAACTACGAAAACTTGACATTACAACCTCTTCTGAGAACTCTTAGGGAACCTGACGTTCCTCTAGGTTGGTCAGGTAAGACTTCCTCTAGTCGGGACCCTAAAGAAACCTTCCTTACTACGATTTCGACTTTGAGGTCATGAAACCGGTGGAGTACGCTTCTCAACTGAGTAACCTTTTCTGAGACTACGACCCTCCCTAAACCCCGTCCTCCTCTTCCCCTGCTGTCTCCTACTCTACCGACCTACCGTAGTGACTGAGTTACCTGCACTTAGATTCACTTGAGACCCTCAACCACTACCTGTCCCTCCGGATCACACGACACTAAGTACCCCAGTGTTTCTCAGCCTGTGCTGACTCACTGACTTGACTTGACTTGGCTTGACATCCTTTTGTATAACCTTATATTTGACTTGTCGGTCTTTCTAAATTCGTATACTGTCCACAAAACTGTACCATAACATGATCCCAGGAAAGATTAGAAGGGAAAGACCCTTCAGTACATATACGAAAACCCCCACATTAAAATATTTTACCACAGAAAAATTGAAAAAAAAAATTCAACCTTGAAAGATCATAAAAGAAATTATTAGATTTAACGCTGATGAACTATTAAATAACTCTTTTACTTTTACAAAACACATGACAGGTCATACAATCGATGGTCGGTGTACATTGATGACTCGGGATCTTTAAACGGTAAGGTTATCTCCTTGACCTCAAATTAAATTAAAATAAAATTTAAATTAAATTTATGGGTGTACCTCGACGACCAATACTATGACCCTTCATAACCAATTTTATAACAGGAAAAGAAGGTAAATAGGAACGATTGTCGAAATCATAAACCAGGAAACAGAGAAGGTCTAAGTGACTCTTTAAATTTTAGTTTACACATTATATTAATATAGATTAGAAGTCTAATGATTTACACCTTATAATAAAACATCTAATGAAGACATATAAAGGATTCAAGAAGTTCAAAGAAAAATAGAAGACGAAGTTTTGTGTAAGGAGGCAAAGAATGTACAACTTTATAACTAACATCTTTAATTCAAGAACATCATGAAAGGAAGACTGTCGTGGGTGTAAGAGGAAGGTCTCGAGATCTTTGTCACAAAGGTTTTTTCCTGGACGTAATTAACGGGGGTTGGCCCTCACTTGTCTAAACATACTGTACCATCCGTCAGGGGGTTCCGAACGGTTACTGAACCGCCTTCTTGTATAAACTATCAACATAACATATAAGAGTAAACCAAAGTTTAAAAAGTTTTTCTATTTGTAGAAAAACACAAGTTTAGTTTCAAATAAGAACCAAACTACATTTAGAAGCAATTAGATAATAATTTGGAAGACCAGGTCTTTTTAAAGAAGAGATACGACGTTAAAGTACTAAGTAGATCAATTCAATCTCTTTACAAATTATAGAAAATAACCCCCTTTTTTAGTAAACATAGAAGGTAAAAGAAGTCTACTCTACAATATATCCTTTACTAAACATCACTTTTTTTACTTTTAGTGATTAGTTTACATTCAATAACGAAAAAAACAAAGGGAAAATAAAAATAAAATAAATAAATAAATAAAACCAGTACAGTTTAGAATCAACACCGTGTACCCCAGAAAACGATATCACACGTCCGAGAAATAGTCCGAATTAACGAGACACCGTACATTCTAAAATTAAAGGATTGGTCCTTAGTTTAGGTACGTAACGTAACGTTCCTTCTGAGGGACCTGGTGTTTCCTTCAGAGAAATATCGAAAAATTTTTCAAAAATAAAACTCTAATATAAGGTAAATATACTTTAACGTTCTTTATTAAAGAAGTGGGTCAAAGGAAGTTATCATTGTGGAATGTATTGATATCACGTTTTAGTATCTGTCCTTTGATTGTGACTATGTTAGGTGACTAGAATAAGTCTAAAGTGATCAAATGTACTGAGCAATCACACACGCACATAAGTTAATATACGTCTAAATAGTGTGTACATCTAAACACGATTGTGTTGGTACGGAGTTTCTTGTCGAAGTAGTGGTCCTAGGGAGTACGGTGAGGAATGTCCATAATGATGAGAGATGGGAGAAGTGAAGATATTAGGAATAGTTGGTGATTATCAAGAGGTAGATATATTCAAACAGAAAAGTTCTTACAAGACATTTACCTCCGTATGTCATACATTGAAAACCTAAACCCGAAAAAAAAAAAAAAATGAGTCGTATTTAAGGAACTCTAGGTAGGTTCAACTAAAATAACGACTTATCATCAGGTACTATACTTACATTGTTTCAAATTGAGAAGTGGACAACTTCCTATAAACCCAACAAAGGTCGAAAACGATAATGTTTATTTCGACACAACTTGTAAACGCTTGTCTAAGGACCCACTTGTAGTTAACATTAAAAAGACCCTATTTGCAGGTCCTCATACTATCATGTTATCGATCTAGTATACCATTTCACAGATATCAAAACTTTCTTTGACAGTATGAAAAAAGGTCTCACTATCATTGTGAAATGTAAAGTCGGTCGTCACATACTTACTAAGTTAAAAAAAACAACGTAGTAGTGGTCCCAAACCACGATAGTGATAAGAAAGAAAATCAGTAAATCTACGTCAAAATTACATGTAGAGGTACTATCGACCAATATACCTTGTAGAAACGTACACGAATAATCGGTGGACACATAAAAGAAGACACTTTACAGACAAAGTCAAAAGGAGTAAAAGACTAACTTAACAAATTATAAAGAACAAAAACTGAAACAGTTATAAACTAAGCGTAGATAAAAGAAGTTCAGGTAACAAACAGAGAAGTAGGAGAATTGTATCAGAAAGTGTCTTTTTTTTTTTACTACTCCAGGTTAAATGATCAAAAAGGAAACCACCTAAAACGAAAACCACAGTTCAAATTCTTGATAAGTGGATCAGGATCGAAGTTTACTAAAAAAATGGTCACAAATAAGACAAAACATCAAAATGTAAATAAAGACACTAGACAGAATTAAAAAAATATCTCACACCCTGAATCCAACTCCAAGTCAAGTCAAGTCAGCGAGTCAGTACAGACTGAGAAACGCTGGAGTACTTAGCGTCGTGTGGTCCGGAGGGACAGGTAGTGGTTGAGGGCCTCAAGTGAATCTAAGTGCAGGTAGCTCAACCACTACGGTAGGTCGGTAGAGTAGGAGACAGCAGGGGAAGAGGAGGACGGGGGTTAGAGAGGGTCGTAGTCTCAGAAGAGGTTACTCAGTTGAGAAACGTACTCCACCGGTTTCATGACCTCAAAGTCGAAATCGTAGTAAGGAAGGTTTCTTTAGGGTCCCGACTAGAGGAAGTCTTACCTGACCAACCTAGAGGAACGTCAGGTTCCCTAAGAGTTCTCAGAAGAGGTTGTGGTGTCAAGTTTTCACAGTTAAGAAGTCCTGAGTCGAAAGAAATATCAGGTTGAGAGTGTAGGTATGTACTGGTGACCTTTTTGGTATCGGAACTGATCTGCCTGGAAACAACCGTTTCATTACAGAGACGAAAAGTCATACGATAGATCCAACCAGTATTGAAAAGAAGGTTCCTCATTCGCAGAAAATTAAAGTACCGACGTCAGTGGTAGACGTCACTAAAACCAACTCTAATCCGACGGATTTTACCGGTCAATGAGATCTTAGTAAACAACGTTTCCGAAAGAAAAAGGATAAATTAACTAAAAAGTGGGAAGAGTTTATAGCTAACCAGTATAAATATACCTAGATAAAGACCTAAGAGACAAAGGTAACTGAACACAAAGAGAGACAGGTGATTGTGGTGTGGTAGAAGTAATAATGTCGATAAACATCATGAATTCTTATCTATCCAAGGAGAGTGAAGTAAGAAAAAGTATTAATAAAAATCGATAAGATCTATAAAATGAAAAGGAATACTTTCAACTGACACAAATATTTTTTCTACAGAAAGAACCTAAACCTATCGTCAACGTACTTTGTACATAGTCAAATTCCTCTCGATTGTGTAGAAATAACAACTAAAATTTTTTACACGTTGTGTTCTCAACGTTCAATTCGAAATAAACCTCGTGTCACTCCTGAACGTTGGACTCTCTGTCGTGGAGTCTATCAAGACTCTTTGACGAGGTTTCTCCGTCTCCCCTTCTAGTCATTCGTGCACTAAAACCATTTCCTCATAAACATACGATGTATGAAAGTATTTAAAAATGAAAGTTGAAGACAATAATTCAAACTTTACTCAAAGATTTTCAGTTAATGAAAATTAGGAAAGACGGTTAGAGACAGAAAATTAACCACTCAAGTCTAGTAGATGTAAAGTCATTAACCCTTCACTATATCGAATTCTTAAAAAGGAGACAAAAACGACAAACAGGAGAGAACGGAAAGACGCTCAATAACTTTGTAAAAGTCTTAAGGCGAAAGTAACTAAATCTCACATATAAAAACAAATCTTAAAAATTTGACCAACGAAACCAATAATACAATGTATATACACACACACACACACACACACACATGTGTGTACGTTTTGAATACTGTCAGGTGACCATAATTGTAAAAAGGTCAAGTTCACTTTACATCTCTGGAATTGAGGTGAATCCAAAAAAATGACTAGGTACGTATATTAAAAGGATTTATAAAAGGAATATATGGAACTCGTGGCGTAGTCTACGAATCCACAATATTAAAACGAAGTTAGTAGTTTACGTTAAAAATCTTGAGTACTGTTCTTACTATCAGATAATGTCTAGAAGGAGCTGAATACTGTCCCAATGAAGAGTTATTTGAGTAGCATTTAACTTTTATAGTATTGAGTTTTTATACAAATTATGTGAATTGGATGGAATTGTGTGGGTCTTGTGAAGTTAATCGGATGTCAATCCGTCTCAGTAAATAGTATTGTGAATGAAATATGACTTCCAACTTATAAATACATTAAATACTTTATGACATGATTTTCACTTTTTCTCTTACCAACATACCCATGTCTTACTAACATACATAGAACTGACGGGTGGAAGTACTGACACACGAACTGACCCTCGACACTGAACGACGGTGATGGGTCGAAGTGTTTACTCACAACATAGTACATAAAGATCGATACTTCTTCTAGTTTTAAGTGTCATGTCAAATTGACTTATACAAAGTGAAATTGTGGTAACATTTCAACTTTTTAGTATTCAATAAGGTATTATTCAACCACTGTCAGACACATAAATAGGGATAAAAATGGGCAAGACTATAAGAAGGAAAAACTTCGAACTTTACAAGAAAGCAATAATAAAGGAAAGACAATTCCCTTAAAGGAAATCGGCAAAAATTTCTTATCCAAACAATAATTGTAAAAAAAAATTCAAAAAGAAGTAAACTCTCACAGAACTAAAGGGGAAGTAAAGATTTCCCAAAAAAAAAAAAAGAAAACGGTCTATATCTTAGGTGTCAACTATTAAGAAAAGACAGTCATTAAAAATTTTCACGGTGAAAGAGGACAGGAGGTGCGAAAGACTACTATGTAGGGAACAGAAAGATTAACAAAAGGGGAACATCCATTACACGAAAAAAAAAAAAAAGACTAACGAAAGTTCTAAAAAAAGAAACGGAAAACAAAAGTCTTCAAATTAATACTAAACAGAACCGTACTAAAAGATACTCAAACAGGATAAACCTCAAACAAGTTTAAGAATGTCGATATTTAAACATAGAAAGTGGTTTAAACCTTTCGAAACAGGTAATAAACAAGTTTATGAAAAAGTTTTTCAAGGTGTTAAAGGGAGAGAAGACTCTAAAGTCACTATCTTTACAATTGAGAAAATAATAACAGGAATAACAGAGAGAGAGAGAGAAAAAAAAAGAAAAAGAAAAAAAAACAGTTTATGAAAGAGAGAGACAACAATCTAACTATTTAAGATAACTAGACCAAAGATCAAGTGACTGAGACAGGAGAGCCGAGGGGAGACCCCGACTCGGGTAGCCATTCCAAAATAAAACTAATAACATAGAAGGTCAAGATGTTAGACGTAACCCAAGAGAAGTTTCTAAAGATGAAAACGACTCAAAACATAAAAAGTAAACAAAGTTCTCTTAGGTACTACTAAATACTTCGTGAAAATACTACAGATGACATACTAGGAACAGACTATTAAAGTTGTCGATCAAATAGAACAATAATCGTTGACCACCAATGGAAGAAAGTAAGTTCAATACCAAAGCGACCCCAATAGTAATATTACGTTCTAAAAACCAACATAGGTCCTGTAAAACTTGTAATATAGTACTCTAAAAACGTAGGATAAGTTAGAAGAGAAAGAATTCGTCCGATAGGAAGACAACTCCATATCGTACTTCCGGTTCAATCACACGTACCAGTCAAAGGGTGACCCGAGAGACTGGGGTGAGTCGAGTGAAGGTCTAAAGGTACTGTAATAGGACCGTCTCTTTAATCTAAGAGTAGACAGGGTGACCCACCCCTTATTATGCAGACGAGTGGGAACCAGAACCGTTGTAATGTGTTGACCTTTTAGTCTCTCGGTGACGGACGAAGACACCTTAACCCCACTTCCACCACCCTATCTAGTCAAGAGTCGGACGGGAATTCGTACCACAATGGTTTTCCGTCCCACTATCTTCCCAGAGACAGTAACGAGAACCGGTCTTATGGAGACTATAACTGTTGTTATAAATCCAAAATAATCCGGTAGGAAAAGGATCAGAAAACCGATCCTCCTTATCTGAAAAAGAACCGAAAAGAAAACAGACACAAACAATCACCAAACCCTGACTACCGTAGACATCACAGGACAGGTCTTACGTATCCTCCGATGTTCCCTTTGGTCTTCTTAGAGGAACCACAACAAGAAGTTCAGAGTTCCAGAACCGTCAGTAGACGAACCAAGGTGACTAGTCTTAAAAAGACATGAAAAACAACGGAATACAGGTCTCTAAAGTCAACGGTCTCCTTTTTGAACCCTTCTTTCACTAGTTTTTGCCTTTAGATTCCATAACAAAAAATACATTACTCAAAGATTCTAAAGTGACAGGTAAAAGAATTCCCATTTTATTTGTTAGAGGGAAGTCTTTCAAAAAAACGTGATCTGAGGTCTGATCTAGGATTTGTACTTAAACTTAGGGACAACCGGTAGTACTTCGTCTTCGAGTTAAGAGTAACGGGAACGTGGAGTCTGAGACGTTACAATTAATGTTCTGCTTACTCTTCTTGATTGTTAAACGTTCCCAGAACGTTTGATTGTTAATAACGGTCCAGAACCCAATTCACGAACCGTTTGTAAAAGAGTAAATTAAAAGGTTTGATTGAATACTTGATCTATTATAATAGTAAGAGTTACAATACCTACTCCTGTGACTACGATTTTCTCCAATTCAAATTCATTAAACGGGTTTAGGTCCGTTCATCGGTCCTTCATCATTCGGAAAAGGTTAAATCACTAAGTTCATATTACGAATAAGTTTAAATCTATCGTTCGGGGTGAAGGTTTCTAAGACTACATCATCCATATTCCGGTCCGGGTCGTTATACGTAACACTGAACAGTTCGACCTTTTGACTGTATCCTACTGGAAATAAGTGTGAAACTGTTTGTAGGTTCCGTACCTCCGTAGACAGAACAGAAACTGTTTTACCGAGACTGGTTGTTTCCCACCTCATTTATTCGTATGGAGAAGAAAGATTTCTTTTGTCCCTAAACCTCTACAAAGAAAGAGGACCTAAAACGGGCTTTCCTACAGGTCTTGAAATAGTTTTGTACGAAACACCCCAAATGACGTGTAAGTGACAGTATGGTGACCCGACCCGCTAGTCTGAGTGAAATAAGTAAATAAAATTTTTTATAAATAAATAAATAAACCGACGTAGTCTAGAATCAAAACTACATACCCTAGATCAAGGGACTGGTCCTTAGTTTGGGTCCGGAGAACGTAACCCTTGTACCTTAGAAGTCGGTAACCTGGTGGTCCCTTCAGAATCCCACCGGTGAAGTTACAAAGGACTTACAAGACAAAGTATCTTTTGTCTTAACACCAATAGAAATTTTATACATAATACATAAACGTACAAAAGTTGAGACATTGTAAGAAATGTATCTCACAGTTGGTGGGTTAGGAAAAGATCACTTCTTTTCCTCAGAGAAAGGAATGTATTTGTCAAAATATGGAGAAGTACATTAAAATTTCATATTTTTACAAGTCTATTTAAAATTAGGTCCTTCCTGAGAATATTAATAATAAGGAGTCTGAAAAAGAAAGTACCCTCAGTTCCCAGTACATATCCTTGGAAAAGTAACCTCATAAAGAATGAAAAAATTTCCTATGTCTTCTATTTAATAGAGATATAGTAGTGAGTCGATCCTGAAAGAATGAGTATTATTAGATGTTTAGTAATAGACCCTGGCCCAGACCAAAATACCTGGAACACTTGAATCTCTGAATTCTTGTCATTGCAAAATTTAGACAAAGAGTAATTAAACCCTAGATACCGGTGATTCTATAAATCTACTAGTAAAACTCCAAATAGAAACACGAAAGAACTTTTTTTTTAGGTACTTACTTAACAACCGAATTAATACTGATGTGTCCTTTACAAAAGTTGACGAGGATTTTTATTCGTGTGACTGTGTGTCTTCTTCATGAAAAACACCCGTTTCTTAGCTAAATGATTAATATTAGGAGAACACACATAATAATTCCGTGAAAATGATATCTAAATGTTCTGTAGAGACCGGATCAAATAAACATTCTTGACTATACAAAGTATAAAAAGTAAATGAATTCCACCTAACAAGTCAAGTCAAGTCAGTGAGTCAACACAGGCTGAGAAACGCTGGGGTACTTAGCGTCGTGCGGTCCGGAGGGACAGGTAGTGGTTGAGGGCCTCAAGTGAGTCTGAGTGTAGGTAGTTCAGTCACTACGGTAGGTCGGTAGAGTAGGAGACAGCAGGGAAAGAGGAGGACGGGGGTTAGGGAGGGTCGTAGTCTCAGAAAAGGTTATTCAGTTGAGAAGCGTACTCCACCGGTTTCATGACCTCAAAGTCGAATCGTTGTAAGGAAGGTTTCTGGTGGGTCCCGACTAGAGGAAGTCTTACCTGACCAACCTAGAGGAACGTCAGGTTCCCTGAAAGTTCTCAGAAGAGGTTGTGGTGTCAAGTTTTCGTAGTTAAGAAGTCACGAGTCGGAAGAAGTGTCAGGTTGAGAGTGTAGGTATGTACTGGTGTCCATTTTGGTATCGGAACTGATCTACCTGGAATCAGCCGTTTCATTACAGAGACGAAAACTTATACGATAGATCTAACCAGTATTGAAAAGAAGGTTCCTCATTCGCAGAAAATTAAAGTACCGACGTCAGTGGTAGACGTCACTAAAACCTCGGGGGTTTTTATTTCAGACTGTGACAAAGGTGACAAAGAGACAGATAAAGGGTACTTCACTACCCTGGTCTACGGTACTAGAAACAAAAGACTTACAACTCGAAATTCGGTTGAAAAGTGAGAGGTGAAAGTAAAAGTAGTTCTCCGAAAAAATCAAGGAGAAGTGAAAGACGGTATTCCTACCACAGTAGATATGTAGACTCCAAGAACTATAAAGAGGACCGTTAGAACTAAGGTCGAACACAAAGAAGGTCAGGTCGCAAAGAGTACTACATGAGACGTATATTCAATTTATTCGTCCCACTGTTATATGTCGGAACTACATGAGCAAAAGGATAAACCTTGGTCAGACAACAAGGTACAGGTCAAGATTGACAACGAAGGACTGGACGTATGTCTAAAGAGTTCTCTGTCCAGTCCACCAGACCATAAGGGTAGAGAAAGTCTTAAAAGGTGTCAAATAACACTAGGTGTGTCAGTTTCCGAAACCGTATCAGTTATTTCTTCTTTATCTACAAAAAGACCTTGAGAGAACGAAAAAGGTACTAGGTCGCCTACAACCGTTAGACTAGAGACCAAGGAGACGGAAAAGATTTTAGTCGAACTTGTAGTCCGTCAAGTGCCAAGTGCATAACAACTTCGGACCGAACCTCTTAAAACTCGTAATGAAATGATCACACACTCTACTCACGTTAACACGCCATCAAACTCGTAAGAAACCGTAACGGAAAGAAACCTTAACCTTACTTTTGACTGGAAAAGGTCAGGACACCGGTGACGACTCAAAAGGTCTACACGACTGTATAACTCACGTCGTGAAAGTGTCGTAGTAGAAAGTCCTAAACTTTATCGAGTTGACCTTAAGGTAGTGGAGGTGATCGAAACAAACATCACTACGAAAGATTCCGGGTGAACTGAAGTGGAAGGCCTACAGACCGAGATCTACTCACTAGTGTGGTAACACTAATAGAACCAGCACTTCTAGAAAAAACATGTCAAGAAAACAATGAGTCCGTTTTAATTACTTCAAGGTTACACCATTCTTGCAGAAGAGTAAGTCGTAGCTGACTCCTATAGGATTGTATAAAGTGTCTGTAATCGGTTGGGGTGGGAATCGCCTTCTTCTCCTGGTTCAAACACAAGAACCTTTAACGTTTCTCAAGGTACTCCCCTTTCTTATAATGAACACGTAAATTAATTATATATTTTATCATACCTTGAACAGACCACCAGGTCATCAACCTGGTGGTCCGTTCTTAGGTGGAACGTTACGTCCCCTGTATCTAAGATAGGGACCAGGTCCTTTATTTTAGGGAGTACAGTATCTCGTTGATCTCTCGGAAGTACGGTGTTGATCCTTCAGTTACGTAACGTTACTTTCTAGGACGTACGACATTGATTCTGGACTGTGTCGGTTTATTTCTTTGTTTCTCAATTTTTCCATTTTATTGACAGAAGTGTAAATGTCACTGTCATATTTTTCGGTTTTGTTGTAAAGTCTATAAGTCATCAATAAGGAAAAAAGATACACATAATTTATGAAAAATTCATCAAGTCTTCTAAGATCCTTTCGTATTGGTGTCTAAAGTAAACACTCTCAGTCGTACTGTAAAACATTCATCTTTAGATTTCTCGATTATTCCTCTTACACCCTTTCCCCTTTGTTAGTTATCCTTTCAGAAACATGTGGTGTTACCTCGACACGATAATAATACACTTTAAGCGTTGTGGGTGATCGTTTCTCTTTGTACCTTTTGTTTTAATTTAATTACATGTTAACATTTTTAATATCAGAGTATATTTATTTTTGGTTCTGAACAAAAGGTTTATCTTTTCATCAGTGATTTTTAGGTTTTCTACAGGAAGGTTTTTCCTTATTCTTTGCTAAAAAAATTGTACACTGGTACAAAAGACTCGATAAAATGTGACAAGTATCTCAGGGTGTATAATAACAGTATTACTTTTTAATTGAAGATTTGTTTAATTTAATTCCATTTTAAACCGTAGTAACGTGGTTGTAGGTCCATCATTTTGGAAGGAAACACACTTATTGTTTTAATGAAAAATAACGTAATAAATAAAGACTTTTATTATCTTTAGGAAAGAGAAGGTAGGATATAAGTACATTGTTTATATAAAACTCGTAGGGTTAAATGACCGAAGATCTGTCGAGTTCCCCGAAGGGACTACCGAGTCACCATTTCTTTGACGGACGACTACTCCCTCTACATCCAAGTTAGGGACCTAACCCTTCTAGGGGACCTCTTCCTTTACCATTGGGTGAGGTCCTAAGAACGGATCCTTTAGGGTACCTGTCTCCTCGGACCACCCGATATCAGGTTCCCTAAGTACCTGGGGCTATGTTGACTTCGTTGATTTGTTCTTTCACGTTTGTTTTGTCTATACTAGGACGGGAGTGACTCGAATTTTTATGAGGACTCGTGGACAAAAATACACGAGATACTCGGAGACATGATTTTTTACTGTGTGTCGAGGACCTTGAAAAGTAGAAGTCTTGTAACGTCCACAAACAGGAGTACTCATCGTATTCACGTTCAATCAAAGTATCAGTTATTATGACGAAGTTAAACGAAAACCGAGGTAAACTGTTCTAAATAAAAAGATCTCAGAACTCCAGACTCACATACTTGTGAAACTCAAAGCAAGAAAATCTTTGAACTCTTGACTCAAGTTTCGGGACAATGTGATATAGTGACTAAATATGTGTGTAAGTATAAGTTGTTTATTAACAACTCCTTTTGTCTGCGTCGAGGGACGGAGACACTTCGAATGTAAGATCGTCTCCCTCACTTTCTTACCATCTGTATAAACTATTCATGTTACCTTCTTTCTCTTTCAACTTGTCCCATTCTCCTTAACCTTCACCGTTCCAGTCTTACCGTCCAATTTTACAATTTCCACGAATCGCATCTGAAGTAACTCTTTCTAAACTTCCTAAACTCCTTTGCTAGATACATTTATAGTGTTTATTCTTACAAGGTCCGTCTTTCTTCTCGACCTCACTTCAGGGGATTCATACTCGGACGGACCAATTCTTTTGGTCACGTCACCTCGTCTCATTCATTCCGCTCCTCCCGTCCTCCTCTCCAGTGTCCCCATTGGAGTATCACCCTTCCAATCACCTAATATACCTTAGATTCTCGGGTGACAGTTATGAGTAGTCCCCTTCGAAACGTCTCACATCTTAAAAAGAAAGAAAGAAAGAAAACACACACACACACACACACACACACACAAACATGTAGTTTCAAGGGAACTTTACCATGTATTCATCTATTCAGGATTTCAGACTACACATAGGTTTTCACGAACGTTCCTTGATCCACTACTTCTTTACTTTTTCAGTTAATCTAAGTAATAAGGAAAACTCTAATTTTTCGTCATACTTTTAAGAAAACGATAATCCCTCGACCTCTACCGATAGGAAGTTGTTTTAAGACTCGGTAGTTTTAATGTTTCCATATCGAAACTTCTTAAAACTCGTCTTCTTACCGAACTAGACTTAGTACAAAAATTTCCCACTGAGGTCGACGGAACAAACTTTTATACAACATCCCTTCGATACGTCCGTCCCTCTCGACTATCCTCGGGAGTGTCTTTAGGTTCGTTCTACACCACCACCGGTTCCGATTCGACCAATATTTTTCACTAACCTAAGACATACATAAAACTCCCGTCTTGGTTTTCCTAAATAACTACCCAACCTGTACCCTACAGTCACCTTCTCAGTTCTACTGAGGTAAACCTATAGATACCGTGTTATATAATTAAACGTACAGAGAAAGTAAGACATAAAGTACAAAGATCAAATCCAGAAGAAAAACAGATTATGAAGGACGACGTAACATAAAAAAATATGAACGTTGAATCCAACGACATAATCAGTAAGTCAGTACAGACTGAGAAACGTTGGGGTACCTGATATATCGGGTAGTCCGAGGAGTCAGGTACCTTAAGAGGTCCGTTCTTATGACCTTACCCAACGGTGAGGGAAGAGGTCCCCTAGAAAGACTGGGTCCCTAGCTTGGGTCCAGAGGACGTAACGTCCGTTTAAGAAATGGTAGATTCGGTATAATCCAACAACAACCAAAACAAAAACAAAAAAAAAAAATCAGATTATGAAGATCATCGATAAATAACTTGTGAATCACACCATCCACGTCACTCCTCAACTTCTACTTGTTTTATAACTAAGACCAGAGTTTTTCCTAGGGTTCTCGTTGTGATAATCTGTACCTCTATTTGATATTTCCTCTTCATTTAGTTTACAATATCTCTCAGTCCCTTCTCTCTACAAGGAAACGTGACACTTTTTTTCTTCCTTTCCAGTTGTAGTTCAGTGGGACTTGTCTTAAAAGTCTTATTACACTCAAACTCCCAGTGGTTTGGTTATACGTAAGATCCACCCGTGTTCCTGGGTGTGTCGTAGGTCAGGTTCCGTCTTACTCACGTCCCACGGACCTCCCTTGTCGATTCCCCCTTCTAACCTGTGCACCAGGAAGATCAAGTCTTACGAAACCTGGTTCCTCCACCGTCTTTTCTAGTTTTCACACTCCCACACTCCCTATCAAGTCTCTGTCCTAGCGACCACATCGTCACAGAGTTTCCATTCTGACTCCTAACCTTACAACAATAACCTTCCGACAACAAATCAGCGATTCAACACAGGGTGAGAAACACTGGAGTACCCGATATCGGGTGGTCCGAGGAGACAGGTCCCCTGAAGAGTCCGTTCTTATGTACGGGAAGAGGTCCCATAGAAGGACTGGGTCCCATACTTGGACACAGAGGACGTAACCGTCCACCCTAGAAATGGTGACTCGGTGGACTCTCCGACCACTATGGTTTTACCTTTATCCCTGTATCTCCCTTTCCTGGAAACAGATTTTAGAAGGGTAGACCTGATGTCTCCCTTTCACTTACTCTTTTCGATTCTAGTTCAGAACGTTATTTAGGACTCGTTGGACAAAAGAGTCGTCGTCTAAACTCCTGTATTAAAAGAACTAGACAATAAACGAACCTGACACTAACACTAAACACACGAGAGTCTCTGAACCTATTCTGTTCTTATAACAACTATACTGACTAAGGAAATTTTCTTTTCCAACTTTTCGTGTTCGTTAAAAATAATTTAATGTTCTGAAAGGTTCCAAATGTCTTCTTGAAAAGTTTCGAGTAAACTCCCTTCTCGGTGTTTATTGGTGGACGAACTCGAGACAAGTCAAGGAGGAGAGTTTTAACTTGGCTTTACGTTAGACCGACGAGACGGACCTTTGAAGAAGGCCATAAAAGGAATTACCTCGCGTCTTCGTCTCCTCCACTCCTCTTCCAGTGGTGAAACTTCCAGATACTTCGAATTTTACAAGACCGATGTCTGAAGTCGACTTGGTTAAAACAAAAGGTACCATTTCAGCTTGGTTTGTTTTAGAACCCTTACACGGGTTTCTCGAACATAACTTATAATCTTAAAATCTTCCGTTCTCTTCGACCTCCTAACTAATAAAACCGTTTCTCGTGTAACAGTCGTTCCACAAAGAAGTGGGAAGGATCGTAAAAGTCTTCACAACTTTTATTAATCTTCGTTTGTGTTTACAACCTTTTTTAGTACGGCCCCCTCGAAGAAGTTCGGACTACGAAAAGACTCTGGAATCGACTTTCAAACCCATCGAGTGAAACTCCCCTCTAACGCACAAACGATTACTTATACTTATCGTAAAGGAATACCCGGTATATAAAAAAGGTCGTCCTTTACCTATTAGATGATACTGTAAAGTCACCCAACCTTGTTCTATCTATTTAGTTTATGTTCAATGGGACAAAGAAAAAGTTTACTTTCTATTTACGGAATTACCTAATCGTTAGTACTTTATATATTCATAAATATTATGTCATGACGAAATATTGTGGTAGACGGTTTCTTACCATAAATAAGTCGGTGACTATACTCTTGTCTAAAAGAGGGTGTAATACGTCTCTCCTTTATATAGGATCACAATTGCTCGTACGTGAAACATAAATCGGTCGGATTTAAGATTGTCTTAAGAAATCAACTGACCGACACAGTAAAACTATTGCAATGAATTGGGGTGAAAGGAAACAACTATTTTACCATATTATTCGTAGGATGAAAAATTTCAGTAAGTCAGATAGTTTGTTCCATTATATACTTTTCGTAAGGTGGTTTACGGATTGTACACATTCATGAGTTATTTATTATCGACAAGAGTAGTAAAGTGACCAGTTTTAACTGAGGTGTGTTTTACTCTTAAATCTTCATAAACCTCGTAGACTTGACTTATGAAAACTTTCCTCACGACTCCCTGATCTACTTACTTAAAGACGAGACCAGGTCCGTTCATTCAGAGACATAATTTTGACTTTGTATCTTAGTCAGAGGTATCCGATACAGTATATGTTAACAGTATATCCCATCACTGTTAAGGACTTATTGCGGTCAAATTTCACTACGTTCATCTAAGGAACGATTATAGGGTACAAGTAGTAATAAACGTTCCCGACAACCCGTCAGTAATAGAGTGGGTACCGGTTCGACAATATGGTCTCTCTGGGCCTACCAGAATGCAGTCGTTGACTCACAAGACTGGACCTCCACCCCGTATGTATGGGGAGGATAAGTGTCAAACAACCGGTTGTGTACTGAAGTCAGTCGTAGTTTCTCTAGTCCTGTAGAGTGTAATAGCACCAGGATCTTGTTCCTTCGACCTGTAGACTCGTTACTGTTAGTGTCTTGGTGTCTCTCAACTTTTGTATTAGAATGGAGTATCCATCACCCTGAAAGTAATAGAAATGTCTCAGGGTTTTATTTAAGACAATATCGTCATCACTAGGTCCCACGGAGACTTGAGACCCATTCTGCCCACTGAGTAGGATCAACCACCATGTGTGGTGTACAACGGACCTCAAAGACCCTACGGACTGGTATATTCGGCACAGTAGCTAACTCAGGAAGACAAGTTCTATAGGTCTCGGTAAAAATAAGAGGTACCGGAAAAAGGTGGTAAGGTACGATCAACTTTACCGAAATAGACAAAAATAGAGTGTAGATTACCCAAATTACACAAGATTGACATACCAAGGTAAACCGCGGAACCTACGATACCGACTCTCCGCGGTATATTTTTTATAACAATAACAATACTACTACTCAAGTTCGTCACCTCCCCTTTAACACTTTATTGAACCATGACCTCGATAGTAATAAAAGTCTTTTTACTTTAAACCGAAGAATAACGTGATCATTCGGAACTTCTAATTTACTATAGATGTCGTACATAGAATCGTTACCCGGTTTCTTCAGTTTTATTTTTGAAAAACTATATCGTAAAGTATATAATATTTTGTCTACAAACGAAAATTCATAAGAACTAAAAAAATTTTTTCAACTGTGGGTATAGTCTGTAATTTTTCCGTGTTGTCTACTTTTCTGGGTGTGTAAATCAAAATTAACACAAGTAAGAGCGAAGGTAGTACTGACCTGACCGGTCGATACAATCACTTAAATTGGGAATCACAACGAGGAACCGGTCAAGTGACACTTCAACTCGTTATACAACAAAGTAACGAAACCTTTATGTAGTACCTCTACACTCCACGTAGCTCAAGACCTTTTTTTTCTTACAACTCCAGGGAAGGGAGTACTACTACACTATAATACAAGGGTAATGAACTTATAAGTAATACCAAAGGGTGTACAAAAACCGATGGAGACAAAGGACGTTGACAAACGTAATAATTCAACCAGACCTAATATCTTTACATCGAACTTACGACACACATCAATTTCATCGAACACTACAAACGTACCTTACCCATCTAAGGCAAAAATCGGACTCAGCACCTTCCAAAGATTCTCCTCTACTCTACTTTATCAGTCCCAGAATAATGACGTCCCGGAGTTTGGTGTCTACCTTTTGTGCTGTGTCCCGATCAACCTCCTTAAAAGACCGTGTGGTCCTTGACCCGGAAGGGACACGGAAGTTGGTCTATTGAAAGGTGTCTCTTATGTCACTTCCGAAGTAAGGAAAGACCGGCCCATCCCTTCTTTCTAAACCTCTCGTGACGGACCGAGTCTTTGCACTCCTTAGTCTTATATAAGTACCCCGATACAAAGGTCCTGGAGGATGTTCCTTTATCCGCCAGATACTGTTTAAGTACACTTTTCTACTCCATCATTACTCATGTATAACGTATTCTTTAGACTATCGTGACCCTAGATCTTTCTGTCTCCCGTATCTGACAGTCTTCTACTTTAGACTTTGACAGGAACCGTACAAGATGAGGTTCTGGGCACTCAAATAAAAAGTTGAATCTATTAAGAGAAAAAACGAAAAAAGAAAAATGACCCTTTGTCGTACCGGACAACCGTTTCCAAGTCCTAAACCTCGTTCAGAGAGACCGAAATTTAGGACCGAGGAAAATCGAGACGCTGGGTAAATCGAGTCACTGAAGGGACGACACAGCGAGTCAAAAGGGGTAAACATTTTACCCCTGGTACTGGAAGACTGGCATAGGATTCCCGACTTACTTAGTTTACACGTTTCGTGTATACTGTCACAAACCGTGTATCCTTCACAAACAACTCATTCATTTATTCAGAGTACAAAGGTTTCAAGGAAAATTGTATAGATCATTTTTCAATCAAAGACCACATGTAATACTACGACAGCCTACATCACTCATACGTGAACAGACCACTGAACCATTAGTAAGTCTGACGGAATCGGAGGGAAAACGATAGACATCCTTTTCCTTTTGTATAAATAGAGGGATGGATAAATAAACTTTTCCCGAACAATACAGGGTACACGAATTTTTTTACAAAGGAAGGTATATCGTGTCCCTTGAGACGAGTCACAAGATATTATTGGGTTTACCCTTTACTTAAACTTTTTCTTATCGATGCACATGTATACACTGCTTAAGTGAAACAACATGTGGACTTTGATTGTATTGCAACATTTTTAATGTTTTTCTTAATCATAAACTTTTGTTTTGAGAGGAATTAATTTTACTTCTTATCTTAAATAAAAAAATTTTTTCTCAAGGAGGGAAAAGGAAAAGGAAATTTATTAGAATAGGAACTAACAATGTCTCAAAATTTTCAATTCTGAAAACAGGGGTCGAACGACAGTACTTAGATTTTACTTCAAGTGAACAAGTACAAGACCCTTCAAACCCTGACTTTACTTGACCACTGTTCCGGGGATGGACTCCTTAGACCCCACGACTCCAGTCGTGACGTCGACTCTTCCTCTCCGTTGTCGTCGTCCACCACACACGACTCCCGAATGGCACACGGACCAGGACAAGATTCTTCAGAATTTTAGGAGTGTTGAAATCTACCATCCCTGGTAATCGTAGGGGTAAAGTGTCTCTTTGTAACTCCGTGTCTACTACTTCATTTAATGGGTTCCTCTGGTCGAGTCGAGTACTGTCTTGTTCCTACAGTTGGATCTGGGAGACCGAGGGATCGGAGTGAAAATTGGAGGAATGACACAGTGAGGAGCTTTTGTTGCTAATACTTCAGTCGTGTCGACACACAGACGACACACGGGAAATGTGTAAAGTATTGGAGAGACTCGAGGTACGCGGAGAAGACACTATATTCCTATTTTCCGTCATTATTTACGTTTGTTGTTGTTGTTGGTTTTTTGGGACAGATTACAATGACACTCCTATGGTACATCTATTGTTTATATCGGGGTCCGGACCGTATGTCATTCAAGAGTGACATACATCTCCGAAACCCACAGTCTACAGTAGTACATACTGACCTCGGACCCCGTCTAAGGAGGAGGAGATTGAGACGTAAAACAGTCGGAGACCGACCAAATAGTCAAGTCGGAGGGTCCTTTCCCGTCTTCAACTCCAGTTTCCGTAACAGTGAAAGGATCTTAGTCTGTATGACAAGTACTCCCCTGGTTCGCGTCAAGTGTGTGTCAGGAGTACCTCTCCACCCAGATTGGGTGTTCGACACGGTAGGTCAGGGGAAGGACCATTCTCGAAACTGGAGGTTAATAATCTCATTCATCCGAGGAGTGTTCCTGTCGTGAACCCCAAGGTCCAAACCATGGTGACTACAAGACCTCTGACGACACCACACGCAAAAAGGACTCGTAAAAAGTCAAACTAACGGAAATATTTACGTCTCCTTTTTGTAGGTGTGGAAGTAATTAGGGATGTACCGAAACTGAGTCAGAGTCTCTCGCGACGTAAAGAAAGAGACGGAGAAAGACAAACCGTGTCTCAGGTGTAAAGAAAATTTTCATTTTGACGGGATTAAGGATGAGAGTCCAGTTACCTCTACACAGACCAATTCCGGTTCTTAAGGAGTAACGTTCTTTACGTAAGTAGAGGTTTGAATGCTCGATATGTCCAATTAAAAAGTAAGCAAAGGAAACCTGTATTTTGCAAAACTACGTTATCTAAAAACTATATCTTGAATCCTTTATCTTTTCGGACGGATTTGTTGCCTAACTTTGGGAGTCGTAGTCTCTCCAACCTTACTTATGTTGACGGATCCTTTATGTAACGAAACTTTACTTCTGTGAATCTACCTTTACTGGAGATTTAAATGTATAGGACCGGGTTTAAGAAGGGACTTAAGGTCTGAACGTATCGATTTCCGAAGAGAGGAACCTATAGAGTAACCGTAGAGTTTGTCGTAAAAGCCACCCGAAGGGACCACCGAGTCACTCATTCCTTAGGAGGACATTACGTCCTCTACGTCCGCTTCGTCCAAGATAGGGACCAGTCCTTCTAGGGGACCTCATCCTTTACCTGAACGTATCGATTTCCGAAGAGAGGAACCTATAGAGTAACCGTAGAGTTTGTCGTAAAAGTTTTTGTTTAAACTGAAGACCCTGAAGGGACTGACGGTCCAGGTCACCAGTTCTAAGACGGAAGGTTACGTCGCCCACGTTCAAGTTAGGGACTAGTCCCTCGATTCTAGGGTGTACGGAGTCCCCCGTCGGTTTTTTTTTTTTTCCCCCGCCCCCTTCTTTTCTTTTTGTCTTAAACTGAAGACGAAGATTGGTCCAAACAGGTGCTTAGGTAAGTCGGAAAGAGTAGTCCATTTACCGGGTGGTCAATAAGTAAAGTCTTTGTCCTCAAAAGCAAACTAGAAAGAGGGAGGGGTCGACGGAACCCAGAACGTGAGGTAGTCGTTCGGGAGAGTAAGATAGTCCTCTTTTCAAGAGTTTATGTAGGTGAAAAGAGTTTAAGACATCCGTGGTAGGATCACATCCGGTGGTGGTAGAGGAGGTTATAGGGGTCTTGTCGGAGGTTCGAGTAAAATCACGAGAGAGACGGGTCGATACCCTCATGACTTCAGAACAGTGACAAGACGAATTTCGGGGTCGTCGAAGGGTCACTTGAGTCTTCTTCTAAGTGAAATGATGGTATCGGACATTTAGGGACACTGAGAGGAAGGTTAAAGTAGATCTTTGATGGGTTATTATAAGATCGGTGTGACGTTGAAAAAAGTCAAAAACCCGTAGTTCGGACAAGAGTGACGGACCTCAGAAGAAAGAAAATTGCAATTATCGACAACAAAATTATAATTATCGAGTCGAAACCCTGAAGAGACCACCAGGTCACCAATTTTGGAACGGAAGGTCACGTCCCCCACACCCAAGTTAGGGACCAGACCTTTGATCCCGTTGTACGGTGACTTGTTGATTCGGGTACACGACGTTCATTCTGGGTCGTGTCGGTTTGTCTACTTATTTTATTTATAAAAAGATTTTTTTCTTCCTCTTTGTATGTATCATTTGAATTAGAAACCGTCAAACTTTTATGGAAGTATAAACTAATTGGTAAACTGATCCATATGTTAAGATCCAGACCCTGAGGCACGAGTTCCATCTCTTGGGCGGACGGTTACGTCCTCTGATTCTCTGTGACCAAATTAGGGACCCAGCCCTTCTAGGGGACCTCCTCCCGTACCGTTGGGTGAGGTCATAAGAGCGGACCTCTTAGGGTACCCGTCTCCTCGCACCACCCGATGCCAAGCGTTTCTCGATCTGTGCTGACTTCATCGAATCGTACGTGTGTGTGTGTTAAGATCTAAATTGTAGTAAGGGTAAATCCTTAAACTTTCGCTCGAAGTGAAAGAAGATCAAAAATCATCTTTAATCACTCTCATCTTATATAACGTTGTAAACTAGAAAGTCGAAAACAGGATGGAGACAAGATTCTAGACAGACAGAGAATTGGTAACTAAAAATTCTTTTCTCCGAACCTTTAAGCCACCAACAGTTCACCAATTCTGAACCGTGAAAGTGACGGTTTCCAAAGCCAAACCAGGGACCAACTCCTTGATTCTAGGGTGTTCGACGGATATCACACCAGTTTTTAAATTTTTTTTTTTTTTTTTAATTTTTTTAAAATTTCTCGGAAATTTTTCTGAGAACCCTTCCACTTTACCTGATTAACCGTAGGCGAAGGAGAGTCACAGGAACATCTTATAGGATACGAAGTCGAAAGAGCTGGAGAAAGGGGTAGCTGTACTAGGGTAACTACAGTAAGAATTTAAACAACTTTATCGAGTACGTGATCACTGCAAGGGAGGGTAGGAAAAGTGAGTATACTGTAAAATACAAACAAATTGCAGATATGGAAATGAAGTCACCAAATAGTCCCCTCTCACTTCAGGGTTTTATATGGTGAACTTTAATATCAGTAAATGGTAGTAAATCTACATGTCATTGAATAAACTGGTCGCGTTTTCCTTTACCGTTGGATGAGGTCATAAGAACGGACCTCTTAGGGTACCTGTCTCCTCGGACCACCCGACTTCAAGTATCTCTCGGTCTGTGTCTCAGTCTGTGATGACTTCGCTGAATTGTAGGTGTGTACGGGTTCAAACCTCGTATAAAAGGATTAAAATAGTTATAACGTTGATAAACTGGAGAAATAGACCTTCCTTCCGTAAACCCTATCTGGATACTCCTGTCATGCACTCTCTTTCTAACGATTTGTGGACGAGGATTATTCCATGTGAAACCTTCGATTCTTGTCTACTTTTTCAAAGAAAGAAAAGAAAATTTATGTCTTAGAGTGTGTTTTCCCCCATAACTTATAAACTAAATCTTCAAACATATCTAGGAATGGATAGTGTAAACAGTTGTAAGAACTAATATAGGTATCTCCTTTTTTAAAAAAATAATTTCGTCCTAAAGAGGTAAGTTCATACACTTATGAATTTTGGGAACTATAGTTCAACTTTTAAAAGGAAGGTCTTCCTAACATGGTAAAAAGTGAGGGAGACCAGTGTCTGAAGAATTTGTGTATGACACTATAGACATTCTAAGTGATCAAAACATTTGTTTCAACATAGAGTAGTAGAGGTATGAGAGACTAATAATGACTACAACTCATAATGGGTGTAATATAAGGGGTTTACGAGTTTGGTTAGGACGTATCCATAACGGTTGGAGTAAAATCTTTAGATACCTGACTCAGAGTCCTTGAAAATTCTTAAGAGTCCTAGTGTGTCGAAAGTTCACAAACTTTCGTATACGCTTACATCTGCAACGAAACGGTTTTTCATTAAATTCTTGTACACTGAATAGACGAGTAGAAAAAAAATTTGTCTTTTAGTCTAATAAGTAAGAAAGACCTGGAATCTATATTTATTAATACAGTTTGTACAAGATGAAGAACGTTGTTTATGTAAACTTCTTATATACAACACGTTTCGGATCTGACTCCTTACAGGGTCCATGTATCCTAGTAACATGTCCCAACGTTCTTGTCTAAAGTTAACTGAGTCCCTTTAAAACGAAAAACCCCCTAGACCTATATAGTGAAATAAACAGGACAAAGTGTATCTCTACATATAAAATTCCCCGACATTTAAAAACAAAATAGTATTTGATGTACCGGTTCGTTTTGTCATCGTGGGGATAGGGGGAATAGGTACCCAAGTGAAAGGTTACAAAGTCAATGTACACCAGTTGGTACCAGACTTTTATAATCTTTTAAGATCTTTATTTATTAAGTATGTAAAAGTTAACACACGACAAGACTCTTCTCACTACTTTAGAGGACAGTAGGGGAAGACAGAGAACTTAATAGAGAAACAGGTCGCATAAGTAAGCAATCGGTGAATCATCGGTAGATCAAATAGTCTGACTAACAGGTAGTCACGGTTTCACTGAGAAGAAAATGAAACATTACCGTGGTTTCGTGTCGTCATCACTACGACCGGTAAATCCATACGGTCTCTCTTCAGCATTTCTTGAAGAAAACTCACTCTTCCACTTTCAAGAGTCGAATAATTCCTTTCTTCTTAATTGACACACGACTCCAACGACTTTGGATATCATTCTCGTGTAGAAGATAGGCACTTTGAGACTTCTTCCTTTTTCTTTGAGAATGATCGAAACGACAGTGTGAAGTCAGGTGTTTTCAATTCCGGTGTCACGTAGTATCGACGAATCAATTCACCCTCTTCTGTAGTCTCTACGTATCATTCTATAAAACTCTCTCTGGTGAAAGTACAGTGACAATAATGTCATACAACAACAGTACAGTACAAGACACAATCATCATCAATATGACCAAGTGAATGACACGAAGTAAATACTTAATTTGAAACAGTATCCCTATATACCTGTTCTTTTTTGGGATATGTATCCCAATCGTAGTAGACACCAAAATTCCTAGGTTCACCCCACAGAACCTTTCATAGGGGGTGTCTATTCCCCCGTGATGACACAAATTCCTTAAAAATTCTTTAACGTTAAACTTTTGACGGTCTTGTCAAGTCTATTGATATGGTATGAAACTATAATAATGTGTCTGTTTAGAGTCGAAGTCTTAGAAAGATTTTAGTTAGCATACATTTTATGGACCAAAGACTTCCCCGTATACCTTTTCATATATGTTAAAGCAGTTGACGCTATACCGAATGAATCATTGTATATAAACAAATTTCTTCGGATTCGAAAGGTTTATATAGTATAGGAGGTCCACAGAAATAGGATCGTTCAGATTTTTAATGGTTCATTATGGTAGGGTGGTTGGATTTAAGAAATTCTATAAAAACACGTTCCACAAGGTACGGGAAGGAGGATTTGACCATCGTATCACAAGTCACACCTAGACCTTCGAGGGCCCTTCCCTGTCCTCCCTGTGTTCATTACCTCCCACTGTGCTCAACTGGACGGGAAAGGTTACCGACCTGGACTCTTTAAGGGAGTATCGTAGGAACGACCCTCAATTTTTAGGTTCAAGATACACGGTTATCACGTTATGACGTTTCATCTACTCAGAGTTTTTGTATTATTCACTTCCTACGGTCTGTCATTTCCGGTGTATAACATACCAAAGTAACTATACCTTATAGGTCTTATTAGGTATCTCTACCTTTCTTCAATCTCCAACGGTCCCCTACACCTTTCCCCTCTTGACTCTCTTTGACGAATTTCCTACTCCCAAAATCACCCTCGCTACCTTTATAAAACCTTGATCTATCTCCACTACCAACGTGTCGTAACGTTTACATGATGTACAGTGCCTTGTCAAGTGAACTTTTATCACCGAGAATGCACTTAAAGTGGAGTTAATTAAGAAAAAAATTTTGTTTTCAGGTTCAAGGACTTTGTTTGTATGGACCTGGACCTTTGACTATGAAGGATCGACACACTACAAATCGTTCAATAAGAGCATAGGATTGGACCTAGGAGTGAAATTGGGGAAATGGAATTTAGAGGTAGTCATAGGTATGTCCGAACGGCACTTCTAAATGTCCTCGACTACACACCGGAAACCGTGTCACCGGTCGTGTCGAGTCCAAGAATCCTTTACCATCAATGGTGACGATTACGAGGACCGTGACCCTCGTCATCACTATTTACCATTGGGACAAAATAGGGTCTAAGAAGTTCTCAGTTTACTGATAAAGAGTCAACTAACAAAATGAAGTCCAGTAGATCAATCCTTTTTTCGGTACACTGAAACTGAAGTCGGACATAAAAAACCGTCTCAGGAAGAAAACTTTCTGTTTAAAACCTACTTTTGATACCAATTACAGTTTTAGTGTGTGTAGGGATTTTGTGACCTAATAGTCGAAAGAGCCTTCGTATCCACTGTGGTGGAGGGTTACACATACCAAGAAAGAACTTTTCCCTCGTTGGGTACTTTCTTTTGTCAATACGTGACCTCGTAAACTTTCCTTCACACTCTTCCTTTTTTCTTTTCTTAAAGGGACTCAAAGTCTCTTCCTTTTGAAACCTGTAGTCAACCTTTAACGGTAAATAGACCACACCTACCATATACACTGGGTTTACACGGTGAACTACCAAAATTCTCCAGACACAGGAGAGAGGTAGTTGTTACCGAAGAAGCGGTAATAGAAAAGTCTTACCTTAAGAGAATCTAGGATTCCGTGTAAAGACGAAATAACTGACGGTAAGACAATGGGTGTACATGAACCCAAAATAGACAAGAAGGATACCCGAGGGGTTTAGGTCTACTCTGACCTTTTTAGAAATACTCTACCTTTGCATGACAAGACATCAGAAGGACACTGAGAGATTAAACAAAAGGGCTTCCGAGTAGTTCACTCTACATTTCCTGTCGGTTGTATTTGTAGTAAATAACTTACTCCGTCGTTTCCATTTTAGACAACTTTGTCATACAACGAGTCATGTCAAGTCAAGTCAAGTCAGCGTGTCAGCACAGGCTGAGAAACGCTGGGGTACTTAGCGTCGTGCGGTCCGGAGGGCCAGGTAGTGGTTGAGAGTTTCAAGTGAGTCTAAGTGCAGGTAGTTCAGTCACTACGGTAGGTCGGTAGAGTAGGAGACAGTAGGGGAAGAGGAGGACGGGGGTTAGGGAGGGTCGTAGTCAGAAAAGGTTACTCAGTTGAGAAGTATACTCCACCGGTTTCATGACCTCGAAGTCGAAATCGTAGTGACAGGTAGTTTGGACACGTACTTTCTCACTCTTCTACTCCGACGATTCCAAGGTTTTTCATATACCGGAAGTTACACTCTACTAAGTCCACCTACTCCTAAACGTAGGACAATGATAATCAATAAGTCTCTTCCGTTACCGTGGGGTGAGGTCATGAGAACGGACCTTTTAGGGTACCTACCTCCTCGGACCACCCGACGTAAGGTACCCCAGTGATTGTCAGCCTGTGTTGACTCGTTGAAGTGAAAGTGAAAAGTGGAAGTGCGTAACCTCTTCCGTTACCGTGGGGTGAGGTCATGAGAACGGACCTCTTAGGGTCTCTGCCCCCTCGGACCACCCGACGGTAGATACCCTAGCGTGTCTCAGTCTGTGCTGACTTTACTGAATCGTCGTTGTTGACAATCAATAATTGAGACACACACACACACACACACGACACTAGTCAGCACAGGTGAAGAAACACTGCAGTACTTGATATCAGGTGGTCCGAGGAGGCAGGTACCTTAAAAGGTCCGTTCTTATAATCTCGCCCAACGGTAAAGGAAGAGGTCTCCTAGAAGAACTGGGTCCCTAGTTTGGGGTAGAGAACGTAAAGGACGTAACCGTTCGACCAAGAAATGGTCGACTCGGTGACCACTTCAGGTACTGGAACTTGTTTTGGAATCGTAAAACATGAAATCACAGTAATACACTTCTCAATCCACTTCCTGAAGGGACCATCAGGTCACCAATTCAGAGGTTCGAGGGTGACGTCTCCCGTACCCAAGCTAGGGACCAGTCCCTTGATTCTAGGGTGTACGACGTACCACCTCGGTTTTTCAACCCCCTCTTTTTACTTACTCCTTCTATTTTAGGCAAGGGTCGTCAACAACTTTAGGAACGAGATCAGTAGGACAAACACCACCGAGTCCCGAGTCGTTTCTTGACCGTCATGTATAGGTAAAGGGTAACGTGACGTTGACAGTTTCTTCCACTACCCCACCGAAGACAGTAGTATCACCGACGGTCTAAAACACGTAATACACCTAAGTCCCTACGAATGAAGCACGAAAGACAAGTAATGTAGTACATTTGGGAAAGTAGTTCTCACATACCATTCGTAGTATGGGTCAAATCAACACCTTGTGCTCCGAGTCTCTTCGATATATTAAACAGGTTCTATCGAGAAGAACTTTCACTTTCTCGACTATGGGTTTGTCTTCAGAGAGACTGTCACTTCAAACATGGGCATTGGAGAAGATGGTGGATTTACGAAGTGGGTCTCAGACCGACTCCAAATCAACTAGACGTCAGACAACTTGAACCCAATGGAAGTGGACCCCAGTCTAAAGGTCTCTCTGTGATACATGGACATGGTGACAAGAGACCCTGGGTCTTTCAGTCAAGTCGACTCACTGAATGGGGACGCTCAGAAACGCTGCCCGGACCGTGTGTGGTCCGTGTAGGTACGTCGGGGGTCGTACCACCTACTGGTGACGTGTCAACAGATTTCGTTTCAGTTCCTTTCGGTACACACGTTTATGTAAAGAAAGGTTTTGCTACCAGGTAGACGTTCCCACATTGCCCGTCACTATAAGAACCGTAAGTAACGTTTGTGGGGTCCGACGAACCCATTACTTAAAGGCTCCCAATCAGTAATTGTCCGAAGGACGAAAGGAGGGCGAGACTGTCCGGGTCGACACTCTATGTCATTCAAGTTCTACAGTCTCCGGTCCGGCGGAGGGGAAGAGCCCGTCGTGTGCTGCGTGTAGGACTTCCTCCAGGAGGCCATGCTACTGTCCCGGTAGTCCCTCGACGAGTCGTGACCTCACCACTGGGTTGTACTCCAACTCACTGTTTCCTTTTTACGAAAAGACGTTTCGGTGTAGACTTATGTAAAACGATCGCTTCTGTTTTGTCGGAAAGACCTGTGAAGAGGGGTTTAGACCACGGACGGTGACTTCTCAATCTCCTTAAGGTCTAAAGGACGGACCGCAGAGGTCTTACCGAAACCATAGTCACTTAGATCACGAAAGATTTACATGGGGTGGAAAGTAAGGAGTGACAAAAGGGGGTCTATTATCTAATTAACGCCTAAAAAAAAAAAAAACCACTTCTAAAAAAAAAAAGACCTTTTTACGTAAGGAGTAAGATTAATGTAATTACCGGATTTGCAAACGGGGAGGTCGGGTGCGTCCAGACTTTTTCTCGTCTAGAGAACTACAAGAAATGAACGTGTATTTCAGGAGTAAATTTGGAAACAATCCTTCAGTTTCGTTATTCGTCTTACTGTCAGAGTCACTAACTAAAATTTGTCTTATTGAATTAAACTCGAGTACTTGGGAAACAATTAGACATTAAATTTGGTACCTTAAACAATTACAGGAAATATTTTGACTTGAAGTAAGAGGGGACACCCCCATTTATAAACGAAATACAACACAAAGAAACTGATAAAGGACTCTGTACGTCTTTTAGTTAGGGGTGGTTACTTAAAACCCTACACATCCATAGACGTACTGTCCCACTTCTCACCAAGAAATTAACCATGGAATAAAACTCGGTTCACGTTTACGTTGTGTAAAAATTTACTTACAGTCTACTCATAGATCCATAATTTATTACAGACACACACACACGAGTCCGTATAGGATGAGAAACGTTGGGACACCTGACATCCCCGGTGGTCCGGGGAGACAGGTACCCTAAAAGGTCCGTTCTTTTGACCTCACCCAACGGTAAAGGAAGAGGTCCCGTAGAAGGACTGTACCCCTAACTTGATTGTAGAGAATACATAGGACGTAACCGTTCGTCTAAGAAATGGTTGACATGGTGGACCCTTCGGGGTTTATAGCTTTATTACTGTCTATCCTTTTACTTTCCTTTTATAAAGAAATATAAGACTCATAGGTGACTCATCTTCTTATATCGTACAGAATCATAATTCATAAACGGAAATTCATAAACAGTCACTTAATCTTCATATCGTTGTAGAGACAGGTCTTTCACCATTGAATAAATGTAGATACAAGGTTCTACTTAACAGTGAGTCTAACGGTCAGTGAGTTCGGGCCCATGTCTGGTTCCTTAATCTACTGGACACTAGATATAGGGCTATACTACTGTTAAGCGAGACAATCCGTGTATATAGAATTTCGGTACAGTAATGTACGGTTCACCGGTAACTTTCAATTTAATGTCCACAAGTAAAAAGTTTAACACTAAATCTCGATTCAAAAGAATAACACAAGAAAAAGTAACCTTCCTAGGTTCGGTAAATAGGTACGATATTCGGAGTCACACAAAGATCTTAATTCCTAAGGTTTATTGATCCTGTAAACAGACGAGTGTTTGGGAATATCCTAAAATATCTTATTACGGATGATTAAGATCTTTGTCAATAACAGAAGAGACGAAAGGAGAAACACCTGTAGAACAAGACTTCTTGAGGACGACAATAGGATGATCAATCTTAAGGTAGTACGTTCCCATTAAACTATGGAAGACGTCATGAAAAGGGGGTTACCGATTAAGCATCTATCTATAAACCTCTGTAAGTGAAGTTCGGTCTGTAGATTTACTTTAAGGAGGTACATATATGTTAATCATTACTTTTACCATTTTCCGACCTACTGTCTCTAAACCGTTTTGGTGTATAGGACTTTCTACAAAGAGGTGGTAATAAGGGGGTCACTAGGTTCAACTATAAAACTTTACTTTTAATGAACCAAGGATTCGTCATTAGGATTTCTAGACCCAGCAGTATACATCGTCCTGTGACTAGTAAGTCTCTCCCAGTGTTTTACGGAGTCTTTGGAACTTTAGTTTGTTTTGATATCAGAACCAGGTATCGTCTCAGTGGTGACCTCTGACAGAGGTCACATTTACACATACATCGACAAGTCTAAAGACGGATGTGTTAAGTTTTACTAGGTCTTCTTGAAACTTGGACAAGTAGGGAGTTGTCTATAGTAAATGAGATGACTAAATCACTCTCTTTATTAAATCTTATATAGAGTTTAAATCCGTCTCTTAATCAGGACCTTCTTTGTAACACAAACGACTTTAAACATTGTACAGGGTCTAGTTCAATACGGATATCTGTTACACAACAAAATTGATAGTCCTACATAATATGTAAAGGTATCGACATGTATAACAATGTAATGGTATACGAGGGTCAAGTGAAACACAGTTCCGGACGGAAGACTGTCCAACAGACTTCAACAAGAAGTTTAAAGAATCGTTGAAGGCCCAAATTAGTAATACCTTAACTCTCTCATAGGTGCTTGTTGATTTAAAGGAAAGGAACTAAAAAACGAAGTTGAAAGACGACACTACCAAAAGACCAATTATCTCGAATAAAAGGTCGAACGTCAGAGTGTACGACTTACAAAGGGGTCTTCTTCTCTTTACTCGTAACAAAACACCCTGAGGAGACCAATGAACCACAAGAAAGGTAGAAGTTAGGTAGATGATCCTCAATCTTCGTGTTAGTGCTAATTTTTTTTTGTTTTTGGCTTTTGATGTCGTTTCCTCCAAAGTGTGTCCGATAAAGTATGATCAAGGATCGAGCAATCCGACATTGAATCTATTGGGATGTCTCTCCCCGAAAACGTATTCTGAACTTGTGGAGACAACAAAAGACGGAAAAAGTCCCTTTAAGTGTGGGTGATCATAAATAAAGTGGACTTAAACTACAGAGTGGTGGTTGGAAAAACAGGGTACTATAACCACACACCAGATGAAAATACCTACACTCACAACAAACAATGAGAGGGTTGACCGAGTTCCGACGGAAGTACGTGTCCTTTGCGAGAGGTCCAGGGCCTGGCTTTCCGTGACTCTTTCTTGTAGTGGTCTTGACTTGTCTGTCCAGTCTAGCAGACGCAGACGAGACTACCGAGTATGCCGTTTCCTCTGTCCACCCTTCTATCCGTATAAGGAGTTAGAGGTAAGGGACTGGGACCCGATAAGCAAAAGTTTGTGTAGGAGGTTCTAATTCTCTAAGAAGAACGTAAACGAAGATAAGTACCCTCTTAATAGGTGACGGCACTCAGGGATTTAAGAACTCAAAGAAATCTGTGTTACACGGTCCTTTTCACCAATAAGTAAAACTTTCATCATAGTTACTCGGAATCTTCTACTCTGACAGTTCGAGTAAAGAAGAGGGAGAGTTAAAACCTCATGCTAGTAATAAAACGATTTCTCCTACTTTTTCAAACCCCTTTTTTCCATGTATTAAGATAAAGTTTGTAGACAACCTCTTTTGTTGTTGTTGTTTTGTACATAAATAAAAATATCGTTACTGAAAAATAACATATAAACCCTCACTATGACTCGACCTTTCTTACTTCGAGCAAAACTTGACGAAGACTCTTGGATCGAAAACGATCAGAATGATGAAAAAATAACCTTATATTGACGAAACGTTTCAACACAATCAAAGACGACATGTCGTTGTACTTCGTCGGTATACATATGTATATAGGGAAGGGAGAACTCACAGGGAGGGTGGGGACGAGGGTAAGGTGGGGAGATCCAGTAGTGTCTTGTGCCTCGACTCGAGAGACACAACATGTCGTCGAAGGACGGTCGATAGACAAAATGTGTACCATCACCTATATACAGTCACGAGGAGAGAGTCAAGTGACGGGGGGGGGTACACAGGTATTCATAGATAAAATTTATATCGTCACACGTGTACAGTTAGGGTTTGAGGGTTAGATAGGGAGGTTCGGTGAGAAGTGAGGACCATTGGTATTTAAACTAGAGATTCTGACACACAGACAAAGACAAATCATTTATTCAAGTAAACATAGAAAAAAAGAAAAAAAGAAAAGTTTATTCTCCGACACCACCCGTCCTATTACCGAGTAGTTTCTTCGGGTACAGGATTAGGGGTCTTGGACACCTATACAATGTAAGGTACCGTTTCCCTTAATACCAACGACTAGTCGACTCGAATCTTATTCAAATAGGACCGAACGGGACCACCCGGGTTGTATTAGTGGTCCGGAAATTCACACCTTCTCAGTCACAGTCTCACTACCTTACACTCTTTCTGAAGGGGCTAATAACACCCTAAACTTTTACTTTTACTTACTCCCGACATCCGTAAAAGATCTTCTACTTCTTACGTCCTTTTAACCTGAGAGGGAATCTCGGGGACCTTTCTTACATCAGAACGAACTGAAATCGGGTCACTCTGGATAAACCCTAAGTAAAACCTGAAGGCTAGAGGTCTTGACATTCCATTATTTAAACAAAACAAAATTCGGTGCCGTAAACACTATATAAAAATATCGTGGTTATCTTGTACTTATGTCTCCGACAAGAAGGAATCAAATTTTCAGATTTCGTTGTCCTTTTAGTGACCGAACTTTACACTGATTAACTGTGGAGGGACATCAAGGTAAAAAAGGAAGAAAGAGAAAAAACAGGGATGAAGGGAAAACTGAAAAGTAAAAGAGGGGGTAGGAAAGAGACACCGGTATAAATAAAAGAGGGAGAGGAAAATAGAGGAAAGGAAAGAAGGAGAAAAACAGGTACAATCATCCACACCTGAAGTTTTCGACGGTGACTGGAGTTCTTTTTATCCTGAACGAGTCACTAGACCTTCGATTGATCATCATTAAGACCGGTACTGAAGTCGAAGTGTACGTTAAAACCGAATTAGAGACCCACCCCACTCGGGATTTATTGACCGACGGAGGAAAAGAGGAAGTTTTGAGTCCCTTTCTTTACTTCCCCACAAGGTCCACAGTAGGGTCCGACCTCGTCTCGGAAGTCTGGATGGACAGTGTCCGGGAGTGACGATTCTTTTCGTATTTATTTCACCTTATGTCTCGTCTCTGATCTGAGACACTGTCACCCCAGAACGACAACACTACCTGGAAGGTAGTCTCTTCCGCCTCCCTCCCGAACTACCAGTTATCAAAACAAGGTCGTGAACCGGAACGGGAACAAAGAACGAAAAAGAACCTCTTCAATTCCGATGGTCGGAAGTATCCTCTGACCATAAAACGAGAATCAGTGACGTCAGTTTACCGGAGGTCTTCTCATCATGTAACCCTGTAGGGAGTACCAGGTCACCGATTCTAAAACGTTAGGGTTACATCCCCCGGGTCCAAGTTAGGGACCAGTCTCTTGATCTGGGGTTTCTGACACTGATTTCTAGAACGTACGTCGCTTCAGGTACCCTTCGGTTTATTTATTCATTTTCTCTTTTTTCTTCTCACCACGGAAGAGGAGACGGACCAAAACGGGAGACACTCTGTCTTGTGTTTCTAGGAGTGTTCGGGGAAACGAAAGAGGAAAGTTCTTCTGCTTTTTGTAAGTCTGTGTACCCCAGAAAAGAGAGGGGTAGGGAAAGAAACGTTTACTTGGGGTACAAGTCAAGTGTGACCAAAGAAACAGAGGACTGGGGTCTCCAACCTCCTCATGAAGGACGACGAGTGGATGTAGACGTAGGAAAGGAGACCGGGTCTTGAACGCGTGTTTACGAGACGGGCCCTTCGTTCTGTGAGTCGAAGTCTTGTGTGTCGACTCTACGTCTCTCCTCTCTTTGATTACAATTTACTGGTGTCCCTTTATAGAAAGAAAGATGGGGAAATGGAGAACCTCTTGCGCTTTCTTTTTAAACCTTAAGGTTTCGTAGAGAACCATCCTCTGTACCGTCGGGCGTAAGCAGGGTTATCTAAACCTAAATACGAAAATCTGAAATGTTTCTTGAAGGATCGACAAGAACTGACTTCGAAACTTTATATGATGTTTAGTTGTAGTTACACAAGAAAGAAACGTCTCCCAGTTCTTTTAGTATCGTAGGTAAAATCCTCCTGACAATTTCTAAATGATAAAGTCTCATATCTTTTATTTCATAAAGGCCATAACAATATCTATCGGTTTGTGTGAACGTTACCGTAACTGTGTCTACTCCTCCGTCTCGTCTTTACGTTACTGGATGTCCAGTGGAGATCTTCTTCACAGGTCACTTGTCCTGGGACTTAGAAGAGTCGGACTAAATGACTTGACACGTCTACCTTTTTATACTGTCTCAATGTTTATAGGTCAATGATCTTAAAGGAAGAGACCCGGGCAAAGGGTAGAAAAGAAAAGAAAAAAAAAAAAATTTAAAAGTGACCACATGTCAACGAAATGTTACACAATCAAAGACGACACGTCGACTCACTTAGTCGAAACACGTATGTATATACGGGAGAAACAGCTTAAAGGAAGGGTAAATCCAGTGGTGTCTCGTAACTCATCTCAAGGGACACGATATGTCATCCAAGAGTAAGAAATAGATAAAATCTGTATCATAGTTATCACATATATACAGTTAGGACTAGAGGGTTACGTAGGGTGGTGACGAAGGGGTGAAACTGTAGGTATGGAAACAAGAGATACAGACACGGAGACAAAGGGTAGAAGACTTAGGGTTTGTACTCAAACCAAGAGGTTGAAACGAAACTCACTTTTGGATTCACTTTCCCATACCCGGGTCGTACGCTCGTCTCCACCACGAGTCCGGAACTATTCACTAAGTGAATCGACTTCAGTGGCTGTTTTGGGACGTCTCTACTGTCTCTAGTTTTGAGAAGGAAAACACATCGATATGAGTATACTGGGTCCACTGTACTCCACTTTACTCATCGAACCACTCGGAGACACACCCATGGAAAGACCCCCTTCCAAAAAAATTGAACCCTCTTACTTGTCAGTCTCGATCTTATCCGGACCGACCCCCTCCTTCTTCTAAGACGACCATCTGTCGCAATCATGGAAAGTAAAGGACTCGTGTCACCTTCATCTAAAAGAGATGAGTAGGGTACTTTATTTTCGAGAATAATATAAGGGAGAGGGAAAGAGAGTCCTACGTATTATCTGTATCAAGTTGTTACCACCTTCGAGAAGAGGACTCAAAATACTGACCCCAATTTAAACTACGAAATATTACTATTATTGTGGTCGTTGTCACAGACAATTTCAGAATACATATTTCGTGACAGGACCCTGAAGGGACCAACAGGTCACCAAATTTGAGGTACGAAGGTGACATCCCTCGTGTCCAAACTAGGTACCAATCCTTTGATTCATTCTAGGGTGTATGGAGTGTCGTGCTAGCTTTCCTTTTTTATTTATTTATTTGTTTCGTGACAGGATTAGTTACATGCACATTATTGTGTTACACGGATCCTTTCGGAATTCCGATGACGGACTTCTCTCATCGTTACCTATGTGTGTGTGAAGTACAGTGTCACCTGTGTGAGTGTGACACACAGTGACTCGTACAGTGTTACCTGTGTGAGTCCAGGAGACGAGGTGGTCACATTCACTGTGGGGGTGGATATAATAGTATCTGTGATGGAAGTCTAGTACAGGGATCTTGAGTACGTGGGATCCTGTGAAATCCTACAAGTCTTCCTATTTCCCGTTCTGTAAAGTCCTCGACTTTCTGGCATTAGGCAGGTAAAGTTGGAAACGTTTACGAGATCTTTGTTGTCCTAAATATTCTCTTAGTCGAATTGAGTTTGTGACAGTCGTTTTGGGAGTCCTTTCAGAGAAGTCCACCGGTGGAGTCCCTCTATCGTGTCAAAAGTTGACAATTTACAGGATTCTTGTATATGAAGATGGTTTCTCCTGGAATTTTACAAGTGGGGTGAGGTTTTCTAAAAAGACACATACTTAAATATCTATTGTCGGATGGTAAACACTAAGAAAAATTTCCAACCCACCTCGGTATTCTAACGACTACTTTATCCAATTTTCATCGAGAGGGTTTCTGGTGACGACCCTTTTTACTCTCTCCGACTCGTGAACCTGGATTGATGAATCCCTCCGTGGCAAATCACAGGATCTCTTGTTGGTCGTGCGACGACTTTAACTCTGCACCTCTCTCTTTCTGTAGGTCACCTTTGTTTACGACGGAATAGTCTCTATGATTTGTTGAAGTCCTTTACTCCCTGTGGGTAAAGGTCACTTTAAAGTCGATGAGGAACCTCTCTCTTTTCTTCATATTGTCCATAGATCCTACTATATATACTGAGGTCGTCCTCAACGTTAAAAATAATCATCCTTCTATAAGTACATTTTTAGATGCGATATTCATTTAAGTTACTTTGTACTTTCGGGGAGTTTATCTTTTATATCATCATTTGGTATGTCTATTGAAAAAAGTTAAACACCCTCGTTAAAGTTTCATAACCTCACCTTCCCTCTTCCTTTATGAATCACAAACAGACAATTGGGTACCTGTTACGTAAAAGACTAGAGGTGTTGACCTTCACTAGAGATGTAGAGTAAACGATAGAGTCAGGAGACATAAATAGACCGGTATTGTGAATAGTGTGGGACACAACATTAATGACTAGTGGTTAACGACAGAGGGTAATTTGATATTATAACACCCATAGAATCAGTGCGAACGTAGAGGACACTAATGGTACTACGGATGAGACATCCTCTGTGTCATTTATAATCAGGTTATCTGTAAGAGAGTGAGTGGTCTAATGTACAAGCTACTCTCTTCTTGACTAATACAAGTAAAAAAATTGGGTATCTTGGACACTACCGGTGGTAGTCACGGAGGGAGGGTAATATGTGCAGAGAGAAAGGTAGTTCTTTACGTGAAACAAAAGGAGGGGGACCTTGGACCTGACCAGACCATAGAACGAAAAAAAAAAAAATTCGAAAAATAAAATTTATTAAAATATAAATGTTTGTAATAATTTTATTATGAAATCTTAAGGGTATATGACCAAAGGTAGTTACAACTGTAAAACGTATTAGTTACATGTTAATGGATTCGGTCTTTTAATTGTAACTATGTTATAACAGTGAATTTTATGTTTTTTAAGATGGTCAACAGAGTGTTACCTCCCGTCTTAAGACATCAGGGGTTCTAAAGGTCGGGAAGTACATGGCGAGTGAAAGAGGATCAATAAGTTAGTTTGTGATTAGATTCACGACGATACCTTCCTAAAACGTCGACATTAATTCCAGGTTTTAGTCTACTGAAATTCTGTCCCTCTTTAAGGGACTACCGAGTCCACCATTTCTTAGACTAACGTTACGTCCTCTGGATCCAAGTTAGGGACCCAGTCCTTTTAGGAGACCCCTTCCTTTACCGTTGGGTGAGATCATAAGAACGGACGTCTTAGGGTACCTGTCTCCTCGGACCTCTCGATGTCAGGTGTCCCAGAGTTTCTCAGACTGTTCTGACTCGTTGAAGTGAGAGTGAAAAGTGAAAGTTAGAATTCTTCTAATTGTGAATTCTATCCTTCTAATCATAGACCCACCCCGACTGGACTAGTGTACTCAGGAAATTCCGACTCAGATCTCCAGTTTCTGTGATCCGGTTTCTAAACACAAACTATACTCTCTCCAAAAACTTTCACTGAGTGAACCTGGTTGTCTTTCCCCGTCTGTACTATGTCACGGTTAAGCTACGGTTCGGAATTTCTTCGAATCGTAGAAGAAGAAAACGAAAACCTTTAATTGGTAACACCTTCTGTAGACTGGCCATAGGTAACTCCTTAGGACACTATAAAGTACGGATGATAGAAGTCTCTCTCTCTCTCCTCGGTGAACCTCTTCGTGTTTTTGTGATCTGTACACTCACTTAGAAGGACTTAGAGATTGGGTGGGGATGTTGGAACACTCATACTGATTCACTGTGGTCGCCTCGTCTTACTGGGTCGACTCTGAATGGGGATAAAGAATGGGTGTATTTGATTGTAACAAAATAAGGTGACAACACTCCACCAAGTAATAGTCGTTTCCAGATTGAATCTTTTCTTCGAGTTATAATTTGTATCAAACTATTTCTCGAGTGTCGTAGAACCGACTGACTTTATCACTTACTATACACGACACCGAATAATTAATAAAAAAGGATAACTTTTTACGGTCAGTTTTTAGACGAAAACAACTTTTAAGAAGATATTACTGGACCGGAGGATAACAGTAGATTCTTTACCTTGTCCAAGGTGACCTGTTGCATCACGGGTCCTTGTAGTGACTGGTCTACACTTAAGGAAGGGTGTTTAATAGTACAAGAGTTAGACCTTTCTCTAATTTAAGTCCTTTCCAAACTCAATAACTCCCCAAAGGTCCCATCCGTCGGAGATTTGACCGTGGGGTCACTCGGAGTGGGGACGGAGTGTGGCAAAATCAGAAGGAAGGGTTTTAACCAGACACCTGTGTCGTCGTATCGTGTCTCACCGACCACGTGGTGAAGGGTGTAATCCAATATTTTTTTGATTTCTCAGAGAAAAGAGACAAAGATAGAGAGACGGTGAGTGAGACCCCTTTCGGTTAACGGTATCTTACTCTGTAACGATGTATCCTCGGGTACACTGGTTCTTGATTTCGAGACCGGTTGTTGGTTACTCATACCCTTAGGTTCTTAGCGTCTTCACTGAAACCTTCGTCTAAGAGGTCGGAGTCCTGACGGACCGTTACTGACATCGGGATCGGTTGTCGAATGACTGGAGAGTCTTGACACGTCGAATGGGTCTGAGGACTGGGAGTCTTTGACACACTTTATTATGTATAAACTATAAAATCGAAATACAAATTACCTAATTCAATCGAAATAAAACTTCGTTAAATACTGTGTCGTTATCTAGTGTTTATATAAAGGGGTAACCTAATACCGTTTTTCAGTAAAAGTTATCCACTGAAAGTTAAAGTTTGAGTTGCAATACTAAAAGTAGTCAGTACGGGTGACAATTCACACTACGTCGGGACTCACCTCCGTAATACTTCTCTTTCCTTACTTCAACGAACGACGCACAACCGGAGACACGTCCTCAGATCCCACCTTTACTACCGTCACTACAGTCCCACCCACCCTCGGACACCTTGTTTTTATGACAATTTTTTGAAGACTTTCTAGAGGAGTCTCATTAGAGACGTAAGTGTCCTACAAGATCTGGGTCACTAAGAGTTTTTACCCTCGTCAGAAAGGGGGTTCCCTATAAACCGTTGTAGGTCTCTGTATAATCGTTTCCAATTATCTCAAAACGATTCTCTTAGTGACCAGTATTATTTGTGGGAGAAGGTTGTTGTGTTCTCTTCTGAGATGTGCACCTGTAGTGGTCTACCAGTTGTGACTTTAGACTAATATAAAGAACGTCGGTTTCTACCTTTTCGAGATATGTCAGTCTTTTTTGTTCGGTCCCATGACTAACAACGAGTCTAGTACTTAAGGAATAACGGTTTAAGTCTGAATTTAACTTCTTTCACGTCCTTTGGTGATCTGGTAAGTCCATACTGGATTTAGTTTAGGGAAGACCAATATGTCATCTTCACTCTTTATCTAAGTTACCTAATCTAGACTATTTGTCTGACGGACTTGTTGATACCTGTCTCCAAAGACTGTAACATGCCTTCCGTCCCTAGTTCTGGTAGACGTTCTTTTTCTTTACGTTTTTCCGTTTTACCAACAGACTCCTCCGGAATGTCTATCGACACTTTTCTTCTCTTTACTTTCCGTTTCCTCTTTTCCTTTCTATATAGGTGAACTTACGTCTCAAGGTCTCTCATCGTTCCTCTCTATTCTTTCGGAAGGAGTCACTAGTTACTTTTCTTTATCTCCTTTTGTTATCTTACCCTTTCTGATCTCTAGAGAAGTTCTTTTAATCTCTATGGTTCCCTTCTAAAGTACGTTTCTACCCGTGTTATTTCCTATCTTTACCGTACCTGGATTGTCTTCGTCTTCAATTTTCTTCTCCACCGTTCTTATGTGTCTTCTTGATATGTTTTTTCTAGAAGTACTAGGTCTATTAGTGCTACCATACTAGCGAGTGGATCTCGGTGTGTAGGAACTTACCTTTCAGTTCACCGGTAATCCTTCGTAGTGATACTTGTTCCGATCACCTCCACTACCTTAAGATCACCTCGATAAAGTCTTGGATTTTCTACTACGATACTTTCACGACGTGAGTTATATGGTTGTTTAAACCTTTTGAATCGTCACCGGTGTCCTGACCTTTTACAGTTAAAAGTAAGGTCAGGGTTTCTTTCCGTTATAGTTTCTTACCAGTTTGATGACGTGTTAAAGTGAGTAGAGTGTACTCGTTTCATTACGAGTTTTAAAAAGTTCGGTCCGAAGTTGTCACTTGGGACTTGAAAGTCTACAAGTACAACCTAAATCTTTTCCGTCTCCTCGGTCTCTAGTTTAACGGTGGTAGGTGACCTAGTAGTTTTTTCGTTTTCTCAAGGTCTTTTTGTAGATGAAGACAAAATAACTGATAAGGTTTCGGAAACTGACACACCTAGTGTTGTTTGACACATTTTAAGACTTTTTCTGCTCTTATGGTCTCGTGGACTGGACGGAGAACTCTTTAGACATACGTCCAGTCCTTCGTTGTCAATCTAGGCCTGTACCTTGTTGTCTGACCAAGGTTTGTCCTTTTGTTCATGTAGTTCCGACATATAACAGCGGGACGAATAAATTGAATATACGCCTCATGTAGTACTCTTTACGACCTGACCTACTTCGTGCTCGACCTTAGTTCTAACGGCCCTCTTTATAGTTATTGGAGTCGATACGTCTACTGTGGTGGGAATACCCTCTTTCACTTCTCCTTGATTTTTTGGAGAACTACTTTCACTTTCTCCTCTCACCTTTTTAACCGAATTTTAAGTCGTAAGTCTTTTGATTCTAGTACAGTAGACCAGGGTAGTGAAGTACCGTTTATCTACCCCTTTGTCACCTTTGTCACCGACTGAAATAAAAAGACCCGAGGTTTTAGTGACGTTTACCACTAACGTCGGTACTTTAATCTTCTGTGAATGAGGAACCTTCCTTTAAATACTTGTTGGATCTATCGTATAATTTTTCGTCTCTGTAATGAAACGGTTGTTTCCAGGTAGATCAGTTCCGATACCAAAAAGGACACCAGTACATACCTACTCTCTCAACCTGATGTTTCTTTCGACTCGTGGCTTCTTAACTACGAAAACTTTACACCACAACCTCTTCTGAGAACTCTCAGGGAACCTGACGTTCCTCTAGGTTGGTCAGGTAGGATTTCCTCTAATCAGGACCGACAAGTAACCTTCCTGACTACAACTTCGACTTTGAGGTCAAGAAACCTGGGGACTACGTTTCTCGACTGAATAACCTTTTCTGGGACTACGACCCTTTCTTTCTAACTCCCGACCTCCTCTTCCCCTACTGTCTCCTACTCTACCAACCTACCGTAGTGACTGAGTTACCTGTACCCAAACCCACCTGAGACCCTCAAGCACTACCTGTCCCTCCGGACCACACGACGTCAAGTACCCTAGCGTTTGTCAGTCTGTGTTGACTCGTTGACTTGACTTGACTCTGTCGTATAATTTTTCGTCTCTGTAATGAACGTCTTGTTTCCAGGTAGATCAGTTTCGATACCAAAAAGGTCATCAGTGCACACCTACACTCTCAACCTGAGATTTCTTTCGACTCGTGGCTTCTTAAATACGAAAACTTGACACCACGACCTCTTCTGAGAACTCTCAGGGGACCTGACGTTCCTCTAGGTCGGTCAGGTAGGAGTTCCTTTATTCAGGACTTATAAGTAACCTTCCTGACTATGACTTCGACTTGAGGTTATGAAACCGGTGGACTACGTTTCTTGACTGAGTAAATTTTTCTGGGACTAGGACCCTTTCTAACTCCCGTCCTCCTCTTCCCCTACTGTCTCCTACTCTACTAAACTACCATAGTGGTTGAGTTACTTGTTCTCAAACTCATTTAAGACCCTCAACCACTACCTGTCCCTCCGGACCGTACGACGTCTTGTACCCCAGCGTTTCTCGACCTGTGATGAGTCACTGACTTGACTTGACTTGACTTGTCCCCGTCGTTCCCCCTGGTACACAAAGACCACTCCCTTACTCATCTCCGGTCCCACCACTATTTGTACTCGTGTCCTGTCGAGGGTTGTTTCTTGTCAAGAGGATTTTATGGTTATCGTTACGACAACTCTTTTCAAGATCTCCTTCGACTAGGAACTGTCTACTCGTCCATGGACTGAGTAGTGGAGACACAGGAAAATTTTTCAAAAAAAAAAAAAAAAATGTAATACATTCAAAATCCCTCCTCCCTTCACCCAAGTGGCTCGATATTATACTAGACGTCCATTTTGGATGTGCACATCAGAAATAGAAAAAAAAAAAAATTACCTTTACACTTTAGGAATAAAACTGAAGAACGTGATTCGTACAAAGATTTCATCTCCCTCGACCTTCAAAGGATTGTCGGGTCACCAATTCTTAGATGGAAGGTTACGTCCCATGTGCCCAAACTAGTTACCAGTCCCTTGTTTCTAGGGTGTACGGTGTCCCGTTGATTCGGACGAGTGGTGTTGATCTCTTTCGGACATACGGTGTTGCTTCTGAGTCACTTCGGTTTTCACTTTTATTTCACCTCCCTATGTTTTGTAAAAGTAATTACCTCTCTCGAGTCAACAAGAAGTGTTATCGTCAATGTAATTCCTGTGTTTAGTTTAACGTCCCTTTTTTTTAGAATCAAGAATTATTATAGTCTCTTGATATCATGTAAGTCTATCGTTAACGGTCCAGTGTAAGGGGAGGACCCGGTATCAATTGAGACTTCTCATACCCCGAAACTACCTTACTAAAGACTCTAGGAATACTCTAAAGCCTAAGAAAGTAAGTTACTAAGAAAATAAATCCCAGTATGATACCTACGAGTCTCTTACGGTATATATATCTGTTTTGATTACCTATCCAAATTTGTCATTACGAATTTCTTCTTTTCCGTGAAATTTACTCCTTAATTCTCATCGGGGAAACCCATAGACCACTAGGTCTTGACATTTCTTCATCTTTCAATTGTTTCAATTGTGTATTTTTCACCCTATTAGGTGTGTAGTGAACCGTGTAGAAGGATTGAGAAACGACCTACCTGGGTCATCTACCAAATGGGACCCTACTCAACTCCACACTAACTCCGACTTCACAGGTCGTACCCTTCCCAGATTCCAGTCTCGATCCTCTAACCTAGAGTTAACGTCGGAGTCGTCTTGAGTCGACTGGAGAACTGGTTGTGTGTGGAGTACTATAAGGGGAGTCATAGGGACTTTTGGATGTCTATACCTACAGTATCTTAGAAACGATATTACACCTCAAAAACTTCCCCTAGACTCCTGTACTTTTGGTCCCATTCACGAACAAATTTTGTAATTAGATGTAAACGTTAAGACGGGTTAAAAGGACTGTTCCATTTTTACTCCCGGTTTGTTGAGTGGTTACTCGAAGGGTGACCTTTTTTCAATGGAGTGAGTTCCTTTATTATAAAGTTTCTTAATTTACCTTCTTCGTGTAAATTTCCAGTATTCTATCTTAAATTCAGATCTACTACTGAAAAGGAACCGGGATTAAAAGTTGAGGTACCTGGATTTGTTCAATGTGGATCTTCTATACGTTTCCCTTCCCGTAAACCGACGGTCTAAAGGTATGGTCAGACAACTAAAATAAGTTGATAGTCTTGTACCAGTCCAAGGTCTAGGTGGGTAATGAAGAGTACAGATGGTAGAAGTAAAATTGGGTGTGGAAAGAACGACCGGGAAGACGGTAAGGACATGAAAGGAGGTTTGGGTCAAATTTTTCAGTGGACGGATCATTCGGAAAAATTTTAAGTAAGATCAGGTAAGACTAACATAGACTAAGGAGAAAACGAGGTATCAGTTACTGATCGAAATAAAAAGGTAGTTGACGTAACGACTTCTAGTAAAATCTCCACAAACAATTTAAAATCTGTCTATCTTAACCTTATTCCACGAGTTGTAGGTCCTTGACCTTTAGTTCTACCCTTCTGTTCCCTGAAGAGTGTACCAGGTCACCAATTCTGAAGTGGAAGGTTAAGTCCCCCACGTCCAAGTTAGGGGTCAGTCCCTCGATTCTTGGCTGTACGGAGTACCGGTTCTTTGTTTTGTATTTTGTCTTTGTTATGTCATTGTTTAAGTTATTTCTACGATTCTTTTACCACCCCTCCGTTCTGGAAATATATTTTAAATACGTCTTACTGAGTGACACGATGCATTCTTTACGGTCACCATGACCTCAAGTCCCCTCCCTTACTAGAGACATTAGACCATACAAATCCTTTCATTAATACATCCTTTGTGTGTAAAGAGAAGTTTCTTCTTACTCTAAATTTATTCGTCTCCGTCCCTCTCACAATGTCCGTGTCCACTCGTTCACCCCCTCCGTCCTGTCGGTACTGGGTAAACCTTTGTCTCGAGAACTCATTTGTCTAAATCACTTTCTCCCGACGAGATAACCTTTGTCTACCCTTATGATCTCTCCCTGTCTAAAATCTCCCATGAACTTCCATTTCTCCCGTTGAAAAACCACCCGTGACCCACGGTGCATTTATAAGGTCGTTCCTTCACTGACGGAAGGACGACATGAAACCTTTCTACCGGAACCACCTACGTTATCTCGCGTACGTTAATACCCTCCTCACCAAGGTCACGTCGACACTCAGGTATTCCCCGACCTGGTCTCTACCCGCAGAATGTACAACGAAGTATGTATAACACGGTATGCAGATTCAGGATAGTCGAAATGACCTAATACTTAAGGAACATTTGGTCTTTACGTAAAGGGAGTAAAATCTCGTACAGGGAAGAACAGATAGATCACGAGTCTTAAGTAACAGACGACTACACAGTTACAGCCCCGAAGGGTCCACCACGATCACCATTTCTTGCGTGGACAGTTACGTCCTCTGTATTCTCAGCACCCAAACTAGGGACCCAGTTCTTCTAGGGGACCTCCTCTCGTACCGTTGGGTGAGGTCATAAGAACGGACCTCTTAGGGTACCTGTCTTCTCGGACTGTCCAATGTCAGGTATCCCGACGTGTTCTCAATCTGTGCTGACTTCTCTGAATCCCACATACGTGTTCAGTTACAATAACAATATTAATAAGACATAAAAATAGTCTAAATGGACGAGCTTTATCCGATATTTGTGTTTCGAAACCTTACCCGTTAACATTCTTAAACCTTAGAGGTTATATAAGAGATCCCGGTTCCCATGTCTCGTTAATTTAATCTAGTTAGTATAAGTTCGACAGTTAGGACTCCCGAACAACTCGCTACCTCGGAACTTTTTGGTGTCGGTGTGAAAGTCTCGAGATCTTTGAATGATGGAGGAGTTCGAAGTTCTAAGTCGGAAGAGACCTTCTTCTACATAAATATATTTCAGTACCAACACCAATGTCAATCACGTACCCTCTGTACCTGTGTTTCAGACTTTTTGAGACTCCGGTAGACAGACGGACGAGGTACCTTTCATGGTCAGGGATAATGTCTGACTCCGGCTCGGGCATACGGTTAAACGTTTTACCGTGACGTCAATTAATACCTTGAGAGGAACCAGTCAAATCAGTACCGGTTAATTTTACCGAGATCGTCAGAGGAACCTGGGATTTAAGGTCCGACGGAAGAAAATGACAAATTGTGAATTGACAGGTATGCGAAAGAAAGGGTTCTCTCTGATCTGCAAAGAATTCCTGTCTCAAACACAGAACATGGAGAAAACCTAAGACCGCGTTTTATCGTTCTACTTAATCACAAGTCAAATTCATCATCAACTTAACCAGACATCTCTTTCGAGTGCGAGAGTCTTTAGACTTTCTGGTTGATAAGACAGTTTGAGTGAGAAGTCACCATTTCTACATGAGGACCAAAATCAGACTTTCCGAACTTTTGCATCAAGATACACAAGATTTCCGATTTTTCACCGTGTCTCCTTCTCACGTTTACCTGTACGGGTCGACAAGTCAAGATGGGAACCGTAACTACTTCGGTATCGAACGTGGGAACCGAATAAGGATATAGACTGAGAAAATGAAGGGAAGGGACCGTATCCACTTCGGGGTCTTAAAAAGAATTCGTGATGAAATCTGTTGGTGACCTTTATTTGGACCTCACTGTGTTTTTTATTTTAGGTAAACGGTGAAGTTCTGGTGACTTCATTGTTTGTCAACGTAGAAACCTTTTTAAAGGATACCCCGTTGTATTATACCTGTTATTACGATCGTCCTCCATTTGAAATGACCCATAAATTTACTAGAAAGGGATGTAGGTAAAGAGGAGGTTTCTATTGATAAGGTCAGTACCACTGGGATAAGATGAATGTTCCTATTAAAATCCTACCTGAACACTGCGTCAAGAGTGATTACCTTACTCCCTTTAGATGACCTTCGAAGACCTTCCAATTGGAGTAGGAATAGGAAAGAATGACTTATACTTGTTCTTTACATCAGGACCAAAGGTATCCTTCGGTTTTACACTGGTCCTCTCCTTCGTCGAAACCCTACTTGGTTACGGTTCTTATCGTATGCCGTCTCCCTTTCTTGGATCCAAAAACTGTTAGGTAGTTCAACAGTTAGTAAGACACGACCTTCGGACGAGAAGACCTAAGGTCGGATATACTTTGTGTGTAAATCAATAACAAAATCGGTCAAACTCAATGATAAAGGCAACAAACGTCGGTATTATGGAGACCCGTCCCCTTAAAAATTTGAACTACTTCAAAAAGAGTTAATTAGGAGTATCATTAAGAAATTCCAACCATGCTGGAAGTAGGGGTAAAGAGCCCCCTCCTTTGACTCTTAATCTAGGGACTTCGTTTAAAGGTTTTCAGTACCTCGTAAAAACGTAGCCTCGACAGTAAACATGAGTCCTTGGGTGAGAGAATTTGTAATACGATCTCAGTTCGACAGACAGTTAAATAAGGTGTCCCCTTTTTCTTTTTTTTTTACTTTTTACATTTCTGACCCGTACAAACTTAAAGATCCTTCAGAAAAAATTGTGTAATTTCCCTTTCTCTAGTACACAGACATGGTTCAACTTCTATATTGCTTCGTGGGTTACGGTGGACACTGAATCTTCAGACGTATGTCTTTCACAAAATAAACCGAAGAAAGGAGGGTCGTCGGACCTCGAGATAAGCTCTTCCTTCCTTTCGAAGTGGTGGTATTTAGTCTCCAAGGAGACGTTTGAGGTGTATCGCACAGAGTCCGGACACCTTCCACCTCAAACAAAGGACCCTATCAGTTTCAGGAAACCCAACCCAATAGCTTAGTAACCCTCCCTACTTAAACACTCGTACGCAGGGAGGGTCCCGACGGTGAGAACTGTTTACGAGTGAGTCGTGAGTCCAGGGGTGACATTTATCTGTGACAGACACGGCGAGGACCTCCCCGGACACGTCGGACCTCGACAAGGTTATAAGGTGTAGTAGTCGGAAGATTGAAGGGGCCTCAGTCGGTAAGGAAAAACCTATCATGGGAAAGGGTCTTAAGTATGTATGTTTTGGAAAGAGAAGAAGTTATATAATGTACAAGAAGGGGGGAGGGACGGGGTGGGTGAGGAAAATTAATCTGGGACCTACCTCAATATTTTGTAAATTTTAGTTCCCAATGAACACTAAAAAAAAAAGTTCCTTATAGAAAGAAAATACAATAGTTAGTGAAATCGGTCGAACTTCGGAGAAGACCGGTCTCCTACCAGAGTCTACTTGTTTCAAAGAGAACACAATACCGAACAGTAGTTTTGAACTTTCTCAGAAATCTATTTTACCTTATTTGTTAATTTGTTTTGAAGGCCTTTTATAGAAAACACAGTATAGGTACACACGTATACAACTGACCTTTAGTACACGTCAGAGTTCCAAGTAATAACCTACAATAGAGAGGTTTGTAATGGGTTTTCAAAGATTGTGAAACTATTCGTAAAAATCTGTTTCGGACACACCTTCGTTAAAACTGTACAAGACGCCTAAAAGTTATTGTATGACGTCCGTACTTCCACATGAGGTACCACCCCCCACCACCACACTCATTTCAAAAGGAGTTATATATTGGAAAAAGAAAAATGTTTTTAAAGTTCGTATTGAGAGTAGGTTTTTACCGTTTGAAATTTTTGATTCTAGTATCTTTAAAAAGATCCCTTAACGGAAGTGACATTCTCTTAAAATCAAAAAAAAAAAAAAAAACGTTGAATTGGAAAGATATGGTTCACGACTGTTAATTGTGTCTCCGATCTGAAACTCTAAAACCCCAGACCTTTATTTTCGGACCGACTCAATAATCTATGAGCTCCTAAGTGAAAAATACTATGACTCAAAACAAACTAAATTGTAAAGATGTTATACGAGTAGTACAATTTAACAAAGATGTGTACACATACGGTATATAAGACTTTTACGTACCACTGTTTGGTCTACACTACTTTTGCGACTTCTAGATTTGTTTCGAGACCACAGGAAACAAGAAGGTCTATTTACCGATAAGGTGGGAAGAGACAAACAAATCAAAATAAGGAGAAAAAGACACACGGGGACATAAAGGAAGTGGAAGGGTCACTACCTCTCATAGGATAAAGAGAGAGAGAGGGAGGAAAAAAAAAAAAAGGACCATTTCGGACGTAACAGAAGGAAATAGAAAAGAAGAAACGAACCTAACCTGTCTCACTCCCAATCTTATCTTAAAATTAAAGATTGATGAAAGAAACAGAGACTAAAAGGGAAAAAGTAACTTTGGAGAAGAACAAAAGACCTACAGTAAAACAAAGTTTAGAGACTCTGACAAGTGGTTTTCAAAAAGGAAGTAAACTTTATTAACAGAAGACAAAGGATTAAATCCACGGATGAAGGACAGTGTGATGGAGACTTCGGTGTTATGTCAACTATTGGTGAACATGATTCCCATTTAAAGTGGTCACCGAGTCAACCACAGTCGGACTAGGAAGACAACTTTTCAAGGGGGTAGTTGGAAGGGAGAATACAAAAGTCGTAGGTAAAGGTTAATAATGGTTTAGGTAACAAAGTAACCACTGACATTTTACCACTAAAAAAGGGGATTAATTTAGGTAACAATAATCCATTCTTAAAAATTTTTCAATACTAGTTCGAAAATAAAACATAATATCGAAGATATAAATAAAATATAAAGGTTCACATTCATTTTAAAGTAAACTTTTTTAAAAAAAGATGATTTTCGTTAAATCTTTAGTAACTCGGTCCTAGAGATCCCGTGGAAGATCGAGGTTTCCGAATACTAAGTAGTTGGACACGACTTGGTTACATAGTACTGTTCTGTTTCTTCAGGTCGACTATCTCCAACACAACACTACCGTGTTTCCATCGACCGATCTAAGAGGAAGACGAGACCTCCTCTGACCTAAAACTACTCCGGTACCTGTCAGGGAAACCCGTTGTCGGTGCACAACTGAGTTTCCTCTTACTGGAAGTTCGGAAGTCAAGAATCTTCAGTACGTCTTACTAAAAATACAGTTCAACATGTTCATACATTCTATATTTTGCCTAATTTTTCGTATTGTTTATATTGAATATGGAAAAAGAAAGGGAGCAGTAAGTGATACCCTAGAAATCAAAGAAGATTTCACAGGACGTAGTGACTGAGTTACCTGTACTCACTTGAGGTCCTTCAACTCACTTGAGGCCTTCAACCACTACCTGTCCCTCCGGACCACACGACGCTAAGTACCCCACCGTTTCTCAGCCTGTGCTGACTCGCTGACTTGACTTGACTTGACTTGACTTTCACAGGACGTTGATGAGGATACCAAATACCCTATTGTCCGAGAGATCACAAGAATCTTTGTACCGTCGTAGGTAGTGATTGGAGAAGAGTACCGGATAGCGGGTTGCGGAACCGACGAGACTTTGGTATTGGACGTTCTTAGTGAGGACTTCTTGTGTCAAGACGATATAAGAGACTTGAGGGACTACCCGACGAGACTAGAGGAAGTTTCACCCTTCTTAAGGGAAGGAGGTGTGACTACGAGGTAAAGTAATGGACTTATCTTTCCGATAAGAGAACACGTGTGTTACTAAATGCCTCTCAACTCACTTGTCGGGAGAGGTCGACTTCGGTGACGGAGGATAGACCACTGAGTCCGTGGACAAATACCACGAATCCTCTGACCCAGTAGACTTACTGTCGGCTGAAATAACGGACAGTTTACGAGGAAGAGAACGAAATCGAACCTGTACGTCCACCGGGACACAGGATTGTACTTTCTCCTATAACAACCTGGGAAAAAGTCGTACTCTCAACGGTACTGAGGTCAGTACGGTTCATTTCGTTGTCTGACCTTCTATTGGAGTCTGCAGAAAAGGTCTGTAGGAAAAGGTACACCTTCAACTGTGACCGAAGAGGGTGTATCCCACCAGGACCTCTCTTGGCTCTACTTTGGAACAACAATTTTTCTAACACAAATAAGACTCCAGGAACGAGAGTGAAGTCCCTTTTGACTGACGTCCTCCTTGTCGTCCTTTTTGACTTAACCCTCCGGAACCCTTCACAGTATTAGATTCTGTTGAAAATTCTCGATTATATCTTTTTTCATGTACGTTTCGGTTGCTTCTTTCACTCAATAACCGAACGGTTCATTTGGTTGCAACCGAGAATTAATAACAGATTTAGGGGCTCTTTTCAATAAAAAGAGTGTGGAAACGAACTAAGGTTCAAAAGAAAATCTGTTGTAGAACCTCGATACTTTGTAGGAACATCTCTAATTTCGTTGACTGATCTGGACGGTGGTTATCCTTCAAGAGGACAATGAGAGGTCCGTAGTCCCCTACTAGGTAGTCCAACTTTAACACCCCTTCATCTTGAGTAATTAAATACTTCTAATACTTTAACGTTTGTGATTTGAAATTCAAGAATTTCAGACCAATTATCTTTGTTAAAATGTATTTTAAGATAAATGAGGATTATGTTTCATCAGTTTTTCTGGGTGAACAAGACACCTCATCCCCTGGGACATAGAAAGTAGTCACCTACCCTAAAGAAATACCAACACAATATCTCTCCTAGCAGAATTGAGGATTCGGTGAAGGAGGTCAAGTTTAACTAGGAGAAAAAAGGATACCTTCCGTTATGGGTCACTAGTTACATCTTACAGATAATAAACATCGTGTGTAGTTCCTACAAACACACACACACACACACTCGAGAGTTCTAGAGGTCCCGGTAATTGTCTTCTTCTTGTATCTACACGAGTCATAATCTTGTTCGTTATTCCGGGAATCTCCCTACCAGCGTGGTTTTAGACGAAGGACTACTTAAACCCAATTGTAATTAAATTTCTATTATTTCTACAATGTTCCCTTGTAACTGGAAAAACTTTCAACATAGGTCAATCGACGTATTTGTCTTGTTATTTTAGTGACTAAAGAACCAGATTAAAATTGCTCCTCTTTTTCCTCAATAGTCTTAATCATAAAATCGTTCATTTTGGTCAAAGTAGAATAAAGTAAATAGGATCTTCGTGAGTGAACGGGAGCAGATAAAGAATCTTTCTAAGGGGTGGTAAATCTCGACACACAGGGACCGACAAAAGGTGAGAGGATCCAATACACCTAGTAAACTAAAAGAGGACGAAGCGTCTCTAAAAAAATGACGGATCGGGAATCGAGACTGTTGTCTCACGGGCCACTTTTAATAGAGGTGCCAAGTGAGAGGTTCAGAGGAGGAGTACCGAGTCGACAGGACAGATTGACGTTCGTTCTCTAATGTGGTTCCGTTAGTCTTGAACCGCAGGGGTTGACCTCAAACACACCAGTCAAGTGATGGGAAACATACAAACGAGCAATTATCGTGTCCGAACAATTAATCCACAGGTAGGTCGAGCACTCTACGTTCTCCACTTCTGGAAAGGGTCACACGGAACCACCAAACCCTGAAACCCGGGTTAGTGAGTCGACGAAAAATAAGGAGCTTAGTTGGGGTACACACTGACCTCCTGGAACTCCTATACCCTCGTCGGTAAGGTGACTTAGTCAAAGAAAATAAACTAGGCATCCATTGTAACAAACAACAAATCAGCAAACAAGTGCAGACTGAGAAACGCTGGGGTACCTGACATCGGGTGGTCCGAGGAGACGGGTACCCTAAAAGGTCCATTCTTATGACCTCACCCATCGGTAAAGGAAAAGGTCCCCTAGAAAGGTTGTGTTCCTGATTTGGACACAGGGGACGAAACCGTCTGTCTAAGAAATGGTGACTCGATGGATCCTTCGAGCATCCATTGTAAGTGTACCTTCAATTAGTGTATTCGGGACTTCAGGACGACGGAATTCCCGTGTAGAAACAAGACTGTATATAAGACACACTAGAATCTTTTCAAAGAATTGGAGAGACACAGTCAAAACAGATATTTTCTCTTTACTATACAGACAAATGGAGTATCCTAACAGTACTCCAAATTCACTCTATTACCACATTTACGAATCCTGTCTCATTCCATAAGAATTTTTAATTAATGTTATTAATAATATTTCTCAGATTCTAACTGGAAGATCTTCAATTCCTACCCCGAAGGGTCTACATGAAATGAACAAAGTCGTGAAGTTTTACGAACTTTTCACTTTCAAAATCAACGTATCAACATAGGTTGACACTCTGGGGTACCTGACATCGGGCGGTCCGAGGGGACAGGTAAGAGGTCCGTTCTTATGACCTCACCCATCGGTAAGGGAAGAGGTCTCCTAGAACGACTGGGTCACTAACTTGGATCCAGAGGACATAACACCCGTCTACGAAATGGTAGACTTGGTGGTCCTCTAGCATTGCGTTTCATGCCGAATTAAAGGACATACAAAAGGATATTTCGTCAACTATATAGTTTATCGAGTAGGAGTCTGGACTTCCATACCTGTTTGGAACGAACGGATGAGGTCCCTCCCAGGATGACTAGTCGTAGGATGACCCCGTCGTCCTGTGTGTGCGTTGGTGTCTGTACCAGAGGTTAGACAAGTCAAAGGTCCTCGAAGTCAGTGTCTTTTCAAGACACAAGGTCTTTCTCCTTATGATACTAATACCGAGTAGTTTAGTCTGACTCAAAAGAAAGTGAAGTAGAGAGAACATTGGGATCACCTTTGTTTTGTTTTGTTTTGTTTTTTGGTCCACTGTGTGTCGGTTGGACACCCCATCATTCAGTCTTTCCGTTCACCTCTCTGTGCCACAAACAGGTTTAGTGTGATCCTTTAGTTTGACTCACAGGTCGTCGGTTTCGTAAGTCACCGTAATATCCCATCGACCCGAAGCGACCACCGAGTCACCATTTCTTAGGAGGACGTTACATCCTCTGAGCCCAAGTTAGGGACCCAGTCCTTCTAGAGGATCTCCTCCCGAACCGTTGGGTGAGGTTATAAGAACGGATCTTTTAGGGTATCTGTCTCCTCGGACCACCTGATATCAGGTGCCCTAGTGTTTCTCAGTCTACGTTGACTTCCCTGACTTACGTGTCGTGTGTCGTTGTATCCCATCGATCACCATCACTACCACCATGACCACCACAACCTCCACCACCACCACTACCACTATCACCTTCTTCTCCGTCATTACACTCGAGATCTAAAAAGTGGTGTACTAAGTTACCACGGAGTTCCCACGGTATCGTCTATGTGACCGAACCTCTTCTTGGTTTCAAACGACCTGAGTGAGGAGATATCAGAAGAGGTTTCATACGAAAAGGTGGTGAAGACGGAGGAAAAAAAGCACCTTGGTATGGATGTGTACCGTTTTTTTATTCCTAGTCATAAGGGTGTGGACAGAGTGGACTCGAGGAACCTCTGTACCGTCACTTCCAAAGGATTCTTGGGACATATTTGTGAACAGAAACTCAGAAGGAGAGACCCCTAAGGATAAAGGGAAGGACCTAGGGGTCGGTCTGTTCCGGTCCACCAAAAGGTACGGTAGTGTGACTCCAGTCTAAGTTGGAGTCAGGAGGTTCCCTTTCCATGGTAAAGGAAAGAAGTTAGGGGACCTCGGTCGGAAGGAGGACACTACTAACCGGAAGAGGGTCCCACTGAGTAGTCGGGTCTCGGACCGGACCACGACTGGGGACTGCAGAAGGACTCTGTCCCACTCTCGAAGACCCTCCCTTCCGTTAGTAATATAGTAAGGGCGCTGCTTCGATGTATTTGTGAAGGGAAGAGATTACTTACCCGAGGTTTCCCGTCCGACTGATCAGAACCACACCGGGTGGAGTCGGTTCCCACACCTACTCTTGAATTTGATTACAGCCGCAACCCTTGTAAATCTATAGTTAAAGGGTTCAAAAAGAGTAATGGTGTTTTACAATTATGACCACACCTTCCTGGTAGTGGAAAAGAAAAAAAAGGAAAATTTTCTGAAATACTTTCGTGTTATTCTTTGGTGGGATAATTGTCACGTGACAGGTTTTTCACAGTCACAAAGTATACGGAACCTTGGATCTATACACTTCTACTCAGAGTTTCCTGTGCCCTCTCTGTCCGTACGAACATTTACTCCGTTTTATTACGTTGTCGATTCTGTCATACACTATCGAAACTCGTCTCCATCCGAACTTAACACTGGAACTCCATCCTTTTTCCTGGTGCCCTCTAGTCCGTATTAGTCACCACCCTCCTCACCAAATCCCCACTTCAAGTTCCCGTTCCTTTTCCAACCTACGATACCTCATAGTGCTCAGGACCTCTCATTAAACTTTACTTAAGGTACGTTTTACTCCTTCACTAGTCCCCTGACTTACTGTACTAGACTGAAAACGTAACCTTTCTGGGGTACATAAACCTTCTACTGACCCCACCTTTGTCTTGGTCTTCGATCTTTGGACGACCCTTCCATGACACTACCAACCTTGATCTCCACCACTAGTCGAGTTAACGGTACTCCCCACAACCCCACCCCACTACCCCCGTCCTACACCTCAGATCTAAGTTTAAATAAAATCCATATCTTGGTGTCTCAAGTCATTACCTAATCTTCTCATCACTTTTGTCACTCAGTTCTGTTAGACAATTCAAAGGTCGACATCGGTAGTCCGACACTCCTAATATTGACTGACTTCACCTCATATGTCCGGACTCCTAGACGAAACCGTCCTCTTAGTACTCAAGACAAAAACTCTGTAAGGTTGTCTCAAAGTTCCGCCGTAAACAAATAGGTGCTGGAAAACCACAGAGTACTCGGACACCCGACCTCTGTGTTTTCATCCTTCCGACTCGAAGGTGTCCCTCTCTTTTCACTGTCCTGATTGAGGATCCTGGAGGTTATAAAAATACAAAGTCTCCTCCTCCGTTTCCTGTGACTTTTCTTCATCCGTCTCTCAAAACTACTCTTCGTCGTCTCACACCATGGGTCTTCACCCTCCCCGGTGTACTACCCAGTCGAGGGACCCGTTCCACGGGATTTCCGAGTGACACCGTTCGTACCGTGATTCGTAAACCACGGTTTGTCTGCACCGTCTCGACCTGAACTTGGGCCCCGAAGGGGAGAGGATTTGGGTGCAATTGACCGGGTGCCGTCGGTAGGAGGGGATGAGACGGGGGTCACACCTGACTCTTTGAGGTCCTCCTCTGCCTGCACCGAAAGGTACTTCTGACTTGACGTTTCGTCTCTCTCCGGGTTACGCTCCCAACGTCGTCACAAAAACCTGCTAGGTCTTTTCGAACTAAAAGTATCCTTCGTTATTACTTACTGTAAGAGTCGGAACACGAAATTTCGTCCCTGTCCAAAAAACTTTTCGGCTAGTGTCTTACAACTTCCGATCCAGGGGAAACTCCTACCGTCGGTCCCTGTAGGTTCGTCCCTGGGCTACCTACCTACCTACCTACCCCACTGGACACGTAAGAGTCTGGAGCCTCCCCTCTTCTATGTCGGTCGTGGTGGCCCGGACGAGCGACGGCCCCAGCCCCTCCAACTCCAGCCCCCTCCATGGACCTCCTTCGACCTCGTCTCGGACCCATCCGTCGGACACACACACAGGTCGACCCCGTCCCGCCACCGGGAGACGAGGATCTGGGACTCGGAGCCACAACGAGACTCCCCACGAGACGACGAAAGGAGGGTCTCGACAGTCTCAGTCAATCCGACTCTGTTTGTCGGACACCGGACTACGACGTACTAACACAAAATAAACTGACTAAAATAAAACCGTGTTTCCGAGGTCCTTTTGCGTCTGCGCGACCTCGAACTGACACTGCCTGTCTCGGCCCCCACCCCCCCCCCCCGCCCTTAGCCCTCAATTCGACACGGGACTCCGTCCAGGTGTCCGGACCGACGGTCATGTCTCGGAGCGGCCGCTCCTACACCCGGGACGGACTGGATATCCACCCAACTGACGGTCGGCACAGAGGGTCCCCCTGAAGACCTTTCGTCCCCTGTCGCTGTACACCGAAGACCGACCCGAACCACCAGACCTTCGTGTACCAGAAGTCCCGAGGGACCCTCCTGCCGATCAAAGTCTGAACTTCAGACACAGAAGACACCCCGGTGACTCCCCTCACCCGACCCTTTGCCCGGCACCTCACAAGTACGGAGTACAGAGTAGAGATTTGTGGGAGTAGGGTTGTTTCCCCAGGGGGTCCCCAGGAGTGTGACAGACTGATACTCGGAAGTGACAGGCGTCTTCGTCTTTGTCTCACTACCGGTCCGGAGTGCAGGGGGAGGAGTGTGAGGGACTCCCACCCCTCACTTGAGACACGAGTATCTAAGTCTGGGGAGCGACACCTTCGGGTGTACAGTGTACCATTTAGGGTGGTAGTGGTTGTAGAGGACGTTGGTACTTTATTCACTTACCTGGAGGAAACTGAGACACAAACGGACGACCGGTAGCAGAATCAAGTGACCCGGAAAAGAGTCGTTTTGAAGTCTTTTCCAGACAGAAGAGTAAGAATAAAGGGTAAGTAAAGACTCGGGTTGGAGGAGAGTAGGTTTTAGTGGTCACCCGTCTCCATCCTTCTTTCCACCCGAGACGTCCTGGAAGGGTACAGTGGAGGACCCTCTACCGTCCAGGAAGGGGACCCGCGTGTCTGGACCCTGACCCTGATCTTTCGGGGAGGGGGTAGGAGGAGGTAGTGACGTTAGGTGTGACGTAGAACCACGCCCCTCCTCCCATAGAAATTTTTTATTGTTAATCCAGTATGAGAGGTGAACAAAGGTTTGGAGAGTAGCAACAAGTTAGTGATTCAACACAGACTGAAAAACGGTGGGGTACCGGACGCCGTACGGTCCGAAGGGACAGGAAGTGATAGAGGATCAAACGAGTTTAATTACAAGTAATTCAGCTACTACGGTAGGTTGGTAGAGTAGGAGACGACGGGGGAAGGGGAGAACGGGAATGAGAACGGGTCGTAGTCCCAGAAAAGGTTACTCAGTCGAGAGACGTAGTATATCGGTTTCATAACCTCGAGGTCGAAGTCGTAGTCAGGAAGGTTACTTATAAGTCCCAACTAAAGGAAATCCTAACTGACCCAACTAGAGGAACGACAGGTTCCCTAAGAGTTCGTAGAAGAGGTCGTGGTGTCAAACTTGCGTTTTAGAGGGTATCAAAGGAAAATGTCAGTCTGTTTTAGGATTGACAGTAGGACCGAGACTGGGACGGATGGAGAGACCGAAGTAGAGGACGAAGACCCGGGGGTTTTGTGGTGGAGGACTCTGGGACAGGATCGACGAGTGGACAGTCCAGAGACGAGGGTCCAATGGACGGGTCTCAGGATAAGAGTGTTGGACATGTTTCACCGGGGTGAAAAGAGGGACTCGAACGGAAGACACTTTATGGACGGTTGGTATATTAAACATACCAACGTAAAGATGGGAAAGAGAGGGCACCTTCGGGTCAAGGTACTCCCGTCCGTAAAAACGTGAAGAGTAATTCGTATCTGCCGTACGAACCGTACAGTCCTCTTAACGAGTCATGTATAAATAGTTAGTGACTCAGTTATTTCCAACGGCATATTCCCCACTACCCCTCCGTCCTCTCAATGGCCTCTCCACTCGTTGAGTCTCTCACGTCCGGGAACCCAGACACAACTTAGACTAACCAGAACTGGAAGATCCTTCACTTACTCGGTGTCTTTACGAAATGGGTCAAATCTAGTTTCAATCCAACAGGTTACTAGTGAGGTCAGTGACCACTCTCACGGAACACAGAGGATCTTTGTCTTTAGGGTACACTTTGTAACGTCACCCAGTGGTTCTCGGAAGTCATTCCCTGTTTCGGACCTCCTCAAGTTCATACCCTTCCCGGTCTCTCGTTTGAACCGGGATTCTCTGGGGTTCTACCAAGTACACAATACTCTCCTCTCAAGGGTATCTAATCCCTGTTCGAAAAATCCATTTACTTCTTCTGTGTACACAAGACGGTACGGCGGTACACATTTTATCTATCAACTGTCCTTCGACGATATATCGCGTTCCTCGAGTCGAACCACGAGACACTACTGAATCTACCCACCCTACCCTCCCTCTTTGTTCTCCCTCCTCTGTATACATATGTATACCGACTAGGTGTGACAACGTGTCGTCTTCGATTTTGTTGTAACATTTCGATGATATGGGGTTAAATTTTCTTTTTTTTCTCGAAAGAAGTTTGAGTATAAGTCTTGAGGGTGTTTCTTAGTCATTTTCACCTCACCGAAACGACCCGGGACGGGAAGGTGAACCAGAGGGAGACGAGACGGGGTCGTCCCTGTAGGGTCAATGAGACTGTGGTGGGGTCCGGGGTTCCCCGACCCGTCCTCTTGACCTCCAACATGGGGTAACAGGAAGGGAGACGTCTGTCTGACCACGGGAGGGTCGGACTACCTGTCCTATCCCCAAGACACACCCCGGGGAGGGATGGTCAGGACCTCCGTCCGGGAGGTCGGGGAGGTGGGGACAAAACCGTGGAACCGACGATATTTATGTGGCACACTTCCATTACTGCACTACCTTGTCTTCACCGAGGTTTCGGACGACCGAGCCCCGATAACACAGTGTCGTGTGGAGCCTCTTCGTGTATTTTTCTGTTCGCTGAGCCCTCCAGTGAGTGCGTATCTGGCTTTTCCTCTCTTTTTTTACTTCCGTTTTTTACGTTGTTGTTTGTTTTGAGAAATTCTGAGGTAAGACTCACAAGGGCTCTCTTACTCGTCCGAGGTTTCTCCATTGGAGTCAGGGACCTCGTGTCTTGTACCAAAAATATTTGAAGGCGTTAAGGGACGAGGAAAAAAAATTGTAAAGTGGGGGTGTTATGTGAAAAAAGAATTCCTTTAATTTGTGTTTTGTGGATGACATGTAAATTAAATTTCTCCCTCCCCCCTTTTTTTGGGTTTTGTCTTTGGGAGAGTTACAACTTTACAGTAATTTGTCCCACTGCGTTTCACCTCTTCGGTCCTTTAACTCAGAAATTGGACGGTGGGACAGGGACTCGGACCGACACACGTGGAAGTAATTTGTAACGAGACGGGGTTTCGTCTTTACTTCGAACTAAGACTTCTGTTTCTCGTCTCTCAGTTCCTCCTTGGAGGTAATGTCGTCCCGTCCCGGACTTCGACGGGAGGTCCCGACCCCTATGTCCATCGGACTCCTGGTGTCGGAGACAGGACACCCTCGATGACGAGCCGAAGGTGCTCCTCCTTTCTCGGGTGCGTCCTGTCAGACACGAAAGATCCAGATGTTTGAACCGAACACGTAGAGGAATTTAGAGAACGTGAAAAAGACGAGTAGAGTTTAGAAAGACAAGATGTTCCGGGCCCCGTACGTGGTACCAGAGACACTTCGGTAGAGGTTCTAGGGTCGGAAAAAGAAAAAAAGTCCGGGGAGAGACGGGTACACGTTTGGTCATAAAATGTGAAACTTAAGACTCAAGTGCCGGTGCTAAGTGGTCCAACCTGTTTAGTGATCCGAAGAAATACACAGGAACAGATACATCTGAATTTTTTATAAGTGTTACTTTTTCAACTCTCAATACATTAAAAATCCTGAAACTCGGGTCCTCCGTTATAGAGTTCATTGTGACTCTCTTGACGAGATTCCTCTGCTCCCCTCATCCTCCAATCTTTAAATCATCCCCTACATCAGACTTGAAGTTTTCTAATAACAATTAATTTCTTTTCATAGGGTTCATGTCATAGGGTTCATTTTCTTAAATCGTAAAAAGACACATACCCTTCTATTGTTCTCAGACCCGAGTGACTTTAGTAAGGAAACTATACATAAAACCAATCGACGCCGATCGTAGGACACAAGAGTGTAGGACTCAAAGGAGTCCCGAGTGGTACCCCTCACCGACGTCAGACTACCGACGATCTGCCGTCCATAAAAAAGGGAGGACTCACGGGAGTCCCGAGTGGTCGAGTCACCGATGTTAACGACTACTAACACTATCGGAACAAATGACTATACCGTCCTGTATAAAGTGAAGAGTAGACAACTCCACTCGATCAACACACTACTCACTCTAGCATGGGTACTTTGTGACTCGGACCCCACACCGGGTACTCTCCGAGATTCGGTCACAGTAGACGGACTCACGGGAGGAACGGTCCGTAGGCAAGTTCGTGGACTCCTGTCTTTGAGTGTGTTATCAGTCCCCGGGCCTGAAGTGTCCGAGGGTCGGATACCCTTTCGAGTAGTGTATAAACGTAAAGAAAGGACCATGGGTAGTGGAGAGAAAGAATATGACCCTAACATAGAGGACAGAGGACGGTTCTCCTAAGGGAAATAAAAAGGGTAAACCGTTCACTCTTTTAGTTCCGAGGACTCTCCACTTGAACAGTTCTAAGGACGTCATTCCTGTTCCCATCAGACACAAGTGGGGTATAGGTAGTCAACGGTTTCAAATCGGAGACGATGGGTGAGAATCACTAAACGTCTGCCTTAAACCTAGGACGTTTGTGGTCCACATGTCCCGATAACTCGCACGTAAACCAATCGTAGAATAGACTTTAATCTCGTTCATTACGATCAAACATAAAAGCAGAAAGGGTCCACAGTCATCACACAAAAGTGTCATTTCCTCTCTAACCCCCAAAATACTTCTTTAGTAAATCATTCAACAAGAGGTACAGACCAATATACACACGGGACGACCCCTACTCACACCTGTCGACAAAACAAGTAGATTTTTGACACTTCTCCTTCACTCCGTGGGTTCGACTAGACCCGTAACCAGTACTTCAACCAATCTCGCGGACGGAGGATGAGTCGAGACTCCCGTAGCCCGTACCCCACCTCTACAGTAGAAGGACCCTCCCATCCTACCAGGTCCGAAGAGAAATAGGAAGTGGTCACAACGACCCTTTTGGACCGAATCTTAGTCCGTCCACCGAACGTTTGGGACGTCTGACGACTTGGGTCGTTCCCGGAAGACGTAGTCCGGGACTCCCTTCGACCCTTAAAGGTATGAATTACTCAGGGAACCACCGACTCCCGGAACGTTTCTTGTGACAAAAGAGACCCTCCTTCCACCGGAAACACTTCGTCCGACGGATTTGACCACGTCACAGACAGTGAGTAGTGGTGCAAGAAGTTTCTATGAGTGAATCAGAGAGTTACTGATAATGATGGTGGTACTGGTACTCGGATCATCTACACTCTTTTTAGATTAGAAACGACGATAATTAGAGGTCTCCAGTCAGATGTTTCGATCCACCGATTTTGTTGTCGGGAACAAACCATACTTTCTTTATAAGGACCGGGTCCGGACCCGACCTACACACGGTTACCTGTGACTCTTTTTACCTTATTTTTGTATGTTTCTCAAAGTGGGTCCTTTTCGTCTTCAGGAGAGTCCTTTGATGGACACACGAACTTTGTTGTCCGTTGTCTCTTCGACACGAAGATCTCCCTCGACTTTCTTGAGTCTTGTTCCACTCTTTGTGACTCTCCCCACTCCCACCCGAAGTATTTTTACCGTGGAGTAACTGTAAGTAAAGACTTCACTAACTAGACACGTACTAAAAAAAGAGTTTCTTAAAATCCGCCAAATGTTTTCGTGTACGTTAAGTTGTATATTCCATTTACTCTCGTTTATATGTATATCATTATTCAGGTCTCTAATATAAACCGGGTAACCCGTATTTCTTTATTTATGTAAACCGTCCCACACACATACACAAACACGCACACACACAACCTAACTTCTCCCACAGATTGAGACTGGAAGGACAAAATCCACAAAGTAGAACACTAAGTATGAGACAAACCGGAACCCTTCTAACTTCATGTAATATCTCATCCATAAGGTTTACTGAAGGTCGAGACTGTACTTAAATTCGTTTTGATCCAATGTTTCTTAACCCTTTCAGTGACTCTCTGGAATCACTGGTTACTGACCCTTCCAGTGTTCACTCTTTACCGATCACTCCCTCTTCCACTACAGAACCGAGTAAGACTCAGAGGACGAAGGAACGGTTCTAGGAGACCAGGGGAGACCGGTCGTTTCGAGGGGAAGGACAAACAAAGAAGAATAACCACCAAGAGGTGTTCGGATCGGGGACTTAGAGACAGAGTTCAATCACATTGGGAAATTAAGGTACTTAGAGGTGTTAGGTGTGACAAATCTTAATTTTAACGAAATCTTAGGATCTGTCTTGTCAACCACACGTAGGCAAATCTTCAGTAGGGACTGCACAGGACCTTCAAATCCTGAACGACTTACCCCGAAGGTTAAGGACACAGGATAAGAAGAGACCGGAGTAGAAGGACTCTACCATCGTTTGGTCACCGAGGTTCTCTAGAAGAGACCGAGTTTTTAGTTGATATTCTCGATCTTTTCTGGAGTCTTTTTACGTATATTAGACGAGCATAATGGTTCCGTCTCGGTTCGGATCTGTCCATTTTAATAAAAGGTTTCAAGTCTCGAGGACTGAGATTTAGTTCCAGCAAAGAGAGTAGGACCCCGGACCCGGTGAACGACCGTTTCGGTTCCACTCCGTCGAAGAAAGAGACCAGTTTAGAGGAGGAAACTTCACGGCACGTCGACATAGACCTCACTCTTCATTCAGATAGATCCGGAGTCAGTCTTACTCCAGTGGACTTCTTGTCGAGGGGTACGTCCCCTGGAGTTCAGGTGTGACAGGGGACCTATTTCTGAGTGTCTTTCACTCTCTCTCTCTCAAGAGTCCCTTCCTTCTCTCCACCCACCAGAACCACTCTGACATCGAGACTAGTCTGAACCCAGACAACTCGGTCTACAAGGTGTACTCTTGAAAGAACCTGTAGTCAAGGGGTACCGTCTATGTCCGGGTGACACTGGTCCAGTGAGACCAGGAGTTCAGAGAAGGCTGTGTTGGGTATGAAACCAACACACGGATTGGGGGGTGGAGTCTCACTTATATTTATTGGAGGAAAGAACCGATTTGGAAGGAGATAGTCAGGGGTCTCTTCCCTTTTCACGAGAAAGTAGTCTGTGTTTCACTTCCTACTATAGATCTGAAGGTTGGTCTCGACAAACCCCCGTACTTTTCCGGAGGTAGAGAAGTAAAGGTCTACAACGAGGAGAAGGAAAACAGTTTTTCTCTTTCTAGTCGTAACAAGTGTCCTGGACTCCCAGAACTTCCCTCGGGGACAGGTAGGTTGTCCCGACCACTACAACTGGGTAGACCGGTTACTGGTAGTTGAGAAGTAGTGAACTACACAAACCTGTAACTTCTAGTATCCTTTCCACTTGGAGAGATTCCCGTTATGACCCACAGACAGTGGGTGTTAAGTGGGTCGAAGGTCGTCCGTATGGTACGAAGAACCGGTCGGTTGGTAGGTCCCGGAGAGACTACCACGAACGTGGTCGTTAGTAATACTGAAATAATATCGAGGAAAGTCGTTCAGCACTTAAAAATGTCGGTTTAATGTTCAGACAAATGTCAATTCACCGTCGTTCATGAAAATTTCGTTCATGACATCTATAAAAAATGCTGACTCAAACGTGTAGTCTTTGTGTTTCATATATCCGTCTTGGGTCTTACGGTCAGTCTGACGAATCCCAAGTTGATTTATCCCATTTATTTCCCCGAAACACAAACGGACTACTTCCGTCCAGGGGTAGTCTCGTTCCGAATCTGAGGTAACAGTTTGGCACTCCAGAAACATATATATGGTTTCTAGCCAACTAGGATATCAAATTTCGTTTCTTAAACGAACTGATTGACGTGATTTTAATTGACGTGGAATTTTGTAGCAAACGATAACATACTAAGGTGAACTTGTTCCATGTATGTTATCAGTTTAAGTATCTTTGTCCTTCATCTACCACAAACGGTCCTATTTCCCCTTCCTACTTACCCCTCAATGACAAATTTCCCATGTCACAAAGTCAGACTTTTCTATTTTTTTCAAACCTATACCACCACTACCAACGTGCTGTGACACTTATGGCGATTTGAATTTTTACCAATTTTACTACCCTAAAGGGAGCATCAAGTCACCAATTCTGACACGAAGGTTGTGTTCCCCGTACACAAATTAAGGACTAAGTCAAGTCAAGTCATTGAGTTAGCACAGGTTGAGAAACACTGGGGTACCTGACGTGTACGGTCCGGAGAGACAGATAGTGGTTGAGGGTCTCGAATGAGTTTGAGCACGGGTAATTCAGCCACTACGGTAGGTTGGTAGAGTAGGAGACAATAGGGGAAGAGGACGAAAGTTAGAAAGGGTCGTAGTCCCAGAAAAGGTTACTCAGTCAAGAAGCGTACTCCACCGGTATCATAACCTCAAGTCGAAGTCGTAGCCAGGAAGGTTATTTATAAGTCCTAACTAAAGGAAAAAATTTTAACATTAGGTGTGTCAGTTTCCGAAACCGTATCAGTTATTTCGTCTTTTTCTACAAAAAAACCTTGAGAGAACGAAAAAGCTACTAGGTCACTTACGACCGTCAACTAGAGACTAAGGAGACGGAAAAGATTTTGGTCGAACTTGTAGACCTTAAAGTGTCAAGTGCATAACGACTTCGGACCGAACCTCTCAAAACTGGTAATGAAATGATCGCACACTCTACTCACGTTGACACACCATCAAACTCGTAAGAAACCGTAACGGAAAGAAACCCTAACCTTACTTTTGACTGGAAAAGGTCAGGACACCGGTGACGACTCAAAAGGTTTAAACGACCGTATAACTCACGTCGTGAAAGTGTCGTAGTAGAAAGTCCTAAACTTTATCGAGGTGACCTTAAGGTAGTGAAGGCGATCGATCGAAACCAGTATCACTACGAAGGATTCCGGGTGAATTTAAGTGTAAGGTCCTACAGACCGAGATGCACTCACTAGTGTGGTAGTACTAATAGACCCAGTACTTCTAAAAAAAACATGTCAAGACACATAAGAACGGTGGAGAAGAATTATAGAAGACGAAGACAATCCAGGTACGGTAAAGACAGGAAATAGTTCGGGTAGAAACGTACTTTACAAGGGAACCATAGAGATTAAAAGAACTTCTCTAGAGATCAGAAAAGGAAAGATAACAAAAGGAGATAAAGAAACGTAACTAGTGACTCCTTCCGAAAGAGAAGAACGATAAGAAACCTTGAGACGTAACTTTACCTATATAGAAAGGAAAAGAAGCAACGGAAAGTGAAGAGAAGAAAAGAGTAGATAAACATTCTGGAGGAGTCTGTTAGTAAAACGGGAGAACGTAAAGAAAAAGAACCCCTACTAGAACTAGTGACGGAGGACATGTTACAGTGTTTGGAGACAGGTATCAAGAAGTCCGTAAGACAGATAGTCTAGATTAGGGAACTTAGATAAACAATGAAGATGACCAATTAGTATTTCCTAAACTAAATCCAGTATGGACTTACTAGATCACCAAAAGGAGTCAAAGAGGTTAAATTCAGACTTAAACCGTTATTCCTCAAGTACTAGACTCGGTGTCAGTCGAGGGTCAGATCAAAAACGACTGACATATCTCGTAGAAGTAGAAACCGACGTTTTTTATATTAGTTAAACTAAAACCACAACTGGTAGACCACTTCAGGTACACGCCTCAGAAGAGAACACAACAACCTTCTCCCACAAACGATACTGGTCACACAAGGGAACCGTTATGAGATAATCGGAAAAAGGACGAAGTAAAATACGGGGTTCCGGTTTAAACGGATAATGAGGTCTATAGAGAACTGAAGGATGAAAACGTAAGGTCAGCGGATATTACTTTTTTTTAGAAGAAAACCCACAATCAAGATCTTCCAGAACATCCAGAAGTATCTTGGTAAGTAAAAGTCAAAGAAGTCGAAAGGACCAGTACCGTCTCTGAACCTAATGACACCGTAACTTACTAAACGGAACCTTTGCTTGTCTCTTGTAAGACAGTAAAAACGTTAACGTAGGCTCATGACGTAACACCTGAGAACAACTGATAGTCCCTATGAGGTAAAGAAGATTCCCTAAGAACGAGTGTCAGTATCTATATTACCAGTAGACTCAATTAAAGTGGGTAAGATCAGGTAAAATCAAGTGACTAAGGATTTTACAACTACAAGTGAGAACGGTAGAGGACAAACTGGTGAAGGTTAAACGGAACTAAGTACCTGGATTGTAAGGTCCAAGGATACGCTATAACAAGAAATGTCATAACCTGAAATGAAGGTAGTGGGTAGTGTAGGTGTTGACCCACAACAAAAACGAAACCAAGACAGAGAAATAAGAAAGACCTCAATAACGAGATGAGAAGAGGTCATCGTATAATCTGTGGACGGTTGGACCCCTCAAGGGGAAAGTCATAGGATAGAAAAACGGAAAATATGACAAGTAACCCAAGAGTTCCGTCCTTATGACTTCACCAAACGGTAAGGGAAGAGGTTACCTGGTACAAAACAGTCTGGAGAGGTAGTACTGGACAGGTAGAACCCACCATGATGTACCGTATCGAGTACCAAAGTACCTCAATCTGTTCCGACACCAGGGACACTAGTCGAACTAATCAAAAGACACCAACACCAAAAGTAAGACAGACGGGAGACTACCTATTCCTATTTTCCGAATACCTTCTAAGGAATAACCCCTTGATAATTATTCTAAGGTGTACGACATGCCGTACCGGTTCTTTTTTTTTTCACTTTTACTAGTCAAAGTACAATGTACATAAGATGGTGTTATTTTTTAATAAACCTTCGATTTCTGTATATAATAACGGAAGTCCATGTCCTATCTATAAAGCCTAACCTTCTTTTTTTATATATATATCACTAGGGAAAGAATTTTGTTTATAAATCGAAGGATAAGATCAGAACCTATTGTGACTATAGGTCCCGATCATAACAATAAGACCGTGAGTCAGTACAGGCTGAGAAACTCTTGGGCACCTGACGTCGTACGGACAGAAGGGATAGGAAGTGGTAGAGGGTCTCAAACGAGTGTGAGAACAGGTAACTCAGTCCCTACGGTAGGTTGGTAGAGTAGGAGACAGTAGGGGAAGAGGAGGACGGAAGTTAGAAAGGGTCGTAGTCCCAGAAAAGATCACTCAGACGAGAAACACAGTCCACCGGTTTCATAACCTCGAAGTCGAAGTCGTAATCAGAAAGGTTACTCATAAGTTTCAACTAAAATTTTTAAATCAATACTAATAATAAAAACAAATCATTATTCATAACAATTTACGAATAATAAATTATATGATTAGAAAACTAATTATATTCCATAATTTTATAAAATCCAAATAGTAAAGTCGGTCTAAAAGGACTCATTGTTACCTTCTGCCATAAAAATAAAATATAAAGTTGAAAATTATTACGAACTTTCACTTTCAACGAGCAAACACAGGCTGACAAACGTTGGGGTACCTGGTATGTCAGGTACCCTAAGAAGTCTGTTACCATCGGAAAGGAAAGAGGTCCCCTAGAAGGGTTGGGTCCATAGCTTGGGTCTAGAGGGTGTAACGTCCTCCAAAGAGATGGTCGACTCGGTGACCATAATTGCCTTCGGGTATTATTACCAAGACCTCTTCCGTTACCGTGGGGTGAGGTCATTAAGACGAACCTTTTAGGGTACCTGACTCCTCGGACCACCCGACGGTAGATACCCCACCGTGTCTCAGCCTGTGCTGACTTCGCTGAAGTGAAAAGTAAAAGTACGTAACCTCTTTCTTTACCGTTGGGTGAGGTCACAAGAACGGATCTCTTAGGGTCCCTACCCCTCGGACCACCCGACGGCAGATACCCCAACGTGTCTCAGCCTGTGCTGACTTCGCGGAATCGTCGTCGTCGTATTATTACCAATAATAATTTGTTTTTTTGGGGTATTGATTTAAAATTGAAACAAAATTTTAAATATTACTTTATTTACATTAATTCATCTTAACTCGTTACAATTTACTATATCCATCTATCTATTGACAAATTATATTTTACCTTATTTTCATCTTAGTGATTTGAATTTACAAAAATTCTAAAAAAAGGTCACTAGAATAAGTTTTTTCTTTCTACTTTTGTTTTAATATGTATAAATCTTTATGATTTGTAAAACTGATATTTATTTTTGTTAAAATGTACGACATAAGGTTTCGGTCTATTCACGAGTCTATAAAGGAGAATCCTTCAGTCGGTCTATAAATCTATGATACCAAACAACCGTAAAAAAAAATTTAAAACCGAAGATCGTTCTTTCCCCATTCAAAGTCAGATTCAAATGAGTAAACTTTCGTTTTTACTCTGAAACGAAAAAACAAACAAACAAAATTCCCTCAGGAAAGACGGGTACCTAACGATAGATTCTTGTTTTTAAAGGTTTATTTTAATTAATTTGTATTGAGGGATGGTACACAATTTTTATTTCGAGTTGTATTGTCTTTCCTTCTTTTTCCCATCTTTATTCAAAATCTAGACATACTCAATCGAAATAAAACCACAAAAGGTCGAAATAATTCTATATTACCTGTATATTCAAATGCAACATTTGAACTATACAACGTGTATATTTAACACTTTACTAACGGTATCATTCAAATCGATCGTGTAGGTAGTCAAGTACATTAATGTTAAAAAAAAAGGACACCACTCTTGTAAATTCTAGATGAGAAAATCGTTGAAGGTTCGTATACTATGTTTATAATAATTGACATCAGTGGAACGATCTATAGTCTAGGGGTTTAGAATAAACAGAATATTGACCTTCAAAAACAGGAAAATGGTTGGAGAGGGGTAAGAGGGATACGGAGTCGGGGACCGTTAGATGATTAAAAGATACTCGAAAAAAATTTTTTTTATAAGGTGTATCTTTACTCTAGTATGTCATAAACAAAAAGATACGGATTGAATAAAGTGACTCGTAAGACACGAAGTTTAGTATCTAGTCTCAGGAAAAGACACACTATTAAAGTAGTAAAAGTTGAAGTCAGGAAATTTTACCAATTAAGTCTTCAAGTCAATATTTTCCTTGAAGATTGTCCTTATGTTAATAATTTATAAGAGAAACAACCTTCATTCCTAAATAAGTAGTCCTCTTTATAAACTGGATTCACACTCATACACACACACACACACACACACACACACTCACATCTGAACACTCTCCCCCTGAACAAAAAGACTACACACTGGCACTTAAAAGGAACGAAGACACGAGGAAGGACTCTTGGGACTACTAATCTAAGAAAGAGTCGAGTGTTGACGTTAGAGACGTGGGACTCGACTAGAGAATGAACACACAAGACACAACGTCTTTAGTTGTAGTGACTCCGTTTCAAGATATCGTCCACCGTGAATTTTAGAGAGAGAATGGAGGGACCCGAGCCTTAAAGAGTAAGATCAACAATGTCGGACACTTCTTGTCTACATTATTAGGATTACATTATATCGGTGGTGAATAATTCGACAGTAAGGCACAGTCCTCAATACGGACATTTTGTCACGGATTTACTTCGACAGTACATCGAAAATAATAAAAATACACACAACGGAGTAGATTACGAACGTTTTCTGGGACACTTCAACCGCAATAACGAGAAGGGTAAAGTGTCGACTTTGTTGACTCTGACTCTACTTCGTGTAATTTAGCGGTCACAGTGTTTACCAACGGGTTTCTCGAACTCAGGTCTAAACAAATTGTAGTGTCGGGTAAGTGAAGTGGTGTCACAATAAAGACCTACCCTAGAAACTGAGACTTAATACATCTCTACTCTCCCACACACCTGTTATGGACTCTGTAAGACGTAAAATATCGATATTAGACTCTGTTTTCAGATCGTAATAGGAATGGTGTTCACTTTCTCATTTCGTTCCTTTCAAGCGATTAACTAAATAGAATCCTCCCTCTCAGTTAAGAATGAAAATTAAGGATTGTGATCATTTATCTTCAGATCAAAGTAATGAAATATAAAAGTTTTACGAGTTTTCATTGAAAAAAAAAAAAAAAACCATGCCATGTATATATTTAGTTATTTTTTTTTTTTAGTGTGAGTCGGAGTTAGATTATCTTTTTACCCTTTCAGTAAAATTTTTATACCTGGTCTTCAACCAATCCATTTACAACCTTCTAGGAATTGTTAATTTATGGTTCACTGACAATTTTGGGTCACTTAACAAACATCGACGTCTTTGCTGTTGCTCAATGATTCCTTCCCTCTTAAATGTTCTATTATGACTAAAATAACTTCTCATGTGAAAAGACATCTATACAAGATAAAGTCAAGTCAGCGAGTCAACACAGGCTGAAAAACGCAGGGGTACTTGGTGTCGTACGGTCCGAAGGGTCAGGCAGTGGTTGAGGGCCTCAGGTGGGTTTGGGTACAGGTAACTCAGCCACTACGGTAGGTTGGTAGAGTAGGAGACAGCAGGGGAAGAGGAGGACGGAGTTAGAAAGGGTCGTAGTCCCAGAAAAGTTTACTCAGTCGAGAAGAGTAGTCCACCGGTTTCATAACCTCAAAGTCGAAGTTGTAGTCAGGACGATTACTTATGGGTCATGATTAAAGGAAATTTTTTTACTGGGACCTATCATACCAAGGTGAAAACCTCTTATATGTGACCATATAGTATACGTCTTCTTTTAGAAACCTTACTCTATCGGATTTTATGGGTTTTTGATAGAGGTCCACAAGTGAATAAAAATTAAAAAGAAATAAGAGCGACGAAAAAGATTTTACTTGTATATGACGTTCGTTCGTCTCATTATTTTAAAAATAATTCATTTTCTCTCACCTCTGGGTTAGAAAACAACACCGTCTTTATATCGGAGTCGGAAAAGGTTTTAGTTGTCAAGGAGGAGCCCAGTGGACCCGGTCTCGAGACGGTTCCCACCCGACTCCAGACCTTTCGGTATCTAGTGAACCCTCTTTCCGGTGACCTGTGAGCCGAACCAAAGGTTCACACTGAACCTGTTTGTCCCACAGGGAGGTGGACGGAAAGACTGAATGATGGGGTGTCCCGTCGACGCATAGTGGGGTCCAAGTGAGTCGAAGACGAGTACCCGGTACCCGGTTACACGTGAACGACTCACAACAAAATAAAATACTGTCAGTCTCGACCAGTGATCCACGTTACTTTGTACTTCTGCCGTCTCCACACTCGACGACTAGAGAGGGTGGTATAGGGTCCCTTCCCCCACGTCCTCCCTCTCAATAGGACTTCATAGGTCAGGAGACCGTGTGCCAACGGAAACGGACCGAACTGAAAGGCGTATTGAAGTAGACCTTAAGACAAAAGAGGAAAAATGGACGAAGGTCTATAAAGTACTTTCTAAAACTACTCGGGTGAACAGACCAATAAAACCGTGGAAGGTCTGTCCGACCGAGGTTCCAATACTCCATCAAACCTGAGTAGATCATGGAAATAGTCCCTCCAAAAGTCTTCTCGCTGAAGTAGACATACTTTAAGGATGCCTCACCTCACCGCCGAAAATCTCGGTTGCACAGACTCAGATTTTTGTCGTCGGACCAATCTGCCCCAGGTGGGGTCTTACAGAAGACCCCTGTACGAGTGTAATGGTTGACGGAGAAATTCAGTCCAAAGTTTCCGGATTGAGTGAAAAGCCAAAGGGACAACCTTTAACTACTGTTCTCCCCCTCGGAGGTCTCAACCTTTCAAAGTTGGATAAGACAGACGAGGACGTAATCGGACCTAAATTCCACAAAACTAAAAACAACCAACAACAAAGCCCCCAAAACACATATCAGTTGTACCTTATACGAGAAGGTTCCGGACACTTCCCGGGTAACTCATCTACTTCACAGACTCTGTCCTTCATTAGTGTCCGAATTGGTCTTTATATATAGAGTTCGACATCTGTCTTCTAATTCTGGTACCTACTACCTACAATCCAGTTTTATACTCTTTCTACCGTTTCACGGGTCAGACTCTTCTTACTTGAAAATGACCTCCTATCGTTCTTAACATTTGAATCCAACCACAACAGATAGATGCCTTTTTCTCAATTGAATAGTACACAACCCAAATTGTAACTCAACGGACGAATATCTACGGACATTTTTATCCCTGGTAAAAATATTACTCTATACTTGAACTGTCAACTAAGTACAAAAATTTCACAACCTTACGTTTGATTCTCCCCTATATTCCCGTAAATCTTCCCTAACCTTCATTCTTACGGATAGACACACGGATTACAACTAGTTCTTAAAATCACAAGACCGACTGCTTACCGTAAGAAAACCACTGAAACTGGTTAGACTAGTCGGACACGACATAGATAGTGGAACACTAAAACGAGTAAACGAGCAGGTCGACACCGAGTCGCGAAGTAATAAATACCATTAGGTACAAGGGGAAGTGTTCTTCCTAGGAAATAGAAAGACCCAGGTCATGGGTCATCTCGTCTACCGTGTGTTTTATGTAAGTGGTGAAATCGGAAATAAAATACTAACTGAAATTGTGTATCGTTGACACCATCTGGGACTTGTTTCAGTTTTACGGAAATGTCTCATTGAATATCCGAAAACAAATAATCGGAAACCAACAAAAGAACATTATCTCTGGTGCGACTGTGTCCTAAAACTAAATCCCTTTCGTCTTTCTTTTTTAATACCATTATCCACAATTTTATTCGGACTCGAAATAATTATATATAGTAACACGGAGGGACGGGAAAGGTCGGGGAAGGGACACTGGTACCGACCGTCCGTATTGAAAGGTAAAAAGGACATCTGTAGGTCGTTTCATCGGTCTCATTGCGAAAACGGGATCCTATAACGGATCCCGACCACTCTCTGGTCTTCGAACTTCTTCTGTTGGTTGTTTGTTTCCTTTTGTTACGTTTCGTTGGACGATACTTGAACTTGTTTCAGGATCCAAAAAATAACGAGAAAACTTTTATTAGATTCAAAACTTATGACAACTTTCAGTTACAGTTATAAATTTTTAGACTAAACACTCAACGATGTTCTTGGTCACCCAAGGACCACCGAGTCGCCATTTCTTAGACGGACGGTCATGACCTGTGCCTAAACTAGGGACCCAGTCCTTCTAGGGGACCTCTTCCTTTACCGTTAGGTGAGGTCATAAGATCGGACTCTTTAGGGTACCTGTCTCTCCTGACCGTCCGATGTCAGGTACCCTAGTGTCTCAGTCTGTACTGAATTGTTGATTTGTTGTTGTTTTTTTGGTCACATATCACTAACAGTTATTGTCTGGAAAATACTGATAATTGTGTTAGTCAATTTATACTATTCGGTGATTAACGTCATTAATCATTTGTTATTTATAATCTAATTGGACACGGATGACTAAAAGACCTTCTGTCATTTCCTTTTCCTTCGTTCAAGTGGTTCCAGTTCGGTTGAAACCGGGATTGTGGTAGGTGAAGGAAAAAAGGGGTAAGAAGGAAAGAAGAGACAGGTAAATGAGGAAATGAATTGTTTATAAGTAATTTGGTGGAATTACACGGTTCGACTCTAGTGATTCTACTTATTCTATTAGTTCAAAGGACGAAAGAAACGTCCAAATGACACTCTTCCGATGACTACTCACCGCGAAAGACGACTCGTTATTCGATCTTCCAGTACTTAATAGGTTCATTCGACTGACCGACTTAGATGGACAAAAGATATTATACCTATAAACATTTCGTCCCAAAAAGTTGAAACGGATATGACTGTAAATCTCGGTCTATTCAGGAACAACATGCCCTGACGGGAATACACCACCCTATAAACCATCACAGGGACCAGGGATGGTTGATCTGTGGGTATCTTGGTAGGTCAAAACGGTTGGTTTTTACACAGGTCTATGTCAGTTGTAGTTCTCTTAAGTACAATTGATTCTTGACGATCACATTTCCTTGGTACTTTTACTCGAAAGAACTACAACAAAGAGTGTAAAGTCACAAATCTCTACCTGTGATTTCCTTAATACCTCCTCCCTCCCACACACACACAAACACACTACGACACCCCTCCCATGTGTGCGTATACGTGTGTGAGTACGTGGCGTCCTCAGTCGATTAAAATATACCTCTATCTACCTGCATAGTTGTTAAATTTCAATTCTAGACAACCACAAAACAGGATTTGTCAGAAGAGGTTCCAGAACATAAAGTTCTTTGTTATAACCGAAAATAAACTGTATAAATGTCGTCGTCTTAAATGACTCCTTATTTCTTACGTAGTCAATTTGAACGACACTGTCTAACGAAAACAAAGGATCTTCTGGGTCCGGTATGTGTAATAGGATGTTTTCAGAATTAAGTTACAAATGTTATCGATAGAAAGATAATCAAAGTCTAACCGGTTTAAATACTGTGTAATCCGGACATAAAATACAATAAACATTTAAGGACGGGTAAAATACCCAGACTCCAGTATTAAAATGATTAAGTTTACTAAGACTTCCAAAGACCAACAACATAGAACGAGTATACTGTATAACAACCAGTATAGATACTAAATAAACGACTACTCAGGAACCAGTCCTTGTGTTGAAGGTTAATAGGTTGATTAATATTGTAATAAGACACCCTTTTGTAGTCGTCGACTTTGACAACTGAATCGATCTTAGTTTTTCTCGTCGAATTATCGTCTATTTGATTTTACTTTTAACACAAAACCAACTGTTAGAGGTTACAAGTTCTCTGTTCCTGATTCATTGAGATAGATAGTACCTACTATGTCGCGTCAAAGGGTACGACCTACCCCGGTGCGAACATCTAAAATGACAGTTCTACCGGTTAACCCTTCTTAACAAGACTTTTTAAAGGTTTGACTTTTATATTAACGAAACAATGATGTACTGAGTCATTGGGCCCAAGACTTTCTGACGTGTGAGCCCGGCAATTCGTATATGTTTTTTTCGACTGAAGTGGTACGAAGTCACACCGGAAAGCAAGAGTTTTGTCTTACGAGGAACCGAAAGTCCATTGCACATGAGATACGTTCAAGGATGACATAACGTGTCCCTCGAACCGGGTTATAAGGTATTATTGGGTTTACCCTTTTCTTGAACTTTTTCTTAGTTGTGTACATATACACATTGACTTAGTGGAACGACAGGTGGACTTTGATTGTGTTGTAACAATTAGTTGATATGAGGTCACATATTTCATTTCCAATTTTCTTCAACTCTTGACCTATCAGACCTAAAAACACCCCAATCATTTCAAATAAGAGACGGACCTAGTTTTACTTCACGTTTCATTTAGTCTTTCCATCTTTTCGGTATAGTCTTTAACAATCTTATACCCCGTTTCAATAAAAGTATAGTAACGGTTCGAGAAGGACAATACACGAAGGATGTGTTGTTTCTCCTACTAATGAATATAACACACCAACGATAGACCACGGTCTCCTCGGAAGAAGGGAACAGTAAAAAAGTTTAACAAGACCCTGTCACGTTTCTACTAGTGATTTCCTCCTGAAGTCCCCACCTTTCGTATGGACAGGATAAAGGACTCTCTGTCTTTAAGAGATCGTCCCTTGAAGGGACCACTAGGTGACTAATTCTGAGGTACGGAGGCTACGTCCGTAGAACCCAAACTAGAGACTAGCCTCTTGATTCCAGGGTGTACGACGTACCATACCGGTGTTTTTTTTTTCTTTTTTTCTTTCTTTCTCTCTTTCTTTAAGAAGACGTCCTAAGGGTAACTTTCCTTACTGGGTTATTCTAAAGACTGACACTTATGATCGGATGTGTCAAGATAAACATATTTTGTATTTTGTAAAGATTTCCTCCTGATCTTGGTAACAAATACTTATAGATCAAAGATTCTTTCGGGAGTCTGGAATCTTTATAGGTGTTTTTTCACCCGATTATACCCCGGTAAAAGTAATTACGGTAAGGTTTTATACCGGTGTCTCCTGTGATCTAGTCCTTCTAAGATAGTTTCTCGTCTCTTCACCGGTGTTTTCGTTTCCCAGTCTTACTAAGAGTCTTTCTTCTCCCCGTCGAACTGATCGACTCGTTCAGGAGTAAGATGACGAACGACAAAGACAAGTCGACGTGTAAGTAAGTAAATAAATTAGTAAGTAAGTTGTTTGTGACAATGAATATCACGGGGTTACAATGTTTTAATGTACTCACTTATTTTGGTTTCAAATATACACGCTACTACATCACTGGTGTTTACAAAGGGTGGGTGAGACCAAAAGACAAGAAAGAGGGGATAGCCTAACACATACAATCCACACACCGACACTCCGCACGGGTAGCGGAGTATTGGGGTTTGGACTTCACCTGAAGTTGGAGGTTTATTCTAAAATCAAAGAGAACGACCCTTGACTTACTCATACAAGTACATCTTTAGTTTCTTCCTTTTTTGTATATGTGTATCATCTTTATTCTGAGGTAGAAGTACCACCCCAGACTCACCGTAGGTACGGGTTCGAGATGGACATTCCCCCTCCCCGTCCCGTCTTCTTCGGACAGGTATCGGATCTACCAGACGCACGTCCTCACCGTCCGTGAGAAGTGACCTCTCTCTCATCGTCTACTAGTAACGGGCCCCTTCACCTTTCACAACGAATTGTTACTCGGATTTCTCTTCTCTTACTTTAACCTACTTTTTATTATCGGAGACGGTGTATTGGGGTGAGAGGACTTTAGAAATCATTCTTCCTCTTTTTATATCTTTGACATAATCGAATAAAATCGTTGTTCCGACACCAATAGTCTCCTCTGAGTTTAATCGTGTCCTTATTAAACGCACACAATCTTTGTGAAGGGTGACTATCTGGAACGACGGTAAGAAGTCCTACTTTACCCATCGTAGGTGACTTACTCTGGTCTTAGGACCTTCTTCTACCAACCTTATTTTCCTACCCCGTTCTTACCTCTCCTCTCCCTTACATGGGGAACGACAGGTAGAACCGAAGTTTTTAGAGACAAATTTGGACTGTAAAATAAGAACCACCAAGTAAGGTACCACAATTTTATGAGCTGTTAGATATCAGGGAATGTCAGATTTAAAGTGTTCCTCCCAATTACGAAAATTAGAGAACGTGGTAACTACGTTTTTATAAAACGTAACAGTCTTTCTAGACCACGAACCTCTCAAGACTTGTCTACTTTCTCAGGGTGATTTTGACCACTACCCTCCTTTCACCGGGACTCGTGAGACTAAGGTCTCCTTACCTCTCGGTAGATGAGGTGACTCCTCCGAAAGGTCTCTAAAAAGAAAGGGGAGAGGAGTAAGGACACACTCAGTAGCTTAACGTGCGGGAATAAATAGGGGGAGAATCCATATCTACTGAGTGTGTAAATAAAAACATTGACACTGGAGGGAAGTTCGGGGTGTGAGTATAGGGACACGATGGTCAGTACAGGTGACCCTACGAGGGACCCTTTAAGGTTGTGTTGGAATAAAGGGAGTTTTAGTCGAAGGTAGATGGAAGAGATACAATAAAGAACCCGGTAGTATGTGAGTCAGTGTGTGGGTCCTCAAGGAAAACACAGGAGTCAGAGAAGGTAAAAGGCAAATTAGTGAATTTTTCAGGATAAGTAAAATGGAGTATTTATTGGGGTGGGGATCCCCAAGAATTTAGTGAAAAGTAAGGGAGAATCGGTATTTATGACATTATTGACTAACTGTTCAGAGGAACAGGGTCACAAGAACTGGTGGTCGACTTGGGGGTCTAAATAAAAGGTCTAGGGACGAGATTCCTAGATAAACTGGTAGAGTGAAGGAGTACGTTTTGGAGAGTCACTGCGGAACACTGGTTTGAGTGTTTTAAGACAGGAAGGTCTTAGGAGAGGTGTCAGACCGAAAGGAACTCAGAAACTGAAGTAGAGGGAGTCAAGGAGATGGTCGCGGAGACACGGAAGACGAGTGGAGACTAGGGGAACTTGTGTGGAACGACCGGTCAACAAGGACGAAGGAGAAGAGGGTATCGAAAAGAATGCTACAGGGGATGAACACGATATGTCGAGTCGGATCCTCGGGGAAGAGACCACGAACTGAAACCAAAAGTTAACGGAAGAGAACTGAGGAGAAGACCCAATTTCCAGGAAGATACACTGGGATGTCAGAGGATCCGTAAGGTCCCAAGTCGTTGAATACCAAACCGTAACTTTACTGCACACACAGAACGAGTCGACCATCTGATAAAAAAAGTCCCCTTCCTTGCTTCAGAACCAGTGAGAAGTAAGTATTCACAGACCTGGGCCGTGTAGGGGACGACACTGTTTGCGAAGAAGAAACTACACCGGAGTGTACACTCCTTTCGTACAGCACCCGTCCTGTTTCCCACTGACACTTACTCTGTTCTTCTAGTACTCTTAGGAATCTTTCAAGTTGTTACCTACGGTGAACGGAAGTTGGACGACTATAACAGGTTTCTTTTCCCGACTCCTTGAAGGGACCACCGGGTCACCAATTTTGGAGTGAAAGGTTACGTCCCCAACATCCAAACTAGGGACCAACCCCTTTATTCTCAGGTACACGGAACACCGGTTTTATATTTTTTCTCTTCGTTATAATATTGTTTAAGTTATTTCTGAAATTTATACCAGATATAATTTTAAATTTTTTTTTAGAATTCTTTCTCTCTCAATCGTTGAAAAACTATTGTTACCCATCAAATGAAACGTCGTTTTACTTGTACCCACACGAGTCAAACCACGAGTCAAACCAGACTGAGAGACGATGGGGTACCCGACATCGGGTGGTCCGAGGAAAGTGGTACCTCAGAAGGTCCGTTCTTTATGACCTCACCCAACGGTAAAGGAAGAGACCCCTAGAAGAACTGAGTCCCAAGTTTGGGTGTAGAGAACCCAGAGGACGTGACGGTTCGTCTAAGAAATGGTGAACGTGAATTAGGTTTCTTCTTCTTTTACAAACAATATTAAAGATCGAACTCTTTTTTCAGGTTTCCGAGGAGTTAGACGGGAAAAGGATCTGTACTCATAACTGGTCAGTTCTAAGAAGAAACCCTGGTATTTACAGAAGACATTGAGGTGTTAAAAGAGACCAGGTTGTGACAACAGATGTAGGAACTGTTCAAAATGTAAAAACAAAAGTAAATAGAGTCTTCATAAAAGATTAAAGGGTACACTACAGAAGAAACGGGGTAACTTACAAATTCTACGACGATAAAATACAGGTGTATAAATATATAAAAAGTTTACGTAAAGATAATGACTAAAGATTAAAATAAAGTAACGTATCCTACAATACAAAATAAACTAAAGTTAGGAAAATTTAAAAGACACTGAGGAAAATAACGGATTGTACTAGATAGGATGTCTTAAAAGATACGTGAGCTCATATTATACACAAGACGAGTACAACTCACTGTAGATCTCGACACACAATCTAGATCAGTGAAAGATCACGAAAACTTTAGAGGATATAGGAGTAATAAGAAACGTTAACAAAATTGGTAATAACTTTCACAACATAGTTTCAGAGGTTGGTAATGACTCCTCACCATATAAGAAGGGAAAGTAATACAATCAAAAACAAAATACATAAGATTCCGAGACTAACATACACGTGTACACAAATATTGACGATACAGAAGAACGAATACATCTCGTCGTACAAGATGTCGTCTAAGAACGACCTTATTTCTTATCGTCGTCGTTACACTTGAAAATCGGATTGGTCATACGTCGTCCTGTCGGAGAACAGGAGATCGGTCACTTCGGAGGTAACGGTAAAACTTCTGGTGTTTCTTTACTGATTACAAGACGACAAGACACAAACCGTTTGACGTCTGTATGGGAATCCGACCAAACGAAGATGTTTCGTTGGGGTACCTACAGAACCTCCAGGACACTGTAACGTGTTCAGACTTACGGTTTGTCTTTTATTAAAAATATCAACTAGATAAACAATATCAGTACGGTAAGGAAGAAGTGTCCTTTAATGGGTCCACCGATATAGAAATTTTTTTAACGGTGGGTACTAGCGGAAGGTTCCATCAACGTTCTACCCAGTAATTACGTTGTAAATCGTCTATTGAAAGAGGGAGTCAGATACTAAGTACAGTGAGTGTGACCTTACATGGGGTGTTTGTCTAAACCACAGTTTAGACCGTTAGTGAGACGAGGGGGTCTCTGAAAACTACGAGGTAACGGGTTAGCTATCACTACTGGTGATCCAAGATTCGGTAATCTAAGTACTCCATCCTTTTTTGTTGATGGGTGTTTTCCCGTATCGAGGAGTAGACGTGAGGAACGAAGTCTCCAACGAAGAGTATCACTGGAACCGACAAAGAAACCTTCGACTCTGAACTCCATACATCTAAAACACAAGTACAGTCAGAAAACAAAGACATACTTAAATAAGAACGTCGTCAGTAACATATATTGCCGTAGTCATAAACCTTCCTCCTAGACTAATCACGGTAGTTTTCCTACGAGGTAAAACGAAGGTCCAGGTCTGTTATTACAAACTTTGGTCTCTTTCAGAACGTGTTATGTGTTCGTAAGCTCTATGACGTTTATGCAAAGTTCACAGGTACTTAGATTCTCTACAACCTTTAAGTCTCCTGACTTAAAATTACCGTGATTTTTTTAAAAAAATTCTCTTTATAACGTTTATATACCACGTAGTTGAACTTCTTTAAACCTCACAGAGAAAGGTGAACAAGAAGAAGATTAGAAGGAGTACGGAGATCTATAAAAGAGAAAAAATAAAACAAAATTAAACCCTCCGGTTACGAAGTACCGGACACCCTAGAATCAAGGTTCAGATCCCTAGTTTGGACATGGGAGACGTCACCTTCGTATCTCAGGATTGGTGACCTGGTGGTTCCTTAAAGGAGTAAAAAAGTACTTCCTTTAAAAGTCATAATGTAAAGTAAGACACACATATATATAAGTAGGATGGTATGATCGTGTAACAAAGAGGAGGTCTCGAAATTACGTAGTCAAGTGTTTGTGTATATACATAAACTCACTCATAAGTGGTCAGTATGCATATAGTTGTCGTTATACTGTTCAGTAGACTCGACCGTCTAGATTTTTCATGATTGAATGAGATTCCTAAAAACTTCAACTTACAAATAAGAACCTTCTAACCCTATAAAGGAATTCTTCCCTTTTTATGACACATGAGTCTACCATGCTCCTTTATCGTTAGAGTACCAAATGACATTGACTTATACTTAAGAGGAGTGTGGGGGGTATCAGTCCAGTGCAAGTTAATGGATCACTTTTTTGTAAATCTTTATGAACTTTTTAGAACTGAACGTCTTGAAGGGACCACCTGATCACCAATCCTAAAGTCCGAAAATGACGACACCGGACACAAGTTAGGGACCCCACTTGACTCTAGGTTGTTCGGTACACCTCACGGGCTGGTCGGGGTGTTTTCTTTTCAAAGTTTACCGAAGTTTGATCTCAGTTCAAATGGTTCAGACTCCACTGAAAAAAGTTTCCGATTCGAAAAACAGATGTTTAACTGGTACTTGAGGGAGTGACTCCTGAGGTAATAAGGACGTCTTGGAACAGTAGACAGAGAACGAAAAGAGGGAACAATCCAGTAAGGGAAAGAACCGGAACAGAAGACGATACCATTGGAAGTAAAGGTGTAAAAATAACGACTTCTCCGTCACCCCCGGAGTCTTTCGGGACCGAGAAGATATAAACGAAGTTTACGTTAGCTTGGATTCTATCTTGACTCGACCCCCGAACGACAGGGGAAAGGAGGTCACCTGTCAACCACAGAGGTCTAGAAAGTTCAACTCACTGTGGGTCAAGTTATCCAAGGAGTAGTTCTTAAGGGTCGGACATGAAACACCTGGGGAAGTTTCTGTATAGTGTGTGTATACGTGTCTATATGTGTCCGTGTGTCGTTGTGATTGTTTGCTTGAGTTCTTTTATCGTTCAAAACGGACCCACCGTCGTTGAACGTACCGACGACTCCTCAAGGTTCAACTTTTCAGGTAGTAGTCACAGTACTTTTGTCATACGAGAAGTTACCCTTTATCCACCTACTGAACCGGGAAGGACCCGTCTAGTGTGTTACCGAGGTCCAACTGAAAACTATTCCCTGTACCGTCTCAAGTCACACGAACAATCTATCTTTACGGTGTCTAGTCGAGGACCTTTCAAAAGATGGGATTAGTCGGAGTCAGACAAATAAAAGTTTAGATGTACAGCGAGAAAATCCGTCTAAAGGTCTCCCTAGTAGACCTCTATTCACATAAAGGTCGAAGGAGGGGAGGATTATTACCGGTTCTTCTTCGACTGGGTTCGTTTCCTCAACATGAAATTCGGAGGTGCCGTGGAAACGACCTTAAAAGGTGTTCAAGGAATAAGATTCAATATGATAAAGTTTACCATGGATTAAGAATTAATAAACTTACTAAAGGTGTACATACTAGTGTGAACAAAGTAAAAGTTCATAAAACCAAACACGTGGGTCTTCATTCTCTACAAAAATCGTCTATATATATTTATATAACAACCGACGGGTTCACGTCCGACAGTGGTCCGACGAGTCGGGTGACTCGTGTCTACACAGGAAAGAGTTTAGTCGAAGACTAAATACTCTGTCTCTACAAGGAGTAACTGAAAATGAAAAGGTTTACGTTCATTAGGTACCAGAGGAGGTTATAATCCGAGATTAATCTATTGAAAAACTGTAGTTAAAAAAAGAGGTGAAAATCCCTATACAGAGACCTTATACAGAGGTCTTTGGACTTGTCGTCCTATATGAAAGTACGGATGGACCTCGGTTAAACACGACCCCTTTTAACAAACACAACAAGAGGAATTCTTCCCGACACAATTTAATTTACCTTGTGAGGAAAGGTTTACATAAATGTATGTTTTAAATTATTACAATTTACCGTGAGATGTCCTATTTATACCCCTCCATAATGAACGTATATAACTATCTGATCATGTCGAGGAGACCAAGATACACTAGGAAACACATATGACCAAGAAAAGTAAGACCATCCTGTATACATAGGTCCACTAGATCTTCCATAAGGTTTAGTAGTCCAATCGTCAAATTTCATTCACTCCAGTTTGGATTGTCGTAAAATGCCACAAGTTATAAAACTAGGAAACTTCTCTACAGTTCATATTTAAATCAAGTGTCAATGTACTTTGACTGAATGAGTGGATAGAACCCATCGTGGTCCTCTCTAAAGGACCTGAACAACTCTCGTTGGAACTTCACTACAGAGGGTCGGGTAACTTACTGTTTAACTTGTTCCTCACAATCCTTAAGACTCGTTCCAAAAGTATAAGATACATCATAAAGAGTAACGCTTCTATAACTTTTCAGAAAAATTTAAAGGATAAATGAAGGATAGTCACTTGGTAGCTCTTTAACTTTTTCTAAACTGAGTGATACAAACTTACTTATACCTAATAAGAACCAACCCTTCCAGAAACTCCCATTTTTCTTTCAAGGTAAATCCAGTTTTCTTATCACTTACTTCCCTTTGTCTTTCTTTGAACGATTTTAAGTTTGAATTAAAATTTGTAACATAACATAGGATTTTAGTCTATATATCGGTTAGAAACATCCCTGAAGATCCAACTTACACGACTGGTCACTTTCCCGTCCGAGACTCTGTGTCTAAGACCTCTCCCCAACTCTTACAGTGGGAAATAGTATCCGTGATCAGAAGGAGACGAACCCTGAGTCGGTGGGGCGTACTGTTTCGAGTGTAACATTTTGGAGTAGTTGTCACTCGTCGTGACCCACTTGTACGAAACAGGGGGTCTCTATAGGGTCAGAGTCAGAGACGTTCAGGTGTCTCTACTAGGGTTGAGTATCCGGGGTTCTTATATGAGAAGACACTAACGTCTTCCACGTATGAATTAGGAAATATATGATCTTTATTGAAGGTTACTCTTCAACATATGTATAAATGGGGATCCCGGATTGAGGTGCCACTCACCCTTTCAGGTACCTACTCCTCACCTTGTCGACGGGTGGGCGTCGAACCCACTCCACCAATTTAAAAACACCAGATCTTGTCCTTAGACGAAAGTTGATGAAGTAGTGTGACGACCAGGAGGTGACTTTTCCGATGTCGTTTGATGGACACTAGATCAGAGTCGTTCTCACAGATTTCTCATTCGTAAGGTAAACACGAAGGTGATTTCGACCCTTCTGTCTTTCGAAGTGTGAACTCAAATTTTTTACAGGATTTAATCTAAAACAAAAGTACGACACGGGAACTAAAAATTCCCCTGAGACACACCGTAGAGAGGGACATCGAGGATAGTGAGTCACAAGGGGTCTTCTCTGGGATGGTCGTCCTAACGGAACTCTTTGATTATGTTCTTTTTATGTAACCGAAGGGACATCTTGATCATGGAAAGAAGAAACAACAAGTCGGAGAGTCAGTACAAGTTGGAAACGTTGGGGTACCTGACGTAGTACGGTCCGAAGAGACAGGAAGTGGTAGAAGGTCTCGAACGAATTTGAGTACGGGTAACTCAGCGACTACGGTAGGTCGGAAGAGTAGGAGACAGTAGGGGAAGAGGAGGACGGAAGTTAGAAAGGGTCGTAGTCCCAGAAAAGATTACTCAGTCAAGAAATGTAGTCCACCGGTTTCATAACCTCAAAGTCGAAGTTGTAGTCAGGAAGATTACTTATAAGTCCTGACTAAAAGAAATCCTAACTGACCAACCTAGAGNTTAGACAGAGAATATGTGTAGAGGAACGTCAGGTTCCCTGAGAGTTCTCAGAATGATTGTGTATATATACCTTAAATCCTTCTACCGTTACTGCTGGGACATACGTTCTGTCCTTTTTTCTGTGTCTACACATATTGCCTGAAAACCTGAGTCTCCCTCTCCCTCTCCCACCCTACTAAACCCTCTTACCGTAAGATTGTACGTATCATAGTACATTCTTAACTTAGCGGTCAGATACAGACTGCGTCCCACGTCGTACGAACCCCGACTACGTACCCCTACTGGGTCTCTCTACAACACCCCTCCCTCCACCCTCCCCCCCAAGTACAAACCCTTACGTACATTCTTAATTTCTAAAATTTTAAATTTTTTAATTTTTTTTTATTTTTTTTTATTTTTTCTTGTTCCTCTAATTTTTTTTTTTTGTCATTTTTTTTTTTTTTTTTTTTCTCAGAAGAGGTTGAGGTGTCAAGTTTTCGTAATTCAGAAACCGTGAGTCGGAAGAATTACCAGGTTGAGAGTGTAGGTACGTACTGAGGACCTTTTTAGTATCGAAACTGATCTGTCTGGAAACAGCCGTTTCATGACAGAGACGAAAAATTATTCGACAGACTCAACCAGTATGGGAAAGAAGGTTCCTCGTTCGCAGAAAATTAAAGTACCGACGTCAGTGGTAGACATCACTAAAACCTCGGGTTCTTTTATTTCAGAGAATGACAAAGGAAACAAAGGGGTATATAAATGGTACTTTAGCACCCTGACCTACGGTACTAGAATCAAAGGACTTACAACTCAAAATTCGGTTGAAAAAGTGAGAGGAGAAAGTGAAAGTATTTCTCCGAGGAGTCAAGGAGAAGTGAAAGACGGTATTCCCACCATAGTAGACGTATAGACTCCAATAACTATAAAGAGGACCGTTAGAACTAGGTCGAACACGAAGTAGGTCGGGGCGTAAAGTGTACTACATGAGACGTATATTCAATTTATTCGTCCCACTGTTATATGTCGGAACTACATGAGGAAAGGGTCAAACCTTGGTCAGACAACAAGGTACAGGCCAAGATTGACGAAGAACTGGACGTATGTCTAAAAAGTCCTCCGTCCATTGCACCAGACCATAAAGGTAGAGAAAATTCTTAAAAGGTGTGAAACAACACTAGATGTGTCAGTTTCCGAAACCACATTAGTCATTTCGTATTCAACTAATAGACGTATAGATTCCAATAACTATAAATAGGACCGTTAGAACTAAGGTGGCACACTAAGTAGGTCGGAAAGAAGAATACCCTACTATTTCGACATGGAGGACAAAAAACGAAACCGATGGAACCCTGAATTTCGGATTAAAATACACACATCGACATATTCATGTATTTCTGACACATAAATGTAAGAAAACAGTAGAAAGGAAGAAAAGAAAGAGAAAAAGATAGTGCTTAAACAAAATCAGTATGAGAGTAGTTAATGAGACTCCTTCTCTACCTCCGTATAGTTATTACTAATTTTTTATCTTGTCACAAGTCGTTAAAAGTTTCATTTTTAACAAAGTGAAGTTGTACTGATAACGGGTTAAAGATTACTGTTGTGACATTTAGTATAAATAACCAATAACTTAATTAATACTTAACTTAACGTATACCACAAAGAAAATTTCATAGTATATATACATATATACTATGTAATTTTGTGTCTTTTGTTTAAGTTTTTATGAAAACACTAAACTAAACAAAGTCCTTAAACAGTTGAGATGAAGAATTTCTATCTAATCTGGGAAATCTTTCTTGACTACAACCTTTCTCTAGGTACCAAACCACTTTCTCAAAGAATTTCTTTGTTACTTCTCTTTTGTATACTTTGGTAAGATCTTTGACAAAGTCAGTCAGATCTCTACAAATAGTATCGACGAATAGATATTAGGTCTTTCCACTTGAACACGTAGGTCGTCTAGACCATCGAGAAGGGAAGACGGTAGAAAACCTTTCACACTACAAATGGTCGGGTACTAGGACCTGTACTGGTTTTTGAACGAAGAGGTTCGAGTCACAGATATCGTGTGTTGAATCCTCACTGAGTCTGTTATATACACAACGGGTTTACCCCATTCTTTCCTGTACGGGACCCGTTAGAGAGGACAATGACGGTTCAGGACACGAGAAAAAGGGACATTGGTGACGAAGACGTGTCCAGTCTCGTGTCAGAGTAACCGTCCCTTTTACACGACGGTCCGGAGGGTCCCCACCCCTACAATAGGAACAGTGTCGACCTTTTCTCGTTCAACTCCAACCTAGTGTTTCACAATAACATTCGGTGGTTCAAGTACTCATTCTTTACTCTCTTGACGTCTTAGAGGTGACTTACTGATTCTGTTCGTGTCTTGGGGACTCACGTCTCACGTAGAGTATTCTTTGACTATTGGTCTAGACGGGTGTGGGTGCGTTAATTTTATTTTAGTGGAGAAGGGGTGAAGGGTTAGAGTATAATTATGTTAGGGTGGGAGTTAGTTTTACTTCAGTTCTATATGTACATATTTAAGACCGAAACGTTGAAATTGATAGGAAAGGGTTTACTACTCGTAACGACCTTTATTGTCACTAAAGAGTTGATCTTTATGTGATTCATTGATATTTTACAGTGAGGGGTTGATAAAGAAGGGATTATATCTCCGATTCTGAATTTAGTTTACTTCTTTTTATTTATACTACGAATGAAGATTAAACACCCCATGTCAAAATTATTAAAGTTATCTAAAGATATATCGGATGGGTAAAAAAAAAGGGGAGAAAGTACCGGATTACTTTAAAGGTTCACTTTGTGTGTGATAAGACACTTGTTACCTGTACTATTCTCGACCTTGTTTAAGAAGAAAGACAGGTATAGAAACTCAGAATAAATGGATAAAGAGACTTTGATCTTACTTACTTTATCCTATTCCATCTATAGAGACTGTAAATACTTTATTTAGGAAGATGTTGTTTGGTAAATATTATGAGTATCTGATCCAGTACTCGACTAGGTAGGAGAAATAGACGAGTACTGAAACCTAGTTTGTTACTTTGACTCAAACGACTCTTCACGAAGTTCCAGTCGGAGGACGACAACAGTACCGACTCCAGTTTCGTCCTACCGTCAATCAGTGGTAGTCCATTGATAGGATGAAGGTATACACACTAGGTCGGCCACCAGGGCCGAGTCCCATCGACTCCTTGACTGGGTCACACCCCAGTTCTGAATAATCAAAGGTTGAAACTGCTCTGGTGGAGTCTCCACTGACCGTCTAGGACTCCGGTTTTCTCTGTAGTTCATTGTCTTGTTTCAGGAGGTCCCGAACACTTCTTCATTTCATCACGACTAGTATTCTGTTTTCCGACCCGACCGATTTACATCGTTCTCCTACGCACTAAGTTGCGAACTATTCAGTTCTACTTCCTTATGTTTCGTTCTACTCGTTCACAAGAGTCTTCGTTTTGGAGTTCATTGTTCTTCCGACGACGATGAGGTAGAACCTCCCGACAGACGGTATCTGGACGACGTCACGCACCCTTCTAAGGGTGAAACTCTCGACGGTTATGGACTTTCCGGATTCCCTCAAATTTCGGGAGGAGTACTCAGAGAGGTCACCGGACGAACACCAGGAGACCCAGGACTCACTGGGGATCTCTGGGACAGGGAAGGTTGTCGTGGGACAATACAGAAGGAAGGACGAGATTTGTCGACTCTCCGGTCGATTCCCGTTACGGCCACAGTTCTACCGAACAAGACGAGGACTGAATTCTCTTTCGGGACATTTACGGTGACCACGACCCGACAACGTCTGGGAAAGAACCGTTTTTAGGAACACGATTTTTACCAAGTAGTTCAGAATAGTGTCCTAGACAGAGTTACAAAATTGTATATATATGGATACCGACTAAGTATAGCTATAAATCATCTTTTATTGTTTTAAGATAGTTCGTTAATAAGAAGTTAAATTTTTAAATTTTTTATGTATCGTTGTTTTTTGGAATTTTTTGTGTTTTGTTGGATAACCCTTCGTGACAATACGTTACGGGACGAAGTCTATTCCCTAGTAGGGTTTCGTTATTTACTTTCACGTTTCACAATCAGTGAGTCAGTGCAGGTTGAGAAACCCTGAGGTACCTGTCATCGGGTGGTCCGAGGAGACAGGTACCTTAAAAGGTCCGTTCTTATGTCCTCATCCAACGGTAATCTTCTAAGGTAAGAGGTCCCCTAGAAGGGATGAATCCTTAGCTTGGACCCAGAGGACTTAACGTCTGTCCAAGAAATGACGGACTTGGTGGTCCCTTCGGGGAAATCTTAGGTTACGGTTCATTATTTAGAAGTCATCTTAGATCTTTGGACAACGAGTCAAAGTCCAGGTATAGAATAACCTAGTCAGTAAGACAGATTTCTAAAAACATACGAAATAAAAGAAGTAGACGAAACTAAACGGACTCAATTGTGACTAAAGACAGAAACTAACAAAAGTAATTATTTAATGACTTTTCCGAATTTCGTGAAATCATACGGGTCAAGGATTCTATTACAATATTTCGTATCAATACGACAATGTCCCAATCAATAAGGCCTACCGAAAACAGGGTCCCTATACCTGAATTTTCGAAAGAGGGAGGTTACCACCGTCTTCCCACGACGAGACACAGTCTGTCTTTGTTCATAAAGATCCCGTGCTAGGAAACATCCATTCTTAGTGGACTAAGTAAGGAAAGACCCGTTGTTTCATAACTACCGTTGTGTGACTCAGACAGTCCACCCCAAGAATTAAATCTTTAAAAGTCTTAATTCTAAACTATCACCCTAGAAGGGACCACCGAGTCACCATGTCTTAGGTGAACGGTTACGTCCTCTGTGTCCAAGTTAAGGACTAGACCCTTCTAGGGGGTACGACGACTCGTTGATTCGGACACCTGCTGTTGCTAACCCGGACACGAGGTCTCGGACCCACAACGTTAATGACTTCTAGGACACGGGATCTCGGGTACGAGACGTTATTCTCTTCAGTGGAGTTACCGTTCCGTATTGTGACGCTGATCTCTTTTCGGGCGAGTCGTTACTGTTGGGTCGTATCGGGGTCTATTAATTTAAAATTTTTAGTAAAAATTTTTTTCTAAACTATCATCCTCACTTGAGTCCGTGACTTCAAAATTGACATGAAACATAGGAAATACATATCCATGAGAAAAACACGGGTCACATCTGATCTACACCTATTATGTTTATATTTTACACCAAAGACGGGAGTCTCTTGAGTGTTCGATGATCCCCTCTTTCAGAGTCTATTTTCGTGTCCTACCATTCATAAAACTACTTAAACGGATGCTACCGTAACCTGATACTCCTTCGTCAAGACTGTATGAAGGACCTCCTCGACTTAGAACTTTATTCGTAAACGGACTACCCAAATCCCATCACCTAAGGTATTTCTTCCCGTTCCTTAGTTCTCCTTGTTTAGTCCTGCCAACCAACTCCCCCTGTTGTAGTGTCTTCGAACCACTGGGACGTCCTCGACTGCTACGAAGGAAAACAGTCATAAACTCTCCGAGATTTCAAAAACGTCGTTTTCTCACTGTACGAGACTAAACACCCGAAAAAAAAAATTCTTTTTTATTACACCGTCGTCTCAATATATACCCAAGTCTCTACACCTTCCCTCTGTCTCTGGTCAAATCTCTACTCACGTTAGAGGTCTTTCTACGACTCCTCCTGGTTCCAGTCCGGTTTCGTTCCTCTGTTCGACCTTCCCCCCCCCCCCGTAGGCTCTCTAAATTTTTCCTAAGTACATCTGTACTCAGTCACCCTGACTTCCGGTTGAGAGTCTGAAACACCTACTTAATACCATGTTGAATATCACCACCGTCTAGTAGCGAAATTTAAAGTCGAAATAACTCCATGTTAACTGTATATTTTAATATTCTAAATTACACATGTAACACTAAACTTAGTACATATGTAACACGTTCCCGAGGGGAGTAGATCATTTACGTGTGTGGGTAGTGAAGGAAAAAACACACTCTTGTACTATGTCACTATAGGTGGTCTATAGGAGTCTGGAATAAGTAGATATTGAACAGAATTGTCGGATAGAGACAAAGAACGTTTGAGGATCGGGGACGTTGGTGAAAAGAGGACAGACAAAGATACTCAGACTGAAAAAATTTTTGGGTGTATGCCCACTATAGTACGTCGTAAACGAAAAGGGACAGACCTAATAAAGTGAATCGTATTACGTGACTCCTTAACTACGAAAGTTTAACACCACGACCTCTTCTGAGAACTATCAGGGATCCTGACGTTCCTTTAGTTGGGACTTACGAGTAATCTTCCTGACTACGACTTCGACTTCGAGGTTATGAAACCGGTGAACTACGTTTCTCGGTTGAGTAACCTTTTCTTGGACAACGACCCTTTCTAACTTCCGTTCTCCTCTTCTCCCGTCGTCTTCTATTCTACCAACCTACCGTAGTGACTGAGTTACCTATACTTAGACTCGTTTGAGGTCCTCTGTCACTTCCTGTCCCCTTGGACCGCACGACGTCAGGTACCCCAGCGTTTCTCTACCTGTGCTGAATCACTGACTTGTCGTTGTTGTTTACGAGAGTTCACGAGAAAAGTGAGTTTTTATATGACAATAAATGAAAGTACAGTTAGTCATACGTGGGACTTCAGTAAATTTTACGGACGTCGTAAGAAACCCATGTATATATGGTATTAATCAGATTAGTAAAAGATGAACCTCCAGTAAATCGAAGTATCGAAAATGATTTGTTACGACAGAATTCACTGTCCAAACCTTGAACTAAAATGAGTGAATGGTCGAGTCTTAATTTGGGCAACGACACAACACCTACGACCGTCTTTTGTGTTCTACGGACCTAGTCTCTGTTCCCTGAAATAATGGACATAGTGGTCTCTGTCGTCTTCGTAGTCGTACGGCGACCAAGGTGACCGGAGGTCCTTACGATTCTTTTCTTCATTAAGGTACCTGGGTCTACCTGCGACACTTGCACCATCCAACCGTAACGTCGACTCCTTCTAGTCCGAAACCCTTAGATGAAGACGATACATTCGTCATCCGTTCGGGAGAGACAGGGTCCTCCTCTGTAATGGAGTAGGAAGTTCCTGTGAACGAAATTCGTGGTAAGACTCTGTACCGGACCCATTTCTTTATCCTACGACGTAAGAACCGTATAGGTTGTTTCACACATCCTTATGTTCTCTTGGTACTTCCTGATAGAGACTTGTTATCGGTAGGAAAGGATATGTAAACTTTTATAGAAATCCTCCCTTAAGAGACCTCGTTTCACAAATATTACCGCGAAAGTGACGACTTCCGGGGCCCGAGCTAGGAAGCAACCTCTTGATTCTAGGGTGTTCGGTCTACCGGTTTTTCTTTTTTTTAATTCTTACCTTTTTATAGAAATCCTATTTAAGTTTCCTTACCTCAATGGGTTGGTTTCTCAAATGTGACGGCATCTGTAGTGACTGAGCTACTTACACTCAGACTCACTTGAGGTCCTCAACCACTACCTGTCCCTCCGGACCGCACGACGCTAAGTACCCCAGCGTCTCAGCCTGTGCTGACTCGCTGACTTGACTGACTGACTGACTCTGTAAGACATGGACAATGATCTACTGGAAGATTTTTGAAGGAGAACGTCCAAACGAAAGAGTCAATAAAAGATCTTTTACTGATAACAACAAGGAAACGACCGAGTCCTTACTGTAAAGAGTACAATCGAGCGTCCAGGTACCACCACAAGAGACGAAAAGACCCCTATACAGAGTAGACTCGGTTGTCCCATAAAATCGCCTCTGTAAAGGACTAACCACAGTTCGACTTTTCTCTAGCGAACGGAGTCCAACCACCCTTGTCCTTACGATTCTATTCGTTGTCGTACCGGAGGGGAAGGGCGAACGGAGGGGTGGGTGGGAGGGTCGGATGTCGTCCAGTACAGAGAAGGAAAAGACCTCCGGGTACAGGAACAAAAGAGTAAACTAGAGTGTGATGTCTGTCCACCATGCAACACAGACACACGAACATCCACTTAAAATTACTGTAAAGTTCCATAGGACTTTTTTGTTTTATGAAGAAACCTAACGAAATCAGTTTATTATTTTAATAAACTGTATTCAGAGTAACTTTGGTCTACACCTTTATACGTCAAGAATGAAAAAATGATAGGAAGGGACCCCCGAGAACCGAATACGGTTAGACTTAAAACTACAACTTTCGGAGTGCCGAGAGAAAAAAGGGTCCACACAACAGAAAGTATATAACCCTTTGAGACCCTCTCCTGGAACTCGTCATCGATTGTGACTATTTTCGTTCTGATTTGGTAGTCTATAAATTTAGTCCTCCCCTCTGACCAAGAACCTAGTTCAGGAGAGGACCTGATCCTGAACACGTCCGTAGACCATCACCGTCCTCAGTCACCAAGCCCCGAACCCTTCGAGACAAAAAATAAAAAATTATCTAAACAAGTAAGTAAGTACCGACACGACAGAAGTAACGATACACTCCCGAAAGAGTTCAACGTTGTTCATCCCGACAAAAACCAACTCCGAATCCCCGAAGAGTGACGTCACCGAAGAGAACAACACCTCGTACCCACCATCCCGTGCACCCGGAGTAATCGACACCGGGTACCTGAGTCACTGACACCCTGTACCCGACTCAACGGGACGCCGTACACCCTAGGATCAAGGGTCCGGTGCCTAACTTGGACACAGGGGACGTAACCGTCAGGTTTTGAATTGGTGACCAGGTGGTCTTTTCAGGGACTCTGAGACGAAAATAGTGTCTGAAAAGGATACTGAAACCAGTATCCTTTGAAGAAAACCCAAAAGAGAAGACAATTTGTTACGGGGCTACGGAGTCGTCATTTCTTAGGTGGACGCCACGTTCTCTGTACCCAAGTTACGGATCTAGTCCTTCTAGGGGACCTCCTCCTTTACCGTTTGGGGAGGTCATAAGAACGGACCTTTTAGGGTCCCTGTCTCCTCAGACCACCCGATGTAAGTTACCCCAGCGTTTCTCAGCCTGTGCCGAGTGTGGGAAGACAATTTGCTCTTACGTATAGAGACTACGACTGGAGTCAATCTCTTGGTGGATTTTTCGGGACCGAAAATGAATAACACACTCTGGGTTCATCTAGGGGTCCGTGTAAAATATAGGACGTTCTCGGAGAGAGGAAATAGGTGTTGGGAATGGGGTTGGTCACCGAGAGGTAAAAAAGGTGCACGTAGGAAACTTTATGGGTAACCGGTCTACACCCTAGGCGAATTACACCTATTCGACTCACGAGACGTCCCCCTCTGGGACTCACGACACGGGAGTCCACCAAATTAAAACGACGGATGGTCCCTTCGTGTAGGAAAAGATGATCCTACAAACTTCCTTTTCAGACATCATGGATTTCTCGGCACTTCTTCTGACCGGGATTAAAAGAAGACTAAAACACTACAGGCATTCCTCACAAGACGTCCGTCCTTCTAAGTCAGTAACAATACCAGAGTCACAAGTACAGAGGGTCGGGGGGTCATGAGTATGTACTTTCGGGGTTGAGGGTTACACTGACCTAAACCTTTATCCCGGACTCTCCTCCACCGTCTCCAAATTTACTCAAGTTTGTCGTCCCGGGATTAGACTGTTCCAACCACGGAAGTATTCTTCTTCTCCTATATGGTCAGAAAAGAGAGAGGTGGTACACTCCGGTGCCGTCTTTTCGTAAACAGTGTTTCAAGAGTCGTCACGAGATTGGACGGCCTGGAACTAGAACCTGAAGGTCGCAAGTCTTGACACTCTTTTCTGTAAAGGCAACAACTTCGGTGTGTCCGACACCATAAAACAATACCGTTGACCCCGTCTCTCTGTTTTGACACATTCGTGAGGTCTTCGTCGGTGGTGCTGCCCCGTCCTCCCTTAGGTCAGGGGAAGGTCCTGACCGTAAAGGGGGACTGACCAAAGTTTGGTCAGAAGAGTCTATCGAAGAACCCTCTTTTGTTTACGATCCCCTTGGTTTTTTTTTTTTTTCGACTCCTACACCCGAACCTAAAAAATAAGGATCGACACGACTCCATAAAAAGGTAGAAAGATACTTTGCACACGTCTAGGGTTGTTAGGTTTACGAGTAGTGTAAAATACCCGTCGTGAACGACTTAGTAGACGGAACTCTAGAGATGTAATTTCAAAAGACTTTCGTTTATTTAGTATAAATGGTACTTAGGTACGTGGACCGTACTGATAAACACCGGTCATTTTTCTAATCAACGTTCTACTTATTTAGGTGTTTACTTACTTACTCATCATTTACCTTACAACGACAACAAGTCAACGGGTCAGTACAGACTGAGAAACACTGGGGTACCTGACATGGTGCGGTCCGAATAGAAAGGAAGTGATAAAGGGTCTCAAACGAGTTTGAGTGTAGACAACTCAGACACTTCAGTAGGACGGTAGAGTAGGACAGTGAGGAAAGAGGAGAACGGGAGTTAGAAAGGGTCGTAGTCCCAGAAAAGGTTACTGAGAACTGATATTGCAGACCAGTCAAAAGGTCTAGTAAGGTACAAAGAAGATACGAACGTTATTGGAAGAAGTGGGTTCCAAAAGATATACAAATATTGGATTTCTTCGACTAGCCCTATGAAAATACCTTAAGGTCAGACATTTCCTTACTTTTAAATCTTCATCGTTGAGTTCCTGGTAGGAAGAATTTATATTTCATACAAGGAAGAATTTATATTTCATATATCTACCGAAGGAACCCGAGGTACGGTTTCAACTCTACAAGTCTAGTAAATTCAGACAAAGTGTCCGAATTTTCTTCAGTTCAAGGGTAATCAAGATTCGAGTTCTTCGACGAAGAAGACAGACGTTTATAGTCTTACGGGTTGAGTGTCCCATCACTTGGTTATCAACATAAAAGGAAAGAGATATACATTGTTTCAGATTTCACCCTACAGGTCCCGACTATAGGATTAGGTCACTAGAAGATCAAGGCATCGAAAATTTTTTTTACAAAAGGTCTACCAAAGTCGGGGAGGTCCGTATTGTAGACCAAAGGTCAGTCGCTCTTTAACCTTCTCGTGTAGAAACGGAGAAATAAAACCTAGGGTATTAGGTCGGGTCCCTCACCACGAAAGTGGAGGAACCGGTCTTGAGGTCACATGTCGAGGGGAATCTGTGGTCCGACTCTCCGTCCGTTCCTTCCTGAACCACCTCCTTCACACAACTGACTCGGTTGGAGGGGACATAAGATGTGGTAGAGTTCGTTCTTCTCCCTTGAAAGTCTCTTAGGGTCTGTTCTGACTCTCTATCCCTTTATTCTCACCGAAAACTCTCAGTAGTTGGTTTCTAAGACCCGTAAGCGAAGAGCCGGAATTTATTTGAGGCGCCTTCGGGTTCAGACACAGTGGAACAAAGTCAGATTTATCGGTTAGGTCCTACTCCGGAGGAAGGGTTACATCCGGTTAGCCGACTCCCAGTCCAAACTTGTCAAGTAACCACCCCCACTCCTCAATACGTTACTTAACTACCGATAAAAGTCTCTTCCTTCCAGTACAACTTAGCCCTTCGGTCCTCCAGATGGATTGGAACTCCCCGACTTACCCTTGCCGTTCGTCTGAGAAGATTCTAAAGGAGGACAACCGGGAGTCATAGGAGGAGTCTACCAAAATCCCTGGAACTTCTTGTCTCGAGACCAGAATCGTGGGGTTTTGTACACGTGAAGGATCGAGACCGGTTACTGAAACCCGTTTAATAAGGAATCTGGAGACAATGGAAGGGACACTTCATTCAACATAGGATCTTTATTGGTACCTATCCTTACCGTATTAGTGTGAGACTGTTTGGATTTCGAAACACCTGTCTCTTCCACAAGACTAAAGATCTTGTCATGTGAGGAGTGGTCGGTACAGGAGAAAATCCTTACCAACCCCTCTCTATGCACACACATGTCTCGTCCGTAGACGACCTTGACTCTCGGTCCAGAGTAACAAACATTGTATACACTTATCTCTTCCATTTTGGAGTACAGAGGGCCGAGTGACCTCGAGTGTGTCTTGGGTTTCCCAATTTCGTTGAAAGGTTCCTCGATGTGTGTTTTCAGAGATTCTCCGACAGGTCATTCTATCAGTCAGCTGGTGTGGTGTAAGTTACTCCAGTACCAGGGTGCACGTAGGAGAAGAGGAACCCTCTTCCATATATTGTATATTTATTTACTAGTCCAATGTCTTACTTGAGACTTACTGGTTAAAACCAAGTTCATTTCCGGAAGAGGACGGAGTGGTAAGAGGCTGCTATTTAGAAAGTCGTCGTCCAACTAGGGAGAGTCTTTGTCTGGCAGATCGTTACAAAGGTGGAGGACGGGGAGAATCCTCCCTCACTCACGCTCCACCCCCGGACCTGTGTGTGTGTTGGACGACGTCTGAGTGCGGACCTTGTCGAAAGGAGAAAGTTCCCGACTGACCAACTATGAGACCGACGACGACCCTCACTCTCTTCTCTCTTGTCCAATGTTGTAGTGACCATTGTCGTTAACGTTCTTTGTCGACGTCTTCCTCGGCACCTAGACTGAAGGTCCCCTACTTCGAGACTCCGACCTCCCTGGTCCGACTCGAGATGATAGTCTTTCTGACCGTTACAGGGACGATTCCGAAGGTAGGAGAATCAAAAGGAACTCCCATCTACTAAATTTCCAACAAAACTCAGAAACGTTTAAACATTGTGTTCCACTTACACAAGCAAAGAGGGTCCAGATAGACACGGGTGTCCCTTTCCTTATGCTCCCTTCCTCCCGTAGTCACAAAGAGTTCCCTACGACACCACTGTTCTACGAGTCCCAACTTCCCCTCCCGTCTCCTCCTGGGTTCAAATATTTTCACGATGAGACTGGTCTGTATCTCCGGTGAGGAGGGTTACCCCTACGACAGAAACTAGTTTTTGATCCTTTTCCAATAAGAGGAAACAGAACAGAGAGACCAAGGGAACCACATACTAAAAGGGAGGTTCAATGTATCCCGGTCTAGTACAATTTCACTGGTCACGTAGAGCTGTTTCACGGTACCTGAGGGCGGAAACACCCTCCGAAGTCCCAACCGACTACGTGAAGACACTATGTCTCCGACGGAGACACCGGATTACTCGACCGGTGAATTGGAAATTTGGAGTCGGTAGGTACAGTTCAAGAAAGTACAGGAACGGGGACAGGGAACCGAACGACCAGACGTGGGGAAACGTAATAACTGTTCCAAGACCTACCGGGGATGACACAGAAACATACTTAATGGTTTCCGAGGGTCGAGAACCGTCTGGTTGATCTTTCGTAGGGACAAGTCTGACTCCGTCAACTCGGTCCCGTGCGCCGGCCGTGTACCGCACGTCCGACCAGGAGCCGGGGTCCACGTAGGGAGGTGACGTACACCTACGTACGACCCTGAGACTAACCGTCGTTGTGGAGAGACAAACGGAGGTCGGTCTCCTCACAGTGTCTCCCCAACGGGTGCCCCGTTCGGTCCGGCGCGAGTGAGAGGTCCGAGGAAACTGAGACCGTAGTCCCCTAACGACCTAGGACCGTATTTGTCCCTATCGAGTCGAGAACGGTGTCTCTAAAAGTAGAGTAAATAAGTGAATTGTTTAAAAGTTACTTGTAGAAGATTCTCGGTCTGTACACACTCCACGACACCCGTAGTCCCTCTGTGGTCCTGTTTACACCAGGGACACGAGTACCTGGAGTCTCAGATCCACCCACTGTGCGTTACACCAGAATGGTACGTGGGTACGTCTCCTTAAATACCGACGTCACGACTCTCTTCGTTCCTCACTCTGAACCCAACCCCATAAGCATCACTCTGGTCTTCCTATACTGATTCGGTTTCAGTTCTCCTCCTCGTCAGGTCGGACCTTTTTTCTTTTAATATATATAGATATAGTTCCGACACTCCGTCCCATCTGTGGGAGGTCCTTGTTTGCCCTCTCCCACACCTTCCTTGCTTCGATCTCTTCCTCTCTTCAGTGCTCTACTCCCATAACTTTGCGTGTGTTCTGTCTACATCGGCCGTCCGTCTCCGAAAGGTGAGTGTCAGAAGTACATCTCCGTTCCTAACTTTCCGAAATTCGTCCTTTGACTCCGTTGAGTCAAACCCTAAGTACTTCTACCACACTGTCCGTAGATAACAACGACCTTCGGTGCGATGGACGGACTAAACCGGGGTACTATTTGTGGACGGAGAACTGACAACCGCGTGTGGAGAGGAAGTCACGGGGAGTGGGACGGTGCGTAAAAGGTATTACCAGGAAGTGGGGACAGAGGTGTTTTACGATTTGAGGTGTAGACGTACCCGTGGAAGAACTGAACCAAAGGGAGAGTCGTGAAGGGTACAAGTTGGACATTTGTAAGAACCCCGGGAAAAAGGAACAACATTCTTCACACCAAGGTCAGTGTGGTAGAGCATTGGGTATACGGTTGAAGAATGGTTCTAAGTTTAGACCGGCGGTGTATGGACTCTTGGACTAGATAACATGGACAATTAGATTTCTGGTCCTTACGACGACGTCTAGGAAATTGAATGACTTTTTATACAACAAACACAAAAGAGGTTCACGAGGTATGAATCGTCTGGTATCTTCCAGTCTCATGCCACCAGACTACTCGACGAAACTCACACGTAGTAGTCACCTGGGAGGACCTAAACGTCGTCGGCACACCAGGGGAGCCCCCGCTCCGACGTAGACCACTTTGGAGTAAAGTCGGATCCGCAACCACTGTACCAGCTCAGGACATCACTCTCTAAGTCAACGAGGAAGGGAACCACAGGACAGATGTGACGCAGTACGCCCCTTTCCACCCCCTAAAGACAGGTCGGTGAATCTCTGTCTTCCTTCTTATTTAAGACCGTGGACCTTGGAAATTAGCTCAGTATGAAAAGAGATAGGGAACCATATTCACTTTTCAACCTCTGTCTTTATATGAAATTCTTTCCTTGTCCGAAGGACCTCTAGAAAACCGTTTTTCCCGATAACTTGCACATCATATCAACCAGTTCCCTTTTTTGGAGGTTAGTCTGAAGACCCAAGTCTAAGGTTGGAATAGTAAAGGATCCATACACGGAATCAGACGACCCCGTCGGAATGGTTTTATCGACTAAGTAAAACGACATGTCATCTTTGATTATGTCGTAACATTTCGTTGATATGGGGTTATTTTTTTAAAATTTCTCTTTTTTAAGTATTTTTCTTTTTTATCTATCATTACATACCATTTGTCGTTGTTACATAAAGAGTGTCAAGACTCTAGTCCCACAGTCACACCTGTCCAAACCACTTCCAGAAGAAGGACCGAATGTCCACCGACGAGAGAGAAGCACACGAGTGTTCTTTCTCTTTCTCTCTCTTGTGTACGACACCGCAGAGAAGAATGTTCCCGTGATTAAGGTAGTAATCCCGGAACGGGAGTACTGGAGTATATTGGGATTGACGGATGGCTTCTGGAATAGAGGTTTGTGGTAGTGTAATCTCATTTCCGAAATTGTACACTTAAAATCCCCCTGTGTTTGTAAGTCAGACACTATAAGACAGGGTCGGGGAGTTTTATCGGGGGAAATGAACGTTTTATGTAACAAAGACGGAGTTATCGGGGGAATTAAACAAGGTCACAGTTGAAGTTCAGAATATAGGTTTCAGAGTAGATTTACAGTCAATTTGGTCTATGTCCCCTCTACGTTCCGTGCTGAGTTTAACTGTGTTTTAAGACGGTACACTTGGACACTTTGGTCTGTTTGAGACACGTAGGCGTTATGTCCCACCCTGTCCTTTTTCGATCTGTAAGGGTGAAGTTTTCCTTCTTTAGTCTTACTTGTTTCCCCAGGGTTTGTTCAAGTTTTGGGTCGTTCGGGTCAGGTAGTCTAGAATTTCGAGTTCTTATTAGGAGAAACCAAACCACAAAGTGAGGGGTCGGGTGACGTCTTCGTCGTAGATGCACCTAATCCTCCCATTGGGGGAAGTGCACCGTCAGACACTCCCGTACCCACCCACCGGTAGGACTAGAAACTTTGACTGTGTCTCGGTCGGAACGGGGGGCGTCCTGTTATACCACACTGTGACATGGACAACTTTAATTCGTCGGAGTAACCCGAGTAGACGTTACCTCGTTCATTACGATGGACATAATCTTCGTGTAAACGTTTGTCTTTATTTCTTAACCCTAACTGTATGTATGTGACAACTATGATGCATATTTTGTGTATTGATTACTCTTGTATGACATATCGAATCCCTTGGGTTGCGTTACGAGACACTACTGGATTTACCTTTCCTTTAGGTTTTTTCTCCCCTAAATATATATATACCTGAAGGGTCCACCGAGTCACCATTTCTTAGGTGACCGGTCACCTCCTCTGTCCTCTGTGTCCAACCTAGGGACCCAGTCTTTCTAGGGGACCTCTTCCTTTATCGTTGGGTGAGGTCATAAGAACGGACCTTTTGTCTCCTGTCTCTACCTGTCTCCTCGGACCTCCCAATGTCAAGTAACCCAACGTCTCAGACTGAACTAACTCGTTGGTACACACACGTGTGTGTGTGTGTATACATACATATCGACTAAGTAAAACGACATGTCATCTTTGATTGTGTTGTAACATTTCGTTGATATGGGGTTATGTTAAAAAAATTTTCTTTTTTTACGTATAAGGTCCGGGGGCGTTTTTCGTGGTCTCGTCGAGGTTAACCCGTTCTCCGGGTTAAATTTGATCTCGAAGTCTAGTAAGACTACATGGGACCTACGACTCTTAGTGACGGTGGTCCCTTGAGTCGTGTCCTATGACTCAGTAATAAAGGGAGGGAAACAAAGTAATTTAAATAAACATACACGAAATTACGATAATGGGAAAACTCAAAGACAATCGTAAAATAGGGAGGACTCAAGGAGATCAACATATAGAAAAAGGAAGTCCCACCCCAAGTCCTGTCAAAAGACGAAACCGACTACGAACACCAGGTTCTGAAGGAGGGGGGGAGGTCGAACAAATGACGATGACTGGTGTAGTAGGGGAGCGATGGGAGTTAGTATTGTCTGTCAGGACGGGTGAGGGAGGACTAAATAGGACATAACACAATGGAAGAATGGGAGGGAGTGGAGTGGGGGTGGGGTGGGGGACGAAAAACCGCTAAATTCCTCGACAAAAATAACAAAGACCTCGGTTGTGTAGACAGTATATAAAGCGAGTTTGAATTTTTGTAACCTTTTAGTGACCAATGAACCGTGTTTCACTTCGGACGCGATCTACTGACCGACAAGGACACGATGTGTCATCCAGGAATAATCAAGAGAGAAAATGTATATCATCACAGACATACAGTTAGGGTTGGAGAGTAAAAACATCTGATTCGAAAGAGGTGTTTGTGTTTTAATTTGACACTAATATTAACTCCTTTACTCCCTTGTGTTTCCCACAATTCCCGCCTACCACTTATCTAACCTTTCTTAACCAGACGACAATAACCTTAATATCACTATTACTTTCAGAATGATAAATCTTTATCTTTAGTTCAACTAAATTGGATTTGTTTACTTCCTAAACGACCTTTTCCAGTCTCTCGAGGGTCTTTGTAGTTTGAGTCTCGTGTACGTCCTTGGTTTCCCCGGACCCGTTGGCTAGGAGGACGTCTTTCACCCGTCCCGTCCTCGGACCAGCCCACGACCCACCACAGGGACATTGACCAGTGAAGGTCTAAGTCTCGGAGTCCGTCTCCAAGACTAACTGACTCAAGATAGTACACAGGACACAGGTGAGGAGGGAAGGGGGTCGTCCCTCCCTGGGAGGGAATCTTGGAGGTGTGACCTTCCACTCGGAAGGAGGAGAGGGAGTACCAAGGAGGTTTTATGATTCTTCTAAACCTACAAAACATCGAAATACTGTTTTCAGGTGAGGTTTATACTAAGTATAAGGGGATAAAGGTGACGTTGTCAGGTAGTCAATAACTCCTGTAGACAAAAAAAGTCCGTGACTCGATCTCCGAAGTCAACATCTTAGAGATCAGGAATGGTGTTGGGAGATTTCTTAGATCGTTCTAAATGAAAAAGGGTCCACCACGTCACCCTTTCTGACGGACGGTCACGTCCTCTGCGGTCTCTCCGCCCAAGTTAGGGGTCCAAGGCCTTCTAGGGACCCTTATCCTTTACCGTTGGGTGAGTCATAAGAACGGACCTTTTAAGGTGACCCGTCTCCTCGGACCGTCCGTTGTCAGGTACTCGAGTGTTTCCCAACCTGTACTGCCTCGTACGTACGTGAAATATGTCAACTTTTTTGGCTCGGAACTTCTCCGATTCATTGAAAGAATACCGGTCTGTCCACTACTCCCTACTTGGATCTTACCAGACTGGGGTCTTGACCACCGGACAGGTGAGGTTGTGTGACGACGGAGATACATAATAAAAGTGGGCTTTTAAAAGAAACATAGGGTTCAACCAACACGTTTATCTTGAACAAGACATCCTCGATAATGCAGGAGTAAACTGATTATTTCCCATAATTGTCTCAAGGAAGGTAGACACAGTAAGACACAAAAATATCGACATAAGACTACCGACGGTAAAACGTTACCGTGCTCACAAATTGACTTCTTGTCTAATCCTACTATAACCGCTTTGGTCGTAGTTCATACTGTGGTACAAGAAACCAGAACACATCGGTAGGGGCCTACTAACATGGAGGGGAGGGTTTAGTCTAGGGACCTTAGACAGACCTTTAATTGATGTCCGGACTTAGGAACACCTTCACCGACGCCTTGTATGTTAGAGACGACATCCGAACCTCTATACGATTAGTAGAAAATAAAATATCTCTTAGTTTTCCCGAAAAAGTTTCCTCTTTCACATAAACAAGTGTAGTGAAAGTACACCTGTTTAACTCCCCCCTCAGAATAAATTCATTGGTGAGGACTTCGATAGAGTCCGTATACACCAAAATAGATCTGTGATTTCGAGGAATTGGTGACAAGTCTCGGTATAAGGACTGAAAGCAAACCTCGAGGGTAAACTTTAATGTTGATTGTAGTCCCGTAATTTTTCGTAGGTGAAAGACATACAAAGAGGAAGTACTCCCCAACAAACACTAAGTAAGTTAACACGACATTTACTTGTAAATACTTCGTGGACGAACCCCGATCTTTAACATAGACATAACTCGAGAATGAATGTTTTGTCTGTTCGAGGAGTCGTTCCCCACACCTCCACACTCACTCTCGTCCATCTGTAATTTTGTATTACTTCAACGAACAATTCAACGAAGTCGGCACAGACTACGAAACGTTGGGATACCTGGCATCGGGCGGTCCGAGGAGACAGGTACCCCTAAGAGGTCCGTTCTTATGACCTTACCCAACGGTACGGGAGGAGGTCCCCTAGAAGGGCTGGGCCCCTAACTTGGGTACAGAGAACACAGAGGACGTAACCGTCCGTCCAAGAAATGGTGACCTCGGTGGTCCCTTCGGGTTCGACTATATTTACAGTACAAAACTTACGGATCTCTCATATCATCTTCTTGTGTCTCTTCCCTTAGCGATCTACAAACCCCCATTTAATTTTTTTTTTTTTAGTATCTTCAACGTAAACTCACTCCAACATTAATTTTGTTAAATTGGGACTTGTAATTCACTCTCCAATAAACATCCGACTTCCCGTTTTCAGTCGTACAAAATCTTGTATGTTTCATGTCCTACTCACTTAATATAGCCTCCCCTCATTATTGTCTTACTTTCCTCTTAAAATTTTCCTCGATTTTCTCCGGTACTACACTTATCAGTATATACAGGACGTTTCCCCAAACGTAATACAATTATCCTTTGGTAACTTATAAAAGTGGGTCTCTCCCTATACTAATTTGACATAAACACAAAATAACCTCACATTAACGAAATGTTACAACATAATCAAAAATGACATGTTACCTCACTTAGTCAATATAGTAACAAGTCAGTGAGTCAGTATAGACTGAGAAACACTGGGGTACCTGACGTCGTACGGTCCGAAGAGACAGGAAGTGGTAGACGGTCTCGAACGAGTTTGAATACAGATAACTCAACCACTACGGTGTGTTGGCAGACCAGGAGACGGTTAGGGAAGAGAAGGACGGAAGTCAAAAATGGTCGTAGTCCCAGAAAAGGTCACTCAGACAAGAATCGTAGTCCACCGGTTTCATAACCTCAAAGTCGAAGTCATAGTCAGGAAGGTTACTTATAAGCCCTGACTAAAAGAAATTTTAACTGACCAAACTAGAGAAACGACAGGTTCCCTGAGAGTTCTCAGAAGGGGTTATTGTGTCCAGTTTTCGTAGTTAAGAAACCGTGAGTCGGAAGAAATACCAGGTTGAGAGTGCAGGTATGTACTGATGACCTTTTTGGTATCGAAACTGGTATGCCTGGAAACAACCGTTTCATTACAGAGACGAAAAATTATACGATTCAAACAGTATCGAAAAGAAGGTTCCTCGTTCGTAGAAAATTAAAGTACCGATATGTATATGTATATAGGTGAGGGAACCTGGAGGGAGGAGGGGGTGGGGTGACGACTGATATAAAATCTTTCTGGTAAGACAACTGTCTTACTTTCTCTTGTTCTACCCCTAATCCTCTGAAATGTTCGGTCTAATCTCCATACTAAAATGGTAAACCATTCCCAAATACCTTCTTACTCTTCTGAGTAACAGAAAGTATCAAAGAGAATTTCATATTGTCGGTTTTCCGAGACTATTCTTTTACACATCGTAAAAGTCATCCTTTATTCACACGAATAAAAGAAGATGTCCAGACTTTAGAATTTTTTTTTTTTTTTCTGTCATCCAGTCATATCATATAGAACTGAAAAATCTTATATTTAACGTATATTGCACAGTTTAAAATAGGAGACTGGGTATTTTACCAATCGTTGTCTTAGGAGGCAATACCTATTAATTATTCTATACTTTCTTATGATAAACAATTAACTTTAAAAATGTGATCGGTAAGTGGAGGACCTTCATGAATAAAGGGTAAGTAACGATATGAATTCCTGGTGAAAGTTTGTAGATAGTACATAGTAACTTACTCTACCCTTCTACATCTGACGAAATTCTGTGCAGTTTTACTTATTCACAAAATCATTCGACAAGATAAAGATTATCTTCGGTCACTTTTTTTGTTACTCGATCAGAGGTCACAATTCTACTCTTTTATACTTTTGGTAGGGTCGAATGAGGTGAGTAGTGGTACCAAAGTAGTAGAGAATGTGTCATTTTGTTTGTATCGGTGACTGATGTTGGGAATTACTCGTATACACTGAGACTATTATAAATAGCCCAAATAAACAAACTCCGATTGACTTTACTTTTCTTTTGTCATGTCGCAACCCAGTAATCAGAGAAGACTGCACACGACATTGAGATTCCTTTTGTAATCATTGGATAAAAATCGTTCATGGAAGTAGGTGACTTTGCTATTACCGGGTGCCTTATTAGGAACCCTACCTTTTGTCTTTAAGGGTCTTAATTGGCAAGAACGAGTAGACAAGATACCAGTGTCCTTTAGATAGTCGTGGCAGTAAAGAGTAGTTGTGACTCTTCACAAAATGTAGTCTGGTAATACGTTAGAAGGGGTTGATCTGACGGAAAGTGGAAGTAGATACGATTCGGTTCCAGGAGGGTCGGTTTTCTTTACTTTTTGTAGTGGAGGAGGTCCTTCGGAAAGAAAGGAACCATTTGCAATAGTGAACATGAAATGTAATAAAAGTGAATGTATTAAACAAATAAGATACAAAAAAGGGATTGAGTTTTTACAATGAGTTTTTTGAGTATGTCTTTATTATCCTTACTCTGTAATAAGATCTGCGGTGTCCCCCCACACATACACCCTCAACCGTCTGTCTACTTTTTCAAAGAAAGGACGTCCCCATGTCTGGGTCGTCCTCCCTACTCCGTCTACTTATCCTAGTTTTTCATCAGAAGTCACAACAAAGTCGAGTCACAGATTCTTCCTCCCTCGGGGGCCGGTGGTTCGGGACCATGAGTGACCAACTGTTCTAACACACTTGTACCACACCACCGGTGTCAGGTCCAAGCACCCCACCTTCCTCTCCTCCGGACCCTCCCCAAACCTTTGATCGGTCCCCGTAACCACTAAGTTTCGTCCCGGAAACCTTATTTAGTTTGTCTATACTTAATTTGTCCCCTACAAGAGAGACGTGCTAAAACTATTCAATGGATTAGTGAAACTTCGTATCTGCTACAATATTGATTTACTCTATGACACTTTTCTGAGTAATATAATGGGTCCGATATTCAAGAGTTATTTCCCGTAAATAATAGGAGTAACGATATTAAAATACGAGGAGTCTCTCACACAAGGGGAATAAGAAGTGGGTCACTCCTTAGTGTCATTATTTAATACTTTACAGAGGATTCTGTTTACGGCATATACTTTGCCCAACCCCTCAACCACCCCAAGTCTTCTTTTCTTTGAGATACTAAACACTCCTTCTCTAGTCTCTTCCGAAGTACCTTCTTTCCGGTAAAGTCGACTAAACATTCCCAGTCCATACTAAACTCCTTCGTCACTAGGTCCTCTGTCTGGTAGGTTGACACTGGGGTCACTGTTTACCTCTTATAAAGACGTGGAAAAGGAACCATGAGGTTATACTTAAGGTCCGTAAACAACCTATAAGGTGGCCTTTACCATTCGAAGAATCTCGTCCTTATTACTAAAGTGTAAAATAAAAGAATAGGGGTGTCTCTGCGGTTATTTTTATCTTACTTTTGAAAACAACTAGTGGACCCGAATACACCTACGGTAAGAATATTGACTTTCGAATTAGTATGTGAATTTTTTGTCTTTTCCTTCGAACCACTTTCGACCCCACCTAGGTCCCTCGTCCTACGTCGGGACAAAAAGATCTACCAAATTAAACACACTCGAGGTAGAGATGAGGGACTTCTCGGACCATACACATTATCTTAGTACCACGGAACCCAAACAAGTAAAAAACCATTAAAGAGTAAGTAACCATTTAATAAAATAAACATTTTAAAGGTTGTACAAAAGTCGATACGTTTCTCCGTTGGAATACTTCAACAAATCAAACTTGTACTAGTCTTCATAATTTTCGGGTTCTCGTGGTACCTAGTGTACCAACCCGAATCTCACTCTCGTTCAGGGTCCCTTTCCTTCCCCCTGAATGACGGAGTAATGGTAAAGGGAACTCCTCTGAGAGGAAAATCCCAATAGTCCAAATCCCCAAGTAAAACGATTTTCTTCAACACGAAAGGAACTCCCCTAGAAAATATCTTCCCTTATTCGATGACTCTCTTATTATAGTGTTTTTCCATAAAGTTGTTTTGATTAACATAAACATGTCGTGGGACAAAAAGTATAAGGTGTACATTCACTACACTATAAACGGAAAGAAACAGATTGTATGAAGTGAGTCTACCTGAGAGATCCAGGTAGGCGCAACGACGTTCACCTCGATCGTCGTTCTTAAAACAAGAAAAACGCTGACACATTATAAGGGAATATATTCATGACGTAGAAGAAATGAGTAAGGAGACAACTTCCCGGAAATCCAGCGAAGGTGCAGGACCGATACCATTTGACACGACGTCACTTGTAACACCACGTACATAGAAAAACTTAATACTAAAAGAGACTTACATACAGAGTTTTGTCTATATCTCAGTGTCTACATCTTTTGTTTGAATACCATTGACACCCTCCCTATTTAACCCTCTAATCCTAACTGTATTTATGTGACGACATATGTTTCATCTATTGATGACTTCTGGATGACATATCGTGTCCCTTGAGGTGAGACGTTACAAGATATAGTCTTTTCTTAGATTTTTTCCCACGTACATACACATACGTATTGACTAAGTGAAATGACTTGTCGACTTTGAAACATTCAGTCGATATAAGGTTATTTATTAAAAATTTTTTGAACTTTATTATTTATTTTAATACGTTGGGGGTTTGATTAAAATATGATATGATATATTGATGGTCTGGTGGACTGGACGGAGAACTCTTTGAACATACGTCCAGTCCTTCGTTGTCAATCTTGACCTGTACCTTGTTGTCGGACCAAGGTTTATCCTTTTCCTCATGTAATTCCGACATATAACAGTGTGACGAATAAATTGAATATACGCCTCATGTAGTACTCTTTGCGACCCGACCTCCTTCGTATTCGACCTTAGTTCTAACGGGCCTCTTTATAGTTAGTGGAGTCTAACTGTGGTGGAAATACCGTCTTTCACTTCTTCTTGATTTCTCAGAGAACTATTTTCACTTTCTTCTCTCACTTTTTCAACCGAAGTTCGAGTTTCAAGTCTTTTGCTTCTAGTACCGTAGACCAGGGTAGTGAAGTACCCTTTATCTACCCCTTTGTCACCTTTGTCACAGTCTGAAATAAAAACCCCCGAGTTTTTAGTGATGTCTACCACTGACGTCGGTACTTTAATTTTCTGCGAATGTGGAACCTTCCTTTTAATACTGGCTGGATCTATCGTATAATTTTTCGTCTCTGTAATGAAACAGTTGTTTCCAGGCAGATCAATTCCGATACCAAAAAGGTCACCAGTACATACCTACACTCTCGACCTGACATTTCTTTCGACTCACGACTTCTTAACTACGAAAACTTGACACCACAACCTATTCTAAGAACTCTCAGGGAACCTGATGTTCCTCTAAGTTGGTCAGGTAGGATTTCCTCTAGTCAGGACCCACAAGTAACAATCCTAACTACAACTTCGACTTTGAGGTTATGAAACCGGTGGACTGTGTTTCTCGACTGAGTAAACTTTTCCGGGACTACGACCCTCTCTAACTCCCGTCCTCCTCTTCCCCTACTGTCTCCTACTCTACCAACCTACCGTAGTGGCTGAGTTACCTGTACCCAGACCCACCTGAGGTCCTCAACCACTATCTGTCCCTCCGGATGTACGACGTCAAGTACCCCAATGTTTCTCAGCCTGTGCTGACTCACTGACTTAACTTGACTTGACTATATTGATCTATCCAGGTTTTTATATCTATGATTACAACTCCTATTATTACTACGATTTCTTTATTTATACACAAATTTTTATACGAAATTTATATATAAGGTGTACGAAAAATATCTCTTTTCACTTTCTGACTCAAAAAGAGATATTTTCTTAAAGAGATAAAGAGTTCTTATTTTATTTTTAGAGGGTATTCAAATAGTAAGAATCGTAATAAAATACACGGGAATAAAATATCTATCTATCAAAATTTTTCGTCTTCTTACGACTTATAGGACGAAATGTTGGCTTTAAAAAAAAGGTTAACTATACACTGGAATAGGTATTCATACACAAATCGTGTCATAATTTAAAAAAATCTAAAATTCAAAGGAGGAGTCATATGTAAGAGTGAAGCGGAAGTCATAGACTAACCAAACCTCATACCTGACTCCAACCTCCCAAATGAAGGTGAAGAACTCAGGACTCTAACCTACTTTTCTCGGTGAATGGGAATCAACCAAATTTAGACAGACACAAAGATGGAAGTCGGTATACTAGTCATATTATTACCCTTACTTTGTTAAACTCGGCTATTCGCTATTACCTATGGTTCTGTTCGTCTATAGTTTTCCCGGAACGAAAGAAACCTACCCCTCATTTCACCACTTCGCACTTCGAGGGAGTCAGTAAGACACTAGTACCTCCCTTTAGGGACTGGACGACCTCTTTCCGAAGGAGGATACCCGACTACCCTACCCGTTGTCGACGAAAAGCAGACAAGACTTCTCCGTAGGGTCCTTCCTCACCCGGTCTCTCCGGAACATACCTTCTCAAGGGCAATAGCACCCTTCCCGAAACCGAGACCTCGGTCGTCGTGTCCGTATCAGTGTGAATAACCGTCAAAATGGATCTTTTCACGACAGATGGATGTTGTCCCCTTTCTGTCATGGGTGTTCAACGTTCTTAAGGGGTCACATAAGGTTTCGTTCTCACAACACTCTACACCCACAACACTCTATTTGTCTGTCGTTCTTATTTCTCCTCAGTCCCCCTGTCTCTCTTTCACTCCCTCTGTCCCCTGTCTTTCTCCTCAGTCTCAGACCCCTATAACAATTTTACGTCTAAGCTTAAGGTCCCGAGAGTCTACTCCGGACACAAAACCGGAAGGATCGGGGATGGAGGACCACTACAACTAGACGACCAAACACCTGGTGAACCTATCGGTCTAAAATCCAGGGTTTACTTCGACCTAGAGTAGTGGGAATGAAAGTGACGGATCCTCGGGAGGAATGGTGGGTACTGTACCGTGAGGACCTACACAAGTCATAAGATACACGAGACGAACGAGTGTCGTATCTCCTGTTTCGACTTGCTTGGTACTATCCGTTTCCTCTATCGGGCAGTGGAGACGAATAGGACACATCGAATTAACCTTTGAGGGAACGGTGACCTCGACTCGACCTAGTCTTTCGTGACCACCTTAGTCCCGGTTCCCGAAGACCGCTCCCCTCCATCCCTTACTTTCCGAGAACCACAGCGGTGAAGAGTAGTAATAACCTACAAGTGCAGAGTGACGTGTCCTTTGTCAAAGTAGACGTCAAAGGAAGTACTCAAGTCCCTCTAGTTTAGTGAGGGGCCGTCTTCCGTCCATTCTTCCATTGAACAAAGGGTAACCGTTCTCAAAGTGGGCACCGGGCTTAGGTTAGCGTGCTAAGACGTGTAACCTCTAGGTTAACTTCTCGTTGTCTAAACCTCAGTCTTCTCGATTTACAGTGTGTCTCAAAGGTTTACTGGACAAGTACAGGAACTTGATCTTTGGATCGGAAGGACTCTGGTCTCAAAAGTAGATATTTTTTCTCTGATAGTTTATCGTATTCGAAAGATTGTTGGAGTGATACTTCTACTTCACTTTTTTTATATTCGCTCTTGAATCTTTTTGTTTTGTAATACTTTAATATTTCCTAATATCTCTGTTCCCAAGATGCCGTCGAGTCGATGGGTTAACGGCCCGATATCTTAATACAGGATCTGAGATTTTAGGGTAATCCGTCCTAGATTCATTTGGGTTCCTTCCTGTTTCGTCTCTCTTTCTACGTATTCGAGAGTCCTTTAGACAGGACACGGATGGAGAAAGTGTACCACATCAGTGAGGACGACGGTTCCAACCCAATAATCAGTCCCTGTCGGTTCCGGTCTGAGGTTTACCACACTCATACGTAAATCGAATTTCCATTTCTGTAGATGGACGAAATTGTTCCGTGTAAGCTTATTCTCTTACCTCAGGACAAAGGAGGAATAGTGACTATGATTTTACTTTTGTGGGGGAGGAGGGTTTAGGCTACATTCCTCCCTTTTCTTGTTTCTTTCATAAGTGCCGGGTTAAGAGGACTTCTCAATGTGGGTGAGACCTTTGGACGGTCGAAGGATGGTAATAAGAAAATTCGAGGAACTGAACTTAATTGTTTGAGATACGGGAACAAATCTTCTCTAACCACGTGTTCGGGACATATCCGAAGAACTACATAATCCTTCTTCGTCTTTATCGAGTCTTTGGCACCTGGTATGCCTCGTCTAGTCCCTCCCCGGGTCTCCTCCCGTGTCTTCCATCCGTGACCAACACTCACAAGGACACGAAGTCAGGTGGTCCAGGGAGGTAGTCTTCTACAAGGATACTTTGACTCATAGGACTTTCACTTCCCGTGTGGGTTAGTCGACCCTTTTCGTTGCTACTCTTTCAGTTTCTTAATCGAGGCAAACGAGTTTCTTTCTAAGAAGAGAAATCGGTAACCTTCGACGGTTTTGCAATAGAAGACCACAAGGAAAGAAGTTGTGAGTTATTCGTTTAATTGTGGGATATGTGTATAACGGAAAGAGAATGGAGGAGGAGGTAGTGTCGGGAGTCGTAAGATACAAAATAAAACAAAAGAAGTCAAAAGAGAAAAAGTAGTAGTGTCACTTTCAAAGTACTTTCAGACGAAAGAAACAAAGGATAATATAAGGGAGGTGAATCGTACCGGACTTTTATTATCTATGGGTTATTTATAGGGACTTACTTACTGTGGGACCATGGCTACAGGTACTTGCGACGGAAGTGAAAGAGCAAAATCTAATCAGAACACGAAAAAGGAGTAGGAAGAATGGAAGAAGTTATAAAAGAAAGCGGACAAGTCGGTAGGAGTAGTAGTGGTCGTGTCATTCGTAGTGAAAGACAAACACCTTTTAAACTTCTGGACACCGAGAGGTACCGATTCGGAGGACCGCTAATAAGTAGCCCGTGTCCCTCGACTTGAATGTGAAATTCAACTTGTAAAGGGTCGGAGGAAGTCCGTCCGACGAAGGAAGCGCTGTGGGTGAAAAGTCCCTCGCAAAGAGAGGTCCCACAAATCTTCACCGATCCAATCAATCCATGTTCTTTTTCAGTATTTTAGCGAAAGGACCACTACCGTATTTAGTCTTCGTTTACCATACGACGAGAAGATTGAGGGACTTAATGTATCACTAAAGATTCACCGTTCTTTGTTTAAAGGGATCATATTCGTTAAAGCGGTGTCCGTCCTTTCATAGAAACCTTTTACAGACTGTATATCATTTGTACGTGTAAAAATCTTACTTACACACCTACTTTAGGGGACGGACGAAGAAAAAAGGGAGGATACAACCACCGAGCTTGTACCCCTAAACACCATCTCAATTGATGTACAGGTATGAAAAAAAGAGGTTTCGGGTCGACAGGGGTATATCGGAGACAGAAGGACATGTATTTCGTAAGGGACACGTAGACCTCTGAGTCTCTTTCCTGGGGCGGTCAGACGTGTACTTTAAACGTCACGATGTACCGACGTGGACACCCGACACACTAGACCTTATATAAACGCAAAGGGCCAGTGTGAACCTCGTCACTCTAAACTGGAAATCTTACGTCACCAAACAACTCTCGGATAGGAAGCAAGAAAAATTTAGTATATGTGTAACGTTCTCAGTCTGTGGAGACGGATGACTTTCGACTTCCTTACGCGGAGCTTCGGTTCAGATCTGTCTTAAGGTTCCGTCCCCTCAGTCACCTGTTCCTTTAGTGGTGTCCCAGGTACGGTTGAAAGACAGGACGTTGAAATAAAAACATAAAGACCTAAACTCGGTTTTTCCTCCGGAGACCACGGTTCTTACTGGTATTGTTCACCCAACCCCAAAGGTGACCTCCGATTAAATTTACAAGATGGAAGGAAGTCGAGGAGAAAATTTCACGCAATATAAAGGACTCCGTTGGGGTTCTAAAAGGTCCGGAGACCAAACGACTCCCTTCCTCGTTTCCCTCCGGTTCGTTACGAGGTAGTAAAGAATCAAGTATCGGTGGACATTAGTTAGTAGTCTACTTACCCCTAAATGTTTTTGTTAACTTAATCCTTTTCTGATTAGGGTTGACAGTTCCACTACTCATTTGACGTCTTGGTTTCACTTCCTCTGTCCGCGTTAGAAAGGCGGAACGAGTCACGTCTACGGGCTAAGTCGCCTTGGCGAGTTCCGACACGGTCGGACTCGGCGTTCCGACCATGGGGTAATTTTAGACCGTGGGGATTGGGAGTACACCAAGTCTTGGAAATAGAATCTGACGGGTAGAGGCGGGTAAAGTTTTAGGTACAGGACTTCCGTTACAAGAGGGTCACAGACTGAGAAGAATAAATAAGAGAGGGTGAAAAGGGGAGTCGGGTGTGTAGGTTGGTCCGGACGACTGACCTGAATTAACAAGTAAGTGTGGTTGGACGTGACGATTTCGTGACCAGGTCAGGACGAGAGTGGTAGAGAATGGACCGGGTAACGTACGAGACACGAGTGGACGAATGTTAGTGCAAGAGTTAGGGGCGGGGTGAGTTGGGGTAAGGGGTTCAACGTGACACCCAGATGGCACACGTAGACCGGAACGGGAAAAGTCGGATTGAAAGATTAAAAACTAGTGTGGTCTCTCAAATGCCAAATAGCTGAGAGGACCTAGTACTAGACGGAACTACGAACGAAACAGGTGAAGGACTTGTAGGGATTGAACGAAAGGCAGTAAATCAAGAGTCCCTAACGTGTTCCAACGTACAAGATCTTCAGATGAGTGTCCGTAGTGGAACCCGGTTTATAGGAAAGAGGGAGACGAGTATTGAAGGGCACATTAAAACTCTGACAAACTACTGTAGAGGAGGATGTGAGAGCCGAGGATCTGTCACCCTGCCATGGATGTTGCAGACCGGGTTGTAGATTTTGTGTCGTCCAGGACCTCTTAAGAAATAACCCGACTTTACTAATCGGAGTGAAAGACGAGTCCGGGTAAAGGAACCCTGACTAGGGTACTGAACAAAATAAAGGACGGGACTGTTCCCACGTCTGACAGAAGACCACTACGACAACGACCACAAACCACACACTAGACTGAGACTCCCCTGGAGATCAACGGGACTCTAGGTCGGGAGTGGAATGTCAACGGAAAGACGTCAAGATTCTTTCGAAAAGTAACTCCTTAATTAAGGGCTTTCTGAAGCTTTGATCCTGATCACTCGACTCATATATTAGTGGAATTTAATTTTTTAGTATGGTCTTATTTCTACCTCTTTACATCCCGATGTACCTTCTCCAGTGTCGAGGTATCTAAGTTTCCCGACCCTGAGATTAGACCTTTACAATCATCAGGATCATGAGTGAACCATACTTTGGTCACCCAAAAAAATAATAACGAACAAAAAACGGGACACGATATGTCATCCAGGAGTAATCGATAGACAAAATATATATCGTCACATACAGTTACGTTGGAGGTTTAAATAAAGAAGGGGGAAAAGGGGGAACCATTGGAATCCAAATAAAAGATACAGATACTGAGATAAAGACAAACCCCCGTATATGAACTTTTTTCAGTATTAAGTTTTTATATACACGTGGGGTTATAAGTAACGTTGTGATAAATGTTTTCGGTCCTGTACCTTCGTTGGATTTACGGGTGACTGTCTACTTCCCTGTTTCTTCTACACCATATGTATGCGTGTGTGTATGTGTTCCCTTACAATCAATCGGCGTCTTTTCATTTATTACGATAAACGTCGTTATAGCAACCTGAATCTCTAGTGGTATGACTCACTTCGTTTAGTCTCCTTCTTTCTGTTCATAGTACACTATAGTGAATATATACCTTATGTTTTTTTTTTCATGTTTACTTGAATAAATGTTCTATCCTTAGACACAAAATAAAAAGATTTAAGACCGACGCATAGTCGTATTGGATACCTTGAAATTTTTTTTGGCTATGGGTCCATGTTAAGGCTTCTAAGACTAAATCAAGTAGACCCATCTTAGAAGATCTTTCGGGGGACCCAAAAACTCATAGGTGTCAACTCTACCCTACCAAATGTCTCTCAAAGAAGGGTAGTCCAAGAAATCGGTCTCACTTTGACCAGACAACACCTAACGTGTTTTCAAGTCCGCTAGGGAGAAATCGTGTTGAAGTTGACTACAAGGTTGAACTTTAAAGTGGCACACTCCTTAAATAACTCTCCTTTTGTGACACTTTCCTAGTATAAATATAAAACATTGTCAATTAAATTCGTGATTACCCGTGACCGTGTACATTGATATATGGGTTTCGTTTATATTGTGCAATACACGTAGGGAGGCGTCTTACGTCCCACTGTCCGTAATAACGTGACACTGGCCGACTTCACCGTAGGGAAATTGAACCGACGTATAAACCCCTTTCGGACCTCTGACCGGAAGTAGTTCAATCCAACCTTCCGTAGAAATTCTCACTCCCTCGACCGACTTTCTGTGTCCTGTGACAGTACCGAGTGTCGAGTGGGAAGGAAACAGGGAGACGGGGAGGAAGGAAACAGGGAGACGGGGAGGAAGGAAAGAGGAAAGAAAGAAAGAGAAAGAGGAAGAAAGAGCGAAAGAGGGAACGGAAGAAAGTAAATAGACTTCGTTCTACTTGTAGTACATATAGTTGGGAACCGTGATATCGAATTTGAATTTTTAAAAAGAGGAACGACAAAAAGTCGATGAAGTTCGGACGATTCAACGTCAATGTTCAAGTCTTAAGACACGACGTAAGGGAACCCGGGGTCTTCTCGTAGGTGGAACTCTTCCTTCATCGGATCGTCTCCCATTCACTTCCACAAACTATGAACCATAAGTGGGTCCTCTGTCGTCTAACGTACTGAATCACTAACGTCTCGTTAATCTTATCACGAAACTTAGGTCACTCGAAATCTATTTACAGACAATTTGTCTCGTTTTATTTACATCACCTTTCGACGATAAAAACGAAGGGATACAGTGAGGTAAACCCAAAGTAAACCGGAAGGAAGGGGTTAGTCACTTTAAGTTCACCCTGGTCTTTAGGGTTTCGGAGGAAGAGGTCAGAAAGGACGTCTCTCGTTCCGAAGGTCCTAGTCCCGACATCATTTTGGAAATACCCCCGGAAAAGTCGTAAAAACAAAAGTCACTGGGGAAGGAGGTGTCTTTTACTATTTTTAATGTCAAATACTGACGAAAGCATATTCACTTCACTTTCAACGAGTCAACACAGACTGAGAAACACTGGTGGTATCTGACATGTCAGGTACCTCAAGAGGTCCGGTCTTATGACGTCACCCATCGGTAAGGGAAGAGGTCCCCTAGAAGGGTTGGGTCCCTAGCTTGGGTCCAGAGGGTGTAACGTCCGCCTAATAAATGGTCGACTCGGTAGTCCCTTCGACAGTCCCTTCGAAAACATATTTCTACCTATATTATGTTCAACATAAGTAATAATAATATAATACAAAAAGAAGACTAATTTTTTTTACATTTTGTGAAAACACCGAGGATTTTCATAGTTCTCGGGATTCGTGACACGGAACATCTATTCAACTTGAACAGGAGACCAGAGTATCATTTCCGTAAATGAAACTGTCAAGAAAAGGAGAGATCCTGTTATACCCTCACAAAACAAAACAAAAACTTAAAACCCTCTTCCGTCTAAAGTACCTCTTTAACATTCAGTTTAAGTTTCGTCGAGTTTAAGACTTCATAGTAATACAGACACACACGGATACTTAAAGACTAATATGAAGTGTGTATGTGTGTACTAACCAGAGACTACCTTCCTCAAACGTTAGACCAACTATCCAGGAATTGAATAGGTGTAGGGTTTGTAAAAGGATACTTCTAGGTCTGTCATTTACGGTAAGATCAGGATACGATAATATCAATACCAGGAAACTGACATTCGTTGATGGAATTTGAGACGAATTGAATCCAAATTTTTTTTCGTCAAATAACCTTTCAATGACCTCTTAAGAGTCTTAATTCCTTTTTGAAGTATAGTAAAAAATTTTCTACAATACGATGAACCACAAAGTTTTCGGTCCCACTCGTTTGACCCGATTCAATTTTACACTTTCCTTCGGTAACCTACCTAAACTCCTCCCTTCATCACTTTCACGAGACTCAATGTAAACGTACGTGCGGACGTCGACGACACGCCGGTCACCTAACATCTGCACACGCCACTCTAATCCTTTCAAATCCTCTGTGTAAAACCACCGGTGTACTCCTTACTACCCCAACACGTTAGTAGTCACCCTTTACAGGTACGTCTCTCGATTCCTACCTCCGTCTCGTCTAAAAGTTCTGACTCTTTCCTTTTTTCCATAGGTTTAAGGAGGATCTCCAAGGATACGAAAACTGTACTGTTTGACCAGTTGTCAATACGATGGATGGTTATTTTTTCTGGTTTTTTGTCTAATTTTTTTTTTTGACCTGTTCTTGGTATAAACTCTTACCATAGTTTTAATAACACCACCGTTAAACTCCAGGGTCATATAAAGGTATACCCTCGCTGTCCAGTTCTCCTCTATATGCTTAGACCTCAAAGTCCTTTTCAGGTCCCTCCAGAGAAAAGTTGAAGACACGTCTACTATAAATTCCACTACCTAGACTTACTTAAAAGATTCAATATCTATCATCTTCATCCGGTTCTACCTCAAGAGTCCACTCGGGTGAGTGTACATTTCAAAGGAGTTCTCTCCGTCCATCTCCCTTTCAACTTCGTTCTATCACCCGTACCACAGGGTCGTTGAGTCCCTTTTACGTAGTTTGGACGTCTCTTCATTTCGGTCCTCTCTCTCTCCGACGGATCGGAGTAAACCCACTGGAACTGGTTCCGTCTGACTTCTCACACCACCTTTATCTCCAGAATGATCTTACTCGACAAAGACAGAAGTAAGATGGATCTTGTTACCCCTCGTCTCTTACCCATAATTGACCTCCCCACAAACATACGACTACCGTCACTAGGTCCTCTTTCCCTTTAACACTGCTAAATCGTTCTGACCTTGGTTTAGAAACTTCTCTAATCTCCCGTCCTCTAAGTTCACATATTAGACTTGTTAATGGTAAATTACCCTTTCCCTTGAAGTGGGAATAGTCTCTGTCTCCCACCTCTTATCCATCCAGTCGTCTATGTCCACCCTTCCCTACTTTTTCGAGGACCGATTAACAAAAAAGTTATTACTCCGTTCAAGTAGTTGGTTCCCACCCGCACTAGTACTACAGTTACATACTCCTATCTGCCCATCCTTCCTCAGCAAACCCGTTTAAATTTTTACTTGTACTTTTTCTTTATGTACATCCCACCGGACCGAGATGACTCACAGGTAGACTAAATAGTTGTACTTTATATACTCTAATCAGTACTACGACCTCAAAACAGATCGTTACAAATCAACGTGACTTTATCATCGACACCGACGATAATAATTATTATCATGATCAACTATATATAACTTACGAATTATACACAGTCTGTGAAAAATTTTTGTGAAATGTTCACGAAGGAAATACTACATACATGATAATGATATCCGTGTCTCTCCAATTCATTTAACAAGTTTCAGTGTGTCGTTCATCCCCGACCTCAGGTAGTGTCTAGGTTCCTTAATCTGAGGTTTCTGGTGTATTAAGTGTGTAGTACTTCGACAATGATCCTTTTTGCCCCGTACCACATATTTCGTCGATCGTGTCAGGGGACGGGTATCCTTTTGGTCGTAATCTCTTATACTAGATAAGGTATCTTAAAACCATCAAAGATTTTTCGACTTTATACACTTAAGACTCGGATTTATATATTTACGACCACGGGTCGACGAGACGAGGGAGGGTAGGGTCGATTAGACTAAGACGACGTCGACGACGACGATTCAGCGAAGTCAGCACAGGCTGAGACACGCTGGGGTGGTCCGAGGGGACAGGGACCCTAAGAGGTCCGTTCTGATGATTTAAGACAGCAAACTAACGACTCTGACACAGAGGCACCCTCCAGTGGTCCACCGCGGTGGTTTCTTGTTCAGAAACTGAATGGAAGTCTACGTCCACCCGGGTCTACGTCCGCCAATGGAACTATTGGTTTTCTTCACAACAACATTCATTTCCTTATCTATCTATCTCTCTCCCTACCTCAACGTATATAAACCCGGTCGTTTATTTTGTCTCACACACATAGGTGTCTTTGACAATACCCTATCTGTCCGTTGTCCCGGTTACGTTTAAAGAACCCGAACGTTCGATTTATTACTCTGTCTTTAGAACGGATAAGAAAGTTTCGGTTCGATGTGAGGTTTTGACAAATTAAGTGTCCAGTCTGTTGTAAAGTTTGTCACCGTACCTACGCAGGAATAAAGGAAGTGCACGGCGGTCGTGCCCATTGACTGGGCGTCTCAACATTGAGTCCTTCAGGGCGTGAGGACGGGGGTGGAAGTCAGGGCGGGTCGGAGAGTAAACTATCGGTAGAGACCTCGACGGTTAAGGAAGGTTCCAGTTGTTTACTTTTGTAGATCACAAGGTTCCTCACAACGGAGTAGTCCTCTAATAAGACCCGTAGAAGGAAACACGTCATGGACGTAAGGTCAGTAAAGAGAGACTTACCGTTGTCGGTCGGTGTCTTTGTCGGGACGTACGAAAAGAATAGAGATAAAGGGAGGTTTGTCACTACATTACTCTAACTTTAGAGACGTACAAATGACATAGTAGTGGTTATCGAGTTACTGAGATACTACAAGACCTTTTTCCATATGTATGTTAATTTTATATTCATTTTTTTTTTTAAAAAAAAATTGGGTTTTTTGAGGGTGGGACGGTGTAATAGTACCAGACACCCATGTAAAAGGTTCAAGCGGGAGGGGGTTGGGACCGGTAGAAGTACGGAAGGATAACAAAGGACCTAGTGGGGTGATCCCGGTATACATAGACGAACATCGGTCACGTTGACTTGAGGGGTTTGTGTCTAAGGGTACTTTTGACTTGTTTTCTCCTCCCTCTCCGTCTCGTACAATTTACAGAGTAATCCGGAAGACAGACTAAGAGTAATCTAAGCGACTGACGAAGAGTAATCCGGGTAACGGAGTTGAAGAAAGTCCGAGACTTATACATCCGGTCACGAATAACAGTACCAACCAGCTCTTCTAGGTAAAGTAAATAAGTATTTAACTTACACCGAAGACTTTTCAGGGTCTGTTACAGAAAACCGTTTAAATTCTGTCCGAATGACAAGAAACGATAAAAAAAAAAAAAAAAAAAAAACTCGTTAGGCTTCGTCCCACCCGTCTTCTTTATTAAATTTTCTGGGTCGCGCTTTTGAAGTTTGGGACCACGTCTTGACCCCGTGTCCCTCCATTAAGAACGTCGGTTCTCCGACCGGACTACACGTCTGTAGTCATTGCCCACTGTAGTACCCGTTTCAGTGTTTATGGTGACCCAAGTCTTTCATTGGTAACACCTATATTGCTCTACGGGTCGCCCGTCCGACACCTTCTCCCATCGACAGTCTCGTGTAGTCACTCGACGTTCAATCAGAAGGGACTGGAGACCCCTACAAACGGGTAACACAACTTAATTCTCGGCCTATTAATGTGTCTTTCAGTGGTGCGTCAACTCATAAAGTGTTCAATGCACACATCGCGTAACGGGAACACTTTTCTTTAGTGAACGTAGAGTTACACGAAGACTTATATTTAGTTCACGAACTAGAACTTTGACTCGTCTTGGGTCATCCCCGAGGACCTGAACTTCTTGGAAAGACGAGTCGGAGGTACTGGAAGGGACTCAAGGTTTTCCTCCTAATCTTGTCAACGATTAGGTCCTTCCCTTCTGAGACGTCTCAGGACCCTCCTCATCGTTTCTTTGTTATCATGTCGGGACCCCGTCCCAGGACCAAGGTGGAGTTCCTAATGAGTATTGTTCTGGAAATTCGGGAAAATAACTTAATTTTTAGGTTGTTTACCTTGAAGGGGTCACCGTGTCACCTATTCTTAGGCGGACGGCTCCGTCCTCTGTACCCAAGTCAAGGACCAGGTCCTTCTAAAGTGTACGACGTCTCCTTGATTCTGGCTCTCGACGTTTAGGACTACGGGTATGCCCACGGATCTCGGACTCGTGGTGGTGTTTCGCATCGGGGACGAGTGGAATTGATCTCTTTCGAGAACTTTTTCGTTACTTCTGAGTCGGCTTCTTTTTTTTTTTTTTCTTAGACAGAAGGTCACGTCCCCTGTGTCCAAGTTAGGGACCAATCCCTTGATTCCTTTTTTTAGCTTGTTTACCTTCGACAGTCGTAAGAGGTGGTCTCTTCTTGAGGACTCCGGTCTGATCTCCTTGGTCTCTTCGAGTGGTCTTCTAATGTCTCAGTTCGCTCAGTTCAGTTCGCTTCAGCGAGTTAGTACAGGTTGAGAAACACTGGGGCACCCGACCTCGGGTGGTCCGAGGAGACAGGTACCCTAAGAGGTCCGCTCTTATGACCTCACCCAACGGTAAAGGAAGAGGTCCCCTAGAAGGGCTGGGTCCCTAGCTTGGACCCAGAGGGTGTAACGTCCGTCTGCGCAATAGGAGACTCGGTGGTTTCTACCTTCTAATGTCTTCACTCTAATTTCCTCCCGTCCGGGACGTGTATGAGATCAGAATAGTCGTTGGGGTGGAACTTGGAACGGTATTTTGAGGAAGGGTCTGAGGTGACCCAACCCTGTTCTCAAAAACCCTCACCCTCTGGTGACACAGGAAGAAACGGACCGTTTCGTTATTATTGTTAAGAAAATATTTCTTATTATAATTGATTATTATTTTATCTCAATTAAAATAACCTCAAGGGACCACCGAGTCTACCATTTCTTAGACGAGCGTTAAGTCCTCTGGACCTAAGTTAGGGACCCAGACCTTCTAAGGGACCTCCTCCTTTACCGTTGGGTGAGGTTATAAGAACGGACCTTTTTAAGTCGTCTCCTCGGACCACACGATGTCAGGCACCTCAGTGTCTCAGACTGTGCTTACTCACTGAAAGTGAAGTGAAGTGATTATTTTACTTATTATTAAGAAAAGATGAAGTGGGTTTCGAGACAGAGGTCCTAAACTAAACCGTTGTCCCATGTCTCCGACTCGATAGAAGGTGACCTTTCTTTCGAGGGTTCTATACCGTTCGACCCTTATGTTGAATGTCTACTGTTCTACACACACTATAGTCGCCTGAACCGGAACTACCGGGGTATTTTGAGTACAGAGGTCACCCTCTCTGTCTTTAACTACTTGTAAAAGAGGTTTTCACCATTTGTTTACGCAAGAGACACAAGAGAGACTAGAACAAAAGACAGAACTACAAACTTAAAGAGTAAGCCACTCGTACTATACCAGGGTTCTACCAAAACTCAGTAGACCATGGAGTTTAGTCTCTTTACTATAAGGATTCCTTAATGAATTTTTGTAAAAAAAAAGATAACCTCATATCAACTAAATGTTACAACACAATCAAAGACGACATGTTGTCTCATCTAGTCAATATGCACATGTATAGGTGAGAAAATCTAAGAAAAGGGTATATCCAGTAATGTCTCATAACTCATCTCAAGGGACACGATATGTCATCAAAAAATAATAAATAGATAAAATGTATGACTTCCCACATATACAGACAGGGTAAGAGGGTTGAATAAGAAGGGTGAGATATAGGGGACCATTGACATTCAAATAAAAGATGTAGACATTGAGATAACTGAGATGAAGAAAAGTTTCAAGTAACCATGGAAAAAAAAAAAAAAGTCAGATCCTTAATGGAAAAGGGGAGACCTGTCAGTTCAAGTTTCCTCCATTGGAAATCTTTCATTTGTGAAAGGGGAATTGACTTACACACTACACTTACAATCGATCTCTAGAGATCTCCTTTCAGTCTGATGGGTTCTCTCTGTAAGTACTTTAATTTAATAGTGGGATTTTAACCTGTGGAAAAAAGACGGGGGACCGAGGTTCATCTCCCGTCTCGTCTCCCGTCTCTGCTCCACGGAGACATACTTTGGAACAGGGTCAGTCCTTCACTTCGCCCATAAGGGATTCCTCCCTCCGCCCGCTACTGAGTCACTCCTCCGTCGCCCACACCAAGGAAGGTCTGTTCGAGGTCGACGAGGTATTCGGCCTTTCTGTACCAGTGAAGAGGAAACACCCAAAACGGGCTTAAACGTTACAGGGTAAAAACTCTATTTTGACCTTAGGACAAAAATAGGATACGGTATACTTCTTAAAGGTAGAGTCCTGTACCGGTATAGTTACTTCAATGTATCAAAATTCCAATAAATAACGGAAACCTAGTTTCATACACCGGTCAACATCTCCTGGATGTACCTCAAATCTCTTATCTTTAAAGACGATACTTTCCCGTACCGGTAAGGTTTCTACGAAGAAACTTTCAAAAAAAAAAAAAAAGAAAAAAGGAGGAGGAGGTTGTAACTGAAGATTTACTCATAGTCGTAGGAGTCACTCGGTGAGAGTAGAACGACATTCGTGAGAACGAAACCTCCTAAACTGAAGACTCGTAAAATCCCTTAGACATAGGGTCTGACACGAGTAAGTGTTGTAAGGGTTTGTTTTTTAACAAAAAGAGAGTTGACCGAGTTACATAGTACTTCAGGAAGATTCTACCGTCCAGAGACACGTAATTACAGACTTTCTCTCTAAGAATAACCACAGTACTAACACCCCCACTGCATTTTTAAAACCGAGGTTTCGAGAAATCGTTTTTAGGGTCAAGTCTCTGCCCGATCTTGTTACCCGACTTTTACTAGAACCGGAAAGTTTCACGAAATAGGATAGGTTTCAAGGTCAAACTCTTGAACTAGAGGGTCTTTCATAAAGAAAATAACGGTTGGTGTCTCTTAGTGACTGTTTTGATTAATTTCTTAAACTTGGAGTAAAACAGAAAGCAATCGACTGGGAGTTGGTCCCCGACCTGAGTTTTGTTTCTGCGAGACTTGGTTGTTCTATATCTTACACTCCGAGAGTGGTCCCATTTCTCCCGACGTGCGAGAGTAAGAGACGAATCTTTCTCGATAAACTCACGTTTTATGGAGTAGAAAGGTGGGACGGGTGAAAAAAATGTTACCTTTTGCGTAACCCAACGGTAGTCTTTGTTATTTCAAACTTCAAGGATTTTCAGTAAGTGAATAACCTGACCTGAAAGGTGGTAAAAAAACTGAAGGTCCTCGGTCCAGTTCTGTCACTCAAGAGTACCTTTTAATTCGTGAAAATGTTTCCACGAATTTCTTATACGAACAAAGTCCAAAGTCTAAGAGTTCCCCTACTATCACCCAGAAACTAAGGTCCGAATTCAGTTACTTTATCTGAAGATCTATGCTTACCTGAATCTGACTACGACTTCGACTTTGAGGTTATGAAACCGGTGGAGTACACTTCTCAACTGAGTAACCTTTTCTGGCACTACGACCCTCCCTAACCCCCGTCCTCCTCTTCCCCTGCTGTCTCCTATTCTACCGACCTACCGTAGTGGTTGAACTACCTGTACTCAAACTCATCTGAGACCCTCAACCACTACCTGTCCCTCCGGACCGCACGACATTAAGTACCCCAACGTTTCTCAACCTGTACTGACTCGCCGCCTTGACTTGACTGACTACATCTTAGACTGGTCAGATGACTTTTGGAGGACGAAGGTTTAAAGACCAGAATAGGACCTATAAATGGAAAGGACGAGAAATAAAAAAAAAAGGGGATCTATAATTCTAAAGTATCAAACCGTCAGTATCCTTACTAGTGTACCTTACCGTAAATAACTAATAGGACCGACAAACTTCTTACCGATAAAATTCTAACACCTTACTAAAGACTTTCAATGTATCAGTAGGTGACTTCACTTCCCTAGGTAAGATTTGACGCAGAAATACTTAAACAATCTGACAACGGTATTTAAATTTCTTCTCCCCGGAGTCCATCGAAGACCTTTTTTTTATAAAATGACTAGACCTTTTTATAATCCGAATCTCTAAGTATTAAATCCGAACGACGACGATTCAGCGAAGTCAACACAGGCTGAGACACGCTAGGGTATCTGTCGCCGGGTGGTCCGAGGGGGTAGGGACCCTAAGACGTCCGTTCTTACGACCTCACCCAACGGTAAAGGAAGAGGTTACGTACTTTCACTTTTCACTTTCACTTTAGCGAGTCAGCAAAGGCTGAGGATCACTAGGGTTCCTGACGTCGGGTGGCCCGAGGAGACAGGTACCCTAAGAGGTCCGTTCTCATGACCTCACCCCCACGGTAACGGGAGAGGTTAAATCCGAATTTCTCGTCTTTTTGTTTATAATAAAGTAAAAGTTTACATAAATGAAAAGGTAAAATTGAAGTCACTGTTATTTTGTTTCTAAAACCACGTTCTCGGTAGTGTATTTTTATTTGCGCCCCTCCGAGGACAGAGCTCAACACGTGATTGGTCTGAATGACAATAAGATGGCTGACATCTTATTGTATGACATAAGATGGCAGACACGTTAGACCAAACTAGTGATCTCTAACGAGAGTAACTTTTTCCGAAAAGATTTTCATAAAATGTAGTTCACTTCCGGAGGAATTAGGTCTTATTTCGACTCATATATGTTCTCACTGATTTATATTTGTCTCCAGTTGAGTTCGTACACGAGTCTTACCTCCGAGAACGCGACGAAATTCAGACCGACTTCGTAGGAAGGACGACACACGTGCGGAATCCGACAGTGGGTCTCTTGGTCTACGTTACGAAACCGTACAGTAGATTAGGGAAGTGAGACCTCTGGATCGGAAGTTACGGTCTATCTAAGAGAACGTTTACCGGTTTATGAACTGAAACTTGAAAATCCCTTTCTAAATTATACCCCCACTAGTTACTCACTTTGATGTAATACGTTAGGGTCTTCATACGTTTTTCATTCCTTTTCTTTTCCCTTTAATTGTAAGAACCCAATAAACTGGTTCTCTCGTACTTTTAACGAAAGTTATTTTTTGAGATACTGTTACCCCAGAACTTCCTTGATGTTGACTTTTCGGTTTCTTTTGACTTTATCGACATACATAAAAAAAAAAATTTAGACACAAGTTAACACGATACATCTTCGGTGATAAAAGAGGAGGGAATTGTTTTAGAACCCACATAAGGTATTGAAGGACCAGTGTAAACCATTAATTTTGAATCACACCGAATTAAATTTGGGAATTAACGTATAGGTTAAATGTCGATCACGACACTGAGACTGACAAATCTTTCTCCTAGCCCCGGTCCTAGACCGAAACCTAGTTACGACAGGACAAGGAGGAGATCTGGGGTGATGAACCTCGGACCTCCTCTCGAACCCCTGAATTCTTCGGAAGGAATTGACAGACGAACAAAGACCTTCCCTCCATGGCGACCTGAAACAAGACTAAAAAGGACTAAGGTGGATGATGAACCACAAAGGGGTATCCACAAGATACCCCTGAAAATTCAAAGGGGGTGGGAGGGGTTAAGTCTGAGTAGACAGTAATCCAGAGGCACGTGTAGGGTCTGGGATGAACCACCGAGGACTTCCTTAGGGGACCGAGGTCGTAGGTCGAGGAGGTGATTATAGACTGAGGGTATCCACCTCGGTCACTTTCCGATCCCAGGAGAAAGGTAGTAAGTTCGTACCTTCTTTTGATCCATCCGATCTCTAGCAGGACGGGAAGGATCTATAAAGATAGTATCAGGGAGGTTCACGACTATGAGTACGGAAGTCTTTAAAGATCTGACTTACTTCCAGTGTCCAACGTATAAGGATGTTCGAAACGGTGTGGAGTCCCAAGTGCGTAGTTCGAGAGGATTCTTGAGACCGTAAGTGGCGAGATCCCTTTGCAGGATCCCTCCCAGACTGTCGAAGCTCTCAAGTCTTCTGGAGGTTAATTTCTTACTCTACGGTTGACGGAAAATTACGTTCATAGGGTCAGTAATGTTTACTAAGAAGACCTCGGGGGAGTGAAACAAAACCTTCTCCTTTGTGTGAGAAGAACCGAGGAACTCTCGTCTGACCATGGTCCCATGACTTAAAGGGTGTACCGGGACGGATTCGAGAGAAGAGATCGTCCCCTCCCTCCCGGACCATCCTATCACGAACTACCGTCGCCCTGGTAGAACGACGAAGAGTCTGTGGGATTTCCCATCACAGACCAGGAGTACACACTACTGCAGAATACCCAGAACAATTTTATCTTTCTATGGAGACTAAGGTTACCATAATTTATAGAACAATATGACCGTTTTAACCTGTACTGAATTTTCAATGAAAATACTCTCCTTTACGCCAAGGTTTTTTTACGTTAAAGACGTCATTCACTCCCTGTTAACTTACTCTCTAATATAAAGTATGTCGGGCAAAAGTGGTCAGAACTTTATTGAAAGTATACATCCCGAGTTTCTTACTCGTAAAAGAAGTACTTTTAATCTCCTTCCTCTGGCTCAACTCGAGTCAAAGGGTCTAGTGTCCGTTACTCGGTGACCTGTCTAGTTCTAGCTCAGTACCTCATATACAACATAGTGTGTGGTGAACAAATCTTAGGAAAACACTTAAGTCGATGATTGAATTTCGGACTTCTGGAGACCCAGTAGACACATAGGTAAGAAGGAGGTAGGAAGACGGGTAGGTAACCAGGTAGAGTCACGACTACCAGGTAGAACGACGACGACGACGATTCAGCGAAGTCAGCACAGGCTGAGACACGGTGGGGTATCTGCCGTCGGGTGGTCCGAGGGGTAGGGACCCTAAGAGGTCCGTTCTGTCACAGAACTATCAATAGTTAATTTGACAATATCGTGTCACAAATTAATACACCAGGATTTTCCAGTTAACGTCGTCTTAGTAGACCTCATAATTGTTCATGGGGTCTATTTAGGTTAATTTCAAACCCTTTGATTACTCTTTAAGTTCAAACACTTTGAGACCCGATGTGACTTTTGATACCATAAGAGTGGTTACTTTAGTCACCACTCAGAAGAATCACTGTAAAAGGTCCGGACTTATTGGAGTACTTCTTGAAAGGGAACTCTGGATCAGGTTGTACAAAATAAGTGTATGTTTGAAATTACACATATAGATTGATTTCACTCAGACGTTCACAAACGAGTCATACACTTTCCGAAAAAAAAAAATTCAAGTCTCTCAAGTTTAGTTTTCATTCGATTGAAGGATAGACTAGAGGAATATCGTGGATTATCGTTCCTGAAGAGTGGTGGACTTTAATAACAAATGAATAAACAAAAGTCAAGTAAGAGGTGGAAACGTAACTTCCATTTAAGGAACTATAATTCTTAGAACGGACAAACAAGTGATACTAGGGTTATGGACCTAATCTTGGGTCGTATATTCTTCGGACGTCAATCGAAAACAGTGACTGAGTTTTTCGATACATTTATATGTACTCATTTTCACCTTTGTCACCGACTGAAATAAAAAGACCCGAGGTTTTAGTGACGTCTACCACTAACGTCGGTACTTTAATTTTCTGCAAATGAGGAACCTTCCTTTCAATACTGGTTGGATCTGTCGTATAAGTTTTCGTCTCTGTAATGAAACGGTTGTTTCCGGGTAGATCAGTTCCGATACCAAAAAGGTCATCACTACATACCTACACTTTCTACCTGATATTTCTTTCGACTCACGGTTTCTTAACTACGAAAACTTGACACCACAACCTCTTCTGAGAACTCTCAGGGAACTTGACGTACCTCTAGGTTGGTCAGGTAGGATTTCCTCTAATCAGGACCCACAAGTAATCTTCCTGACTACAACTTCGACTTTGAAGTTATGAAACCGACTGAGTAAACTTTTCTGGGACTACGACCCTTTCTAACTCCCGTCCTCCTCTTCCCCTGTTGTCTCCTACTCTACCAACCTACCGTAGTGGTTAAGTTACCTGTACTCAAACCCACTTGAGGTCCTCAACCACTACCTGTCCCTCCGGACCGTACGACGTCAAGTACCCCAACGTTTCTCAACCTGTGTTACCTCGTTGACTTGACTGACTTTTGTGTGTAAAACGATTTTATTAGTCTTACGTGACTTCACCTGATCCTCCAGTGTCTCCTGATTACTCACCTACCCCAATTAAAACCTTTATAAAGATCTCCATGGTTGGAACTCGACTTTAGACTTTTGTGAAGACTTTCCACAGTTCTTACCTTTCATCTTTGAGAGAGGAGTAGATACAAGTCTGTCTCCGGAACTCCGTCTTTAACTCTTTACCCAGGACTTTTTAGTCTTCGGGTCGAAGTGACCTCGTCTCTTTGGGACCTCTCTTTCTTGTGCACTCTCCCCGTGACTCCACCCCGTCCACCTCCCCTCAACCTTAGTTACCAGTCTTCAAAGATAAATCAGGTCTACCATTATCTTCCGGTGACCTCCCGGTACAAATGTGTAAAAGTTTTAGGTTAATCCTATGGTGTACAAAAATACCAGATTAGTGGGTAAAACCTGGGTAATTTATTTAATCAACTTTCTCTTTTTGTTTCCCTTTTTATTTTGCTACACAGTAAGTTCTCGTAATCCTTTAGTACCCTATTTTCACGCTTCAACCTCACAAACTGGACCTTGGTTTAATTAGGTTTACACTAGAACTACTGACTCAGAGGTTTACTTGGTCCACGTACGACTACAAACTTTTATACTTACCTATTCTTCTTCTCCTTTTTCTTTTTTCTACCACCAAACCCCCACTTTTTATCCGTAGAGAGAGAGAAACCTACCAAATCTGTAGGGGGTCGACTCCCACCTTCCAACCCGAGTCGACTAAAGAGTACGGGGTAAGGTTCGAGATCTCAGATTGACAAGACATTCTCGTGACCAACTCTACGTCCCCCTCCTTCGTCGACAACCCCTCCTTAAGGGAGACCTCTAATTCCTTTCGGTCGGTAGGTCTACCCGAGTCTGTCTCTCTCCTTCTACCTCTCTTTCGTCGGAGTCCTTCTCGGATCCTGACACCATGGATGACAGGTAGGAAAGGAGACGGAAGCGGTGTTTAATCTTGGATGTCTTTTGTCACACAGTACTGGGTTGTTCTTACCCTTCTGTCTCTCTTCCGACAAAAGAACTCTGTGAATGGTAGGAACAAAAGGACACGATTCTGTTGAAATACCAAATCTTGGGGTACTGAGTTTCACACCAAGGGGGCACCCCCGTGGGTTTTGGGGGTCCCGGAACACTCTTTATACCTCTGAATCTGGAGTGGGGCCCCAATGATTTCTTCTTAGACGTGAAAGTGTTAGAAGGGGTACACTAAGTATTCGTACAATTTCAAACTTTTCGTGACACAATCTCCTAGACCTCGTTTGATCTATTCTATTTTACTCTCCACTCCTTTCACTCACTTAACATTAGGACACCCTGTCCTTCGTTTCATTCACCAGGGTGGTGGCGGAGGGGTAGGGTTAATTTGAACCTGTCCAATGTCCTTGACGAGGTCTGGGTGGGTGTATATAGGTTGGTGCCTCTGAGCCTGAGTGTCTACATGCGAACACATGTGTTTGTGTTCAGCGACCCTTAACGTAGCCACCCTCTTAAAGACGAGAAAGGTTGGAGTCTAGTCGATCAAAACAAGAAATGTTGCACTGAAGTCTCGATGACAGAGAAGGGACGTAATGTGGGTCGAGGAAAGTAGTTAATATAAAATACAAGAAAGGGACAAAAGGAAGTATGAAGTGAGACCAGAGAAAGAACTCACGTCGGGGTCCAGTTGGTTATTGGCCGCTCCGGTTTAGTTCTGTCAATCTTGGCATCAATAAACGGTAAGTCGACCTTTTTATTACTAAGGGGTCGAAGAGTTCACACCTTTAAAGGGCCTTGGTCGGAGAAAGGTCCCGGATCCCTGGGAGGGCGTAATCGAGGTCACTTGAAAGGGAGTGAGCATTCACAAATGAATGTGAGGAGAACTCCCAGGTCTGAACGACTCGAGTGTGAGGTCGCACAAAGAAGGGTAGTGGAGTTTTCAAGGAATAACGGAAAGACAGAGACATTTCCCCTCCCGTAATCGGACTGAATCCCGTCGTCAAACTGTGGCAAGGTACTGAGACACCGGGACCAGTTCGAGCAGTCAGAAGTCCTCGACGCTTAGGGAATAGACACTTACCCTTATTATTATATACGTGTCGACGACAATAATAAACTTTAAACAGTAATAGTTTCTCCGGTACATTGGATTACAAGAGTCGTACCATGGACGTGCATCGTTCATGAATTTTTTACTATTTACTGTAGTTAGGTCCCTGAAACTACTATTTAAGTAATCTATTAGTACTGAACATTCTTCGTACTCAGATAGGTTTACGGAGTAAATGTAACGCTAATGAAGTTAAGAGAGATCCGTCCCAATACGATTCTAAATACGTCCAAAATCCATTCTTCTAACAGATAAGTTAATGTGATTAGAATATGGGTCTCTTTAATTTTATTTTTACTTTATTCCGTTTTTATAAGTTTTAGTCCTTTGTATAGGACTAGTTCGATATCCACATGAAAACCTGAGAGTCCTAGATACTGTTTTTAAGATTTATTTTCCGTTTTCTTGAACTGGAACAAATTCATAAGGGTGTAAGTCTTTCGAACTTGTATAGACATACTTAACGCACCGACGGTCGTGTGAGTCCGGTAGACGTTCGGTGGTAGCCATCAGGTTCATTTCTTACAGACTATTTTAGAATATGACTCTAAAAAAAAAATTGATTTTTCAGTGAAGACACTAACGTCTTTCAAAACAGGGTGCGTTAGCTGACACGACAAAATCTTGTTACTATTTGTGTTTACCGTAAAGTGAAGTTTGACGCCTTTATGACGTACTAAAGACGAGGAAACCGACTGGTCGGTAAATAGTGTCCAGTAAATGTATCCCGGCCCGCCGAACCATTTGATTAGTGAGTCGAGGAAGTACACCATGACACAAGAAGAATCATGTACTACACTTTAATCAAACTACTAAAGTCAAGGAGGAGAACCCTAGGTGTTAGGACAAGTATCTGTTTGGTTTTTGTTAAACCGACTTGGATGGTCAGACCCGAAGGTAGTCCCCTACTATCACAGAGCTACGACCTAAGTGCCTGTCAGTCAATGAGTTGAAACTGAAGACTCTCCTACGAAACCGACTCCTGTCTCTATTTTTATGTCATTAAATATTTCTTTTTCCACTACAGATACACACGTATCCACATGTATACGTATATAATAAAATCTTGAAACTCTGTTCAAAAATAAAAACATTAAATAAAAAGTAACATCATATTAACGAAATGTTATAACACAAACAAAGACAACATGTTGTCGTACTCAGTCGACATTCCTATGTGTACAGAGGAGGGAGAACTTGGAGGGAGGGTGAGGGTAGAGTTGGAAGATCCACTAGTTTCAAAAATAAAAACGAAATATAGATAGTGTCACAAACTTTGAATTTCTTTACTTAAAAAAGAAGTTTAAACCTACACATATATTTATAGTAAACAGACCTGACTCGTGTGAGTGACGGCACCGAAGAACCAGAGGTAGACGAGACTTTAGTAGCCTGAAACAGACAGACATGTGTACACATCTACACACTGAAGTGCTCACACACACACACACACACACACACACACACACACCGACACCACCACACGATTACGTCCTCCCGTTTATAAGACTGTCGTAAAATTTCTCGATCAATTATTTTAAAACTAGTACTACATAAAATCATCAAAACTTTTTTTCTCTTGGTAAGGAAGTCAAAAAAAGGTGACCAAATAGAAGGATTAGAGAGTGACGTCATAAAGAACAGAGTGTGTAAGAAGGGTTTGAAACGTTGAAAAGGTGTTTTCCACCCCAAATTTAGCCGACAGAAACTTTGACACGGAAAACCATTGATGGGACTATTTATTTTATAACACCTGAACTCCGATGCACAGAAGACTCCGACCCGGTATTTCTCCAACATCACAGAGAGAGAGAGAGAGAATCAGAGAGGGTGTACACAACCCTCGAGACTCGACTATCCATTCTTCATATGGAAAGGTACTACCTCCGTTGGACTCCTCTCTCGTGTAGTGTCTCCCTCAACACGGACTCTTCGAGTCCCCAGGTCGAGGGTCAAGAGACTCAGAAGAACCGACTCCGACACTTGAACGCACCCCGGTTCCCTCGAAAGTCTTCTGGGGTGTGGGGTGGGAGTACGACGGGAGCGGACTCGGTTCATGTCGGTCCAAACTCTGGGGTGTCAACTCTACCTCACTAGGTCTACCCGTCACTATTTAACAGGGGAGTTTGGTATAGGTTTAGCGACTAGACATTTTACACACCTTGGTTTAAAATTTAGTCAAGTTTCTGTTTGGTTCTGTAGACTGACTTAGGTGATTGGACCCGAATGTGTCCTCCCGACCACACTGAACTACAACTAAACCACTTTCAGTCACCGAAGACTCTTCCTCCGAACCGGATCTCTTCGTCTAAAAAAAAAAAAATTGACACGTATTATTGTAACACGATTAAGTCAAAGGACCAAAATTATGACTTTAACTCAATGTATTTTACTTCTGTGACTCCGTTTGACGTACTTCCCATGTGCCCTAACGAGAAACTTAAAAAGGTTAACGTACACTTAGATTAATAAAATTTTTTTTAAAATTCACCATTTATACTCATGTAAACACACACACACAACCCCACCCCACCTCCTACACCACTTACCTAACTAAACCTTACCATTTGTAAGACCACCTTGAAGACCACTGAGTCATTTTCAAACTAGTAGTACATATCATCGATGAACTTTTGTTTTTTCTTTGTAGTTTAAATATATAAAAATAATTAAGTAAGTAACGGTGGGGGAGTCAGAGTACAGTTTAAATTCTTCACTCTTTCCTGTAAAATGAAAAGTTAATTGAGTACACTACAGGTATGCCCTTTTGGTAATTTACACAATCATTTTACCTAGACTTCTGACATTTTCTTAGGGGTGGAGAGTCCCACCCAAGGTCCAAGAAGGTCCGATGACTCTCCTGAACCTCTACACTGACGGTCCGACCTCCACTACTAGAGACTTCTCTTTTCGATGGTTTCAACCGGAAGTAGGGTCCTTAGTTAAACTTGGCTACTGACTTCTCTTCTCAAAAAGTTGTTCCCTTTTCCTTTATTCCGTCTCAACGTGTCGGTGTGTCGGAGGGATTCTCTTGACAAGGAGTGGAAAGACTTAAGGGAAAGACCAAATTAATAATCTAACTAAAATGACCATCAACCTCCTTCCACCGTCTGTATTACGTAATCTCCAGACTGTGTCTTAAATGTCCTGGGTATCTCGTCCACCCTCTTTAACCCTTTCGTTTAATTTTACATATTATATGTTAATCAGTGACATACCTCACATGACCTTTAGATAAGTAAAGGGTTATTGTATGGATTCTTAACACGAAAATATTTTAATTTTTTTTAACAAAAGTAAAAACCGGAGTGCCAAATGTCCTAGAAACAACGGGTTCGTCCCCAACTTGGTCCCGGTCGACGTCATCTTCGTACCTCAGGATTGGTGACCTGACAGTCCCTTAAGGGTCTTAACAATGAAATTTTTTGTTTTTCCATAGTAACGTCCGTCTCGGAAAATTAACTTCCTCTCTCTTAATGTCCGTCCTCTATGACGATACCTAGGATTTGTAACTCTTCTGAAAAAGAGCCGTTGTCAGACTACCAGTAACTTCCTCAGTCCTCACTTTTCTACCTGATATTTAAGCTCTACCTCAAATTTATTATCCGAGAACAGAGTCTTTCTTCTGGCTAATTAACTATCACCGCACTTACCTCCCAAAAATCAAACATACCCAGCTACCGCACATGTGTGAACACACACACACACCTACCCAGACACACACACGTCCACATGTACGACTAAAATTCGTTAACTGTGTCACTTTATTTAATCACATCTAACGACCTTTACCAACACTGGTCTGTGAAAGTTTGAAACGATTAGTAATCTCGGACATCACAAAAATTTCACATCTAAGGGTCCGGACTGAGGTCTGGAGTACTCAGTCTTAGAAACTTTCGTCTCGGGATTTAAGATCTAAAAATTCAAGAGGGGTCCACTAAGAAATATAGTGAGTCGAAACCTCTTGATCCATCCTTACTTACCTACAAAGTCAAAGGGTAGGACGTCCACTGTGACCGTAAATCGGTAAAGATAAGTTGGTGCGACTCCATTGTTCTGACAGGTACCCGTCAAGGACTACCTCGGAAGGTCTGTTACTTGAGGCCTCTGTTGTCGACTGGGCTACACTTGAGAGGTGGCACACCCTTTGTATCAGTGTCTCTGAAGTAATGGTCTAAACAGATAAAATTGGGTTCTTAGGTAAATGTGTATAGGGGGATTTAGAGAAAGGACGAAGGAGGGAACCGTGTTTTCCAGGGGTCCGAGACACACCGTCATCCTCAACCTCACAAGGTCCTCCCTACAGGAGTCCTTTCTGGGGGAAGAGACGGGCTACAGACGTAGGTCAATCTAACCGAAGTTTCTAGACCACAGAATCCCTCAGGAGGTCTGATCCTCCCGAACAACAATTTTCCTTACCCACGAGCATTTTAACCAAGACATACTTTTGTGGGACGGACCGGGCTAACTGTTTCCCTTTTCCCGAAATGAGTTTTTACCTAAGAAGAGTCAGAACACTAGTCGTCTCTCAAAATAGAACTAACAGAGGAAGAGTAAGTCCCTCCCAATTGAAGACAAGGAATATTCGGGGTTTGGACTTACCGAACTGTTCCAATTGAAAAAGAAGGGTGGGTAGAGTTACATGACCTCGGGTGAACCCAAACACAAGACGTCCCAATGAGTTTCAGGGTCGTAGGAAGGAAGAACAAAACGGTGAAAGGTCCCAGAGTCTGATGAGGTGAGTTCAGAAACGTAATCCGGTCGTGCACTCCTTACTCCTTTATTATGCCTTTTAGGTTCCCTCCAAACAACACCAATGTCTTATCCTTAAAACACTCGATCTTGAGTCCAATTACCGGAGTGATTGACGTTCCCTCTGATATTTTACACCTGATCGATATAGGAATCTATTTTCATCTTTGTCCGAAACCACTTGTGTGTCAGAAACGGTGGTAGAGAAACTGTCGAAACTTTTATACTACACTACTCTTATATAAATAGACACACCAAAGGGAGGGGGTGTGGGTATTCCGGGTCGATGAGTACTCTTTTTGTAGTGTGGTCAGGGGTGACTCCTTATCAGATGTCTTACGGACTCCTGTGAGGAGTTTCGACGGTCTCAGTCAGTAGTCTGTGTTTCAGACTCCTTGACAGTGCTGGGTCTCCTCGGGTTTTTTTGGACATTCATTTATATTACACCATAGGACCCTTTCCTTTTTCCCAAAATTTATCTTTCCTTCCCTTAAACTCATGTGATCCCTGAGACTACTTATTGTTCCATAGTTATGAACAAGTAATCAACACTTTTCACACAGTATCATCACGTTCTACTATTATTATCACCTTAGACCCGAACCCCGTGCACCCCTGAGAGACATGGTGAAACTGTTGAAAAGATATTTTGATTTTGACAAAGTTTGAAAAACTTTCCAATTTTAAAAAAAATTCACTTCACGGGACTTTAGGATGATATCGACAAAAGGACGGTCTCGGTACTTTTTGGTGAAACAGATGATTCTTTACTAATGAGACCAGAGAGGTAATTTGAGTAAATAAATTGAATATGGACAAGGAAGACGGAAAGGAATGGAGGTCCACCAGTAAAGAGTTCTTGTTAAGAATTATGGTACGAAGTACGAGGAGATTCTGGTACCTGGTTTTGTTATTTATTGCATTTTTTAATTTTCGAGATTATAAAGACAAAATTTCGTGTGTCTATGTAGGAACCTGTGTGAACACATGTGTGTGTGTGTGTGCTAAGTCCTTTGTAAAGTGGACCAAAAGTGACCCTAGTGATGAAAATCTGAAAAGGATAGTGTTTGAGACAATAATTGTTATTGAATGTTTCTCTGAATAAAAGTAGTATAAAACGGGGAAAAGGTACAGTAGAGTTTTACAAAACATGTCTCAAATAGTTTATATAAATTTTTAAAGTGGTTTTCAATCATCTCATCTTGAAGTCTTATTATAATTATGTCTTTATAAAGAGTAATTTTTTTCTAAAGAATAACTTTTCAAGAGGGTCTAATTAAACCTTTTATGTCATAAGGTATTATGTTAGGACGTATAGATGTATCCGTACATCTTTTCAGACTCTTGAGGGTACTATTTATCTAAATAGAGTGGACCAAATTAGGTTGTAAAGAGTTTGACAAAAATGGACTTTTAAACGAAACAAAAGTAAAACGAAAAAGGGACACAATAGAGAACACGTGATTGGAGAATACCTTGATCACTGAGAAATTGACGTAAATCTATTACAATGCAAGTTTTCACTACAATTTATTAGAAACTGAAGAAAGTGTGTAAGTCTTTCTTCCCTTTTCTTCGACAGAAAAAGGTCAGTATCCGATTATGATTTGACACAAACCCCTCGAATGACCCACCTAATTTCCTGTTTGAATCGGATGTATTAATAGGAAGAAGAACCGACCACTTCTGGTCACGTTTTACAGACCCACTAGACCGTCGAATCACAACTACTTTGTCCGTTTAAGACTACTGAAAGTAATTTAGTTCTTGAGGTTAGAGTCTGTTCTCCATCCTTCTGACCACGGACCAACAATTGTTCCCCCCGGGATCCTTCCTTTCAGTCAATCCTTAATTCTATTTCCCCACCCCCGGAACTGTCGGGTCGGTGTTCGGAATTATGGACGGGAATCTCGACCGTAGATAGTTAGTAAATAACACACCATTCGTGAAATGGGTTCTTTCAAATAAATTACAAGTGTTATTGGAGACTCTGTCCGAGGGTCACTAGGAATGAAGTGTAAATTCCTACTAATTCTTTGTACAAGAACCAGTCATTCAACACTCCAGTACTGAGTCTAAGTTTGTTAGTCCGACATCTCGGGTTCGAACATGGTGACACAATAGACCACAGTGAAGATAGGTGAAAAAAAAAAAANAAAAAAAAAAAAATTTAATAATCTGACTTGACCACTGTCGAGAAGTGACAAGAGGAGGACGGGAGAGAGAGAGAAGGGAAAGAAAAAGAGAGGTAGATAATCATACGGGATGAACAGACTGGGTGTTGAGAAAAGACCTTCCTCAGTCCCGTGACCATACAGGGGAGGTTTTAGATATAAAGACTATCTCCACCTCCCATACCCGAAAGGAGTGTGACCCGTTCTACATGGAGAAGAGAGGTTCACACCAATGAACCATTAGTGAGAGTAACTGTTCACTGTCATCGAAACGTTTGTTGAGGTAGGTAATCGTGGATGTCGGAACCGATGGTCGACGTTACTAGTAGCCTTCTGGACGGAAGATTCGTTAGTGGGAGGGGGTGACGGTGACATGGTGACTCCTTTACGATCTGTAAACTCCTTCTAAGACACTTTTAGTTTCTTGTCAATTGTCCTACCTTGGACTCCTATTCGGGGTAGTGCTACGGATCCCACCAAGAATCCCCGGTTTTATAAGGGTGGAAGGGTTGTGGGTGGTTCTATACAGAATCCTTTCCACCACAAAACGATAGGTCACCGGGGTACTCCCTTGTAAAAGGAATAACTTCAGTGATGTCAAACTACAAACAAGGAATCGAAAGAACCGAGAATTCCCTTTATGTAAAAACTTTTAATAACAAAAGTAAAAAATAATAAACTAGTCCCACCTACGGCCAATGGATTAGAGTCTTTCGTTACGTGTATAGTTTGTTTTATCTTTATATGACAAAAGGTAAGTTTTCACATTACCGGATGTCCAGTAATGTAACTCCTACCTGAGCGGTCACATCCCGGGTACCTAAGGACAGCGGAACTGAGTGGACCAAGACTAAGTATAAAAAAGAAAAGAAACGAAACGGGAAATTTGAGGTTAAACGAAAAAAAGATTAATGTTTTTGTACCATCTTCTTAGATTTTTTGTATATAATCACCCCCTTTTACTTCTTCTTTTATTACTAGAAAATATTAGGGTGGTAAGACGTTATTGGTGCCAATTGTAGAAGGTCTGTAAAATTATACATATGAACGTACGTATTCGGTCTACAGTTGACCCAGAGAGACGAGAAATAATAGATCTATTCTACGGAACCAGGAAGTAAAGTAACGAAAAGAACCCTAAAAACCGTTGAAGGGTCCTAGAGTGTAAGATTACTAGTGGACACTGAGATTGAAGGACGAAGAAGACTTAAGGTAAGAGATGAGAAGTCGAATGTCGACAAGGAAATAAAACGAAACCGGTATCTAGGTTTACACCTTTATTCCGAGAAAGGAACTAACCTATCATTGTTGTTTAGTAGGTTTGTTCCTCAAAAACTACGTATCGGCTGAAGTTCAAGTCCTACACTTCCGGTAATGTGAACTTATAATCTGTATAAAAAGGAATCTCTAGAACCAGAAATTCGATACAATCAGTCGGTACGTGAAAGAGGGGATAAAGGTTAGACACAAACGAAAGAGGGAGAGTGTTCGTCTTCAGTATAAGAAGTGAGGGGTGAAGGGGTAGGGGGTTGTTTCGTAAGTCAACAGATTTCTGAAACGTGTGTTTGAATTGAAGCCCTTAAGGAACAGATATCTGTTTCAGAAGGGGTTTTGAAGATATGTCTGTAATAACTCTCCCGACCTCAATAACCTATTCCTGGCAAGTGTAGGGGTCCACACCGCACTTTAAAGGTGACTCTATGTCTCTACGTCACGTACCGCTTCAGTCCCTTCCCTTTGATTCTGTAAGGTGTACCACCCCTAAAGTTTCCTTTACGATTTTTTGACTCAGAGTATCAAGAATCCGGGGAGGGAGTGTAGTATTTTTCTGTTCTTAATTCTGTCTTTTTGAAATCTTTTTGAAGCGACCCTGAAGGGACCCCCAGGTCACCAATTCTTAGGTGGAAGGTTACGTCCCCTGGTCCTAAGCTAGGGACCAGTCCCTTGATCCTCCGGTGCGTGACGTCCCGTTGATTCGGACTCTCACTGTCGATCTTAGGACTCAGGTGTACGGAGTCGATCTCTTCGGGCACTCGGCGTGGCTCTCTAGGACGTGCGACGTTACTTCTAGTGTACACGGTGTTGGTTCTGCCTACGTCGGTTTCTTGAGTCATTTCTAATTTTTGCTTTCTTTCTGAAATGACTTGTCTCGTCAATCACTCGACACTCTCAAGGGTAGAGTCATACCCCTGACCCACGAAAGGTAAGGTGTAGTTCACGAACCAATCTTCTCGTTTCGAAGTTCCTGGCGAGTCTTGACTACGCGATACACAAGAGGAGGTAGTCCCTCTATGTTATCCGACGACAGACTGAACGCGAATATTTTGAAGTTTCACCTCGACCCGATCCACGAGATCCGACTCTGACGGACGGGAGTCTCGTCTCCTTCCGTGCATAAAGAATACCTGGTCTCCACCGAGTGTCAATCCCTCTCGACCAGTCTGGTAGAATTTACGTCGGACTCTCCTAAAGGACTCCCGGGCCCCTGAATGTCTCAGGGACAGACTACCCGACGACACTCCTCCCACTGACCAACCGTCCTTATGTGCTGTTTCAGAACCCTCTACGTAAGTTTACTCAGGTCACCTCATCCCCCGAACCCTCTCCAGTCGTCTCCCGATCGGTCTCTTTCTCTCGAAGTCGGAGGTTTGTTTGAAGTTCTAGTTCCGAGGAGAGTAATGTTTTGGTCAGTTTTAAAAGGACGGGGCGACGGAAGATGGAGTGGGGGTTCTTCGGACTAGTCCAGTCTTTGGTGTCAAGTGTTCCGTCCTGTTACCCCCTTGTCACTCCCTTGTCTCATCTCTCGCTCCTCCTTAGTCATTGGGAAGGTCTGTGACACGGACTCTTCCCAGACTCAATCTCTTCGAAATAGAATTTTGACCCAAGATTCTAAACTCTTAATTCACGATTTTACTTACACACGTACACACGATTCAACGAAGTCAGTAAAGACTGAGAAGGGTTGGGGTACCTGACATCGGACGGTCCGAGGAGACAGGCACTCTAAGGGATTCGTTCTTATGACCTCTCCCAATGGTGTGGGAGGAGGCCCCCTAAAAGAGTTGGGTCCCTAACTTGGGTGTAGAGAATATACGGAGGACGCAAACGTCCACCCAAGAAATGGTAATCACGGTGGACCCTTCGGACGATTTTACCAATTTCGTTTCGTTTTGTACCCCGAGGGATTCAAAGGTAGACCTCTTAAGTGGGACGGACTATTTCAACTTTCTTCACCATTTTTTGTTTCTACGATTGACTACTTAAAGGGACCTAACACACTCGATCTAGTATTGTACTAAAACTTTAATAATTGTTAATGTTTATTAACAATCGTTCATAATTGTTAAGTCATTGACTTCTTAAAACCAGTAAAACCACTTGAAGGGACCAATAAGTCACCAATTCTGAGACACGAAGGTTACGTCTCCAACACCCAAGTTAGGGACCAGTTCCTTGACTCTAGGATGTACGGAGTGACGTACCGGTAATTTTTTTTTTTTTGTTTGGAGTTTTGTGACCAATGAAGAATGAAAAGAGATATTCGTTGTGACTATACTAGGGAAACACATTCAATTCTTAGATAAATCTTGTTGAACATTCCAACGACCTAGTTCCGAATCTAATACTACTTTTGTTAGTTATTTAACGGTTTAGTATTATTAAATGTAAAGTAAGTACGTATATGAACAGTATCTTGTAATCTTGGAAGTGCAAAACGGTAGAAATTTTTCAAAAATAAATAATCAATCAACGTCGTACGTCCTAGACAAGCAACACCGTGCACCCTAGATGAAGGAACTGGTCCCTAACTTGAATTCGGGAGAGACGTGACCCTCGTACCTCAGAATCGATAACACGGTGGTCCCTTCAAGGTTCAAGACGGTAGAATTCCACTGAAACGAGACGACTGACTAGGAAACACCCAACTAAATAGTACACTGACAGTTTCCTGATTTAACAATGGATCAAAAACTCGACCGTAAAAGGAAGTAAGAGCGAAGATAGAAATACTTGCGTAAAATCTTTATGTTGGACAAGTATATAATCTTCGACGGAATTACAACAAAAGTATCAAGAATCCTAATGTTATCTCTTGGTTTTTACGTGGTAATAAACATGTAGAACCTATTTAGTGGATATGAATCCCACCCCTTTGTTTAAGTCGTCTAGTTTTAAAGATCAGAGTATGAAAAGAAAGAAATTTAAAAAATTTCTACTTAAATAAATAAAACTAACCTCCTATTAATGAAATGTTATAACACAACCAAAAACGGTATGTAGTTGTACTTAACTGGTGTCCTTATATACACAGGGGGATTAGGACTTGGGTGGAGGGAACAGGGTCTCGGGACCGAAACCTACGGGACGAAGCACGTAGTTTGAACGTGACCAGTAGATAAAATACAAACCATTACATGTGGAAAGTCACGATAAGACAGTATAAAAAGAAGACTCTTTCTACACTGGAGTGTCGGAGTCGATTACGACATTAATCCCAACTAAGTCATTTATATCGAAGGCCGACTCCCCCATATCAACCCTTTACAAGACCAGAACTTGACACGTTCCTTATGTTCACGATACCCCAAACCCTCCAGAAACCGATGTCCTTTTGTTTGTGTAGAGAATTGGTAGAATTCTTTATAAACTTTTATCCTAAAGTTACTCGTCGTTAGGGGAGACAGATATAAACCGATATTTCATGGAAGGGTACTTTATATTAGGGATCGACCGACAGTGAACAGCAAGAGGGACACAAGTTATAAGTGGTTGTATTTCCAGGATAAAACGGTTGAGGGTCGTGAATTAAAAGTAAGAGTAAGTACAATGCAAAGAGAATCTCCCTTTTATTGTGAGTTAACAGTTCCCCTAACTTACTTAACATTTATCGTTTACAATAGAATGAGGGACCTTGAATAGAGTCCTATACAATACCTAAATGGTCCAGGGTGTTCTATAGTTTCTATACTCAGAATTTCCCCTTTTCAGAGGTATGATCATATACTTTTTTAAGGATTTAAGGTCTTCCCACTTACTTGTCTACCTATGAAAACCCTGTACACACACACAGTAAAAACAAAATGTAAAGAAACCGAGACGTTCTCTTGCGCAAAAGATGTTTCATACCATCGACTTCACTTCCTATTATAATTTGATTTGGACCTTTGTTCTTTACTCTTCATTTATCAAATCGTTTTCACACCAAGGTATACAATTAAAACTTCTCAAAGCAATAGCTTTGTGTCTAAATTTTGTTACACCGGTACCTGATTCTGTGTGTTTTTTCATTTGTCACTAACTACACGACCTCTCGTGAAGAGAATGGATCTCCCCTCCCACGGTGGACTGTGTGAGTGTATACATAAGGTCCAAAATGAGTAATGTTTTTAGATTACAAAATTATTTAAAGATATTTACATTACTATCCAACTAAAAAAAAAAGGACTTACCACTAAAGAATGTATCTTTTATCTTGTGGTCCACCAAGATCATTACACCTCGTGAATTGATCACGTGGAAAACGGCGTCGTATTCTTAAGGTCTATTAGGACCACCGAGTCTTCCATTTCTTAGACGGACGTTGCGTCCTCTGAGTTGGGTCCTAGGGACCCAGTCCTTCTAGGGGACCTCTTCCCTTACCGGTGGGTGAGGTCATAAGAACGGACCTCTTAAGGTACCTATCTCCTCGGACCACCCGATGTCAGGTACCCCAACGTTTCTCAGTCTGTGTTGCCTCGCTGATTGTGATAATGATAAATATTGTTGTATCGTCAAAGATTTTGGATGGTTTCCCTTATTTATTTATTTTCCTGAGAGATCGACGGTTTTGACTTTTCTCTTCAGAATCTCAATGGTATCTCCGTCGGACTAGACTCCCACCATTAATCTAAATCCTTCCAAAGGATGTTAAGAACCCCTCTTCATGACTACGAGTGTACATCTCTCCTTTACACCTGAAACTGGGGTACTCCGTACCACGAACTTGACTCTGATCGTAACTTGGGATCCAATGAGTGAGACACTTTCTGAAAGTATCTATTCGGTGGTCCTGGTTGAACTTTTCACCGTGATACGAACGAGACGGGTCCCGAGTCCCTTCTCGTCTTTTTCTTTGTTTATTCGGAGGTCGGACGGTGTACCCGTCACTGTCAGTTTAATTGTGAAGATCAATCACGTCTTAGAGTCGAGTCTTTAATTGTGCTTGTGTCGAGAGTGTGTCCATTTTACGAACCTATAAAACCTTTTTGTTTTGGTAATTCCTAAGTCTCGATTTCCCTGAATGTCTCTTATTTTCTCTCTGGGAAATAAGAAAGGAAAGTCTATCCAAAAATTTTGACACGACAACAATATCAAATAGGTTGTACAAGTAAACAAACATCAACTGTTACTCAGACACTATCAAAACCAAATGTTTTTAACTTGTTACTCATTGGAAGATACACTCTTTAGTGGTAAACCGGTTTTTTTTTTTTTTCGGTTGGACTTTTTACAATTCTACAAGAACGTTCTTTTCGTAACGTGTATACTATTTATTAATAAGTGGTGTCCTTTCAGTTGTCCGTGTCAATTATTACATGTAGTCACAGAGGTGAGGGAGGTTCTTGATCTTCACTATCTCGTTAGACTTTCTACGATCTTTCGTTCTAATAGGTACTAATAATCCATAAAATGAATTTTCTTTATATTTTGTACTACCTTCTACACTACGACACATTATCTTATTAAATTAATTTGTTTTATTGATTTGAATCAAGGAAAAATGTTTAATTTTTTAACATTAATTTTTAAGTTTCCTATTTCTAGTGTGATTCGTTGAGTACGTTTCTCAACTGAGTAACCTTTTCTGAGACTACGACCCTCCCTAACCCCTGTCCTCCTCTTCCCCGACTGTCTCCTACTCTACCGACCTACCGTAGTGACTGAGCTACCTACACTCAAACTCACTTGAGGCCCTTGACCACTACCTGTCCCTCCGGACTTCACGACGTTAAGTACCCCAGCGTTTCTCAGCCTGTGCTGACTCGCTAACTTGACTTCACTTGACTTCATACCATCTTCCCTCTTAGTTATTTGTTTTTATATTGTAGACCCTTTAATGGACGTCACATCGTGGACCTTAATGGACTTTCCATTTTCTCTTAAATTAGTTCTTCGTACTATCTAAATCCGTCAGATTTTACGTAGTCTCATTTTAAAGTCTTTCCTTTTCGTCTCACTTTTCTCCGTTATAACTTTCCTATTACCGTCTCTTAAAAGGTCTTAACCAATACGTACAGTTAAGAGTCTCCATCCTTAGGGTGACTAGGAAGCATATATAATCAGTGAATCAACACAAGTTGAGAAACTCTGGGGCACCTGTACCATTCTGGGGTACCTGTCCCATCGGGCGACCCGAGGAGACACGTACCCTAAGAGGTCCGTTCTTATCACCGTACCCAACGTTAAGGGAAGGGATCCCCTAGAACGGATGGGTCCCTAACTTGGGTCCAGAGGGAATAGCGTCCTTCCAAGAAATGGTAGACTCGATTGTCCCTTCGGGTATCTAATTTTGTCTTAGGAGTGAATCTCTGTACTGTCACCTCACGTCAAGTCAAGTCAGCGAGTCAGCACAGGCTGAGAAACGCTGGGGTACTTAGCGTCGTGCGGTCCGGAGGGACAGGCAGTGGTTGAGGGTCTCAAGTGAGTCTGAGTACAGGTAGCTCAGTCACTACGGTAGGTCGGTAGAGTAGGAGACAGTAGGGGAAGAGGAGGACGGGGGTTAGGGAGGGTCGTAGTCTCAGAAGAGGTTACTCAGTTGAGAAGCGTACTCCACCGGTTTCATGACCTCAAAGTCGAAATCGTAGTAAGGAAGGTTTCTTTAGGGTCCCGACTAGAGGAAGTCTTACCTGACCAACCTAAAGAACCGTCAGGTTCCCTGAGAGTTCTCAGAAGAGGTTGTGGTGTCAAGTTTTCGTAGTTCCACAATAATTATAATAGAACCTTTATTTTTTTCTATAAAATTTATTTTCTTACTATTAAGATGACTTTTACTTGAAGAAGAATGGTTTTTATTTCTAGACTTCTGGTACCCCATTATAGAAGTTTCACGACCTAGTGAAAAACAACGTTTGTCGACAGTCCTACCCTAAGATGTTCATCGATTTGAAGACAAGTTCTCTTTTCCGTTTCGTTTCTATAAAAATAAAGAGATTATCGATCACTACAACTCGTAGAAAATTACATGGAGAACGGATAGACATACAGAAGGAACCTCTTTACTGACAAATCCAGAAGGTGGGTAAAAAAGAAAAAAACTAACTCTAAATGAAATATATATATATATATATATATCATGATGTACTCGATAATCGTATAAAACCTCCAATTAGGGAACAGTCAACGAAGTAAGGGTTTATAAAAGAGGGTTAGACTCGCAACAGAAAACAGAACAAATACCAAAGACACTTTGATTTTGTCATAACATTTCGTTTATATGGGATTATTTGTTTTTACTGTAAAAGTCTGTTTGTTACTCACCCTCAATAAAGAAATTGTACAAACTACTCCATTGATGGATTCACACACCAGTTTAATCTTCTTTCAATTGGAATCTCCCTCCTCATCTATGTTTTTCGACACCACTCGTTATTAACAATTATGTTCTCCTTTTAACTTCTCATAACTGATAATTTTTATAAAAAATTTGATAAAACTCTCTCTAAACTTTCGGTCTATCTTGATTTTACGATCTTCTATTGTGGTATCTCTTACCCTCTACGAGGTCTGTTGATGACATAAAACTCAAGGAATATTACAAACCCTGTTTTCATTTGTATACTTAAACGACGTAATTTATATGAATGATTTTAAAATTCTACTTAAACACTTTTACTTTATCTTATACGTCAAAAAAAATAAGGCTATCTACTCTCCTTTCCTTTACATGTTCTTTTTTTATTTCCGTTCCCTTTATTTATCTTTTGTGTTTAATCGGGTATATGATCGTAAGTATCATAGTTATATTTATTTGAATAGTTACGTATGTCGGAGAGTGTAACTTAAAATAAAATTGCTAAGATTATGATCAATACTATGAATAATTACGACAAGCGATTTATAAAGAAAAAATATAAATAAAAAATAACTAAATGTAACTTAACCGGTATTTCAAGTAAGATTAAAAAGGTATTGTAGAATACCTTTTTGGGTTTACTTCAAAAACCGGTTGGGTTGTCTTTGTATATGTAATACATGTATGTATACATTTATATCTCTCTAACTAAGGTCTTAAGGTCTATATTATATTTAGATTTCACCTAAAGTGGACGGACGGGGGATTCTTACTCTCCACCGTCAACCAGTACTGACCATTGAGTATTCGACCTCATTACGCACGGTGTGTCCCAACCTTTGGAAGTGTAAGTCCCGTTCTAGATAGTTGAAAGGGGGAAGACGACGTCTCTGACTAACGAGATTTGGTGTCCCATTCCTGTTTGACCTTGTCTCGAGGGGTACGACGGAACTCTCTGAACGTCGAACTTTCTCTCTCTCTTTAGAAGGAACAAAATTCGATAACTTTACAATCTTGATAAATAATAGTGTCATACTGTATCGGGTAGGAGAGACTATATATACTCTCTTTATATACTTTACATTTCATCTTCTCGACTTCCATCCCTCTACTCTTTTCTCTATATCCTTTTGTAATTAGTTTTCTTTGGTCGTATAATTATAATTACAATCCATTTTATAAGGAATTCTGTTGTTACTTAATAATTCCCTTTTTTTAATTCTCTTTTACATTTTATATAACAACATAGTCTGATTTTCCTTTTTACACGGTCCTTCTATTGGTAGGACTTAGAAATTTGTAGATTATCGTATCAGAGTTCTATATACCTCAGTTTTTCCCGTTGTCTTAATGTTCCTCTCTACCTGTTCAGGTGTCATTATACGGTTAAGAACGTCAGGATAAAGGGAAACGGTCCGTTACCACCTACTGAGAGTCGTAGTGGATCTCGACTCGTTACCGTACACTTTTGGTTAGGAATAATCCCGAGGACCCTTTCCTATTAAAAAAAAAGATTACTTTTAGTTCCCTACGGAAAATTCGGAGGTGGGGGATAGGACAGAAACTTGTCCTGAAGTACTCTTTCAGTACCGACCTTCATCGTGATCGGAAGTCCACGTAATTAATATAAACAACGAGAACAACAAATCGGTGATTCAACAAAGACTGAGAAACACTAGGGCACCTGAGATCAGGTGATCCGACGAGACAGGTACCCTAAAGGGTCCTGTTCTTATGACCTCACCCAACGGTAAAGGAAGAGGTCCCCTAGAAGGACTGGGTCCCTATTTTGGGTGTAAAGGACCAACCGTCCACCTAAGAAATGGTGACTCGGTGGACTCTTTGGAAGAGTTTACTTTGAACGAGTCAGCACAGACTGAGAAACACTGGGGTACCTAATATGTCAGGTACCTTAAGAGGTCCGGTCTTATGACCTCACCCATCGGCAAAGGAAAAGGTCCCTTAGAAGGGTTGGGTCCCTAACTTAGGTCCAAAGGGTGTAACGTCCACCTAAGAAATGGTCGACTCGGTGTTCCCTTCAGGTTCTTATGACCACCCATCGGATAGGGAAGAGGTCGCCTAAAAGGACTGAGTCCTTAGCTTGACCCCAGAGGACGTAACGTCCGTCTAAGATAAAAAAAAAAAAAAAATGAAGTAAAATGAAATGTTATGACATAACCAAAACGGTATGTAACTGTACTTAGGTGGTGCCCACACATACGGAAGGGTTTGTACTTGAGGGGAGGGTGGAGGGAGGGGTATTGTAGAGAGACCCAGTAGGGTTACGTGGTCGGGGTTCGTACGACATAGGACGTAGCCTGTATCTGACCGCTAAGCAAAGAGTGTACTATCATATGTACAAAGTTACGGTAAGAGGGTTTAGTAGGGTGGGAGAGGGAGAGGGAGACTCAGGTTTTCAGGCGAGATGTGTAGACACAGAGAAAACGACAGAACGTATGTCCCAGTAGTAACACGTCCGTCTAAGAAATAATTGACTCGATAGTCCTTTCGGGGTAATAATATACCATAAAATATTTTGAGGTAAAGAAACCGGTCACAGTCACGTCGGGTTTCATAGGATTGTTATATTTCTACCTGAACGGAATAAACGATAGTTATTAATACTAGTTCAATACTGTTTTGTTGTTCCATAATCACTTCTTTGTGTTCAACTGGTTACTTTCTGTTGTATGTCTCCATACGTGAACTACATACTTCATCGGAATGTTCATTCACTTCTGTCTTACACGACAATTTATCTATTAGGACTCTATTGAGGTAAAACTTTTTATTTACAATTTTTATCCTGGAGTCTTTATAATGTAGAATGGTTCATCTTTATAATAGATAAAGACGTTATGTCTTTTAATGTAAGGTCTTCCTAAAAATTTCTATGTTTATACCTCTCGTTTTAAAAAATTATAAAGTTTCTTATATAACCTCTCTACAATTTAAAAGACAACACACATGAAATGGTGTACAAAACTTTTTTATGTACGAATATCTATTTCTGAATTATTAGGTATATTTTAATATTTCAATTCAAAATTTTTCCTTATGTAATATAAGAAATATTTATAAGAAATAGAAATATTTAAACTTAATCTTTTCTTAAGGAATTTGTTCTGTGTATTTGGTGTTTACCATTTTTGTTTCTTACTATTTAAATCACTGTAATTTTAATTTTAGAACATATTGTGTTCCGTTAAGTTTCACTTTTTCGTTTAGTGTCTGGTCCTTTTCTATAAACGTTGGTTGTTTCTTAGGTATAAGTCTTATATATTTCTTGAAGGAGTGTCATTATTTTCTTTTTTTAGTTACATGAAAAATTTTTTTACCGTTTCCTATATTTATTCACCACTGGTCTCCTCTTTTGGGATCACTGGTTATTTGTATACCTTTATGTGTAACCAGGGTTGTCACTGTCCCTTTACCTCTAAGTCAGTCGTTACTTTCCAGAGAAGTGTGGGTGGTCAACCCGTTTTTATCAGAGTAGTATTAGTCACGTCTACTCCTACACCCCAAACCCCTGAGAGTCTAGATGACTCCCCACATGTAACCTTGTCGGGGCCCAACCTATAGTGGTTCGACTAGGGTTGAACGTGTGAGAGTCTGAGATATTGGTCCATGTCTAGGAACTCTTTACATGAACGAAGGTGTCCTGGGTCTCTCGTTCTGGAAGTGAAGTGGGACAAGTGTTGTTGTTTTCTGGTCTCTCTTTGTCTTTCTGAGTATGCACTCCGTACTTGTTTAATAGGAAGAATATCCCCGAACACACGCACGACCGAATCAACGAGTCAGAATAGACTAAGAACATTGGGGTACCTGACATCGACCGGGCCGAGAAGACAGGTACCCTAAAAGGACCGTTCTTTTGACCCCACCCAACGGAAACAGAGGTCCCCTAGAAGGACTGGGTCTCTAGTTTGGACATAGAGGACGCAGAGGACGTAACGTCCGTCTTGGTGACCCCTTCGGGGATTGATTTAAATTATACTTCACTTCAGCGAGTCAGTACAGGCTGAGAAACACTGGGGCACCCGACATCGGATGGTCCGAGAAGACAGGTACCCTAAAAGGTCCGTTATCATGACCTCACCTAACGGTAAAGGAAGAGGTCCCCTAGAAGGGCTGGGTCCCTAGCTTGGACCCAGAGGGTGTAACATCTGTCTGCGAAATGGCAGACTCGGTGGTCCCTTCTTCATCGAATGATTTGTCGTCAATTTCACTTATAAGGAACTAGTTACTATAGTTGTATCTAGATACAACTCCCTTATTTTTCTGTTCAACGTTCACATAATATATTAAAACCATTTAAATTTTCTTTTTTGTTTATTATGATGTATAAATGAGTTCACAGTGTCGTACTTTATTACCTAGTCTTTCAATATTTTTGAAGTTCTGACCACTTAAGACGCACTTTCTCTTTCTTCATATACGTCGTAAAGTTTGTATAGACGGTCTAAAGAAAGACATTTACTTTTTTCCTAGACTTTCCTTATGCAATTTATGACGCACACACAAACGATTTAACGAAGTCAGTACAGACTACGAAAAGCTGTGTTACCTGGCATTGGGTGGTCCGAGGAGACAGGTACTCTAAGAGGTCCATTCTTATGACCTTACCCAACGGTACGGGACGAGGTCCCCTAGAAGATGTGGGTCCTTAGTTTTGGTACAGAGGACGCCGAGAACGTAACGTCCATCTAAGAAGTGACGACTTGGTCACCCCTTCGGTTTCGATTTACGATTATAAGTAATTTAGAATCCATATGAACCTACAGACATGTTAGATGAACTTTACATTAATTAATGAAACGTACAAATTTTATCTTAGTCCTATGTTTTTCAATTTTTACTTTTTATTCATTATTTAATATTGTATTTCTTTTTTAATTTATTTTAATCAATATTTTCTTCCACTGTTTTAAGTTATTATATCAACCTCTACCTTCTATAGGTAAGACAAAGAACATTTCATTAATCGGAGGTTAATTTTATTTATTTAATATAATTTTTTTTCTTACGTTCCCACTCTTTGCTTCTACACAATCCACAGATGGTACTCAGCTAGATACACGAACGTCGAAAACCTTTTCGAGACCCGGTCCAATAGTTCCTGAGTCCACGTCGACTCGAGTCCTCGAGACTTGTCCAAACTTAGACATTCAGACCTTCGTCCACCTCTACCACCTCCCCACCTGGGGTCCTTTCCTTCGTCTTTCACTCCAGGAACTTGGAACTGGGGAGTCGTCCTGTTCGGTGGAGGGTGTTGTAGGGACGACCCGGAACGAGAGCAAATTTCCGGAGTTCTTCACTCGTGCGAGGCCAGAGATTCGACGACAACAGTTGAACCGGACTGTAGGAGAGGAGAGGGCCCCGACCAAAGTACCCGGGGACTGCGTGCACCGGTATGTGACAACGTGTGAGTCTTCCTGGGGCACGAACCAAAGTACGAGGTGACCACGAAGGAACTGTTTCCGGAACGGAAAAGTAGTCGGGGACCCGGGAGGTATAGTACATCGGCCAGGACGAACACCGTGGCTGTCACCGTAGTCGGGACAACTTTCTGGAAGCATAGAGAGGACCAGTCGTGACGAGGTTGCACGTGTACCGTAGAGGGTAAATATAATGAACGGTCCGGAGACGTCCGTAGACGGGACCGACGGAGCCCAAATGTCGAAACCAGAACACCTAGGTAGAGACGTCGTGATTTTTTACAGGTTTCACCCCAACGGGAAGTCGGTTCCTTGAGACCCTTTGAAATCACAGACTACGGTTTCCAGTGTAAGTTGAACTAAAACTGTATGTTTAAGATAAATAACAGTCATTTTGATTACTGTTCTTATATTTCCTTTACACCTTATTCTTTACTTACATACAATGAAGTCTTCACTAGTAAACCCCACATAAATCCATTTGTGTCAGGCTAACATGTGCCGTCTCTCAGAATGTATAGGTACAGTTTCAGTGGACGGATTACGACCGAAAGTGTCTATGATTAATAGACTAAGAATCCAATATATGAATTTTTTACACAAATTTTTATTTTCTAGTTATCATAAAGATTTTGGGTCTGTCTATTAATTGCCTCTATAGATGAAAACCTTACCGTTAAGACCTTTTTCTTCAAGTCCGGGAGGTGGATCCTGGAATTTCCTACCCAGGATTTTAGAGGTCCGGAGTATGACTCGACAATGGATTCAAGGTATCTGAAGAGTCCCTCAAAATTCCGTTCTTAGGGTCCCTTCCTCCTTTCCTATCGAGACTCGAGGTACTCACCTCCTTGGTCAAGACCTTCCTTCTGGAGAGGGTTCCGTCCCGACTCCTACCCGGGTCGTGACACCAACGAGGACAAGGACCACCGAGGCAGTACAAACACTCATCTTTTTACAATTGGCACGGAACACCAACTGATCCAAACTTCGAATATAATATGGCCCCCTCCCCCTTAAGGGAAGACATCTGAGTAATTAAGGACCTATACGTATTGTAAGACACCATATTCTTCGTACGGACCTTACCTCCCCTGTTTATATGTCCTTCAAACAGGCACGTAAAATATGTATGACACGAGACACCAATCCTCCGTTATCGTGTGAGTGAGTACTGTACAGTGATCCGAGGGCCCCTTATACTTGGTCAACAGAGGTCACCGCTTCTGAGTTCGAGGGTGACCCTTTTGTCATCTTCTTTTATCTGTATTGTCCCTGTATAAACTAAAAAAAATTACGGTGCACTTCTGGTGTCCCCGAAGGGACCCTCGAGTAAACCATTTGTTAGACGGACGTTACGCCCTCTGGACCCAAGCCAGGACCCAACCCTTCTAGGGGACCTCCTCCCGTACCGTTGGGTGAGGTCATAAGACCGGACCTCATGGGGGTACCTGTCTCCTCGGACCACCCGAGATCAGGTATCCCATTGTTTGTCAGCCTGTACTGACTTCACTGAATCGTACGTGCGAACTTCTACTGTCTCTCAGACACTATGCTTTCTGACCTTAAGGAGGAACCAGACGAATACGACTCATCTATCTATCGTAGTATAGTCCGTGTCGAGTTCTCAGACCTTGTCTCGTCGACAGCAGAGTTTCGACGGTGTTGAGGACGGGGTACGTTCCGTTAAGTGGAGACATTCGGAGTTAAACGTGTCGACGTTTTACCCCCATTACAACCCGAGAAGTAGAATTCCGAAAACCCTAATCTGTCCTAGGACATACTTTTTACGAATCACATCTTAGGGTGTGAGTCCTTCCGAAACCACCTACCAATGTTCGTGTCCGACGTTCCACCAGTCCACCCCGGAGTCACGGGCTTGGGATAGAGGACAGGAATCTAAGTAACACCCCCACGGGTGCAAAGTCGTCACCTAGATCTTCGGTTCTCTTTCCTCTATACGAAATCAAGAAGACTCCGACTCTCAGACCTACACACCGCCCTTGATCGTACCTTACTTCCTCCGTCTCCTCCAGACTCTGTCCGGAGGTCCTTTTCTTTTCTTAATCCTAAAGGATAAAGGTGACTTGTGATTTACTGGGGAACCTCTTAATCAGTAGGGATCGGTGAGACCCAATGATTAAACTTTTAGTCACATAGATCAGGTGAGTCAACTTGAGGTTGAGACCTCTGTTCGTGGATGTCGTCCGAGACCGACCACGACCTCTGACAGGGAAGTGAAGACCCTCAGGTCCACCCGTGGAGTCTGGACAGGGAAGTGAAGAGACTCGGGTCCAACCTTTGAACCTGTACAAGAAGTGGAAAGACTCGGGTCCATCCACAAAATCCTTATAGCGAAGTGGAGGACATTCGGGTCTAGAGGAGTGGATATTTTAACCCAATAGTGAGTACGGACAGAACACCTGATTAACTTCACGACTTACAAGTCAGGAGTCATCCCAATCGGACATAAGACAAATTATACAGGGGTCTCTTCTCGATACAAATCTCCTACGTCACTGTAGTGTTTAGTGTAAAAAACCGTACAGAGAGTCTACTACCTAGTTTCTCAAGCGAAAAGACTGACAAACGTCGGACCAAGGTAGTCGAAAAGGAGGAGGAGAGGAGGGGGCCGCAGGGGTCTCTGAACCCTCGGGAGCACTCCTGAGGAGTCGGTCGGCCGGATGTACGACACACTACTGGACTTTTCGGTCAGTAGACTTCTGAGACTGCACTCGTACTCAGTGGAGTGAGTTTTACAATATGAATCCTCCTATCACGATACACAAACGTGTCTGTTACCCTAGTACAGAGGAACTCTGAAAGGTCAGTGTACAATCAGTCTTCTCGGGGTTCAGTCTCCCCTCTCGAATGGAGGTCTAAGACGTCCTGAATAACTACGAGGACTCTTCCTCACAATCATCGTATACATACAGTCAGGGCTAGAGGGTCAAGCAGGACGGAAGGGAAGGGGGGCCCCACAGGTATGCAAACAGAGATGCAGACACAGACAAAGGAAAAACGGGTATCCAAGTGGACATGGTAAAACATGTCTAAGGTGTATATTCACAATTATATGTTATAAACAAAAAGAGAGGGAAGTAAAAAAGAGGACGACTCTTTAAGTCTTTTCATCCAAAGGTCTACGAGAAGACGAACTTAAAAGTAAGTCATAGACTCCCAAAAGTTACGGTGGGGTTAAAGGTGGGATCTATTTAATGTGTAATATTGAAGACTCATAGTGTGGTCGCAAAGACAAACCCGGGACGTAAATACTACTTTTCTCTTCGACCCAATTAAGGTTCCATTCAGAAGTGACCGGACTTCATCGATCAACGAAGAACTACACTCCCTCCCCGAACCCTCAACCCCCACTCCCCTGTCCTTCCTCCTCACCCTCTCACGACATCACTACAGAACGTCCTCTCCGACGAATCACGTTGTCATCCAAGATACGGTTGTCAAATACGATTCAGGACTACCGAGTCACTACACCGGAATCTACAGTGTCCGGTCACCCGTGTGATCGTCACACTGGATCAGACAGACTAAGTGTTTAAAATCTTCGACACAGATGTCCCTGGAAGGTATTTTCTGATTTTTTATTTCATCCGACAAGAGATGGGTCAACGAAATGATTTATTCTCCTTTGGGTAAATCTTACCTCAATAGACTTGACTGACTAATTTCCGTTACTATCGTCAGGAGGGGTCTGACCGATAGTCTTAACTCTCACTAAAGTCACACTGGAAGACACTGGTAGACACTGAAGACGAAGTTCGGGAAGTAGTCTAGGGACCCGACGGGACTGTTCCAGTAGTACTAGACTAGGAATTGATGGAGAGGGGACTAACGGACGGGAACAAAAATGTCCGAGATAAAGTCTACAAGACTTGAATTTTTGAAGGGTCTTCCGGTTATAAGTGGGGGGTGTAGGAAATCTTCTACGACCGATCAGGAGGATCTTATTAGGTCGGAGAACAGAGGTAGTGGGAGATATGACGAGAGACTCGTCGAGGGAGTGAGGGTGCCCGACCTACGGGGCGCTACATCACACATGAGTGGCGTAGTGAATGAAGGGAACGGTACCGCGGCGAGAGAGACACAACAAGTGAGGACTGGAACACAGAGGGAGGGAGACAACGTTACATTCGAGGTACTCTTGTCTTCAGTCGAAGTCAGGTAGTACGGGTGTCCCACTCCGGAATTCGGACTGTGGTTCATCCAAAAGTTGTTTTCTTGTTTGAGTCACTTGGATTCTAATCTGATGTCTTCTGATTCCGTGTACAATTTTCGACCTTCTGATACATTTCTCCTTTCCTCAAATTATGGGACGGTGAGTCCAGTGTCGGTACTCCTGTTCAATCATGTGTAGGGTCCTCTTAGTAGAAGGGATCTATTCGGTGCAGAGATCCGGACTCCCTGTGCGACGACGAATGGATGGGAAGGAACACTTTCGTAGGGTTACAACAAGTTCCTCTGTCGTAAGGTCTAAAAATTTTATTTTGATTGAAATAGTGTAAGGGAACGTTGGCTCTATCGGTAACGTCCGTCAAGAGTAGTCATTCTTCGTCTTTAAGGATCCCTAAGTCCCTTTCACGTCAAAAGGACTACGTTCACAGTGGAAAGGAGGCATTCAGTAGGTGAAAGGAGAAAAACGGACCTTTTGTCTCCCCTCCACTCCCACACTAGTGGCATTTCTTCCACGACGTCAGATTTCTTCCGTCCAGCCTTTCTGTTCCTCGGAACCTGAAACTTTTACACCGTCACGGATGGACGTCGACATAGTAGCTTGCTTCTTTTCTTAGACCAATTCGGTGTCGTCTGACTAAACAAAGTACTTCTTGGATTAAAGATTTACTGAGTCCGGAAGTAGAGGTCCGAGGACCTCACTTACATAGACTTACCTCCACCCCTTTCCTCCTTCGGGATCTAAACTCGAGGATAAAATGTACCGAATAACGTGTTCCCCGTTTCCTTTCATCCTCCCAGGTTTCCAAACCTGTAAGGTTACGAGTTGGAAGTCCGAGGTAATCAGGGTGGTGACACCCCTGTAGAATAATTATGTACAAGTCCTTAGCATCCTTTAGTCTAGTTGTTCCTGTTTTGAAGGAAGGTGGGGGTGGGAAGGACACTGTAGAGGGAACGGTCACAGGGAAGGTGGAGGGTGGGAATCGTGTGTTCGACGGAAAAGACCGGAAACACACTACTGCATACCGGTGAACTTGAAGAAGTGAGGAGACAACCAGAAAACACCTTTTGGCCTGCACTCTTCGAGTACATGTGTCGTCCTAGAGATAATAGGTCCATACAAATATAATAGGTCAGTACAGAGGGTCGACTCTGGTTGAGACTCTCACAACAGGAACTTGTAGGTGCAGAAGTTACCAAATGTTTGAAGATATCGGGACCCTCCGGTTTATGATATAGAATCACTAACACTCACACACGAACACACAGACACACATATACGATATCTTTATTGGACCCCTTATAAATTTTGTGAATAAAGTTAAAGGGGCAGGACCTTTAATGATAAGTCACCCACCTTGGGTCCTAAACTTGACAATTCCTCGTATCGCACAAAGTCACCGTCTACCAGGACCTAGTGTGGACTCCTTTAACACTGAATACTACCCGCATTCCACTCGGACACACCCACTCGACGAGGGGTGGACTCTTGTTCTAAAGTCCTTCTGTTTTGACTCTAACCCATCCCCACTTTCACCCCAAACCGTTATTCCCTATTCCGTTGTCTTTTGACCGTCCTCCTGTCCCTTACTAGGGTTTACTTTCCTACTTCAACAGTGTTCTGTTCAGTAAGAGGTGTCTCCAGACCTGGACAGTTACGAAAGGAACAGGGAAGGTCGTTTTCCTACAATCATGACTTAACAAACGAACCGAATTACTGACGGTTGAAGAATGACATCCACAATTTGGTTATCTTGTGTCCTCCGCATCCGTTAAATCACTATGATAAGTAAAACGAATTTCGTAAATTTAAGTCGATACAACTGAACCAGTTTGAAGAGCGAGTCTTAATCTAATAAACATGAGTCCTCTGACTCATACATTTGCATACGTTCCCTCTCCCCTCACACCACACAGAGTTAAGTACAGTGTAGACACGTCAGCTCTCTTAAGAATAAAATCTCTCTTTACTCTGTCTAAATCTTTCTTTTCAAGTAATGGAGACCCCGATACCCGAGAAAAAAAAACCCCCCCCCCCCAGTTTGGTCGTTCTCAAAATTTCGGTTTACACTTGAAACACTCTTTTGTTCCAAGTGTCACCCCGCAAACCTGGGTCCTGGTGTTGGGCTCCACCTCGACCGGTCGGCCTCGCGAATCTCGGGGCGGCTTAAACTCGATTACTCCTAATTAACCCGGAAGGACACGTGGTCCTCCTCCCATTAACCCGGGGACCTGAGCGACTGGAAAAGGTAAGTGAGACGTACATCGTCCCCGAGAACCAATGGTACAAACCTTGAAGTTCTCACGGTGTAAATTTCGTCGTCGGTGTAAGAAGACGGACAGGGAGGTACGAAGAAACGACGAAAAGAAAGAAGGAGGAAGGAAGGTAGACAGGAAGAAGGGCGGAAAATTCCCCCCGTCTCACCGGGCACTCACCTGAACAAGACGGTCACCTTCTGTTTATAGTGAACAACAGACCGAGAGAGAGACCCCCACGACTTCCGTAGTGAATTACTCCGAGATCCGAGTCGTCACTTCGACTCTCAGACTTATCGTCCCGAGACGAGGACCAACTATCACCGTCGTCGGGGGAGGGTTGGAGAGTCGAGACCGGTCGATTCAGGGACGGAGGGCCGAAGACGGATTCCCGTCACCGGGACAGAGACGTGGAACCACTGAACGAAGAAAAAAAAAAAAACGGTGATCGACGGACGACCCAACTGAGTCAGAAACGAAGTCGGTCGTCTCCCGACTTCAGGAGTATCTGTGTCCGGTTCCGACTAAAACGTAAACCGGACCTGGAAATACCGACGACAAAAGGACATCGATTCTACTGTTCTAAAGACTTTACTATGAAGACTCATGTTGGTCTACCGGAGGACCCTAGGTTTATTCTGTTTATCGTCCACCTAAGTGGAAATAAGAAAATGCTAAATTGTTCTAGTAAGTGTAACGTAGGGTTGATGTGGATGTCGTCCCGTGGGACAGGAGAGTAGGTCCTTGGAGACGGGAGAGGAAAGAAAAACAAAAATTAAAAAAAAAAAAAAACTACACCTGGTAAAAAATTTAAGAGATGACTTAAACAATGTTATAACGAAGACAAAATACAAAACCAAAGAGCCGACATTCCGTGCACCCTAGAATCAAGGGGTTAGTCCCTAACTTGGTCGTGAGGGGTAACCTTCCGTCAGAATTGGTGACTCTCCAGACCCTTCACGGGGCTTGGGGACGGAGAAAAAAATCTATTGTGTATTTTATGGTGTTCACTCCTACATTCGGTCACGGGTGTCCCAATGGATCTCTTCAAGGGATCAAGGGTAATAAGAGGTTTACGACAGACTCGGGACTTTCAAATTCTATGGGGTTAGACCTGAGAGTGAAGATACGAGAGTTTCCCCCAAGTGTGAAACAATACGTATACTGTCTACTAAACATTCTATATGGTTACCTATAAAAAATAAAAGTACAGAGTCCTTTTTTATTGGTGACTAGTTTTGTCGTTAAAACACCTAAAAATTTAACCTTCGATCTACTAAAAATTTATCAACCATATCTATTTATATAGGGAGTTTATTAACGTGTCCACGTAGGACCATATAATTTTTAGTCCTTCCTCCGTTGGAGAACTATGAGGTCTTGAGTGAGATCGGTAGACCCGAAAAACATCAAGGTGTACGACGTGACAAGTACCGGAACTCGGAACGGAGGCCCTCACGGGGTGGACGGGACGAGAGCCGGGGTCGGCGTACCCCTCGGGTGTGTTAAGGGTAAGTGGAGGATCTAGGTCGAGGAAGGAAAAGTTTAGAAAATACTGGTAGTCCTTCTCGTTTGGACCCGGGAACCACGGGGACCCACAGACGTACAACAAGGGAACGTGACGGAACGTGTCTCATCATGTCCAGAACAGTCACGGACAAACAAGACCCCGATTTTCTAGGAAATCCCTCCTCAGTCCAGAGGAAGTGTGCCCCTAGAAACGACTGAACAGACGACGGTCCGAGTAATATTACGAGTTTTTTTATGTACAGACACCTTACTCACTTACTTACTCACTCACCTACTTACCTGTTCACTACCTCCTTCTCGAGGACAGGTAGAGTAGTCTTCCCATTAGTGTCGTTCCGGGGAAAGATCTTTCAAAAGTATTTATAGTTTCGAAACCCCTGTTAAATACAGTCTTTAGAGAGATGTGGTCCTTTTTGTATAAATTCTCCTACGACATTATTCTGTCTGTCTGGACGTAAGATTTAGACCAAGACTGTTTGATCAAACTACTAGAATCTGTTCAAAGAATTGATTAGGAGTCAAAGGAGTAAACATTTAACCTCCATTGTGGTTGTTGTTAAGTATAACTCTTTTACTATTATCAGGTATATATGTATCTACCCAAAGGGACTGCCGAGTCGTCTATTTTTAAACGGACGTTACGTCCTCTATCTCCTCTACTCCCAAGTCAGGAATCCAGCCCTTCTATGGGACCTCATCCCGTACCGTTGACTGAGGTCATAAGAACGGACCTCTTAAAGGTACCTGTCTCTTCGGACCACCCGACATCAGGAATCCCAGAGTCTCAATCTGTGCTGACACGAGTGCTGACTCATGTGTATACATGTACGTATTGATGATCGTACCAAACCCCGTGTATCTTTCACAAACTTTTTTAATAGATGAATTTACAAAAGAAAAGAATCGTACATATCAGGACAGAAGTAGGTGTCTCCTGTGATCCATATTACATTTTATATGAATTAATGAACTATAAAAGTAACCCTCGTAGGGTATGACTGGCCGTGTAGGGTATGACTTGACTGAAGAGACACAACCGCAGGCGACAGAAGGGGTGACGATAGTCCTGTTGTCTACAATAAGAAGGATCCAGGGAGATGGAGACTGTCGGAGGATGGTGTAAAGAAGTGAGGACATTCAGGGGAAGACGACCAAAAGGTAGAACAAGACATCGAAGTACTGAGTACCTAGGATATTCTGAGAAATATATGAGGGTTGTGGACGAAGTGTCTCCTTCAATTCCTGTTTTTCGTCCCGACGAGGGTACGGGGGCTCACGGGGAAACGTCAACGAACGTAGTAGAGCATAGCTTCTGACTTAAGATACCGTAAGAGAAACCCCAAGACAAGGAAGAGTTTGGACGGAGATGGAATAGGGTCTTGGAAAAGAAATGACTATAGGAGGGAAGACGTACGGTTGAAAGAATGTTTAGGAGAGGGAACTTTGTCTGAGTGTCTATTTCGTCTCGGAAGGAAAGAACCTAGGGAATTTTCAAGTTCCTGGTCATTGAGAGAGGGACGAAAGTGTCAACCGAAAGACCTACTCACGACGAAAGAACAGGGGTGAAAGGAAGAACGGTCCGGGAGTGGACAGTAGAAGGAAGGGAACCATTAGATGACTTTCAGGACGGAGATTTCAGAAGCCCTAAAGGGACCACCAGGTCACGGATTCTGAGGTATGAGGGTTACGTCCCCTGCGTCCAAGTTAGGGACCAGTCTCTTGATCTAGTGTGTCCGGTGTCGATTCTGGACTGTGTCAGTTTATTTATTTATTTATTATTTATTTGTAAAAAATTTTGAATAAATTTTTTAATTCATCGACAGTTTGAACGTCGACGGTTCAACTTTCCGACGAGAAGAGACCACATTCGAGAGTCGTCGTAAATACCGTAAATGACCGGGACGAGTAAGGAATTCTGAGAGGAAACAGAACCACAGGCACTGAAACGGAGAGAAAACTGACAAAGTCGGCGAGGGGGTGAAAGGGACAGGTAGGAGACTGAGAAGGACAACGGGATCTCAAGATAGAAGTCGACGAAATGAGTGGTGTACGGACGGGACGTGTGTGGGGTTGACAGTGGTTACAAGGGTCCGGGGGTCAAAAATAGGGATGGAGAGAAGATTAGGGTCTGGAATAAAGACCGATTAGACGAGGGTGTACATGGATCTCGAACTGTGTAAGTCTCGTATTAAGTAACGAGGGTCAAGGCAAGTTAACGACGACACAGGCTGAGAAACGTTGGGGCACCTGACATCGTACGGTCCGGAGGGATAGGTAGTGGTTGAGGGTCTCCAACGAGTGTGAGTACAGGTAGCTCAGTTACTACGGTAGGTTGGTAGAGTAGGAGACAATAGGGGAATAGGAGGGTGGAAGTTAGAAAGGGTCGTAGTCCTAGAAAAGATTACTTAGTCGAGAAGTGTAGTCCACCGGTTTTATAACCTCAAAGTCGAAGTCGTAGTCAGGAAGATTACTTATAAGTCCTGACTAAAGGAAATCCTAACTGACTAAACTAGAGGAACGTCAGGTTCCCTGAGGGTTCTCAGAAGAAGCTGTGGTGTCAAGTTTTCGTAGTCAAGAAACCGTCAGTAATGAGAGTTGGGACTGGTTTCGGGTAACCGGAGGTCGTGTGAAACTAGATTTAGTGTCTGACACTAAACCCACGGATTGGTTCGGTACCAAATGGTAAAACAGTATGACCTGTTCATTGAAACTGAGAACAACGGAGTCAAAGGAGTGAGCATTATATCTTTCTGATTAAGACGTTCTGGACTTCGGGTGGTCATTTATATACCTACTTAACTCCACTTCATATATTTTGACCCTCGTGTTTCCTTCAGAAAAATGATTCTCGGAAGAAGAAGAACGGTCGGTACCCGAAAGTAGAAATAGGAGGAAGAGGTCAGTTAGGACTGGGAGCCTTCGTCTGAGTAAAAAAGGGTGTATCTATTGGGGAAGGAACTTCGTACTTAAAGTATGTAGGTGTCTAGAGATAAACTTCGAACAAAAGGGGAGAGTTAACGTTCGAGGACTTAGACGTGACTTAAAGACTTAAAAGTGTAGTCCGTCGGTTGTTTGGTCCTTGTGAAACTGTAAGTTATTTGTAATCCACTTAACGTAATTCAGCTTGTTTCGAAAAATTTTTACTGTGATATGTCCCTGAAGGGACCACCGGGTCACCAATTCTTAGACGGAAGGTTACGTCCCCTTCACCCAAGTTTGGGACCAGACCCTTGATTTTATGGTATACGGAACCCCGTTGATTCGGGTGCACAGTGTTGATCTCTTTGGACACGACGTTACCTGTAGGTCGTGTCCGCTTCTTTTTACATTCATTTATTTTTACTGTGTCATGTGTAAAAGTTATTCTAAGATCTTTCTTCTTTTACTTCAGGTGTTGGAATCCAGAAAAAAAACAACAACAACGAAGTTTCACAACTTCAGGTCTTTTAACTCAAATGACTGTCCTCTTGACACGTTTGAGGTTGGTTGGACCTTTTCAAGTGATTAGTTTTACCGATAAAGATGACGTTAGGGTCCTTTGAAAGACCTCAGTCGAAGCCACAAGAACCGTTTAGGGACCAGTCCGGGAGGGTAGGTTGCGCATTAACCACCTTTACGGAAGTAATAGTCAAGTGACGGCACACACGCGAAAAAAAATAAAAACCTTTCCATCCAACCTCAGAGAGAGGTTGAAAAGAACTCTTTTCGACTTTTCTACCTTTGAAGAATTCATTAGCTAAATCGAAGGGACTTCGACGACCAAGAACCGTCCGGTCTATAACCTTTGACGTCATTCTAAGGAAAAAGACAACACAAAAGTTGTAAATTAAGAATTAGGTGTATTTTCACGTCAACGATACTTTCTCACAACAGCCCAGTGAGTCTTGTGTCCTTTTCTTTTCCTGCTAGAGGATTCTGTATGTGTGAGACGTTTCCTCCAACCGTCAAGAGGAATAGGAACGTAAAAAGAAGGGCTCTTTAGGACTTGATCCCCGGGTCCCTTCCCGACCTTCTTCTGAACCCCTTAATATGTCGGGTCCAGTGATCCTACGGACGGGTAACGACCCTGTCCTCCTTTCTCTCCGTAGGGAGAAGGTAGGGACGGAGGAGAAGACAACCAGACCTCACGTTCGTCTTCCTACGACGTCCTGACACACACCACACACCACACACCACACACACACACACACACACACACACACACACACACACACACACACACAACCTCTCTCTGAGAGACGTCTGAAGGGAAACTACGGAGGACCTACAACGAAAAGGGAAAGAGAAGGAAAGAGAGATGGTACGAAGTCCCAGAGTCGTTTGGGACTCTTCAATCGGAAGTTTTTACTGTAGAACCGGTTTTCGGACCCACTCCGAAAAAAGAGCCTGGGGAGTCCCATGTGGGAGTACGGATAAGTTTGGACCCTATACTTACTGTGGTGAGACTTGTCTGGTTCGACCGTGTAAAGTGAGTGAGCCACACCTGGGTGGGGAAGACACTAGTCACTTCCAAAGTCTCTCTCCTCCCACTCCTCAGCGGAGAGAGTTGTCACCGTCTCGTGACACGTTTCACTGACACGTAGTAATTGGTCTGACTCGAGGGGGTTTCGACCAAGAAAGGTGTCTTCCTCTTGTCTAATTAGTCCCCTCCAGCCTAGAGGTGACGAATCTGGGTTGAAGTCTCAAAGGTATTTTCTCTCGAATATCCTCAGAGAGGAGAGAGAAGAGAAGTCAAAGTAGGAGTTGTTTGACTTCTACCATCGTAAACGGAACGTCACGTCTATTAGTCTTAATTGGATGTATCGTGTACCCCGGGTACATTCCTTCTCGGTCCCTTTATGTTTCGTACAAAAGAAAACGTATACAAAAAAATAAAACAAAATGAAGATAACAAAACGAGTGAAGAGACAACCGTTGAGAAAGAGACGGTTTCTGAGGATAAGATTAAGTTTCGGAGGTCGTGGAGAGTCCGAACAGGTTCACTTCCGTAGTACTCCGGTGGAGAGATGGCTCACAAACGGTAACTGTCGGTCAGAGAGTCGTAGGAGACTCACCCCCTGTCGACACCCCGTCCACGAACACTCTGGGTCCGAGTTCCGTCCTTTTCTCCTCCCAGGACACACACACACCACACACAAAAATATACAATACAAAACGTGTGTGAGATCCGAAACAATTCCCAACTCCATGTCCCGAAGGGTCGACCACGATCACCATTTCTTGGTCAGACGGTTGTGTCCTCTGTATTCTCTGTACTCTGAGACCAAGCTAGTGACCCAGTCCTCTGCTAGGGGACCTCCTCCTTTACCGTTGGGTAAGGTCACAAAAACGGTCCTCTTGGGGTACCTCCAAGTACCCCAACGTTCTCACTTTCTCAGCCTGTACTGGCTTCGTTGAATCGTATATGCTTACTCTATACCCCTCGACCCCAACCTGTCTCTTCCGAGTAAATCTTTTGTTCCTATAAAACCTTCCTCTCTGGTGTCACTACTACTGGTCCTTTATGATCTCTTCCTCTCTCGAAGTGCCCCATATACTCGATGTCTCTCGTCACTCCCCTCTTCCTGAGACAAGGAGGGGGTGGTAAGCGGAGTCTGACGGAAGCCTTCGGACGACCACGGAGTACTGTCAGGAATCCCGATCGAAACCCTGGGACTTTTGTAGAGACATCAGTGGTGGACCCAAAGAAAATAAGAGTAGTGACCACAAGAACAGAAAAACGAGTACAAAGGAGTCGAGACCGTAATGCTGACCAGAGGTCTGAGGGTACCTGGAGAGTAGTGAGAGAAGGTTATGTGATTGTTATAACAGAAAAGAGTATAAAGAACAACTGACAGAAAAAGAAAAGTTCCTTCCTTTTTACCAAAGGTAGAGGAGAACTGTATAGGTCGGTGTTACGGAACCTGTCTTTCTCGATAAAGGATGTCTTAAACCACAAAAACAAGACGGTCTGAAATTGAGAAACGGTGATTTGACTTTTGAACTTTCCCTTGTGTGAAAAAACGTACTGAAGTTGGCAGAAACCTCGAAAGTATTTAGAGTAAGACAAGTGATGACAAGAAGAAACGATGATGACGAGAACCTGAGAACTAAAACTCCGACCCTTATATCATGTTGAAAGATAGGTCTCTTCGAGTTGATTGTCCTCTAAGTCAGTTCTGGGAATTACCGATCCTCCCACCCCTATTCTGTCCCGTGTTATGTCCCGTTTAAGGTGTTAGTCAACCGGACTGAAAACTTTCTCCCGAGTTTGGGTACGGGGGACGTCCCCTTCGAACCTCAGGATTGAGACTCCTTAAGGGGGTTAAAAATTAAGAATATTTCGCACCTTTTGACAAGGCTGTAGATATAAGTAACAGGGATTCGTCGGAGTTTTCAAATATACAAATTCTTGAGACAAAGAAAAGACATGAAATTTATCAGTAATAACAATAGAGAAGTTTTGTCCAGAAAACTATCTGTTTCGTTAGAACTGGAGTTTGTTTTAACCTCCAGAGTGTGAAGGACTGAAGTTTTGCATAATGTTTCAATGTCACTAGTTTTATCACACCATGACCTTATTTCTATCTGTACAACTGGTCACCTTATCTTATCTCTGGGATCTTTATTTGGGGACGTATATACAGTCTATTGAAAGATATACTTACAGTTCTAGTAGGTTATCCCTTTCCTGTCCGTAAAGTTGTTGAACACGACCCTTTTAACCTACCCGTGTACTTTTTCTTACTTCGACCTGGGAAATGTGGTATACATTTTTAATTGACTTTTTACCTAGTTTCTGAATTTGCATTCTGGATTTCGATATTTTATATCCCCTTCTCGACAAACTGTAACCTAAACTGTTACTAAAGAACCTATATTGAAATTTTCGTGTTATTCTTGTTTTTTAACCAATTTACCTGATGTATCCATTTTTGTATTTTTAATTTGTAAAGACACGTGGTTTCTGTGTTAGTTGTCCACTTTTATCGGATACCTTACTCTCCTTTACAAAGGTTTAGTACATAAACTATTCCCTAACTACAGGTCTTATATAATTATATTTATTGAAGACGTTACTTTGTTGTTTTTTTGTGTATTGGACTAAATATTTTACCTTTTACCTAAACTTATCTGTAAATGTGTTTCTTACACTTTTCTGCAAATCGTAGTGATGAATAATCCCTTTACGTTTAGTTTTGGTGTTGTTCTGTTGTGGAGTACGGTAATCTTTTATCGTTCGTAACAGTTTCTGTACCCATTTAACCTTTGAAGACGTGACAAATACTCTTACACTTTACAACATCGAAGATACTCTTTGTCATGAAATCAAGGAATTTTTTTAATTTCTGTCTTAGTAGTTTACTAGGTCTTTAAGGTGAAAACCTATATATAGGGGTTTTGTAAATCTAGACCTAGACCTTCTCGAAAAACGAACATTTGCGAAGTTGGAGACTCCGTGGTCCCTTCGGGCACATTTACAAATGTTATCGAAATAAGTACTATCAGTTTTCTTCCTTCTTTGTACTTACGGGTAACTATCTACTTAACTATTTACGTTACATTATACATGTATGCTATCTTGTAGTAAGTCGTAATTCTTCCTTTCTTTAGGACTATGTACAAGTGTACGCCTACTTTAAACACCTGTAATATGATTCACCTTATTCGGACAGTGTTTTCTGTTACTAATACACTAAAGTGAATATTTTTCAAGGATCTCATCAGTTTTTAGTGTCTCTATTTCTCATCTTACCACCTACAGTCCCCCAGCTCCTCCCTCTTACCCCTCAACAAATACCCTCCTTTAAAATCAAAACGTTCTACTTTATCAAGACCTCTAACTAACGGTTGGTACACTTACATAAATTATGGTGACCTACGAATTTGTACCATCTCTACCATTTAAAATACAATACACATAAAATTAGTGTTAAAATTATTTGTTTACCTTTTACTCCGAAACCGACTTTCGTTACTAACCTACGGTAAAAAGATATCGTCCAGGCCCTGACTTAGGATAGATACTGTAGTAATTACAATTCGTCCACCGACCTGGAACCAATTCGGAGACAAAGAAGTACATACTTGTAGCCTGTGTGTAAAGGAATGTTCCGACCTCACTCTTAATTTATTCTTCAGTGATACACATTCCATGGATTCTGTTTCAGATCATGTATCTTACACGAGTTATTTATGACCAAGGAAATGGATTATAAGTATTTGTGTGTAGTCACTCCTGGGAAACCTTTACTCTAGATACTCGTGTCCAGTCCTAGGTAACCTTTACTCCTGTCACCTCCTTTACGCCTCCCAGAGAACGATCGTTCGTTGCTATACGTACATGGAACGTCTGTCAAGGATCGTTAACAAGATGAACTCTCTTTCCTAACCACGTAGAAATTGAAGTCTACGATTTTGGTCGCTACACAACTTCGACACAAAGGTCACAAAGACACCCCGAGAGGATTGACGGAGCCGAGGACTGGTCACAAGTACTCCTCTGTGACGGGGTGTGTCTATACGTATAAAAGGTGACCTCTACTTCGAATCCACTTCTTCACTTCACTTCACTTTACTTCAACGAGTCAGTCTGAGAAACACTAGGATACCTGGTATCAGGGGAGTCCGAGGAGACAGGCACCTCTAAGAGGTTCGTTCCTATGACCTTACCCAACAGTACGGGAGGAGGTCCCCTAAAAGGTTTAGATCCCTAACTTGGGTCCCCAGGGCGTAACGTCCATCTAAGAAATGGTTGACTCGGTGGTACCTTCGGGTTCTTATGACTCACTTCTCGGACAGGGAAGAGGTCCTCTAAAAGGGGTGGGTCCTTGTCTTGACCCCAGACGACGTAACGTCCGTCTAAGAAATGGTTGATTTGATGTTCTGATTACTTCCAACCCACCCCCGTCCTTTAACAAATGTATATACCAGTCGTGTGTACCCGAAGGGACTACCGAGTCGACCATTTCTTAGGCGGACGTCACAACCTCTGGACCTAAGTTAGGGACCCAACCCTTCTAGGGGACCTCTTTCCTTGGCGATGGGTGAGGTGATAAGACCGGACCTCTTAAGGTACTTGACATATCAGCTATCCCAGTGTTTCTTAACCTGTGCTGACTCGTCGAAAGTCAAAGTGAAAAGTACCAGTTGTATGACAGTAAAAAGAAAGGTATTGACCATAAAGGGTCAAAATGAGTCTTTAAGAGCGATACGACACCGAAAACGACCTTATGATCACCAAAGGGTCTTTTGAGAGACGAAGAAAAAATTTGGAGGAGATCTGTTAGAGTACTAGGAGTTCACCGTCTGACCCCAATCCCAAAAGACAAGAACTTTAGAAGTTCTCCTTCCGAGTCTCAAACTCCTTACACAAACTGGATGGTACTCACTGTCGAACAGGTAGGACCCAACTTACAGTATTATAGACTATAAAACAGATAACGTTTGTACAGTCAGCTTCGACAAAGACCCACGAGTCCCTTCGTGACAGAATCCATTATCCCACCCCTCCCTCTTTCCTCTTGTCTACTTTTTTCTTGAACTTAAGACGAGACAAGTACCGGGTAAACCGCCGTCACTGGAAAAACGATACATCCTCAGATTGAAGTAGAATAATCAGTTCTTTAGGAGTCTGCAGGTTTCAGTGGAGCGGATATCCTCCCCATATTAAAGTTTTCGTAATAGTTGGGAAAGAAGGAGGTTTAGAAAAGGGGGAGTACTGGATTTCACAGACTTTATTAAAGATTTAAGGTAACCTAAAAGGAGTAAATATCATTCCTTTCTTTCACACTTTCACAGGTTAAGACCACCACCAGCGAATCAGCGATTCAGGACGACAACACTGGGGTTCCAGACCTCGGACGATTCGAGGAGACAGATACCCTAAAAGGTCCGCTCTTATGACCTCACCCAACGGTAAAGGAAGAGGTCCCCTATAAGGGTTGGGTCCTTAGCTTGAACCCAGAGAACGTGACGTCCGTCTAAGAGATGGTAGACTCGGTGGTCCCTTCGAGTATATAATTCCTTGTCCATCATTTAATTACCGAACAGATTTTGAAAAGGGACCTACTCAAATAGTTCAGATAGTGAGACTCAGACTTCAACGACTCTCCAGGGACCGTCCTCCTTTTTTTCCGAGTCTCACACACACAGTGCAGTGTATTGTATCTTTCCGTCTAACCAGGTGACTCCCAGGAACTTGGTCGTCGTAGTGGGTTCCTACGGTTACGGGACCGGGAGAGGTCTGGAGAAGTTAGTCTTTGAGACCTACAACCGGACGTTGGACAAAATTCTTCGGAGGTCCATTTGGTCTACGTGGTTGTTTCAAGTTTTGTGAGGAAATGACAGGTGACCTCTTCCTTCACCGTTAGGTGAGGACCTCTTTAGGTACCTGTCTCTTCGAACAGTCCGATGTCAAGTACCCCAGTGTTTCTCAGCCTGTACTGTCCCACTGGTTGTGAATGATAGGTGTTAGGTGTCAAGGACACAAGACTCATGTCCGACCCGAGGATCCAAAACGTGAATAAAGAGTATACAAAACGAGACAATTAGTGTCGTCAGGAAACTCCAACCCTCCAGACCAGATGTGAGAAGGACAGGTCCCTACCTTCTTGTCGGAACACTACTTGGTCACTAAGTCCGAAAAATGGATCCTAGCTTATCTACACACTACTCCTTTGAGAAAACCCGGTACTGAGAGTATTGGAGACAAAGGATTTTTACAGTAAATAAAAAGGAATTCCAGAATTTCATACTTCTATCCTCGTATGACAGACGACTCAGAAGATGACTAACTATGGTGTACACTAATTCTCTGGTAAGTCACTTATTTACGGGTCCTACGTGAGTCGTATCTCGTATAAGACCTGTGAGATTTTAGAAGGAACATTATGGGGAGGGAAGTTTAAAAATAAAGATCGGGGAAAAGTAGACCAACGAAAAGGGGGACAGTAAAGAGATGGTTAAGGAAGGACACATTTGCATAGGGTACAAAAGTTCGCGTCGAGTCAAAACGTGCGAGACCTCGACAGAAGGTACGAGTACAGTCTTCCGAGTGTGGGAAGGGAGACGCAAGGACAACAGGAAGTAGGAGTGTTGAGGTGGTTAGAGAGGAGTGAAAGTCTCTCGGGTCGCGGAATGTCTGTCAGGTTTAGTAAACAAGTCACCCTTTTGTTTGTGTGTGACTCTTTTTCATGTCAGTAAGATCTTGAGATACAGAGAATAAAGACAGTAGTAGATATTCTACACTGATGTACCTCTGTAAGATAGAGTATCAGAAAGAGGTCCATGTAAGTTTCTACGACATACCTCTTTTATAAGAGTAGAGATTATCAATAAAAAAAATAAATAAAATAAGAAGTGAGAGTTCAGAGACTAAAAATTACCGAAAAATTAAATCAGTTAAATACATAAGTAAAAACTGTCGTAGCTCAGAAACAACGACACACGTCCGAAAGAGAACACCAATTCTCTCACCTCGTATACACCCCAAGAGTGACCCCACCAAAGAGAACAAAACTTCGTGTTCGAGATGCGACGTACCCGAGTCATCAAAACCAAGTACCCGAATCTACGGGGTACCGTACACCCTAGAAGGACCTACTCCCTACCTTAAGTACAGGGGACGTAACCTTTCGTCTAAGAATTGGTGACCTAGTGGTCCCTTCAGGGGTGACAGTTCAAAGGGCATATTTATCAGGTGTTTCTATTTACCGTTTATCCAAGTCAAACTCACGGGTAGTTCGTGAGACGACACATCTTGACTCAGAAAACGGTGGATTTGGGTTGATCCTTTGAAGACATGAGGAACTACTACAGGTAGTTTCTGTTCCTGAGGTTCCTGTTGATAAATGTGTGGTACACAAGTGACTCGAATAGAAATCAACGGAGGTGAAAGAAACTAAATGACGTAGAAGTGGTCGAAGAAAGGAAATTGATGAGTAAACGTAATTAAATAAGTATTGAAGGAGTCACCCGGACATCATCGACGGATGAGACCCAGCCTTCAAAGGAATTACGACCCAAGTCCCTAAGATCCGTCTTTTTTGGGTCCTCATTTCCGTCTCCGTGTTCCGTCGAGGTTCCCGAGGACGACGGACGAAACGGAAACGAGTGTGTCCACGGGTCTTTAAGGACGAGTAGGTCAGAACCCTTGGAGGGATGCGGACGTCCACCGTGACTGGTAGACGTGATACAGGGACGGGACACAAAGTCTTCTGGGTCTAGTACCACGGTTGTATAGACACGTACAAACGAACGGGTAGAGAGAGATGGTGGGTAGTCGCTGACCCTGACAGAAGTACAGACTCGGGACCCAGAGTGGCACAGGGGGTGTAGGACGTGAATCGCATAGAAACTTACTTACCTGTCTAACAACCTCTCTCCTCATTTCTGTAGAATCAAGACCGGTCACTTCCGATTATAATGTAGATATGTTAAAGTTGAATTAGACGGGTAAATGAACTTTCGTTATCTCGACTTCGTAATACTCAACCCCTTTTATGTACGAAAAGTAAACGATGTCTAAATGATTATGACTTAGATAGAATAAAGTTGTTGTCTGCAAGATTCCCAATAGTCTTTGTACTCACAGACCCCTTCGATAAAGACAGGTGACCAGTATGTCAGGTTCTTACCGGGTCTCATCCCCGAAAGACACGGTCCACCATCCGTGCCTACGTCGATCTCCGTCCTAAACTGAAGTTCATCGTCGGCTTGGAGTCGTTACCGGGGACCGAGAGACACGGCCCTCCCTCAGATTCCCGAATGTCGCTCGGTACCCGAGTCTCTCACTCAGTAAAGGAGGAAGACCGGGAGACGCCCCAACCGGACGTTCTGACTAAACCTTACCTAAACCTCACTGGGGGACTACGTAAGAATGGGGGGTGGTTCATCGGAATTTTTTATAGAAACACGGATTGGCCTACACTCACTTTGATTTTGTACTGAGACGCGAACGGTCATAGCATCCAGTAGATCGCCTCCCCACCCCCACGTCGACCACTCTCTCTACAAACACAACAGAGTGGTCTTCACAGAGGACCCCGCCTCCCCCTACAGTCCCCGCCCCCCCCCTGTAGGAGCCTTCTCCCTGTTCGAATCGGAAACCGGCCTCAAAGTATCTCGTCGATGACGTGTTCCGGTGCAGTGAAGTTGAGGACGGGATCGTCCTGGGTGCCCTTTGTCGTCTTAGAACGTCCTCTCACCCTGTGTGTCCGTGTTCGTGTGTGTGAGTACGCGAGCCTGTGGCACCCCACCCACGTAAGACACTTCCCTAAGGAAGCGACAGTCGTGGACTGTTCACGACTTGGACTTCTAATCGTCCAGTCGTCCCGACCTCAACCCCCCCACTACCCATCTTTCGTGGACGGGGTTGTGTAAAGGAACCACTGTTGTCCGGAACCACTGTTCCGTGTCCGAAGGATTAGTCGACTGGCATAGTTATCTGTGACTCTCGCGGGACCCCTCTTTTTCGGTCTCCTTCACTCCCTCAGTCGAGGTCAAACGATTTTCTCTCTAATTTAAAGTCGGGGACCTCCTTTTGTTTTTCACTTTTACTTTTCACTCTTTACGATTTACGGCCCCAACTAAAAAGCACGTATAAAACAGAAGAATTTACGTAAGGGTAGAAGACTAACGAGCGCTTACTGTCCGTAGGATAAAGCTGGTTACGACAGCTCTACGACGGACCACACCGACCGTAGAGGGACTGAAGAGAAAAGACCTACCGAACCACTTCCCTCTTCCTTCGGACTGGAACGTGGAAGACAGACTAGGTCGCGTCGACGTAAAAGAGTAAGGACTCTTGGCCTGCTCGAGCGACTCGGGACCCGACTATAAGACATGGTAGAAACCACGTCGACACTAAAATTGACCCCCTCGGCTGAACTTGGAGAGATTAGGAATGAGGTCTGTGGAGCTTGGGGACTCTGACCACACGTACGCACGTACTCAAAAATTCCCAAAAAGTCGACACGACGACTCTTTCATCAAGGTTGGTTTGAAATTTTTTTTCTTTTCCTTTTCGGCCCAACCTCAATCACTGTGTTGACAGACTAAGACCAGTGTTTGATAAAGACAGTGAAATTGTAAATGTTGTCGTTCTTATTATAATAGGATACGAGTGGATGTATACAGAAACTTAAGAGAAAGGAAAAACCACGAACTTACTACCTATGGTACACAGAGACAGAAGATACTTGACACCTTGTTAATTGGATCTTAATTTTCATATTCTGTGAACGTCCCAGTCCTCATTCCGCCCCCACTCCAAACCTTTAGTTAACGTTGGACAGAGTCTTTATGTGTAGGTTGAAACTTAAAAAAAAAAAAAGAGTTCTGAACTTAAACCCCTCACCTCCCTCAACAAAATACTTACCTATGTCCGGACCGTGTACTTTGAGCACCCTAGGTAGACTCCCGGAGGAAACCCAGTCGACACTGTAGACCGAGACTGTTTAGACCGTATAACACTGAGTGGCTATTCGTTTATCATTAGGAACTATCACTGGTGAACACTACGGCTGTTTGTCACAGTTTACGGTCCCTTAGCGACACCGGCGGGGTCGACGACAGTCTCAGTGGTCCGAGGTCCCGAACACAGGTGATCCTGGAGTCGGAGGTGCAGTAACCGATCTGTCAAGTGTTTGACCGTCTGAGACTCGAGAGGAGAGTCCTCTCGGCTCAACTCCCGTACACTGAGACTACCGTCTACCAGACTTAAACTTGGACCGAGTCGGTGTGGAGTCGACTCTTACACTGGTCAATAAATTGAAGAGACCCAGAGTCAAAGAATTGGGTAAATTTTTTATCTATGTCAATTCCATTTTGAAGATCAATAATTTCATCAATTCCACATAACTTTGAAGGATACCCCGTCAGTGACAAGATTCGTACTGTGTCTTTAATGACGTCGTTTAAAATTTTGTGTACTACACTACCCATGTAAACGGGTATCCTTTGATCGTGCGTCGGTATCGTTAACATTCTCAACTTAGATCTTAAGAGACATGAAAAAGGACTTTGAGATCTCGACACTAAGAGGTGGTCACCATTTAAATGAGGGGTCCCCTGGAACCTGTTGCAGATCTCTGTAAAAACAAACAGTGCTGACCCTGTCCCCTCCCAACAATGACCATAAATGTCCCAACTCATTCCCTATAACGAATTGTAGGATGTTACACGTCCTACGGGGGGGGTGGTTGGTTCTTAATGGGTCGAGATTTACAGTTGTCACACTTCCAACTCTTTAGGACGGGATCTTGGACAGAAGAATCGGTGGTGTGATTGAGCGACCTATTGTAGATGGTCCTCCTCAAATCCTCCTATTTCACCTTACTACGTATATTTCGTGATTTACATTACGGACCATGTATCATCCACAAATTATTTAGTTCGTCAAAGTAAGTTCTTACCCAATACGGTCAGTAACCTCCCCAATCCTTTGACCGAAGTACTTACTTCTGTCAAAGTATTTACTTCTGAGTATGTACTTCCTGTAACAGAAGAACGGCACACAGAATGAGAACGAGTTAAGATCTTGTAGAGACTTGAAAAAAGGAGACCTTCAACCCACCCAGTCCTCTACCATTAATTTTTTGAGTTTCCAGTCGGTTGTGACATGTCATTTTCCATTAAACTCCCCTTCTTACTAAACTTAAAAGAGAAGAAACATGGAAGAAAGTCAGTCCTCTCGGTAAGACTCGGGGTTCGTTTGTACACAGAAATGACTTTCAACAGACTCTTGGACACCGATTTTCCCACACAACAGGACAGTCCCTACAGTCTCTCCGGTCGATTACGAGTCAGGGTCGGAGGAGTCTCGAGAAGGTCCCCAGTGAGGTACTCTAGTCTTTACCCCTTGTCTTCTACGAATTCGGTCATCCATTATCGTTAGTATTGAGACGTTGATCGTGTAGAGCACAGACGGTGTACGAACTGTGAGAAGGTCAGAGTATTGTTTATAATTGATTAAATTAGAAGTATTATTAATCTACTTTCAAAGATAAAAATCGGGGTGAAATATAGACCCCTTTAGTTCCGTGTCTCTCCAATATGCTTAACGGTCTTCGTGATTCCGTCTTTCACCGTCTCGAGTCTTCGATTGGGTACGTCACGCCACGGTCTCCGATGTAAGAACAGGTGATCCAACTCACCGGAGACGGATGTTCCCAAGTCTTCAGTAGAACGTTTCCATCCGTTTCCAAGACTTCGAGTTGTTTAGTTCCAGTTCTCTGTTGTAATCATTGACTTTATTCGTTAATTCAGTGGACATCAAAATAGTCGCAAATTTATAAAGGACACTCCCAGTCTTTAACCACTCATGACGATCAGTAACCACCCGAAGGGACCACCGAGTCTACCGTTTCTCAGACGGATGTCACGTCCTCTGGGCCCAAACTAGGTACCCAACCCTTATAGGGGACCTCTTCCTTTACCGTGGGGTGAGGTCATAAGAACGAACCTTTTATGGTACCTACCTCCTCGGACCGTCCGATGCCAGGTACCCCAGTGTTTCTCAGCCTGTGCCGAAGTGAAAGAAGAAAGAAGATCAGTAGCCACCTCCTCTGAATGGGTCCATACCAAAGTCCATCCTCCTCTTGATTAGTCTTCGAGTGGTCCCATACCTCTCCCTTAGACCCCAATGTCTCTTTCAGACTTCATAACTAGATGTCGACACATCTAGATAGGGAGTGGGATCGGTCCCTAAGTGTTTACGTGTGGAAGGTACTTGGCGATCTGTGTAAAAGAGTCACAGACGGTACACAGGTCCCTTGACCGGTCACGTGCACCCATATAGTTGTGTCTCCGTGGTGACGATGTCCTTCTTGATCGGTATGTGAGAGACTTATATTTCCAGTCGGATAAGCCTCTCTACGAAAATTTATGTCTCAACGAGATACTAAGATAGTACGCAATCTTGACAAATCAGATGTAAAATTTTCCTAAGTTCCTAGGTCTCACTGACTCAAACCATCTCTTTGGATCAACTTACGGACTGTTCAGGGAACGTGTGTGTACTCCGAGACCTCAAGACGGTAGAGACTTGTAGTGAACACTACGGAGAATTGACATTTATTGTCTATAGACTGGTAAGTCAATGTAGTAGACAGTCGACTTTTACGACCGTAATCAATGGATGGGTGGACGATGGGTTATCCGTCCTTACCACCACTCTTTCCAAACATTTACGTAACTACAAACATCCTAGTAATTACGTATAACTAGAAATTTCAAGAGTGAAAAAATACAACTTTTCTTAGACTCAAGAAAGTACACGAACCCCGTCGTGTGTATAGACCGGTACATACACGACGAACCCGACTCTGAATCCTACTCCGGTCTCTGATCCTACTACGAGACATGAGACACACGAAGGCTCCTTAAGTATACCTAAACAGGGATGTGTTGGAGGGTCCGTAAAGATTAGGGGAATATTGATTTCCGGTACGTCAACGTCTTGTTTATGGTTCTAATGACACTGTTAGACACACCGATGTCAGTGACGGTAAACGAATCGTCGGAAGATGGTTGGGGGTTCGGGAGGAGACGACAGGGGAAGGGGTTTCCGAACGGCGTGGACGGACCACTCTTGGTGGCAAAACGGTGTAGACCACCGACGCAGGGGTACGGACACAGGGAAATATCCTGTGGGTGCGACCAGACGCATCAGCAGGTGAGTGGGAGGGAAGAAGGCGTGCGACTTAAACTGCGTACTAAAATCGGTGGAGAGACTGACCAGGAAGAAAACGAAACGTCGTTACTAAGGAAGAAAGTCAAAGTCTGAGGAGATGTATATGGTCCTGTTCGACCTAGACATATGAACCTCAAGAGTTTCACTAGAGTTTACATTAAACAGGGTGTAAAGAAAGTAAGATAAAGGTACAGTATGGACAAGGTAAGGTACTCAAGACATAGAGGTACTTATAGTTATGGTAGAAGGATTGTTAGGACAGTCTATTTTCTCTCACTTATCTCTGAGTTTTGACAGGAATAAGAGGGGTCAGGTCCCTTGATGGTTCAGGGTGGTTAAATGGAAACTTATATAGAACTGAGGTAAAGGAAGGGTGTCAGTAAAAGAACAAATCGAGTAACAGGAAAGTGGGAGCGTGTTGACGTTCGCAGGAAACGACGAGAAGGACGGAGGTCATAGAGAGGGAAACCTTTGATAGAGACGGTACCAGTCAATGTAGACCCGATGTATACCAGAAATCCAGTTTCCGAGAAAGTAAAATCTAAGGTTTTTTACAACAATAACAACTTTCATCTCGTACTAATGTTGTATCTGACCATAATCGTATCTACGGTGTCGTCATCTGTGTACCTAGTTACCCTGTCTTGTTCTCGGGTCTTTATTTGGGTACTTATATACCGGTTACTTAAATGTCGTTTCCTCGGTTCATATATTACCCTTTTTCTTTAAGAAAAGTTATTTACCAGAAACTCTTTGACCGGTCAGTGTACGTTTTTTTATTTTACCCTGGTGATAGAATGTGGTATGAGGTGTTAATTGAGTTTTACATAATTTCTGAACTTATATTCTGAATTTTAGTATCTTTAGGATCCTTTTTTTCTCCGTTATTCATGGGATTGTATTCAGAACCATTACTAAAAAAATTATACTGTGGTCTTCACTTTCGTTGTTTTCGTTTTTATTTATTCACCCGGTGTAGTATGATTTTTCAAAGACGTGTCGTTTTTTTACGTCGTATTACTCACCCCTTTTTTACAAAAGTTTAGTAAATATACAATTCCCCGATTATAGATTATATGTTTCTTAAGTATGTTGAGTCATCGTTTTGCTACTTTTTTTAGGTTATTTGTTATCTTCTATACCTATCTATAAAAGAGGTTTCTTCTGTATGTGTTCCGATTGTCCATGCACTTTTCTACGAGTCGTTTTTAGTGTTACTCGACGATGGAACATGACAGATCTTACCCATAATATTTTCTCTGTTTTTAATTGAGTACAACCAATCCTACATCTCTTTTCCTTTGGTAATACATGACAACCACTCTTACATTTTGTCCTGTTAGTAATAGTTTTTGTCATACTTCCACCGAGGTTTTTAACTTTTATCCAGATGATATACTAAATCGTTAAGGTGAAAACCGATAAATAGGTTTCTTTTACTTTTGTGATTCAACTTTACCATTATATGTGAGGGTACAAATAACGTCGTAATAAATGTTATCGATTCCATATCTTTGTTGGATTCATAGGTGACTACTTACTTACCTATTTGTTTTATACCACACACACACACATACATATGTGTATATGTAAATAGTAACAACAAGTCAGTAATTCAACAGAGGCTGAGAGAAACTCGGACACCTGACGTCGTACGGTCCGTGGAGACAGAAGGTGATAGAAGGTCATTCACTTCAACGAGTCGACACAAGCTGAGAAACGTCAGGGAACCTAACATCGGATGGTCCGAGGAGACAGGTACCTTAAAAGGTCCGTTCTCATGACCTCACTCAACGGTAAAGGAAGAGGTCTTTTAGAAGGGTTGGGTCCCTAGTCTGGACCCAGAGGACGTGACATCCGTCTGTGCGATGGTAGACTCGGTGGTCCCTTCGGACAGAAAGTCTCGAACGGGTTTAAGTACAGGTAACTCGGTCACTACGATAGATTGGTAGAGTCAAGAGACGACGTGGGAAGAGGTACGCACGTACGATTCAACGAAGTCAACCTGAAAGACTATGAAAAGTTGGGGTACCTGACATCGGAAGATGCAAGGAGGTAGGTACCCCTAAAAGGTCCGTTCTTATGACCTCACCCAACGGGACGGGAGGAGGTCCCCTAGAAGGGTTGGGTCCCTATCTTGGATACAGAGATACAGAGGACGAAACTGTCCACCCAAGAAATGGTCATCACGGTGAACCCTTCGGGGTCGTCAGAAGAGATCGTGGTGTTAAACTTTCGTGGTTAATAAATAGTAAGTCGGAAGAAATACCAGGTCGAGTGTGTAGGCATATACTGATGTCCCTTTTGATATCGAAACCAATATACCTGAAAAAACCGTTTCACTATAGAGACAAAAAACTATACGTCAGATCCAAACAGTATCGAAAGGAAGTTTCCTCGTTTGTAGAATATTAAAGACCCGACGTCAGTGACAAGTATCATTATATATATATAATATATATTATATATATATATATATGTGTGTGTATGTATACACTATCTTATAATAAGTCGGTATTTTTTCTTTTTTTAGAACGGTAAACACCATAACACCTACATGAACCACATGTAATACGATTCACTTTATTCAGTCTGTCTCTTTCTGTTCATGGTAAGCTAGAGACAATAAAGACCTTAGAATTTTTTTTTTTCGTTTGGAATTTTTTGTATCTGTGTTTTGTACGTGTGTGTGTTTTCAGTTCGAGTATCCATGTCTTTTGTCTCCAGTCCCCAAACGAACTACACACAAGTCTCTTTATCCTCTTCGCTCATAATCCTTTTTTTCCTATATTGGATAAGTAAGTGAGTCAATTGACGTTTCATGATAAAGTTCCTTTCACGACGAGTCGTAAAGGATCGATTTTTAAAACACTAATGTTGTATTTTAGACTCCAATAAAACTTACAGAATCATAGAAACACACACACAAACACACACGTGTATCTGTGTACATAAGGGGTGTAGTTGAAGTGTTCTCGATTTCACAGTCAAACGTTCAAAGATCTTCGTAAACCCAAAAAAAAAAAAAAAAAACTCACCCATTAGATGTCATCTTTAACTCTTTTAGTCTGTCCGTCAATGTACCTTTAATTTAATTTCAATTTAATGTAATTTAATTTTACATTCGAGGAAATTCTGTCGACAAGTACTAGGGGACAATGCGGAGTTTTGTGAATCGTTTCATGAGACATATTACACTAACCCAAGTTTGGGTCCTTTCTCCCTTGAACGTAATTAGTTTTCGTCTCCTCCCGTCAGCTTGGAGATGTCCAATTGTGTACGGTCAACAACTCTTCTTTTACCTTACCTACAGTCTTCGTTTTATAAACACACACTACTCAACCTCAAACTCTCAAAAATAAAGGACTAAAAAAAAAAAAAAAATGACCTTCCTTTCCTTCGAGTTTCTTCGGTTCTTCTATGAGTACCTACTTTACGAAACGTGTATACCCTACCTTTCAACACGACATAATTCAGTTTTTCGTCGAAGACTTCTTACATAATACCGACGTCGAAGTGTCCACGGACCGGGTGACCGGGGAGACATAGTGACGTGGTACACACACTGGGACCAGGAGGTGAGGTCGGCGGCACACCCATCTAGTATAAGTCCCTCCGTCTTCGAAGATCTTGACGACCCCGGTGACGAGTCCGGTTCCTGTCAGGGGAGGAAGAGTAGGAAAATAGGTGTGTGTCCTCGTAATTTCTTGATTTGTCGAGAGTAGAGTTGAAGGAGGGTTGGAGTAAAAAAACCGAGTAGGAGGAGACTCTTCGTCGACAAAAAGTCGACTACAGATTCGAGTGTGTGAGACTCACCTTATTGACCTAAAGAAGTATTTCCTTTCGTGAGGAAACGAGACCAAACAAAATTAAAGAGGGTTTATAGTAAGGATGTCCCAATGGAGTGAAATGTGTAAAAATTAAGAGGAGTCCTTGTATACCAAATGAGTCTCAATCTATTTAAGTTATAAACGTTTAACTTCGTCCCAACTTTAAGTGGTTCTTTCCTACGGTAAATTTGTCTGGTACACCTCTTAGGAAAATTAAAAAAAAATTGTACAAAAAAAAAAAGAAAAGGAAACACCAAAGAAAAGGGGGACTTCGTTTCCTAGGAAACTATTACGGTTACTAACTAAGAGAAGTGAGGAAAGGGTCTTTAGATACGAGACAAAAAATGTCCGAATCATCCAAAACTAACTACACGTGACCCTAAAGAGTCTTACCCTGTGGGGAACAAGTGTCCGCCCGTCACTGAGAATCCGGACCCCGATCGAAGTACCCAGAGAGGAGTAAAAGAGTCGAACAAGAATTGGGAAGTTGTTCACCACCGACCCATCCCTACATCATAAATTATTTCTATAAACTCATTCTCCCGAAGGGACCATCGAGTCTACCATTTCTTGGGTGGAGGTTCCGTCCTCTGGGTACAATCTCGGGACTCAGACCTTCTAGGAAACCTCTCCCTTTACCGTTGGGTGAGGTCATAAGGACGGACCCTTTAGAGTACCTGTCTCCTCGGACCGTCCGATGTCAGGTACTCCAGTGTTTCTCAGTCTGTACTGATTCACTGATTGTGTGTGTATATGCTTGTTCACGGTGAAGGAATTTCAGTAGTGTAACTCTATCGGATCTTAAAAGACCGTGTCAAGATACCTTCAACAAGAATCGAGTCCAAACCTTTACTGTGATCTTCCCGTCGGATGGTTTGGATATCAGTATCGAACGGTCAGGTCCCTCTCGACACCACGACGACACAAGAGTCTGGACCAGTAGTCTTTTCGACCAGAAGTCACTGTCCTGGTCTCTACGTCAGGGAGGGAACAGAGACGGAAAGGAGATGACATCTTCATAGTGGTCGATTTGACTGTACCATGGATAATCTACGGTCCGTGCTAAAAGTGGTGATATGTGCATGGTCGAGCAAAGTAGACTTGTCATTGAGTTAAGTCTTCCACGTACTAGTCGTAGGCAGAAGCAAAACGTGCTTCCCTTCGAGTCCTTGTCTCCCCATGTCCAGTGTATGACCCCCTCGACCCTGAGGTTCCGATGTAGTCGTATGTTGTGTCTGATCCGATCCTTCCACGGTCCAGACTGAGGTGGGGACTGACACTCGTCATAGTTAAACAGTCGTAATACGGTGTCACTGTCAACTGAAACGTGAGTCATCTACCCTCCGAAACGACAGAACATAATAAGTTAGGAATGTTATGAAGATGTTAGGAAGGTTAATAGGAATGACTGTTCACTCCTTCGGACCCTATATTGGGTGTGTTCCAGTGTCTTGACAGATTGACTCCCCGTTCAGGTGGGTGACTGAAAAGAGTCACACCACACATACCAAGTCAAAAGAAAGATCCTCCTCAGTCCAGTGGTACTTTCTCTAAAGTCTCATCGTCCTACCCACTCCCCACAAACGTCTGTCTCAATCTTAAGACTCTGTGGAATAGAACGTTTAAACTGAGAAGAATGACCAGGTGACGGAGGGGATTGAATTTCCGTGTTTATGTACGTATACACGACTACGAGTATGCATGTGTGTATAAGATCGAGTACGCACAGTACATACCCGGGTCCGTGTGTACGTGTGTACATATGTGTACACGTGTATATGGTATTAATAAACGAAGTACTTTATTCTGAAAGGTAATATTTTACGTCCTGTAAATGCCACTCTATCTTATTCGACTCGTTTGAAGACCGGGTGTTTCACGGAGAACCCTAGGGGAGGGAGATCTCTAGGGGAGGAAGGTCCTCCGTCCCGAACTAACCGAGGTACCGACAACAAGTCAACGAGTCAGTACAGGCTTTGAAACATTTGGGTTCCTGACTTCGTACGGTCCGAAGGGACAGGTAGTGGTAGAGGTCCTCGAACAAGTTTGAGTACAGGTAGCTCAACCACTACGGTAGGTTGGTAGAGTAGGAACCAGTAGGTAAAGAGGAGGACGGAGTTAGAAAGGGTCGTAGTCCCAGAAAAGGTCACTCAGTCAAGAAGCGTAGTTCACGGGTTTCATAACCTCGAAGTCGAAGTCGTAGTCAGGAAGGTTACTTATTACTCCTGTCTAAAGGAAATCCTACCTGACCAACCTAGAGGAACGTCAGGTTCCCTGAGAGTTCTCAGAAGAGGTCGTGGTGTCAAGTTTTCGTAGTTAAGAAACCACAAGTCGACAGAAATATCAGGTTGAGCGTGTAGGTATGTATTGATGACGTTTTTGGTTTCGAAATTGATCTACCTGGAAACAACCGTTTCATTACAGAGACGAAAAAATATACGACAGATCCAACCAGTATTGAAAAGAAGATTCCTCGTTCGTAGAAAATTAAAATACCGACGTCAGTGGTAGACGTCACTAAAACCTCGGGTTCCTTATTTCAGACAGTGACAAAGGTAACAAAGGGGTAGATAAACGGTACTTCAATACCCTGGTCTACGGTACCAGAAAAAAACTTACAACTCAAAATTCGGTTAAAAAAGTGAGAGGAGAAAGTGGAAGTAGTTCTCCGAGAAAACAAGGAGAAGTGAAAGACGGTATTCTCACCACAGTAGACGTATAGACTCCAATAACTATAAAGAGGGTCTTTAGAACTAAGGTTGAACACGAAGTAGGTTGGACTGTAAACGGTACTACATGGGACGTATATTCAATTTATTCGTCCCACTGTTATATGTCGGAACTACATGAGGAAAGGGTTAAACCTTGGTCGGGTAACAAAGTACACACCAAGATTGACAAAGAAGAACTGGACGTATGGACAAAGAGTCCTCCGTCCAGTCCACCAGACCATAAGGGTAGTACCATAGAGTCCCGAGTAGGAACAACGACCACCCCCTGTACCGAACAAGTACATGTCAATTTCCTTTTCGGGACGAGGGACGAAAAATCGAGGAGTCCTCAGGGAATTTCCCTGGGACTTGGTCCAGTCGAAGGTCCCTTCAGGGTGACGAGGAGTAGTAGGACACAGGGGATTCGTTCGTCTCCCCAGAGAGAGGAAGGTACACGGACCTGGGACTCGGAGTGAAGGTGAAGGGGTACTTGAAGAGTGACTGGGGACATCGTGAGACTATTACCGGGTTAAGTGAGTAGACGTGAGACAACGGTCTTGAATGACTGTCCTCAGAGGGGTACGAAAAACGATACAGTTAGAAGGTTTGACGGACGAGGATGTCAAAAATTTTTATACTTACATAAATCCAATAAAAAAATCTTTGAATGGTTCCGAAGGGTAAGGAATATCTTTGTGTAGGAGTTAGGAGCCAAAGAGTCAAGTCAAGTCAAGTTAGTGAGTCAACACAACTGAGAAACACTAGGGTACCTGACGTCGTACGGTCCGAAGGAACAGTTAGTGGTTAAGGACCTCGAATGAGTTTGAGTACAGGTAAATCAACCACTACGGTAGGTTGGTTGAGTAGGAAACAGAAGGGGAAGAGGAGGACGGAAGTTAGAAAGGGTCGTAGTACCAGAAAAGGTTCCTCAGTCAAGTAGTCCATCGGTTTCATAATCTCAAAGTCGAAGGTGTAGTCAGGAAGGTTACTTATAAATCCTGACTAAAGGAAGTTCTGACTGACCAAACTAGAGGAACGACAGGTCTCCTGAGAGTTCTCAGAAGAAGTTGTGGTGTCAAGTTTTCGTAGTTAATAAGTCACGAGTCGACAGAAATATCAGGTTGAGAGTGTAGGTATGTATTGATGACCTTTTGGGTAACGGAAAAAAAACAAACGAACAAAATTTGGTAACGAAACTGATCTTCCTAGAAACAACCGTTTCATTACAGAGACGAAAAATTATACGACGGGTTCAACCAGTATCGAAAAGAAGGTTCCTCGTTCATAGAAAAGTACCGACATCAGTGGTAGACGTCACTAAAACCTCGGGTCTTGTTATTTCAGACTATGACAAAGATAACAAAGGGGTAGATAAACGGTACTTTACTACCCCGACCTACGGTACTAGAATCAAAAGAATTACAACTTAAAATTCGGTCGAAAAAGTGAGAAGACAAAATGAAAGTAGTTCTCCGAGAAATCGAGGAGAAGTGAAAGACGGTATTCCCACCACAGTAGACGTATAGATTCCAATAACTATAAAACAGAATAAGAGATACGGAGCCAAATAGTAAACCCCGAAAAAGATTAGACAAAGTTTTCATTGAGGGGACGAGTGAGGGTGGGGAAAGGACGGTAACACGTGTGGTGGGAGACAGGGGACCCACTGAAATAAATGAACCTTGTGTAACTCTTGACAATAAAGAAGTAATGAAAAAGGAACTCGAAAGACACCGGAGGTCGGAGAGAGGTTGAAAACTTGAGGGCACAGGTTCCATATCGCATGGATATTTAGAACCCCCGAAAGGAAGGGACCATAAGATGGGTCTGGAGTAGTGTACTTTACGGAAAGTCTATCTCCTCGTCTTCTTATCGTTGTAGTTATAGAGTGAATCGTACCGGTTCCAGACAAAATTTGTGCAGTGCGGGTAATCGAGGAAATTAAGAGAGTATCCACGATAGGAGGAAAGCATTTACTCCTTTGACTCCGTGTTTGTTCAGTACCTGGAACTCTAGTGCACGTAACTTTCACTGTCTCGGTTCTTGACTTCGGTCCTCTGACTAAGACTGAGTTAGAGGAAAAATTTCACGAAGGGGGTCCTAGTCCCTCGTACTTCGGACTCCTCCCGTCCTTTACAAGGTGTAATTTAAAACATAGAGTCTCGTGGAGTCTACTCCACGAAACCGTGGAGGAATGTTGACTCCCTCGTACACGACTACGGATTATGTTTAAATCCTTTTTTACTCCTTTCAAAAGAACTACTCAGTCTAGTAAGGTCGAGGACGACAGAGTCCTACCATCACTTTTTGGTCTCTCCCCTTGTATAAGAGTTAATACCGAAAACAGACTGTAAGTGAAATTTGGTTTCTTACGACTACCTTCTTTACTACAGAGAATCTCAGAGACAACTCCGTCTAGATTCTCAGTAGGACTCGACATACCCCGTAGAAATTCGGAGTACTGGATTGAAATTACATCTGAAGCGAGAGTTTCTGGGCGTCCTGGGTTTACTGAAGAGTTAAAAGGGAATGTGTGGTACAAGTGGAACCGTACAGGTCCACCGGTCCCAGTGTCGGCTTTGCGACTCCAAGGGGACCCGGAAGGACCCTCCAATACGTGACCCGACGTGGCGTCTCCACTCGTGGCACACCCGGACTTCACAGTCACCCGGGGCTCCCCTAAAGTAGTCAGGAGTCGAGTGGCGTATCTCTATTAGTCCGGTCTTAAAATTATAACACCATTAACGAAAGGGGAAGCACAAATGTCCCTCTCTCTTTGTCGACCCCGCCAACTGTAGACTTTGTCCTCGCCGACTACCAAGGAACGCGTCGTCTACCCGAACCCAATACTTATTCGTCGTTTACACTTTTTCTCTAAGAGTCCCAACTCGGTCCAAACGAAGCATTTTCGGTCAATTGGGAACTACGAACGGTGCCCAGGTTCCAGACCCAACGGTCCGACAAAGAGTGGTAGTCTCTAGAATATCGTGCTACCACTACTCAGGAGTGTGTTATGACGGGACCCCCTTTGCGTGTAGACTCCTCAATTCACACGCAAGTCCTGTGAAAGGGACACTCCCTGTACCCAAAACCAGGGACCAACCCCATGATTCTAGGGTGTACGGAGCGTCGGTTTATGTGTGTGTTTACACAATAGAATATCAAGACATTCAGTATAGACGTCTGAGTGACTCAATTTTAGTTCCACAACCGTTCCGACGTAAAGAAAGGTCTTCAAGATCGCCGCCCGAGTAAAGGAACAAGTGGGTCAATAACCGTCTCAAGTCAAGATACAGGAGGGTACGTACCGACCTTTACTTCGGGTGTCGGAGATAAGGTCGAGGATCGCCCACACATTTGGTTGTGGAAAGTCCACCCCACTGCAGGACTCCTTATCCCTCAAGTAGTTTACCCCTAGGACCTGTACTACACTAAACTGCCTACAGTCTTACGAGGGTTAAAGATGGTTATGGAGGAGGGACCGGTTTAAGAGTGACTACGGAGGTCAAAATATGAACCCTTTTATAAGGAAGTACAATATATTGACTTACTTCGAGTAATTTTACGACAGGAACTCTCCCCACTGTACAACTTTGACTAGTCCCAACTTATAATCGTATACATTTAATCAAACAGTCTACGAGAGGTTCGACGTAGTAAGGGTCGAAAGTCTCTCGTCGAGGGAGACCTCAACCTGTGTACGACCCCTTCTCCTCCCGGGAACTCGTGATGCTTGTGGAACTCCTAGACGAAAAGGAGTCGAGACGGAGAATGATCGGGACACGGGAACCCGGTTTAGTACTGGAACCCTACTGTACATTGGAAGTTTTAGAAGGAAACTTCTTTCTCATTATTGTCCATGATACTTATCCAGTATCCTCCAGTACGTCTAATTTGTCCCATTTCTAGCACTTTCATGGAACTTTTGACACTTCGTCATATGTTCACATTCCACAATACTACTACCAACCTCTCTCCAGGCACCGGCATCGGGATCAGTACCCTTCATACCTTGTAAAGTGATTGATGTATATCATAACCCCCCTACCCGCCCATCTTCTCGAACCTGGAGAAATACGGACTTTATTGATCGTGCAAGTGGTTTTCCACTGTATTTCGGTGAGTTGTCTTTGTTAACGACTCACCGTCAATATCTCCCCTAAGGACGGTCGTAATGTGTCTTTCCACGTAGTTCAAGGACAAAGACACATCATAGTTCCCTACTAGATTTTCGGGTTCCACCTCTTAAATTGAAGAAGGTACCGGTGGTCCCGTCTCTTATGTTCCGTCCTTTGAGTCCCGATTAAACCTTGGTGTGTCTTTCACCTTCTCGATCTCCCCTTTACCTCACTTACGGTTAGGAACCCGGGGTCCGTCTTATCTAACAGAATAAAGGTCTACCCTAACCGTCCTTCGTTTTTTAATAATCGGTACGGACTACTTCTGAGAAGATTGTAATTGAATCTTGTTGAAGGAGTCGTCCTTGACACTCTTTTTCGGTACTGCGTTTTGCCCCAGAACTCTTTTCTAGACGAACAAGTCTCTTCGTGGTGAGTCCACCTTCTTTCAGTCGTCTCGAACTGTCGTCTGGTAGGGGTCAGACTCGAGGGTTGTCGAGGATTTACTTCTTTTTACCGTTTAAATATTATCACGGTAATTTTTTAATAAACATTATGTATAATTAACGTAACCGAACGTATAATTTTATACAAAAAGGTGAAAGTTACTTAGAGAAGAAAACAACAGTATTCTGATTTCAATTCCTGAGAACGTCCATATAAATGTTCATTTGTGTACCGGGCCATCTATCCAACCGAACCACTAATATTGGTTCTACAATTACAGATGTCACATGGTAACGTTCGGTCGTCGAACACTTTATCTTATACTAAAGTCGACCCGACCGTTGAACCAAACGAACTGTTCTGTGTTCTAAAATTAGACTCAAGAGACGGTTAAGGCTGAGATTTTGAGAGTGGTAAAAATTGGGGTTCGGAAGTGAACTATCGTGGAAGAATATTGAAGTACATGTAACAGACGGGTGAACCGTACTATAAATATACTGGTGAACCCAGAGAAGTGACAAGATTCTCACTGTCATTAGGGAGAACCACCCTCCCCCCCTCCCGAAATAAAACCTAGAGAAGGATGTGACAATTCATTTACTTTAGAGTCTTAACAGACGACTAAGGGTATGTCATGTTTCGACTCGAAGACTGGGAATTAAGCTAATTAAAAAGAGAGAAAGAGATGAGGAAAGGAGTTCTGAAAAAGACCAGGAAAAGAAATAGTATCGTGTACCAAATCACCAAGTAGAGTGTGGACGGTCAAATCCCGACTCAGAAAAGGTTTTCCGGGGTCAGTTCAGAATCCCAGTAGTGTCCCTAAGGTAATACAAGAGTCAGGTAAGCGTACCTTAGGGATACTACTGGGACTGAACTGACCCCGGAAAACCTTTTCCGACGTCGGGATTTGACCGTCCACACCGTCCTTGGTGATTTGGTACAGGTACTAAAGAGTCAGGTAGACCCGAAGGGGACACCGAGTCGACCATTTCTTAGGTCGACGTCACGCCCTCTGGGCCCAAGCTAGGGACCCAACCCTTCTAGGCGACCTCTTCCCTTTCCGATGGGTGAGGTCATAAGACTGGACCTCTTGAGGTACCTGACACATCAGGGACCCCAACGTTTCTCAACCTGTGTTGACTCGCTGAAAGTGAAGGTGTCAGGCAAGAGAAACTCAAAGTTGGTAAGTAATAGGATCGGTAGAGGACGAAACCAGGGAGCTCCCAAGGTTGAAAGTGAGGTAGACTAGGGAGCATACCCGGTGTAAGAAGAACTCCACGACTGTAAGAATTTCAAGATTTCGTGTCGAGAGTCCATTTAAGGGGTATACGGTTTCGACGATTCTCAGAGAGGGACCTTAACCTTTTTTACAAGGAGTAAAATGAAAACTCACTTGTATTCTCTTGGTTTTAGTTTGAAAACCACGGTGTTTAATAAAGTCTCATAAATCCTAGTTGGTGGAAGTGAGTATTGAGAATGGGATTGAAGGGTGGAGTTTTCGACGGGGACGTCTTGACCCGTTTTATACCATACTCACCGGTGTGGGTCCGGTAGATTCCGGTACTCGGTACCGTTAGGAAGTACATGTTTACTCCGTATGGTACACCAGGGCAATCGACCAGTGTGGACACCCGGTCCCTACCCGGGACACCGGTTTCCGTCGGTAGTTCTCTCTCCGGTCGTTTGACCGTCTAACTCCTCTACGAGACCAGTTGTCCCGTGAGCTATAATCCACTACTGATTGGTCTAGTAAGGAATCCCTCAAACTTGGGCTCGATGTGTCATTGAACTCCTGAACTGATGTCTCTATTACCCCGTTGTCTCGTGGGGTCAACGACTCGGGACCTCATCTCTTTTAGTGTCCGTTGTTCCAGACACAAAACAGGATATACCGTAAAGTTAGGACCATTTCTTTCCAGGGACAGGTGTAGAAGAAATGAGTAAATAGACAACTACCTGTATATATGTCACCTTGTAATGAGTTAGTACTTTTTCCTACTTTATTACGGTAAACGTTGTTGTGACTACCTGGATCTCTACTAGTATGATTCACTTCATTCAGTCTGTCTTTTTCTGTTTATAGGATAGTGAATATACATCTCAGATTTTTTTATCTATGTTTACTTGAAAAAACGTTTCGTCTTTGTCTAAGTGTCTGTATCTTTTGTTTGAATACCAATGGTTTATCCTTTCCCCACCCCTCCCTATTTAACCCTCAAAACCTAATCGTCTATATATGAAGATATATATTTAATCTGTTGGTTGTTCCTGGATGACAAATCATATTCTTTGAGACGAGTTATGAGACACTATTGGATATTCCCTTTATTTGACTCCAGAAGGGTCCACCGTGATCACCATTTCTTGGACGGACGGTTACGTCCTCTGTATGCTCTACGTCCGAGCTAAGGACCAAACCCTTCTTTGGGAACTCCTCCCGTACCGTTAGGTGAGATCATAAGAACAGACCTCTTAGGACATCTGTCTCCTCTAACTACCCGATGTCAGGTACCCCAGCGTTTCTCAGTCTTTGTTGACTTCGTTGAATCGTACATCCATGTTTATATATTGACTTAGTGAAACGACATGTGGACTCTGATTATGTTGTAACATTCATTTGATACTAGATTATATTTATACTTTAAAAAATTTTTTAATTTTTTCTTTTCTTACCAGGGAAGGAAAACGTAGGAATATTCTTCATCGAAGGTTGGTTTTCTTGACTTCATCGAGGCAGGAGTAGCCTTTCTAAGTTTTCCAGACGGAGAATAAGATCATAGTTACGACTAGTCGCAGGAGAAGGGGTGGGAGGACGAACTCGTTGTATCCTAAGTACACAGGAGTTGACCCGGTGAGGACCTTTTCTCTCCAACGAAAGAATTAGGGAAACTACGGTCTTTAGTCATGAGTATCTCCTTTTTCTCGGAGTCTGTGTGGATTGTGTTTCGGTCAGGGACGGTTCCAAGACAGGGATAGGAGATACACCCGTTTGAGGGGTGGTTTTGGTCCGTTGGTCCTTGAAACCCAAATTCGTCACTGTCGTCTTAACCCGGACTCGACTCAGTCGGCGTCGGGAACCGTCCCGGGGTTCTCTTTCCTTGTCGTTCAACTCCCAATGAATTCTATCCCTGAAAAATTTGTCAGAGGGAAACCCCTACGAAACTGTTCGGTCGGTTCCACGGAGGAAAGGGAACGGGGCGGAGTAGGGTTTTTTGACTGTTTCACGTCCGACAACGGAGGTCCACTCGCGTCAGACCCCTTTGTTCCTTTCGTTTGTTTGTGAGTCACACCAACTACCCAAGGGTCCGAGACAAAGTTTCCGTCAGGGAATACCGAAACAAACGAGGACAAAAAGGGTCGTATCCACAAACTATAGTGTGTCTAGATAAGACTCCAAAGGTTCCTCTCTTCATAAGTCAAATGTCGTCCATCGGTTCTCAAAGGATCAAACTTTTTCCCTTATTCAATGGGTAGGTTGTCCATATGAACTGTCGGGGGTTGACACGACCATAGTTCTACGAGTACCGAGTACTCTTTCAAGTTTAGTCCATAGAACGTTTTTTTCATGGTTAACGTTACCGAAAAATCACCTGTCGAATCGTCGTGATAGACTGGAACCGACTTTCCGTCGGAGGAGAGACCCTTCAGTGAGGGGAAAGGGTCGGAGGGTACACCACCGTCTTCTAGTTCGGTACTCCACTAACGGATCCGTCCATTCAAACCTTTTCTAATTTATTTAAAATCTCTTTTATCTTTCACTCTATTGATATTATTACCCTGAACGGTTATAAACCTTGAGTGGTTTGAGAAGAGATGAAACGGAGATTGGGTCTACACTACTTTCCCAATCCCCTCGAAAATAAAACAAAGGAATTAAGATCGAACCCGTCCATGGTTTTACATGTTCACAGTCGAAAATACTTCCTTTATTCTTTTACAGAAGTCGGTGCTCCTTCTTGTATGTTTGTAGGGATCCCGAACGACAGCCAGTACTTCTCTGTCTCTACTTTTCCCACCTCGGGGTCTCTCCCCCACGTCCGTCTCCCCCGATGGGGACACGACGTTCTACACCGGACACCGTCGGTGTCCCTTGTTTCCCGTTCCAGAAGTCAGAAGAGGGTTACAGGGAGTGGTCACCACCCGATATAAGGAGAATAGGTCTCTGGTCGTGAGGAGTGGGATCATTCGGACGGGAGTCTTTAGTAGGAAACCTTCTACCCTTCTTATCTGTTCCATATCATACAGAAAACTAGGGGGGAACACATAAACGTAAAATTGTCTCCTTTACCAAAATAAAGACTGAATACCTTTTGTCACGGAGAAAACCTCTAGAATTTTTCCTTGGACTTCCTTTTATTTGTGTTATAGCCACTACTGCGGACGGATTTTCCATCGAATTATGACCGTGAAGTAAGGACCTCATATTCCACTGTAACAACCGTTTTTGAAAGAAATTTTAGATTAGTCAAAACACCTTAGATCTTTTTTATACATCCACTAGTATAAACTTTTCGTCTTTATCTCTATATCTACGTCTCTTGTTTTGATCCCTATGGTTCCCCCTTTCCTCCCTCCCTAGCCAACCCTTTAACACTAACTATATATGTGAGACAAGACAAGACAAATCAGCGATCCAGGACAGGTTGAGAAACGTTGGGATGTCTGACATCGGGTGCTCCGATGAGACAGATAACCCTAAGGGGTCCGTTCTTATGACATTACCCAACGGTAAAGGTAGAGGTCCTCAGAAGGGTTGGGTCCCTAACTTGACTACAGAGGACGAACCGTCCGTTTAAGAAATAGGGACTCAGTGGACCCTTCGGGGTATATATCTAATAATACACATTTTATCTATTGATTACTTTTGGATGACATCTCGTGGTCATTGAAATGAGTCTCGAGACACCAGTGGATTTACCCTTCCTTTAGGTTTTTTCTCTCCTATAAACATTTATATATCAACTAAGTGAAACGACATATCGTATTTAATTGGGTTGTACCATTTCGTTGATATGAGGTTATTTTTTCTCATAAAAATAGTGAAATTACTATTAAATTATGATTACTTTTTCTCTTTTCTTTTCTCTAGATTCTATTGCTGTTGTTTTCTTTTTTCTTTTGTTTAGATTCGAATCAAGTCTAAAAAGATTTGAAGTCCCTATAATTCTTTCTGACTGTTCCCGTTCGTCCCACACTTAACAGAAGTGTACATGATCGGAACACAGACTCACTGTCTGTTATGGACTCGTAGTTCGCACCCTTAAGGAAAGGATGAGGACGATAGTCACTTACCAAGTGTTCCGGAAGTTTTCTTATGTAAAGATTGGTATTCTGGTTGGTATTCTCGGCGAACCTGTCTACGGAGACGGGACCCACACAGGTCCAGTACAAGAGGACTTTACTTTGTGTCGGACCTCTCTTCCTCTTCCAGACCCTGCCCCCGGGTCGGTGTCTCTACCGTGGTACGAGGAGATAAGGAAACTGGATATCACGCCGTAACGACGACCGGTCCCTACGGTCACTCTCAGTTGTCTCGAATGTAGGTGTCACGAACGACACTCGTCCGTGAGAGAATCTGTCATAGTGTATTAGGAGTAGTATGTCTACCACTTTGACTCCGAATCTTTCCAATTTTGAAATCGTATCGTATGTGGGTGTCTACCTGGATTACTTGTGGGTTATCCCATGACGAATAAAACTCTCTTAATTTTCAACTCATGTAAATTAAAGTTTCAAAATTTAGAAAGTAAAGGGAGGGGACATTCTATAACAGATTCATACCGATAGTCCTCTGTATACCTTCTTCTCACTGAGAAAGGGAGGGAGGAAGTATCAAGTTCGCTGTCCTTATTAGGTGTATCTGTTAAGTACTTATTGACTGGAACCACTAGGATAGAGTTTAATGCAGAGATTTTTTCTACGAAAATTAAACTTCAATTGTAATTCATTTTGTATATTTTCATGTTGATAGATATACAAATTATTTAGGGTAAATAATTTTCGTTTTTCCATAAGGTATTTTTAAGTGTGTAAAATACATATAAGTTTCATATCGAACTAATTCCTTTATTTTTTAAGACTGTGAAAATCCAACAATATAATTATCCTCTGTTAGATTTTACTGGTTGATATTAAAATGTAAAATAAAAGGAAGGACTGGAAGAAAATCGTCTTTTTAGCTTGATTTGATAAAAATTAACTCAATACTAGTTGTATGTTATAATGTAATTAAAGTCCACATACTTTATCATTAAACTATGAAAATACGTAATATTTTTACTAGCGAGATCATTTTTGTCAATGTTAACTTTGACTCATCCTACCGTTGGGTGAGGTCATGAGAAAGAATGGACCTTTTAGGGTACCTACCTCCTCGGACCATCCGACGTCAGGTACCCCATCGCTTCTCAGTCTGTGCTGACTCACTGAAGTGAAAGTGAAAAGTGAAAGTACGTAACCTCCTCCTTTACCGTTGGGGGAGGTTACAAGAACGGACCTCTTAGGATCCCTGCCGTCTCGGACCGCCCGACGACAGATACCCCAGCGTGTCTCAGCCTGTGCTGACTCCGCTGAATCGTCATCGTCCTGGGACACTCCAAGGACCCGTGTCTTCCGAAATTTTGTCAAAGATTAGTCCCTTACCTCCCCTAAGTCTCTATTACCTCTTCGTTAGTCCTTTGTCACCACGTCGAAACCCAAGACAGAGCTCATTATGTATCTTCTTATAGAAACTCGGAAAATGTCTTGATTTTAGGGGTTGTTTACCTTCTATAATTATAGGAAATAAGGTCTAATCTCCTTGGTTTCACGGATTTGTTGATACCTACCTCCAAGTACTGTAACATGTCCTCTGTCACAAGTTCTCGTAGAGGTTCTTTTTCTTTACTTTTTCAGTTTTACCAACAGACTCCGGAATGTTTATTGACTCTTTCCTTCTGTTCGATCTCCGTTTCCTCCTTTCCTTTCTATATGGGTAAACTTACGTCTCAATGTTTCTTATCGTTCCTCTCTATTCTTTCGGAAGGAGTCGCTAGTCACGTTTCTTTATCTCCTTTTGTTATCTTACCCTTTCTGTCCTCTAGATAAGTTCTTTTAATCTCTATGGTTCCCTTACAAAGTACGTTTCTACCCGTGTTATTTCCTGTCTTTATCATACCTGGATTCTCTTCGTCTTCTATAATTCTTCTCCTCCGTTCTTGTGTGTCTTCTTGATATGTTTTTTCTAGAAGTACTGAGTCTATTGGTACTACCACCACACTAGTGAGTGGATCTCGGTCTGTAGGACCTTACACTTCAGTTCACCCGGAATCCTTCGAAATGATGTTTGATCTCCTCCACTACCTTAAGATCAACTCGATAAAGTTTAGATTTTCTACTACGACATTTTCCCGACATGAGGTATACAGTCGTTTAAACATTTTGAGTTGTCACCGGTGTTCTGACCTTTTACAGTCAAAAGTAAGGTTAGGGTTTATTCCCGTGACGGTTTCTTACAACTTTCATGACGTGTTAACGTGAGTAGAGTATGTGATCGTTTCATTACGAGTTTTAAGAGGTTCGGTCCGAATTTATGATGGACTTGGCTCTTGAAGATCGATAAGTTCGACCTAAATCTTTTCCGTCTCCTTGGTCTCTAGTTTAACGGTTGTAGGTGACCTAGTATCTTTTTCATTCTCTTATGGTCTTTTTGTAGATGAAGACGAAATAACTAATAACGTTTCGGAAACTGACACACCTAGTATTATTTGCCCTTTTAAGAGTTCTCTAGCCTTATAGTCCGGTGGACTGGACGGAGGACTCTTTAGACCTTCGTCCAGTTCTTCGTTGTCAATCTTGACTTGTACCTTGTTGTCTGTCTAAGGTTTAACCCTTTCCTTATGCAGTTCCGACATATAACAGTGGGACGAATAAGTTGAATACACGTCTCATGTAGTACGTTTTACGACCCGACCAACTTCGTGTTGGACTTTAGTCTAACGACCCTCTTTATAGTTCTTGAGTCTATACGTATACTGTGGTGGAAATACCGTCTTTCACTTCTTCTTGATTTCTCGGAAACTACTTTCATTTTCTTCTCTCACTTTTTCGACCAAATTTTTAGTTGTAAGTCTTTTGATTCTAGTACCGTAGACCAGGGTAGTAAAGTACTGTTTATCTACCCCTTTGTTAACGTTGTCACTCTTTGAAGTAAACCCCCCAGAGGTTTTAGTGACTACTTAACTACGAAAACTTGACACCACAACCTCTTCTGAGAACTCTCAGGGGACCTGACGTTCTTCTAGTTTGATCAGTTGGGTCTGAAGGGACCACCGAGTCTGCCATTTCGGGGACAAATGTTACGTCCTCTTGGACCCAAGCTAGGGACCCAGCGCTTCAAACGACCTCATCCTTTTCCGTTGGGTGAGGTCATGAGAACGGATCTTTTAGGGTACCTGCCTCCTCGGACCACAGGTACCCCAGTGTTTCTCAGCCTGTGCTGACTCGCCGAAGTGAAAGTGAAAGTTTCCTTTAGACAGGACTTATAAGTAATCTTCCTGATTACAACTTCGACTTTGAGGTTATGAAACCGGTAGACGACGCTTCTTGGTTGAGGAATCTTTTCTGGGACTACGACCCTTTCTAACTTTTGTCCTCCTCTTCCCCTACTGTCTCCTACTCTACTAACCTACCGTAGTGGCTGAGCTACCTACGTTCAAACTTGTTCGAGACCCTCAACCACTACCTGTCCCTACGGACCGTACGAGGTCAGGTACTCGAGTGTTTGTCAGCCTGCACTGACTCATTGATTTGACTGACTGACTTGACTTTCCTTCGTCTCTTTGAAACGTTCTCTGGTGGACTATGATCTAATTTCCTTAAATTCGAGAAAAGTGTTGGATTAGGAATAGTCGTGGGAGTGGGAACTTGGAAACGATATTTTTAGGAGTGGTTTAGGAGGACCCAAGGTTTTATGTCAACAACACAAAAAAAAAACAAAACAAAACAAAACAAAAAAACTCCGTCCTCGGACGTCACAGGGGGAAACGGACCGTTTCGTTATTTCGATAAGAAAAGACGAAGTGGATTTTGAGACAGAGGTTCAAAGGTAAACCATGACTACGTGTCTCCGGCTCAAAAACCGTTGCGATAGGTAGTAGTATGTTTCGAAAATAGTTGATATAAAGGACACACATGTAATGTAGGGACACTAAATAAATAAAATATTGACCCTCAAACATGGAGAATTAGGAGAAGTGGATAAAACAGGTAGGAGGGTGGTGGGGAGAGGAGATCGATTGTAGAAACAAGAAACATAGACACAGAGAAAGACAGAACAAACAAGTAAACGTGTCGTTTCTTTTGGTGGTTGTTTTACTTTTCTGTAGGATAACTTATCTTCTCCTATAAACGTTTATAGACTATTCTCTAACTATAGGTTTTATATGTTCCTTGAGTATGTTGAGTTAATGTAACGTTTTTTTCGAGGATTTTTGTGTCAATTTTTTACCCGTCTCTTCTACTCATCTGTAAATAAAAAAAGTCACTTCTGTATGTTTACCGGTTGACAATGAACTTTTCCGTGGGTCGTAGTAGTTATTAGTCACTTTACGTTTAGTTTCGGTGTTACTCTATAGTGAAGTGTGTACAATCCTACCTATAATATTTTTTCTGTCCTCTCTTTTTCACAACCTTTCCTATAACTCTTTTCCTTTGGGACACGAGATAACCAAGTCTACATCTAACCCCGTAGGTAATCCCTTTTGTCATACCTCTAAGGAGTTTTCTAATTTTTATCTTAATGATATATTAGGTCGTTAGAGTGAAGACTCATATATAGGTTTCCTTCACTTTTTTCCTATAACTTATCTATAGATGTAGGGGTACAAGTAACGTCATTATAAGTGTCATATTTTGTTGGATTACTTACCTATTTCTTCACACACACTCTCTCTTATATGTAATTTACCTTATAATAAGTCGGTACAAAGACGACGACGACGATTCGACGAAGTCAGCACAGGCTGAGACACACTGGGGTATCTGCCGTCGGATGGTCCGAGGAGGTAGGTACCCTAAAAGGTCCGTTCTCATGACCTCACCTAAGTCGGTACTCTTCCCTCCTTTAGGACGGTAAACGGTATGTCTATTTTGAACTCCCGTAATACGATTCAATTTATTCGGTTTGTCTTTTTCTGTTTATGACGTGCGATACTGAATATACACTTAAGATTTTTGTTTTTCGTTTCTTGAGTTTGAATCTTTATCTCTCATCTTTTTATCAATGGTCCCCACCCTCCAACACCTTTATGTCTCTCCAACCATTTTTCCGTGTTTAAAAGTCGATATTTTACTTACTTCAGTCTCCTAGTTCACAACCTCTTTTACGTCTCTTTTCCTTTCGGAGTACATGACAACTACCCTTACATTTAACCACGTCGGTGACACCTTTTGTCATACCTCTAAGAAACTTTTTAATTTTTATCTTGATTGTATTATAGATCGTTAAGGTGAGGACATAAAAATAGGTTTCTTTTCCTTTTGTGATTAATCTTTTCTCTATCCGTGGGAATACAAACGACGTCGTAATAAAAGTTATCGGTCCTATTCCTTTGTTGGATTCTTGGGTGGTTGTTCACTCACCTATTTCTTCTACGCTATACATATATATTACCTTATAAGACACGGCACGAATCAGTTAGTCAGTACACACTGAGAAACAGTGGGATACCTGACATCGGGTGGATCGAAGAGATAGGTACCCCTAAGAGGTCCGTTCTTATGACCTTACCAAAGATACGGGAGGAGGTTTCCTTGAAGGGTTGGGTCCCTATCTTGGGTCCAGAGGACGAAACGGCCACCTAAGAAACGAAAGACCCGGTGGTCCCTTCAGGTACTTATAACTTCACCCATCGGATAGGGAAGAGATCCCCTAGAAGGACTGGGTCCTTATCTTGTCCCTAGAGGGTGAAACGTCCACTTAAGAAATGGTCGACTCGATGGTCCCTTTTGGTGTTACCTTATAATGAGCCCGTATTTTTTCTTATTTTGTTACGGTAAACGTCGTTATGAATACCTGGAGTTCCCGTAATACGATTCATTTATTCTCTTTTTGTTTTTGGTATACTAGGGTGAATACGCACCTTAGACTTCTTTTGAAAGTATTCATTATTTTTATTGTATATTTATACGGTAAATGTAACTTATTTATTATTAGAAATATTACAAGTTTTAATATATTGAAAGTTATTAACAATCTTTTGTGGGAACACTAAAAAAAAATTTTTTGAATATATATATATAATTTTTAACTAAGTCAACCCAGATGAAACCGACAAAATGTACTTCCGTGGGACTTGACAAAACAAGAATGACCACACATATCTGAAAACTAACGTGGGAGTCGTACACAGGATCTCGTCTTAGCAACCCAGTCTTTCCGACTTGAGAAACATCCAGAATTGTAAGTCCTGGATTGACGAAAAGTCCTTCCAAATTTGTCAAAAGAAAGGGTAATCGTCTAACGTCCTCAGGGACAAAGGTCATGACTAGTAAACGTTAAATAGAGAACGGGACTCTTACTAGTCGAATAGAAGAAATCAATTCCACGACAATTATTTATTCATAAAAGAAATGACTTAATCCCTTTTTTACAAATATACACTTTTTATACTTCGAAGTCTATAAACGGTTAAAGAAAAGGACTCAAACTACAAATACAAAAGGATCTTATACAATTTATATATGCTCCGTTGAATTATTAGTGAAGGAAACGTTATGGAAAGATATGGAAGAGTAGAAAAGATAAAAAGATAAAGAAAATTGATATCTTTCGAACATGAGTAAGGTTCGAGTCAATTTATAATTTATAAATTATTTATTTTTAGTTAAAGGACGGTTTAGTAGTTAAAGTATTTGGTGTAAATAACTTGTTAAGGTAACTAAGTAACCAGTTAAAAATATACTCATTATATGGTAAACATAACAACAACGTGATTTTATATGAAATTATAGAAAATCTCATTCAGAATCGACAAGAGTATACGAAAAAGAAGGTACTTGAAATTTTGGTAAACCAGTTCAAGGTTCCTGTTTTCTTCTTTTTATTAATAAAGTCCTTAAACACTTCTATAGTTTAGATATTTAACAACCAGATAGATAGATGGAGTAAAACACCTTTTAAAATTAATCTACTGAAACGACAAAGTAGTGATTCATACTACAAATTTTATCTACAAGGACTAATACTATTCCTTCATCGGTAGGTAAAGATGAACAGAAAACAAATTTTTTTTAGTGTATACCACAACCTCAGACAGGTTCAGTAAAAGTTGTAGATAACTCTACTAGTATACCAAAAGAGTAATAAGAGGATATACCTGAGAGTGAAATCAATTTAATTAGACGAACGAGTAAAAAATTAAAATACGAAAACATGATCAGGGGGAGGACGGAAAAAATTTTGGAAATGCGATAAGACATAATCAATCATAGAGACGACGACGACGACGACGATTCAGTGAAGTCAGCACAGGCTAAGACACGCTGGGGTATCTGCCTTCGGGTGGTCCGAGGGGGCGGCGACCCTAAGAGATCTGTTCTTGTGACCTCACCCAACGGTAAAGGAAGAGGCTACGTACTTTTCACTTTTCACTTTCACTTCAGCCAAGGCTGAGAAGCGCTGGGGTACCTGACGTCGGATGATCCGAGGAGGCGGGTACCCTAAAAGGTCCGTTCTCATGGACTCACCCCACGGTAACGGAAGAGGCTCATAGAGATCCATCTTCATTACCTTTTGGTTTCACGTACGTCGACATTGTCTTTTCCTTGATAAAGACTAATGGATTGACCTTTCAGGTCCTCGTCTCAGTTAAGTCCTTGGGATTCCTAAAGTCCTTGGGATTCCTACAGTTCTCCGAAATCAAAACGGAACGGGATCAGAGACTTTGAAGTCTGAAAGTCGGAGTGTTCCATGTTCAAGTTCCCTTTGTCTCGAAAAGAAACGGTTGTCGACTGTGTCAGATTTCGTCAAGAGAGAAACTAGTGTTTGACGAGTGTGCGAGTTCGTACATGGTTAGTGCCACCGGTTCATCGTAATTAACTGACTTTGAATCCCATGGACAGATGTAACTCTGACACTCATCCCACCCGACTCTTATCCCCTACACAAGGTGTCCCTTTTATTTCCACGATAATGGTATTCTTGTTCCTACCTAAGGTCTACCTATATGTGTAGTTCACAGACGATATTTGGAAATTACCAAACTTTGGAGGGTCCTGACAGCTTGACTTTACTAAAAAAAAAAGACTGGTACAACAAAGAGGTACAAGGGGTAGGGTGACCCGAAAATGGACGAAAACCACACTATCGTTGACACACGGTCGGTGTGACATTTTGATTCCCAAGATCTTGGGGTGTCGAGTCAGACGAAATCGGACTCAACGAAGAGACCGAGTCCCGACTGAATCGTAAGGGGAATCTTCAACAGGTCAAACTCCTCTTGGAACCACACGAGGCTGAACCACCACCCCAGAAGACGTCCTGGTTCTGAGTTGGCTACTAGGATTATGTTTGTGTTCCCTGACTTTCGACTTCTTCAACGTGACCAAGGGTCCAAAATATTTTAGAAAGGGTAACACGAAAGACTAACTGTTACGATAAAGGAACAACTCTCTCCTCCCACATCGAAGGGACACAAAAGACTCGATTCTTGAGGAGTCTGGAGAAGGAAGACGACGAGGAAGGGATGGAGGTGGTAAGAGGCGTTTCCAGGGAGAAGAAACCATTCGGAGTTTTTTCTTGATCTCGACTGCAGTTTACACCACGGCGGGTCAAATCTTACCATTAACCGGAGTTGTCCTCGAAGAGAGGTCCCTGTAAGTTAGAGTCACCTCGTCCTCTATAAGGTAGGGAGAGCAGTGATGACCCCGTAAAACCTTCTAATTTTTCCCTTTGCGTACGTTCCAACTCCCCTTTGGTGAAGATTAGTGGAAATTGTACACTTTTTAAGTTAATCTCCCTTTATGAAAGTTAGAGGGATGGAGTGTCTTTACAACGTTTTTAATCTTTTAATTTAAAACCTTCGACTTTGACGTGAAACTTTCTGTATCCACACACTAACGGTTGACACTATTATGACTGCGTGGTAGTTCCCAAATGGTCCCTGTACCACTACATCTCTTCCGACGAAACACACCGAAGTCCATCCCGACTCCAGTCGACGAGTCTTCGTCAAATCATGGAGCTCCGACACCCACCTCTTCCTCCACCTATCCCGACCACTTCATTGGGTCCATTCAAACGGTTCTAAGACTTGTCCCAAACTGCCGTGTCCGATTCTGACGGAATCAGATGACGAGCCATGTCAAGGAAGGAACACTTAGACAAACACATCGTAACTTTGGTCCTCTCCCCAAACCACCGAGAGTGGTCGACCCTTTGGTCAATTGTAAGAAGTAAATGAACCAAAGGGAAGAGGGAAAGTAGAAAACAGAGACGGAATTAAAAGGACTTTCGAAAGACGCACGTACCGACGACTCAGTGAAGTCAGCACAGGGTGAGAAACGCTGGGATACCTGGTATCGGGTCGTCCGAGGAGACAGGTACTCTAAGAGGTTCGTTCTTGTGACCTTACCCAACGTTACGGGAGAAGGTCCCTTAGAAGGAGTGGATCCCTAACTTGGGCGCAGAGACCACAGAGGAAGTAACCGTCCACCCAAGAAATGGTGATCGAACAATATGAAGTCGTTTAAGGGTGTGGATGGTCCTACTTAACTCCTAACATCCGTTTCGTAGTCAAGGTACTTCCGAGTAGGTTCTAAGTGATGATCTAAGTGTTGACATTTTCATGTGTCACACCCTTTTACTTGTAGTAGATTATTTTCGGGGTGGACGTCTTTTACTAGGATACAACAAATCTTTGAACGCTCAGAACGAGGTAGAACTTACATTTTTCTACATATCTCAGGAAAGGACACTTTCCCCTTTTTGTGTGACAACAAGAAATATTCAATTCTTAGAAGCCTGTAAACCGGATTCTATGATACGTAGATTTTTCTGTCAATATATTATAAATGTAATTATAGACTGACGGATTATACTAATAATAAGTAGATATAATAGTCTAAAAGATTAGTTGTCTGTAGTATTAACAACCACCTGAGAGCTTTACGATCCCTTACACCGGATACTATTGCAATTAGACCCGGGTGAACAGAGCCGTGGCGACCCGAAACAGGAAGTACCGTGCTGACAGGTAGGAGTGACTTTTGACTCTTAAGTCGTAGACACTTAGATCCTTAGGGTAGACTGTATAGTGGGACGCGATAAGAAAGGGGAAAGTCAAAGATATTATACTCTTATACTTCTATCGTTGGGACGACTCCGAAGAGATTATGGACTTTACATAAACCAATAATCTACGGGAGTCTAGGAAACTCCATAATCCACGATAACCATGTTCTGTAAACTTACCTAAACATTTATCCGGTACTTAAGGGAAAGAAATAAAAATTTTTGAGGTTTGTGTCTACAATTTTGTGTCTCTTATAATTTTAGTGTATAACGGGACTTTATACCAAAAACAAATTTTCATGTATCTTCGACCAGTAGAACTTAGATATTGTAAAATTATAAATTCTTTTTACTTTCCCCTCCCTGATATTATAATAAGAGTATATTATAAGAAGAGTAACTCGTAGAGAGGAGACGTTATAAGGTTCGTGACTTGTGTGCTCCTAAGAATCGGACATCCCGTGTAGTAGAGTCTCTTTCCCTCTAAATCAAACCTTTTTTAGTATAAGTTATTATATTATAACCCGAAGGGGTCTTCAGGTGACCAACTGAGGTACGACGGTTACGACCCCGGTGTCAAAGTTAGACATCAGTCCCTTCAAGACATACTGTACACTGTACTGAGGGGGAGTTTAATTATGTTAAAGTAAAATATAACCCCTTTTACAAAGTATTATGTTTGATTCTTTTTAACTAGTTTTAATACACTGGTTTATCTTAATTTGTCTGCCATTTTTCTAAGAGTCGGACACCGGACCACCTCAGGGTCACAACACGTTACTGTCTCTTTCTCTGTCTTTCCTCTTCTGTTTATCTCTTCTCAGCCGTTCCTGACTTTTTCGACGATTTTATCCACCTTGGGAGATAAAGGAATCTCAACAATTGAAAAGACCTTGACTACTAGTCTTTCTGTTCTGGTCTACAACACTATAAAGAGACCCTTTCCCGTATATAAATAACATACATAAGAACATACACAGAGTATGTCGGGATTCATCAAAGAAAATGGTACTATCACAATCTCCCATTTAATGAGGAGATTCTAATAAACATCTATCACCAGACTTGGTCTCCCAAAGAAAGGGAACAAACCCACTACCTGGGAACCTATAGTTTAAAGGAGGCAGACGTGACAACAGGGTACTTTGATGAACTAAGACCTCTTGTACCTCGAACCGTCATGAACTACTTCGTATAAATACTCAATTCAGGTTTACTTAGGTTTTGTATACCTAATTTAAAGGGAACTTTATAGATTTAATTTCCACCTTTCGTGAAGCTTCTTACGTGACCCCTAGACGACAAGGAGTCCGGTTAAAATTTCAACCTCAATAAAAAAGGGTTAGTTCTCTCGACATCAAAACGGGTACACCGGGTCATGAACTTCCAGAGGTAAAACCGAGAGGGTACCATGACGATAGGGTCCCGTCTCCCTGGAACTATAAGATTGTCACTGGGGTGGTTCTAGGTCTCCCGGTACGTAACCCGACTTGTCTCTTGTGAAATAACTCACTATGTCGAATTACAGGGAAAACCCAAGGACGGACTAGGTTTTGGAATTCGTGTTAATTACGGTTTACATATCCTCATTTCTCCCTCAATCCTTCAGTAGGTTTTTCGTAAAACTCCGTCTTGTTCCTAGTGTAACCGAGAGGCAAGGTGTTCGGTTTCAATATCACGTATATCGAGTCATTACAAAATTTTCTTTTTATTTTGTTTTGTTTTGTTCTTTTCGATATGTCAGGAGTGCAAAGAAGGAAATCTCTCTTCGGTCAGAGAGAATTATAAACCCTGTTAAGATATTACTACTTGAAATACAACTTAAGTACAGAAAACCGTAAACTGTAGAACTTAACATTATCGTTGTTGAAGTTTATTTCCACGAAGTTTGTCAAGAACTTCAAAATAAAGGAGGAAAGACAAAAAGGAAACTTGTATGATTCCTAGTAGGTTCCTAGAGTTTGGTTGTACTCAGACTTATTCCAATGAAGATTTGAGTGGTGTGAAGACGTATAGACAAACGAATCCGAACCTCTTTTTTTTCAAACAACATATAAAAGAACAGTAATGTTTCTGACAACGATAAACAAAAGTCTTCTAAAGGGAGACCAGAAGTCGGAATTGTCTTACAAGATTACTTCAAGTCCAGACAGGTTTTTATTCAACTTTAGACCTTTAGTTATAGACCAATAAACGAGATAGTTACTAGTTTCTCTAACTAATATAAAAGTAACCTTTCTCTTACTAAAAGAAGTCCAATTGCGGAGGAAGTGACTCCGATCACTTAACAGTCTTAAGTTATAAGAATTTTGGACTGGTAACACGTGTGAAATAACCTCGGAACCCAACATTATCAGAAACCTTAGTTCATCTTAATCCGTAATTCCCTTGGTCTTTACAAAAAGACTAGTCACTAACTAGGTACTTTAACGTTGACCTAGTTTAGTTCACCGCTAATAAAATTGTATGGATTTCCTTTTATCAAGAGAGGGAGAGGGTACTCCCTTTACTCTCTTTTACGGACATAAATTACTGTAAAATTTCGGGTTTACTCAGACTTAAAAAATAAGAAAATATCAATCGTGAGTAATGTTCATTTATAGGAGTAGTTTTATTCGAACACGACTTATTCAAGGCCAACAGTTCTTGATATTCCAACAGTAACAAGATGAGAAAAAGTTTTAAGTTGTCAGAATATTTAGATATATCTACTTGAACCTCCACTTAAAAAGTATTGGACTGTAACACCCTTTTTGTTTAATTTTTAGAAAGTTAGTCTTCCGTACAAACATCTCTCTTTATTGACTATGTCAACAAATATAGGTTGTTTACTTGTTCCCTTATCGATTGAACAAGGGAAGTGACACACCAGTAATGGAAAGACAGATCTAAAATAGGACCAGTCAGAAGGTATCCCCCCTTTAATACTTTTGTAACCTTGTCTACTGTGGGAACATTTCGTAACCGTTACTGGGAGTTCATTGTCAAGTCCGAACCAGATCTTGTTTCATTATGGTGAGGACTCTGATACTCGAAGGGGACTCTCGGACTCATAAAATTATTCTCTAGTAGGGTTTGTCTCTACGATTAACATACTACTGACGAAATCTCACATAGACAAAACCCGTCTATGAAGGAGGTAGGACAGTAATAGGAGGTCCGAGGAACCCGGTCTGGAGGGACACGGAACTGGGGGACTAAGAGAGGGTGTCCGAAATTTAAACCGAGTTTGAACGAGAGACTGATCTCCCTCGTCCCCCTAAGAGGTAATTCATAAGTTCTGAGGTGTAGACCGAAAAGAAGGTACAAGGAGACTAGTTCAATAACCTTCGGTTGAAACGTACCGTTGGGTGAGAGTTTCTCTCATGACTATAAAGACAAAGAGGAACAGTGTCTGACTCGTAAGAAGAAAATCTCTCTCCTCCGTTCTATTTTCAGTCAAGTGAAGGTTGTTTAATTTCATGAAAAATGTACATCTCCACTAGGACTTCTTGTCACTTTGAAGTAAAAATGGAACACAGGAAATAAGGTTCGTGTTACCATCCACGTACATATAAACAATACCTGTGTTGAAAATAAAAACGTGGTCATCTGGTTTTAATGGAATTAAACTGATTATAAACTTATTAAGTCAAAAATTTAGTCATTTATAATACTTATTCTAGTTAATATAGATTACCTCTCTCAAGTCAAGTCAAGTCGACGAGACAGTACAGGTTAAGAAACACTGGGGTACCTGACGTCGTACGGTCCGAAGGGACAGTTAGTGGTTGAGGACCTCAAACGAGTCTGAGTACAGGTAACTCGACCACTACGGTAGGTCGGTAGAGTAGTAGACGGAAGGAGAAGAGGAGGACGGAAGTTAGAAAGGGACGTAGTCCTAGAAAAGGTTACTCAGTCAAGAAACGTAGTCCATCGGTTTCATACCCTCAAAGTCGAAGTCGTAGTCAGGAAGGTTACCCATAAGTTCTAACTAAAGGAAATCCTAACTGACCAAACTAGAACATCAGGGTCCCTGAGAGTTCTCAGAAAAGGTTATGGTGTCAAGTTTTCGTAGTTAAGAAATTGTGAGTCGAAAGAAATACCAGGTTGAGAGTGTAGGTATGTACTGATCACCTTTTTGGTAACGAAACTGATCTGTCTGGAAACAGCCGTTTCATTACAGAGACGAAAAATTATACGACGGATCCAACCAGTATCGAAAAGAAGGTTCCTCGTTCTCAGAAAATAAAGTACCGACGTCAGTGTTAGACGTCACTAAAACCTCGGGTTCCTCATTTCAGACAGTGACAAAGGTAACAAAGGGGTAGATAAACGGTACTTTACTACCCTGGTCTACGGTTCTAGAATCAAAAGACTTACAATTCAAAATTCGGTCGAAAAAGTCAGAGAACAAAATGAAAGCAGTTTCCGAAAAATCAAGAAGAAGTGAAAGACGGTATTCCCACTACAATAAATGTATAGACTCCAATAACTATAAAGAGGGTCGTTAGAACTCAGATCGAACACGAAGTAGGTCGGGCCGTAAAACGTACTACATGAGACGTATCTTCAATTTATTCGTCCTACTGTTATATGTCGGAACTGCATGAGGAAAGGGTTTAACATTGGTCAGACAACAAGGTACAGGTAAAGATTGACAACGAAGAACTGGACGTGTGTCTAAAGAGTCCTAAGTCGAGTCCACCAGACCATAAGGGTAGAGAACTTCTTAAAAGGTATCAAACAACACTAGATGTGTCACTTTCCAAAACCACATCAGTTATTTCGACTTTATGAACAAAAAGACCTTGAGAGAACCAAAAAGATACAAGACTGCTACAACCGTTATTTTATTACGTTCTTTCCTAAATTTTAAAAACAAAGAAAAGAAAAATGTGGGTGAAGAAGTCTGACCGTGAACTGGATTTATGAGTGTATCCTAAGAAGACTGTTGAAGGTATTGTAATTCACGTACCCCTCTTCATCCGTACGAAATCCGTAACTGTTTACTATGTTTCAAAGAGAAAGCCAATCAAGACTCCGGAAACATTTCTAAGACACTCAGATCCTTTTGTTCTAATACTCCAGTTAATAGGAACAGAAAACAGTAATTTTATCTGTTGACGATTGACGAAAAATAGGAGGACTATCGAAGGTCTATCGTAGATTTCTTGTACAAGGTTGATATCACCGGAATCCAGACCGAAAGATACCGGTGTTCCTGTTCTTGATTCATTAAGTGAGGGGAAAAATTTTTATTAGAAGTGAAAAATAAATAAATAAATAAAAACCGGTGCGTCGTACGTCCTAGAATCAGAGTGTTGGTCCCTGACTTAGGTACGGGAGACGTCATCTTCGTGTCTCATAATTGGTGATCTGGTAGTCCCTTCGGGGTTCATTAAGTAAGAAAAAAAAAAAAAAAAAGGGAGTTAAACTGACGCGGCCCAGAAACGACGACGAACCCGAAAGAAATCAACGGTGTCTGTCCCCGACGAGACATCGACGTCGCGTGTCCGAAGAGCAACATCACCGAAGAGAACACCTCGTGCCCGAGATCTCGTAAGCCCGAGTCATCAACACCGAGAGCCCGAGATCTCGTGCCCGAGTCATCAACGCTACGTGTCCGAATCAACAGGACACCGTACACTCTAGAAGGGTCTAGTCCCTAGCTTGGCCACTGAGGACGAAACCGTCCGTCTAAGAAAATGTGACTCGGTTGTTCCTTCGGGGGTTCCTTAAGTAAGAACTGTCATTGACGTCATAGGTTCCTACCTTATAAGAACTGACGGACCCCTTCGTAATACGTTGTTGACTTTCATAAGTCTAAATCTGGTAGACTTAAATCGGAGGTAGGGAACAATCGGAGACACTAGATATCATTCAAGGTGGTGAAGAGACTCGGAGTGAAGGTATGAACAGTTTACCTCTAGTATTTTAGATGTAGAGTTTCAAAAGTACTATTAATCTAGTCTATTCCATACATCTCTAAGTGACTTTCTTCCAGTGTTGTGCAGAACTGGTGTGAAGAGTCGTAACCACCTGATTAAAGTTTAGACAAACGAATAGTAAAATAAGAGAAGGTCACATTCTCAAGTCATGTTTTAAAGACAACATCTTAAACAAACTAGACGGGTCAAAGTGATCCATGGTTCCTAATAAGTCCCGTTACGAATGACCAGAACGGAGGGAACTATCGTTGTCCTTGATCGTAGAAATCCAAAAGACAAGGAGTTTCTTGAACGTTTAACGAGTTCTCTTTGTCTTACCTCTCTTAACAACGTTCACAAATGAATGTAGTACATTTATGTATTAACATGAAAACAGTATAGTTATTGGAGTCTATCCGTCCATTAAAAAAAAAAAAAACGGTGAGATTACCGTTTTTCGATTCTCCTTGATTTTCGGAGAAGTACTCCCACTTCCTCTTCTCGCATTTTCGACTAAATTTCGAGTTATAAGTTTTTGATTCTAGTACTGTAGGCCAGAGTAGTGAAGTACCGTTTATCTTCCCCCTTTTCACCTTTCTCACTGTCTAAAAGAAAATAACGTGAGGTTTTAGCGACACTTCACTGACGTCAGCACTTTAATTTTCTGCGAACGAGGAACCTTTCTTTCGACACTGTTTGGATCTGTCGTATAATTTTTCGTCTCTGTAGTGAAACGACTGTTTGGACGTATCAGTTTCGATAGCAAAAAGGTCATCAGTACATGTTTACACTCTCAACCCGGTAATTCTTCCGACTCGTGACTTCTTAACTACGAAAACGTAAGACCACGACCCCTTCTGACTTCTCATGTGACCTATCGTTCCTCTATTTTAATCAGTCAAGATTTCCTTTAGTTGGGACTTATGAATAACTTTCCTGACTACGACTTCGAGGTTGTGAAACCGGTGTACAACACTTCTAGACTGAGTAACCCTTTCTGGGACTACCACCCTTACTAACTTCCGTTCTCCTCTTCCCCCACTGTCCCCACTCCACCAACCTATCGTAGTGGCTGAGTTACCTGTACTCAAACTCATTTGAGACCCTCTATCACTTCCCGTCGGACCATACGACCTCAGGTACCCCAGTGTTTCTCAGTCTGTCCTAAACCTTACTTGTCGTTATTTTTGTTGAAAACTGTTTTTTTAGTAAACTACATATATACACGTAAAGTTCCCATCATCTATGATCTGACCATCAAAAAGTACAATACACTTTATTGACTTGTGTTAAGGATTATAGGATAGTATGTAACAATTACTTGATAACAAAGGAGGTATCTTTCTAGGGTTAGGTTGAACTTAAAGTATCAGGGAACTTTCCGAAAAGACTTGATTTCGGTCAGTCATACGTAAATTGGTCTTCGGTGTAAAGAAGAAAGTGAGTCTAGTCAGGATAAACTCAGTTATTTCTTATCATTCTTTTTGTGAGTAGGTGAAGATATAATATATGGGTTATCGTAAAAATTATAGTATAGAATAAAAAGAAACTGTTCACATTATTTTTTACCCCGGTCTTCCTCCTCTCAGGTCTTTTATATCTTTTTTCTCGTATACTATATATAAAAGATTTTACATTATGTTACTTGAGATTCACCCATATGTCGTAGTTTGTTTGTGTTTTGGAATGTCTTTTTTTCCGTGTTGAAATCTAGTATTGTGAACGTTTCAATACCTACTCCTTTCTCTTTTAGTCTGTTAGTTAACACCTTTAACTACATTGAGAATTAGTACTACGAGTCTCATTCAGACCCCTTTTCTTAACCTTTTTAGGTCTTATTTTGAAATACTTATAGAGGGTTAACTCCCTCTGAATTTGTTTTCTCTAACATATCCTAGAACCCGTCCTCTATTACTCTTTATCCCTTTCGAGACTTTATAATCTTTTGGGAGCAATCGTCAGGTTTTGGAGTGTACTCTAGTTTTTCGCTTTCCGACCCGTTCTGAGGAGTCAAACGAGTCTCACCCTTCCCCTGTCGACGAACTCTCAGTACCTATTTCGACCCCTTCCCTTGGGTCCCGCATCTAATGTATTGAAAGATTCCTAGATAGGACTTACCCACACCTTCTTCTCGAAAGACATGACCTTCCATCGGTTTGTCCTACTTCTCTACGGGACCCGGTCCACTACACTTAGGGAATTGGTTCAACAACCTCCGTCTTGATAGTCCGGTGGTCCGTGTTACGGAAAAGCTCTATCTTTTCGTGACGAAAGGGAATAAGACAGGTTCGAGAACCTCCTTTCTTCGTTCCAAGTTCTTTTGTGTGTGATAGGGTCGAGGTTAGACTTCGAGATTTCTATTTCAGTTCTTTTCTACCGTCTTACAGGTCTTCTTAAGTAAACGTACAATAGTCTTGTTTCTAGATTATCTACAATATCTGAGTGAGTATTATTTACTCCACTTTTCTTTATACTACCATTGACCGATGTACCTTAATTACAGATAGAATATTGTGTCCTATTACAAACATTTACAAAATTGTTGTCCGAAAGACCCCCCTTTTTTATACGTTAAACATTGAAAACGGTTGACGGTACCCCATTTATGAGGGTGATGCCAGTTAAGTTGGACGGTTTCACTATAGTGACTTACACCTTAACTCTTCTCTACATTTCTAAACTGTCAGCACTTAGTCGAAGTGTATGGTGACTACATTTTAAGGTAACGTCATTCACGCCTCCTTTTCTTTTCGTTCGTACTTTGTCTATGACGAAACAAAAGACATTTCTCTATAGTCGGTCCTTTACCTACCTTTAAGGGAAGTCACTCATATAAAGAAAGTTCTTGAATTTGTCTTTTTAAAAAAAAGTTTTCTTTCTGTAGTTCTTGTTTTGTAATCCCTTAAGGGACCACCAGGTCGCCAATTCCGAAACGGAAGGTTTCTTCCCCGACACCCAAACTAGGGACCAACCCCTGGATTCTAGGGTGTACGGGCCGATGGTTTTTTTGGTTTTGTATTTTGTCTTCGTTATAAAATTGTTTAAATTATTTATGAAATGTTTACCAGGTGTAGTTTTTATTTATGTATTTATTTTCTTGTTTCGTAATTTTGTTATTTTATGTTAAAGTTTCGATTCCTTTGTTTAAGTCCTAGTCTTAGTTTATTAATGTCTCGTTGATTTATTTATTCTTTATAGTTCTGGAGTCAACTGTGGTGACTTTTGATCATTTGTTCCTTTTTCAGAAAAATATAGTTACTTTCTTACGTCTTTTTTTACTTTAATTTTGTTGAAATCTTTGGTTATGATAGATTATATTTCTATTCATTATGCAAACTTTATTTTGTGAGTCTTTTACCATCTCTTTTATATAAGAGACCTAGTTAAAGTAAATATTTACATATAAATTCTTAGAATTTTGTAACCGTTTTTCTTAAGTTGTCGTTGAACTTTCTTTTTTGACGTATTAGTTTAAAAAAAAGAATTCTTATTTAGTATATGAAGTAATATATTTATTCAATTTTCCATTTTCGTATAAATAAAGTTTATGCAGTTTTATATTAATTTATTTTAAGTTGTAATTAACGATCGTTTTTTCCTCAGAACTACATCTTGAGTTACCTATAAGTACACTGTAAGACACACACATGTGCATATACCCATAAAAATATACATATACACATTTATGTACGTTACTTTTCGATAGTGGTTCAATTCCTACTTTGTACTCTTCGTAAGAGTAATTGTTACTTCTGTCCTTACGGGAGATATTGATGACATAATTTGTAAAATACCTTTATCTAGTTAATTCCTTGTACATATTTAGTCCATATTATTAACGTTACGTCTACGTTTTTAATAGTAATGAACGTATGATATGATAACTATAGATCTTTTGTTCTCTTACTTAACTTTATTTTAATCTTTCTTACTATAGTAAATTATTTCTCGATCAATGTTTTAATTTTGAATTTTCCGGTTATCGGAAAGATGCACGTTTTTGATAGGTCAATTTTTATCTAACCTTTTTCGTAAAGGAAATGTTATCTCTTCATCTTTAATATATGAAATACATTTAATACCCACATACTTCCTGAACTTTCTTTTGAGTTCACAATTTGGTATAGTACCGAACCTATCCCTACAACTTAAAACTTTTCTAAGTAAGAAATAAGTAAGTGAGTGAATTTTTCGTAAACAACTCCTGAACCACGTATCGTTCGTGACAAGATCCCGATCCCCTCATTGTTTGTTTTGTCTGCTTTCAGGGACTGGAGTACCTCCCCCTATATCCCTCCCCTCTGTCTGTTATATTGTATTCACTATACTCACGACATTTTCTTTACGTTTCGTCCCGTTTCTCTGTCTCATGATTCTAAACGGATTTTCACACAAGAAAGTTTGTCGTACCGACCTTCTAATCCCTCCCGGAGTGATTGGCCACCGTATAAATTTCGACACTGGTTTCCTTCGTTCCTACGTTCAGTACACGTTTCAGGAATTTCACTCTTTCCTAAGTCCGCAAATTTATGTCGTTCGTCCGGGTACACTAACCACCTCTCATTCTCTCTTTCAGCCTCTTCCGTTACCGTGGGGTGAGGTCATGAGAACGGACCTTTTAGGGTACCTACCTCCTCGGACCGTCCGACGTCAAGTACCCCAGCGATTCTCAACCGTGTTGACTCACTGAAGTGAAAGCAAAGAGTGAAAGTACGTGACCTCTTCCGTTACTGTGGGGTGAGGTCATAAGAACGGACCTCTTAGGGTCTCTGTCTCCTCGGATCACCCGACGACAGATACCCCAGCGTGTCTCAGCCTGTGTTGACTTCACTGAATCGTCGTCGTCATCGTTCTCTCTTGCATTGGTCTCTTTTCAACTCTCTCTTTCGGTCCTGACTCGGTGTAGTCCAGCGAACCAGGGAACCAGGGAACCAGGTTGAGACCGAACGTGACTCATTCTACCCCAGGATCTTTCCAAGACTAGTCTCTGTACGAGTCCGATATAAAATATTGATAGTCTGTACAGTCATTAGAATTATGGTTTGGATATGTTAGACTGAACAAATTTATTGAGTGTCAAACTACACACAAAGAAAAAGACGATCCCTTTAATTCTTTTACTATAATTCGAAGTAGACCTTTTTAGGTTACACATTCTTGTCAATGATTTTAATACTACCTTTTATCTCTTCCATTATACGTAGTTCGGTCCATACTTAGTATAGTACTTCGATTACTATGCATTGATTGTGTAAAACTATGACTTCTAGAATATTTGTACACCTAAAGTCATAAACTATTAAGACTTTAGGATTCGGTCATAATTTTTTCACCAGTTACTTATTACAATTCTTGTCCGACCTGTATAGTTTGTTTGTTTTATGAACACTTCTTCCAAACACTCCAGAATGCATCTACAAATCAGCGACTCAACTTAGGTCGAGACACTGGGGTACCTGACGTCACGTGGTAAGTGATCGAGGGCCTCAAATGAGTTTGGTAGAGCAGGAGACAACGAGTGAAAAGGAAACTGGAAGTTAGAAAGACTCGTAGTCCCAGAAAAGGTTACTGAATCGAAAAGTGTTATCCATCGGTTTCATAACCTCGAAGTAGAAGTCATAGTTAGGAAGGTTACTTAGAAGTCTCAACTAAAGGAAATCCTGACTGACCAAACTAGAGGAACGTCAGGTTCCCTGAGAGTTCTCAGAAGGGGTCGTGGTGTTAAACTTTCGTAGTGAAGAAGTTCGGAGTCGGAAGAAATGCCCGGTTGAGAGTGTAGATATGTACTGATGTCCTTCTTGGTATCGAAACTGATATACCTGAAATCAACCGTTTCACTACAGAGACGAAAAATTATGTAACAGATCCAAACAGTATCGGAAGGAAGGTTCCTCGTTCGTAGAAAATTAAAGTACCGACGACAGTGACAGACGTCACTAGAACCTCGGGTTCTTTTCTTTTAGACAGTGACAAAGGTAAAAGGGGGGAAGATAAACGGTACTTCATTACCCTGGTCTACGGTGGTAGAAACAAAAAACTTATAACTCAAAATTCGGGAGAGAAAGTGAGAAGAGAAAGTGGGAGTAGTTCTCTAAGAAAGTAAGGAGAAACGAAAGACGGTAATCTCACCATAGTAATCGTATAGACTCCAACAACTATTAAGAGGACCCTTAGAACTAAGGTCGAACACTCAGTAGGTCGGACCGTAAAGTGTACTACATGAGACGTGTCTTCAATTTATTCGTCCCACTGTTATATGTCGAAACTGTATAAGGAAAGGGTCAAAAATTGGTCAGTCAATAAGGTACAGACCAAGATTGACAACGAAGAATTGAATATATGTTCAAAGAGTCCTCTGTCCTTTCCACCAGACCATAAGGGTAAAGAAATTCTTAAAAGGTGTCAAACAACACTAGGTGTGTCAGTTTCCGAAACGGTATCAGTTACTTCCTCTTCATCTAAAAAAAAAAACTTAAGGGAACGAAAGAAATACTACATTGTGTACAACGGTTAAACTAGAGACCAAGGAGACGGAATCTAAGGGACCATCGAGTCTATCATTTCACAGACGGACGTTACGTCCTCTGGGTCCAAGTTAGGGACCCAGCCCTTCTAGGGGACCTCTTCCTTTACCGTTGGGTGAGGTCATGAGTACGGACCTTTTAAGGTACCTACCTCTTCGGACCACCCCAGGTGTCAGGTACCCCAGCGTTTCTCAGCCTGTGCTGACTCGCTGAAGTGAAAGTGAAAGAAGACGGAAAAGATTTAGGTCGAACTTGTAGACCTTCAAAAACCAAGTGTATGACGACTTCGGATTAAACTTCCTATAACTCGTAATGGAACGATCATACACTTTATTTGTGTTAATACACTATCAAACCGTAACGAAAGGAAACCCTAACCTTACTTTTGACTGGAAAAGGTCAGGACACCGGTGACTACTCAAAAGGTTTAAACGACCGTATAACTCACGTCGTGAAATTGTCTTAGAAGAAAATGCTAAATTTTATAGAGTCGACCTTAAGGTAGTGGAGGTGATCGAAACAAACATCATTATATAGGATTCCGGTTAAACTGAAGTGTGAGGACCTACAGACCGAGATCCACTCACTGGTGTGGTAAGACTAATAGACCCAGTAATTCTAGAAAATAAATAAATAAATAAACATAGCAAGGAGACATATAAGAACGGTACAGAAGAATTAGAGAAGACGAACAATATAGAAACGGTAAACAGGAAATAGTACGGGTAGAACGTACTTTTAAAGGGAACTATAGAGGTCAAAAGAACTTGGTAGAGATCAGAAAGGACAAGATGACTAAAGGAGATAAAGAAACGTAATAAGTGAATTCTTCCGAAAGAATAGAGAGGAACGATAAGAGGCCTTGAGACGTAAGTCAACTCAAATAGAAAGGGAAAGAGGGGACGGAAAACAAAGAGGAGAAAAGAGTTAACATTTAAAAGGAGTCTGTTGGTGAAATAGAAGAACCTAAAGAAAAAGAACCCCTCCAAAACCAGTGGAAGAGGACATGTTATAATACTTGGGGACAGGTATCAAGAAGTCCGCGAGACAGATGGTCTAGATTTGGGAACTTAGATAAGTAGTGGAGATGACATATTAGTATTCCCTAAACCAAATCCAGTATGGACTTACTAGATCACCAAAAGGGAAGAAAGAAGTCAAATTAGGACCCAAAACGTTATTCCTCGAGTACTAGACTCGGTCTCAGTCGAGGTCCAGAATAAAAACGACTGACATGTCTCAAAGAGGTAGAAGTCGACGTTTCTTATATTAGTTAGACTAAAGTCATAACTGGTAGACCACTATATACACATTTCAGTAGAGAACACAACTTTCTCCATCGAAGGATACCGGTCACGTAAGAGAAAATCGGAAAAGGGACGAAGTAAAACAAGAGGTTTCGGCTTGAACTGACAATACGGTCCATAGAAAAATGTAATGTTGGGAGATACTACTTTTCTTATGGTCTTCTTTAAAGTCGATAATTTTTTATACACGTATGTTATTATTTAAGTGTTTTCCAACTTTTCTATCAAACCCCTCTACATATACAGGTTTGTATACAGTAAAACGGTTATTTCCAGGTACATCAGTTTCGACACCACAAAAGTTATCAGTAACTTGATAATCAGTAGTAGTTTGTCAATGACCTTTTCTGGGTCTACGATCCTCTAACTTCGGTTATCCTCTTCCCCCGTCATCTCATACTCTACGAATCTATCGTAATGGTTGAGTTACCTGTACTTAGAATCGTTTGAGGTCCTCTATCACTTCCTGTTCCCTTGGACCACATGATATCAGGTACCCTTGTGTTTCCCAGTCTGTGTTGAATCTCTGACTTGTCGTTGTTATTATACACAGATATTACACACACATACACACACATAACCTCACGGTAATTAGAAATCTTCGTCTTTAGGTTTATGACTGGGATAGTTCCTTTTATCATTTGTTATATATTTTATGATCATATTATGTCTATATTTTTAAGTTTACTTTTATTTTTACATCTTTTCTATTAAAAATTTTTTGTTATAATTTGTGTGTAATAACTTATTTCCGATTGAATGACTTTATCCTTTTTGTAGACTTTCATTTAAACTTTTTATCGTTGGACTATCTTTGTTTCTGTGTTTATATTTTATACATTTTTAAACAAGTCCGATGAAAACTCAATAAGTTTATTTTTTTTGTTCTATTATAAAAGGTTGATGATATAAGTGTTTTTATTAATTTTAAACTAACTATTATAGGTCTGGACCAATACATACAGTTTTACTTTCAACACGTAACTAGGTCGTAAAGGTATTCTATATAGTCATATTGAATATTTGTAAAATTCATATGAATGGTAAACTACTCTTAGCACATATTCTTATTGTTATATCTAGTAACTCTTGTTATATCTAGATATAACAAGTCCTTATTTCCAATTTTTATCTGGATCTATAAGTAGTAATGATTAAAAACTCCTTTACATTAGGTCTTGGTGTTACTAAACGTAGTAGATTATGAACAACCCTACCGATAATAACTTTTCTGTGTTTTTACAACTTCTCCAACACATCTTTTCCCTTGTAAGTATGTGACAACCACCCTCACGTTTAACCATTTTGGTGATACTTTTTGTCATACCTTTAAGGGGTCTTTCAAAAAACACACTGTGACGATAATTATAAAGTGAAGACGTTTAAATAGGTCTCTTGTGTTGTGACTAAACTTTTTCTAAGTACGTAGGTATATAAGTAACGTCGTAATGTATGTTATCAATTCGATACCTTAGTCGGATTCACAGGTGACTACCTACTTACCCGTTTCTTCTACACCATATATATGTTATTACCTTATGTTGAGTTGGTATTTTTTATTACTCTACTACGGAAAACGTTGATGTACCTACCTGGAACTTCCGTAGTACGATTCACTTTATTCAATCTTCCCTTTTCTGTTTATTTATGATATACTACAGTTAGTATATACCTTAAACTTTGGGGTTTGTTTGTTTGTTTTCTTTTATTTTTGTTTGAAATGTATTTAGTCTAATCTCCCCCCTTTACCATCCCCACACCCACTTTATCCACTTCCCCCAATTAACGTACCACTATCTAACATTCATCTGAACACTACTACTCTAAACATCACATACGTCTACAGTTTAATATTACGATATATTACCACTTTGTATATCGAAAATTTGTATTATGTCCTAAATCATGTATTTTTTCTTCGAAAGTTAAGTCACTCTTTCCCTACGAAAGACATTATGTTAAGTGTATTAACCAGTAGTCAGACCTTCTTTTATTCTGACTTAGGGATGGAGTCAAATAGTTTTTATTTAAGGGTTATCTAATTTCAAAGTTTACGGTTTTTACTCGTTCAGTAAAATTTTCTCGTAAATAAGAGACTGGTACACTAGGGTGACGATCTTTAAATGGTTCTATGTAATTATTAAAAGGTTTGTAGCAGATATTTTTTGTTGTTGTTGTTGGACCTTTGTCGTACAGTCAGTTATCTTGAGATTAATTTAAAAAATTTACAAGTAAGTATGTTATTTTACGGTACATCGATAAATTTTTCTTATTTCGTCTAGAAACAAATGTACCTTTCTAGAACATCGATAAAGTGAACTCCTTTTTTATTTCGTTTCAATTTTTAATGACACAAATCATACAAACACATTTAAAAATTTTCTTCAAGATATATTTATTATTAATATAAGTAATGTAGTTATTATTTTTCATTATTACGGGTCGTGAATAAATTAATACTGATACGCGGTCCACGATAAAATTCGTGAAATGTACGAATTTGTTGAGATTTCCTATACGGTAGACACTCAGTCTTTTGTTTCCGTTAATGGGTACCAGAATCGTTCACTACCTCTGCCATAAGTTTTGATCCGTCATGTTCGGGATTGAGACGTGACGACCGACAATTAGTGTCGCAACCTCTGTGTGCGTGCATGTGTGTACGCGTGAACGTGTGTATGTGTGTGTCAATAAAAGATTTATGTTTCTTAATAATCAAAACCGATGGTCCCCCATCTTTTTATTTTAAACCCATAACCTTATATCTTATAAAAGTCAGTGAAATATTGAAAGACATGAACAAACTAAAGAAATTTTGGTATTCGTCTAAAATAAAAAAGAAAGACTTTGTCTATCCTTTTGAATTGTCTTTTTTTTTTTTACCCCCCTCCCTAGGGTTCGCAGGAGTCCTTGAGCTTCCTTTTAGTTGGGGTCGACCGAATTTAGAGAACGATACCGCGTCCCGTTACTTTGAACTTCAATGACTGGGGTACTCGTCGCCCAGGAAACGAAATATGGGGGTAAGGACTCGGACCCGACTGAACGACCTCGTCTTGCACCCGCGGCGACACAACGTGAAGGATAGTCGTCTCTCTAGTCTCTTCCTACGACGGGAGAGATAGCACAGAGAGGATAGCTGACTAGTTTAAGAGAGGAAAAAACACACGGACTGTGTCACTATGGGCCCTTGGATTTCTCCCGACGACCTGCGGCTTGTCTGTTGTCACGGCCGCCCACGAGTGAATAGGAGGGGACCCTTTCGTCCGGACTCCTCGGTCGTGACCAACCGATTCAAGGACCGTGTCCCCGAACCAAAGAAACCGTCCCCTCTTCAGTGGTATACAGAGACTCGTGGTCGATCAACCGGTGGAGGTTTCCTCCTCAGTGACATAGGTAGTGATCTCCTGAGTCCACAGTTCGTACGACCGTTCGAGGATCGACGATGGACTGTGGAGGTCTTCCGATATAACAAGAGAGGGACTAAGACTCTCTCCCGTTCTCTTCGCTGGTCCGGTAATAACAACCCGGTGTTTCTTTTGGTCGGGAAGACGTTTAGGGGTCAACGATACTTGACTATTTGACCTCTTTTACCGTTTTTACCTTCCTGAAACATCACGAGGTCTAGAGAAGGGGGTACGTGACAAAAATAACGGGGGGGGGGGGTTTAGAACAGAAGAAAAGAGGTCACCATATACCTTTCCCACGTGCAGTTCAGGATTGTTAATTCGGAACTGAGTGTCTCGACTCACCAGTCTTTTGATTATCCTCCTTTTATGTCTTAATACAAATATTCCCACACCCATATACACGTTTCTTTAAAGAGTGTTGTCACTCCTTAGTGAAGGTCGTCACTCCTTACACATATAAATGTTCCCACCTCAAATCCTGTCACACTTTCGTCAAACGTCTTTAAGTTCTCCTTCATAAACCTTTCACCCCCACCCCTGTCCTCATCCAAAAGGTCTATAGTAACAAGACCGACGAAGTACTTATTCTAAAGAAATTTTTTTTTTTTCCAATTAGTCTGAGTATAGTCCAAAAACCGAAGAAGGAATTGTTCTTGGATGGAACCAGATTTCGTCACCAAGAGTTTGAGAAACCAAAGTCAAACGTGAGAAATCTTCTCAAAAACAAAACAAATAATACAAATAGACATCAATTGTATAATCTTTAAATTTTTTAAAGATTAAATAATTTTACTATTATTATTTGTATAGTACAATTACATTTATTGTAGGATAAAATTTTTTATCTATAAGGTTTTATTTTTGTCTTAATAAAATGTGAAAAAGTTAGAGAAATTACAGAAGGAATTATCTTTTGACGATCTAAGAACGTAGACGAAGGTATAAGTCAGACAAAACAATAACCACAATGTCCTCAGAGATCTTTTGAAATGACATGTGAGAAGTCTTTTATTCTTAAATTTCTGTCTATTACGGAATTATGAATGATCACAATACTTTTAGTAAAACTAACGTTTCGAGATATCTTAGAGTCACTGGGTGTCCATGGGGGCTCAGTGTGAACCTCTTGATGAACAGACTAATAGTTCGTCCGTTAACTCATTGAACACCTTCATACCTTTTTAGTGACCCTACTAACCTCACTTATTTCATAATGGTCGTGACAATAAAGGTGACGATTTTTCGATGTGTAGTCTTCTCACGAGACCCAAAGTCAAGTGAAGTCAAGTCGGTGAGTCAGTACAGGCTGAGAGACGTTGAGGTACTTGGCGTCGTGCGATTCGAAGGGACAGGTAGTGGTTGATGGTCTCAAATGGGTTTGAGTACAAGTAACTCAGCCACTACGGTAGATTGGTAGAGTAGGAGACAGCAGGGGAAGAGGAGGATGGAAGTTAGAAAGGGTTGTAGTCCCAGAAAAGTTTACTCAGTCGAGAAGCGTAGTCCACCGGTTTTATAACCTCAAAGTTGAAGTTGTAGTCAGGAAGGTTACTTGTGGGTCCTGACTAGAGGAAATCCTACCTGACCAACCTAGAGGAACGTTAGGTTCCCTGAGAGTTCTCAGAAGAGGTTACGGTCTCAAGTTTTCGTATTCAAGAAGCCGTGAGTCGAAAGAAATATGAGGTTGAGAGTGTAGGTATGTACTGATGACCATTTTGGTATCGGAACTGATCTACCCGGAAACTTCTTCCGGTTAATACTAAAACTTTTAGTTCGGTACAGTCCAACACTAAACTCTTTTCGTACATCTTTTCTGTGTGAGTCAATTTGTTGTCAGGTCGAAGAGAGTACGGTTTACGGTACTAAAGTACTGACCCATTAGACCCTAAAGACTACTTAAACCATTAACTCTCAAACCCTTGAAAATCTTTAATCTTTGGGTCACCGAAAAGGGGGGAATTTTATACACAAATCTTGAGACACGATTCAAATAAAACCTATTTACCGTTGGATTAACATTAAGTTGACGTCGAATTTTATCTGTCCCGTCCAAAAACAGAAAACCAACCCTCGAGGATAAATAGAGAGTTCTTAAACATCCCGCGGGTACTTTTTTATCTACCTTTTCTGACGACTCTTTAATCACGTTATTTTATATTCTAAATAAACAAATAAAGATACAAACAAACTAAAAACCTTTCCAGATACACCCTATCGACGGTACAATTTCAGGTTTCAGACTGGTAACCCCCTATATACCTGGTGTGTCTTTAGACTGGAAGTCCCTTATATATAAGTGGTGTGTCTGTCAATTTTTACCCTTATGTGTCATTCTACAAATTACGTCAGTTTAAGTTATTATTAATGAGTGTTCCAGCACTTAGGACTTTTTGTTTAACCGAGTACCGTTTATCTGAGTTTATTCGAAAGACTTTATGATCTAATGTACATTTTCTTTAAAGAAAGGGACCATTGATCTATCTGATCATATATAAATCTCTTGACACCCAAACATCGGCTCTTAGGGTTTCTTGTTCTTGTGTGTGGTGTGAAGAACCCAAACCCACAAGAACGAAACACCCAAACAAGTTGGGATCTGAACGAAGATCTAAGTCTTAGGACTCTATTGTAGTATTTATAAATTATAAATGACTATTCGTACAAGAGAGATCGACATTTTAGAAACCACTCACTTTATTGGATATTTCCTTAGTAAAATAATATTTTATCTATATTACTATCTAAGAAACGTGTCAACACTCCTAAGTTACTCTATTTTGTACGTGACTCGGAGTAAGTAACGAACAATGAATCTTTTGTGAGTCTTTTAAACGAGATGGTGGTGAGTGGGGGTGGATCAAGTTTTTCAGTCCCGTTACCTATTAGAAGTCCTGGAGTCTTGAAACGTAAAACCGGACGATCTCTTTATGGAATAGTCCTCTTTACACTTTGACAGACTATCGAATCCCTACCCACACACACACACGATTCAGAGGTCAGTACAAACTGAGAAACGTTTGGTTACCTGACATCGGGTGGTCCGAGGAGACAGACACACTAAGAGGTCCGCTCTTACGGCCTCACCCAAGGATACGGACGGAGGTCCCCTAGAAGGACTGGGTTTCTAGCTTAAGCATAGAGTTCAGAGGACGAAACCGTCCACCTAAGAAATAGTGATCACGGTGGACCCTCCGGGTATCGAGTCCCTACCCATCTTACGACGTTGACACGTGTCGGTACGCATTAACCTCACTTTACATTATTCCAATTGACGCACTTTCGTTTGGTCTGGTCTCAATAATAAGTCACATTAGTCAATTCATTTTTAGACGAAAAGACCTAGAATTATCGGACGTTTCTCTTCTTGTATCTTAGATCTTTTTACCATGACTACTTGGATAAACGTTCCGTCATTATCTCTGCGTCCGTACGTCTTGTTTGAACACCTACCCCTACCTCACCCCACCCTACTTAACCCTCTTACCCTAACTGTATACAAGTGATAGTACATATTTTGTCAATCGATCACCCTTCGACGATATGTCACGTACCTCGAGTCGATCCACGAGTAACACTGGGATATCCCCACTCTACTTACACCCAACCTCCCTCCCCTATATACATACATATGTATATCGACTAACTGAAGTAACAAGTCGTCTTTGATTGTGTTGAAACCTTTCGTTGTTATGGGGGTTATTTTATTTACTTATTTTAACCCCTCCAGTTCGGAGGAGTTAAATTCTATTTTATTCTCTCTTCATTCAAACCCTTTGTATTCGTGTCCTCAGTTAGTCCATCTAAGACAGAACCCTAATATGTTCAAATGTTTAACGTGGTAGAGGTCAACGTAGTTGGTGTCGCCCTACTGTAATAGTCCAGATCGCCCGGGATGTGACAGGTCTGACGTCGTCCGGACCGTCAGACCCCAGTCAGTCGTTTGTCACAAAGGGTACCGAATCGGGTCACGTACCCCTTCTCGTTGTTGTTGTTTTTCACTATGTCATTGTGAAATTGAACTTCTGGTCTTTACTTCTGTGATGACCACTGTTCCGTTTTTATAAGAATACTTTAAACGACTACTTAAAAGAGAAACACATGGTATCTAATTAAATTCGTGTCTGTTATAAATAGTAGGAACTGATCGGTTCCATACGTATGACGTTTCCCTTAAAAGAAAAGAGAAAACCTCCAACTCTAAAGAAAGACTACTCCCTTCCTGTGTGACAGTAAACCTATTTTGACGGTTGAAAACTCAGACAAATCATAAACTACTCCTTTGACACCCACTTCTCGGTCTGAACTGGAAATCTGAATAAAAGGGAGGGTGCCAGTGGAGACGAAGTCACGTTTGTCTTTACTGAGAGGACCCCCGACACCACAAATACACCAACTCTGTCCGTCTCATCTCTGAAATCAATTCCTCCTCTCGTCAGACTGTCGACACGGATTGGTGAGTAATCATCTACGAAGTGTACCGGTTCCCACAGTACAGGTCGTGTCGTGGTCCCACCCCGAAAATTTTGATTAGAATTTAAGGGTCTCCACGAGGAAGTAGAAAGAGTTATAAACCAAAAGAGATAAGATTATCTGCCTCTTCCGTCACCGTGGGGTGAGGTCATGAGAGCGGACCGTTTAGGGTGTCTGTCTCCTCGGACCACCCGACGGCAGGTACCCCAGCGATCCTCAGCCTGTGCTGACTCACCGAAGTGAAAGTGAAAAGTGAAAATACGTGACCTCTTCCTTTACCGTTGGGAGGAGTCACAAGAACGGACCTCTTAGGGTCCCTGCCGTCTCGGACCACCCGACGGCAGATACCCCAGCGTGTCTCAGCTTGTGTTGACTTCGCTGAATCTCGTAAGATTATCGGACAGTGAGTTACACACGTACGCACGATTCAGCGAAGTCAATACAGACTGAGACAGCACTGGAACACCTGCTATCGGGTGGTCCCTAAGAGGTCCGTTCTTATGACCTCACCCAACGGTGCGGGAGGACATCCCCTAGAAGGACTGGGTCCCTGACTTGGGTGAAAAGAATAGAGAGAACGTAACCGTCCGCCCAAGAAATGGTGATTGTGTGGACCCTTCGGACAGAGAGAGGGATGATGATAGGTTAAGAAGTAGAAAAAATAGAAAGAGTCATAAAAGACACAGGAGAAGAGAAGGGGTTAAAGAAATGAAAAACATAATTGTCTAGTATCGTACTTGTTTACAAATTTCACCGAGATAGAATTATCCTGTTTATACAGTAAAAGGGAGTGAGATTGAACTGTGGTCATATAAACTTTTGTCGGAGATATATCGGACATATGTAAGATGTAACATCAAAAGAGCAGGAACTTGAAACTCATGTATAAGTATGTAAACTTATAAGACGGTGACGATATTTAAAGGAAAGACTGGAGAGACGGATGACTATTTAATAGTCATAAAGTGTGGAGTCAAATCTACAGTGAAGGATGTACTTCAAGAACGTTAGAAGTGTCCAAGAGAAGAAGTCTACCAGAGGTATAAAAGAGTAAACCACTAGACTAGGTTGGAGTATTGAAATAAGTGATGGAAACTATACTATATATCTTGAGGTTAGATGTTAGGATCTAGATTGAAACTAAGACTATACAGATAGTTGATGAGTCACCTACAGAGGAGTACCCACTGGTCAAATAGGACCTCCTGTTATTTAAAGATTATTATATAGTCATTGTGAATTTAAGTATATATAGGTACACACCCGTGTATTTGTGTGTGTAGTGTGTGTGTCTGAATAGTCTTATAATTACTTGTGTATAAGGGTAAGTCAGGAGTTTTCGTCTAACCCATTAGACCACGTAGTCAATGAATTTTTGAGAGATACAATACGTACGTTTAACAAAAAAAGACTCGAAAAGGAGTAAGGGACGGAACCCACTTCATTAACCGGAGACTGATTCCGTACCAACTAGGCACCACGGTAGCACACTGGTAAGGGACTCCAGGAACAGGAGGAGTCGGAGGTTCCTTGGAGATCACCTGTAGGGACTCTCAGAACGTGATATATGTAGAAAACTTCCTACGCTTTGAATCATTCCCTAGTACTTCACACGTTACGAGACTCTAAGAAGATTGGGAGATTAGCAGGTAGACCTCTCTTCGGATATCGGGTGAAATTTTTGTAAGGAGTATTTAGTTTGATAATCTTCATGGTGTCGGTATTGTGTATACCCCCAAACAAGGTTCGGGTTGATACGTCCTATGATTTCTTTCTCCAGTCTGACTGTACATAAGATCACGGAAGGTCTATGTTGTCTCTTTTACGTAGAGACGACCTTTAACGGTATCATCAAAGGTGTTTCTCCCAAATACCTAAGGACACAACAGAGAGACAGTCACCCGACGAATACAAAATTCTCCCAAATCTTCAACTTTCCTTTGGTTCCATGAGATAATACATGAAGAGGAAACAGTTTATCTGATCTCACTTGATATTCACCTAATGTATAACTGGTAAATTGTTTCCGTAAGTTAATACATTAATTTAAACTTCGGGATTATCTTCTGAAACTAAAAGATATACACAGGTACGAGACATTTAAATTTCAATTCATACTCTTCTAATCTCTTCCGTTACCGTTGGGTGAGGTCATGAGAACGGACCTTTTAGGGTACCTACCTCCTCGGACCATCCGACGTCAGGTACCCCAACGATTCTCAGTCTGTACTGACTCGCTGAAGTGAAACTGAAAAGTGAAAGTACGTAACCTCTTCCTTTACCGTTGGGTGAGGTCACAAGAACGGACCTCTTAGGGTCCCTGCCACCCCGGACCACCCGACACCAGATACCCCAGCGTGTCTCAGCCTGTGCTGACTTCACTGAATCGTCGTCGTACTCTTCTAATAAAAGAAACTAAAATAATCTTTAGTTTGTTTGTATATGTAAGACTCACGGTTATTGTCTATTTTTATGTTTTAGTTAATTTCGTTAATAAATGTCTAAACCTGGTCACTCATAGTTTGAACATTCCGTTGTTGAATAAGTCTTCCTTCTTTTAAAAATTCTTTATCGGGTACTACCTAAACGTAATAATTTTATATACCTCTTTTGTCGTAGTCCCTTCAAATCCTACTCTTCAAAGTAGTCAAGAACAGTTTCCAGGAGCGATGATGGAAGTTGGATGAAAAGTCTAAAGACTTTCTAGGTAGAGAAAGAAAGTGAGGGATATATTTGACTTGGGACTGTATCTGAGTGATCTATGTTGACTAATAAGAAGATTTCCTTTTAAAATTTCGGTAGTCAGATACATTTTGAAATATCGATGTATTATTTTATTACCGAAATAAGAGTCAAAGGAAAGGCAATGTCTCATCTCTTCGGTCAAAATACTCATTGAGGATCGTTACGGGTTCAATTTTAGACCACACAACCTTCGATTTTGGTGACTACTTAGTAGTATAACTACTTACCGGTGTGTTTAAGTCTGGTGTGTTCTGAAGTTTGGTCCGGATTTCATTCACTTAGCAGTTCATAAAGTTAAAGGAACACTTTTTTTTAACTAACAACTTAATTATAAAATTTGAATGTTAGACCTTCTTGACTCTACTGTATTTACAGAGAAGTACTAGGAAAAGGAGAGGAACTGAGCTAATTATCAAAGTCAATTTAGTGACAATAATCAATGATGTCTCAACGAATTTAACGATATATTTAAATAAGTTGAAAAAAAAGGAGTTTCTTGTGAACAAATTTTTACAAGAAACTGAAAACGTAAACAAAATTAAGTAAAAAAGTAATTTACTAAATGTCTGAAACTTTTAGGATTTTATTTAACATGAAATTTTTGTAGGTATTACTAGATTACATATTCTTTCTTTTTTTTTTTTTCTTACTGGTTCGATAACTCTGGGTTTATCAGTAAAGAATCTCTGTACAATCCCGGAAATAATAAAAATGACGACACTTGATAACAAACCTATGATGATGAAGGTTTGACCTTTTGTGATAAAGGTTTAACATAAGATTATACAAATCGATATTGAAAATAAAAAATTCCCAAACACTCAGTCTAATAACTAAGACTATTTAGTCCGTCGAACTAAAGATAACAGTAAATGTCAACAAGTACCAAGTTAGTGTCGAACAATCGACGACAACCAATAACGGAAGAGATGCCGTAGCAAGAGGAGATCGGAACTGAAGGTTAAACTGTCATCCCGTTCATCTGTGAAGGGTCTTAAGTTCCCCCCTACTCTTACTTAGGTTAAAGAGGACTGGGTACATTCATTGTATATTGAAAAGACTTTATCACAAATCAAAAATCTCGCCAAAGTCCAAATGTCGTCTTAACTTGTCTTCTATGTTTAAAGGGTATACGAAGGATGGAGGTGTATGTGTGTCGAAATTGTCGGTTGTCGTAGGGTGTGACCTTACGGTACAAACATATTAGTTACTTGGATATAGCGATGTAGTAATAATACATTTCATATATCAAACGTAATTCTCAGTGAGAACCACCGGATGTAAGATACCCAAAGTTGTTACATTTTACTGTACATATGTGGTAATATTACGGGATGTCTTATCAAAGTAACGTGATTTGTAGGAGACACGAGACGGATAAGTAAAGAGGGAGGAGGGGTTGAGGACCTTTGGTGACTAAGAAAATGATAAAGATATTAAAACGGAAAATGTCTGATAACATATCAACCTTAACATGTTATATATCTGAAAAGTCTAACTGTAGAAAGTGAACCGTTATATATAAATTCCTAGGAGGTCCAGAAGATTACCAAACTATCGAGTAAAGGTACATCACGACTTATCATAAGGTAATAGACCTACATGATGTGAAATGGGTAAGTGGACGACTTCCTGTAAAACCAACGAAGGTTCATAACCGTTAATATTTATTTCGACGATATTAATAAGTACACGCCCGAAAACACACCTATATTGAAAAGTTTAGTAAACGTATTTATGGTTTCTTTGTACCAACCATTTAGCATACCATTCTCATACAAATCAAAACACTATTTGACGGTTTGACAGAGGTTTTCACTGTCACGTAAAACTTAAGGGTGATTGTTACTGACTCTCGAGAACAACAAGGTGTAGGAACAGTCGTAAACCGCAAAAGTCACAAAACCTAAAACCGGTACAATTATCCACATATCTTCCTAGAATAAAATTAAAATTTAAGGGATTCTATACTACAACTCTTAGAATGGCATAAAAATAAAAGGTAGACATATAAAAGATACTACTCCACAGACAAGTCTATAAAACGGGTAAAATTAACCCAACAAGTATAAGAATAACAACTTAATATTCTTAAAAAAACACACAAAACCTATTTCAAGAAACGTTCTACACAGAGAATGTTTGTAAAAGAGGGTCAGACACTAAACAGAAGTATGAGAGAAATGATACATAAAATGTCACACTCTAAAATAAAATTATTTCAGATAGAATAGTTGATAAAGAAAATACTCAATACGGAAATCACGTATAAATTTTTCAGGAGGGGTAGAAGAAACGGTAAACCTAAAAGAAGACACTATAGAAGATCCTCAAAATATCAAAACGTAAAGTACAAATCCAGACCCTAGGTAAAACTCATTTAAAAACACTCCCGATACTCAAACCTATTTAAAAAAGAAAAGAACACACACCCAATGGAAACTAGTAACAGTTGTTAGTCAACTGATATAAATTAACCCAGATAAATAACCTGACGTTCCTCTAGGTTGGTTAGGTAAGACTTCCTCTAGTCGGGACCGTAAAGAAACCTTCCTTACTACGATTTCGACTTTGAGGTCATGAAACCGGTGGAGTACGCTTCTCAACTGAGTAACCTTTTCTGAGACTACGACCCTCCCTAACCCCCGTCCTCCTCTTCCCCTGCTGTCTCCTACTTTACCGACCTACCGTAGTGACTGAGCTACCTGCACTCAGGCTCACTTGAGGCCCTTAACCACTACCTGTCCCTCCGGACCGTACGACACTAAGTACCCCAGCGTTTCTCAGTCTGTACTGGCTCGCTGACTTGACTCGACTTGACTTGGTAACTAAGACAAGGTAACTAGATAAATGGGTAAGAAAACACTTATAGTGTGATAGAGCTAATAAAATCGAAATATAATTCAGAACCCGAAGGGACCACCAAGTCGTCATTTCTTAGACGGACGTCACATCCTCTGTAGTCAAGTCAAGTCAAGTCAACCAGTCAACACAGGCTGAGAAACACTGGTGTACCTGACGTCGTGTGGTCCGAAAGGACAGGTAATGGTTGAGGGTCTCAAATGAGTTTAAGTATAGGTAACTCATCCTCTGTCTCCTCTGTGTCAAAGCTAGAGACCCAGTCCTTCTAAGGAACCTCCTCCTTTACCGTTAGGCGAAGTAATAAGAACGGACCCTTTAGGGTACATGTCTCCTCTGATCATTCGATGTCAGGTACCCCAACGTCTCAGTCTGTTCTGACTCGATGACTCGTGCGTGTGTGTGTATCGTTCAGAATTTCAGTTAATACGGTCAAGAGGTTAAAACGAGAAGAGGAAGATATAACCGATAAGAACCAGAAAGTGAAGGGGTACATTTTCAATTTCAGTTAACAGTTACAGATGTTTTATGGAACGACCCTAAACCCCTAACGTCACTAAGATATCTAATTAAACCTTCAAGTCAAGTCACACTAACGAGTCAGTACAAGGGTACCTGATGTCGTGGGGTCCGAAGGGGCAGGTAGTGGTTGAGGACCTCGAACGAGTTTGAGTACAGGTAGCTCAGCCACTTCGGTAAGTTGGTAGAGCAGGAAACAGTAGAGGAAGAGAAGGACGAAAGTTAGAAAGGGTCGTAGTCCCAGAAAAGGTTTCACAGTCAAGAAGTGTAGTCCACCGGTTTCATAACCTCGAAGTCGAAGTCGTAGTCAGGAAGGTTTCTTATAAGTCCTGACTAAAAGAAATCCTAACTGACCAAACTAGAGAACCGTCAGGTTCCCTGAGAGTTCTCAGAAGAGGTTGTGCTGTTAAGTTTTCGTAGTTAAGAAATCACGAGTCAGAAGGAATATCAGGTCCAGAGTGTAGGTATATACTGATGACCTTTTTGGTTTCTACACTGTAAAACTTTTACAATTCATAAGGATGAGTACTTGTATCTCATAGAGAGGTAAACAAATCCAGAAAGAGTTAAAGAATGTATTCTTAAGATATCAAAAACAGTTTATCTAGAATATATATATATACAATATAAATATGTATTTACAAAATGTAATACCCATGATTACATTTAATGTGACACAAAATTAAGGTTTAAGGTGAAAAAATAATCACTATATAATCTTTCGTTAACTGAAAATATAGAATTTGAACATAGTAGGTTGAAACAATATCACCGAACCATTAAAGTCCTCAAAACAAAAATTGAGAAAGTCTAAAAGATTTATCTAATAGTAGAATATACTTGTTCCTGTCAAAAGAAAAGAGGAAGAGTTATACATATAAAAAATAAAGGAAAGTAACAGAATAATGTAATCTATCCTGAAACTAGTGTTACACCTTTCTCCCCGTTCTTCCCCTTAAGAACGAAACAAGGACTAGAATTATCCTTTTAAAGATTAAAGAATGGTAATTCATACTACAATCGACATTCAAAAAACATCTATAAAAAATAGTTCAACTCCTTTAAGGGAAGATAAGGATCAAACAACTTTCAAAAACAATACTTACCTACTACCTAAAAACAGTTTACAATAAAGACATAGATTACTGTAGTAGTACACCAAAAAGAAGAACATATTGTAACACTATTCACGATTATCTTTCTTGTCCTTTAGTAACTTGTAAGAGATTTCTTCATTATAGACTCAATTCTGGATTTTATATTTTTACTGAGTAAGTACCCGTCTAAATGTCCTTTTCAAAAGGTCTTTCCCCCCCTCAATGTCCTCTTCCCCTAATTCTCCATGTTTGATGATCCATATTTTATTTATTCTTTGTTCCTACATTACATGTCGTGACCCTTATGTCAGTTATAAAATACTATTGAAATTTACCCGATATCAAACATTTTTGTAACTTAGTGATATCATATGTTGATTTTGATTATATGATAATATTTAAATGATATGAAGTTACTTTATATATATATATATATGTGTATACATACTTTTTCACTTTTACACTTTCACAATCAACGAGTCAGTATAGACTGAGACGTTGGGGTACCTGACATCGAGTGGTCCGAGGAGACGGGTACCTTAAGAGGTACGTTCTTATGAACTCACCCATCGGTAAGGGAAAAGGTCCCCTAGAAGGATTGGGTCCCTACTAAGAAATAACAGATTCGATGGTCCCTTCGGGTATGTATACATGTGTATATATATAGACTTGGAGTCTCTTTGTTAAGTCTGTAAATAAACTGTCAATGGTAGTTTACCCCCTATAGATTTCGATACTCTATTCTACTTTCGTAGTTCCCCTTTTTACGCCCATCTCTTAACCCAGGTCTGGATTCCAGACTCCTGAAGTAGTAAGTTTAATCTATCTCTTCTTCCTTGGTCGTTCTCTAATTCTTTCTTACCTACCTTCCATGCTCCCGATCATCTACAGAGACCACAATTTCTTCAGTTCCGGTCACGAGTTGACACAGTGTACGACGATTCCCCAATCTCTCCCATAGTCTCGAAATTAATTAGTTTTTTCCTCTATTATGAAACTATTTTTAAACCCCATGAACACTTACTTGTTTAACCCCATGAACACTTAATATTGACTTTACAATATTATTTTATACGTTCCCTTTCACTATCAAAAAATAGTGGGAAATTTTTTTACCATAGAAGTTTCTGTGAGAAAATTTAAAACAGGAAATCCTCTTACTACGGACCCCTATCGTTTATGCAGATTCCTTGTTACAAACGTAAACACATATTTATATATCTTATACGATAACAGACACCTCCTCCAATTAAAAGACAACTGAAAAGATTTATCTCTCTCTTTCTACCTTTCACTAACGATCCTCCTTGTTCTGGGACAACTTTACACAAGAAAGACTTATTAAAACAGGGGGGTTTCAACAAAAATTATTCCACTACTTTCATTTCTTAATCTAGGGCTGTCTCCTAGATTACCACTTTACCATGGTTACCTGATCATCATTTTAAGTCCAACAACACTTTTCTGTTTGTTTTTGTATAAGACTATTGGCCGACTACTTTAAGGTCCTTTCTTTACAGTTTATTACTTCTGTTTCAGTTTCAAGGACTTTTTTATTTGATATATTTCGGATTGCCATAATCCTCCCTCTTTCAAGACTCCCCGACCTTTTTATTTAAGACTTCAGAAGTCATATCTAACTCTTATTTGTCTTATTTATCTTCTGGCCCTTGGTCTTTCTCTCCTAAACTTACTCACATTTACCTTCCTTTAATGAACTCCGGACATATTCCCTAACTACCCCGATGTATATTTAATACTAATCACGGAGAACAGTGTGCTACTAATTTTCACACACTTCTACCGGTCCCTACTTTTTCCCCAGACTCCTGACACTTCGGAAGCCAGCCCAGTCTCTTTCATGTTGTAGGAAGACTGTCCCGATCTAGTGTAAGGAACGGGACCCATCGTACGTTCACATCACTCGTTACGGTTCACTACTACAGTAGGTGACACCTCGTGAAGATGGTAGAAAACCTTTAAAGATCGACCCCTCCCCAGTCTCCCGGTATATTAATACTTCGTACTGTACCTCTGGTGTCCACCAACCAAACCTTTTATTAACGGACTGGGAAAATCTTTAAAACACCATGACAGAATGGACGGAGGGACAGTGGGGTGGGGTGGAACCTTAAATCGTATTTTACAGAAAGAAACATTGACACAAGTAGGTCTGACACAAATGGGTTGTGATAACAATTCAAGGAACTCCTGGCCTCTCAGACATAATCAGTAGAATTACAGGTGTGTCAATATCGAGTACTAGAATTCGCATCTTCTTTTATTCGTCTTAAACATCCGAATAGGAAGTGGTTTTACACTCACCAAAAAGTGACTGCTCCCAAAGTTGTCGGGCCTTTTTCAGTAAACTCCAAAACCTACACGACTTAGAAGTAAAAAATCTGTGATTTTTTCGTGTTCCAGTCAGATAAAATTCGTGATGAGTTCTACATCAGTAATAATACTCTGTACACAAATTTTTCTATAAAAGATTGTAAAGAAAGACTTGTAGGTAAAGTCTCCACACACAGTAACACCGATTGGTCATAGTTACGCTGACTACTAGTGACAATGAATCACACGCAGACAGGAATATACTGACACCTCTCCTCAGACATCTGACGAATTGATTACGTAAACTTTTCAATAAGGAGGTTTCTGTTCTTGTTTGAACAACTTTTAATGTTTTCTTTACTAGAGGACTATACTCGTGGTCGTAAGGAAGGAACTCGAGTGAATTTCTTACGTATAGATCCTGACACACGATATTTCACTGGTAAATTACGTGACAGGTTCACGGTTTTTCACGGTTTTTGATAATCAGAAAGGTGATAGGGTAAGTCCGGAGTTTTATTAGAGTTAAATAAGAGTAGTCAGTTGTCTACTTCTTTGACTCCGCATCTCTCCAGTCCAAGGAATCCTGTTATGACACTCCATCCACTTTCAGATCGTAAATTACCGTCCACAAGACTGGTCTTTCGTGTATGATAAAAAAAATTTGATTTGTTATAATTAAAAAGAATATCATTCTCGAATTATTTATAAGTGACTTAATTTAAGTTTTTAGGGTTATATTATGAATTTTTCAGTACTGGTTTTACGTTGGTTTTAAATTAGTTTACGTTGAAACGAAACAGAGGGAAACAAGAAAATTTTAAATATACCCCCAGCCCCCAACAAAAAGGGTGGTGGTTCTAAAAGGTCAGTTAGAACCCAGTGTCCATCTGAATTTTATTAAAGAAAAAAAAATTCAAGAGAATGAACAGGGTCGATACAAGACGAGGGGTCTCTATTGGGAATTTTTTTTTTTATGTATATATATATATATATACATATAAACCGACGGAGTCTAGAATCAACGTCGTACTCCCTAGAAGATCAATGTCACAAGTTTTAGAAAAAATCGACACCGTACACCCTAGATCAAGAGACTGGTACCTAGGTTGGATTTTAGTAAAATTTAAAGTCTGACCGGTTAACTCTTTAGTCTTACAGTCCAATTCTATGTTAATATTAAAGTTAAAGTAAGATTATAATCTACAGGGGTAGGCTAGGAGGACAACTTCGGACATAACTTGTCAGTGGGTGTTAGGACCTTCCCCATACAAATCGGAAAGAGAGAAAAGGGGGGCTTAAAATAAGTCGGTTACTGACCATTCGACCGGGGAAGGGTGAGTCTACGACCGAGAGTCCCCGAGGAAAGATACGGGTAAGAAACGATTACTTGGAGGAAGGAAGGTTCACGGGAGAGTTCATTCTGAATTTATCGAGGTCTGGAAAAGAAACCCACCGTGTACTCTTTGAGAGTGTAGGAAACGGGACGGTACTTACTCTCTAATAAAGGTGTCACGTCAAGAGATAAGAGAGAGAAAGAACGGTATTTGGTAAAATTTGGTGAACAAAGTACGTCGGAACAGTCCGTACTTATTTCCGACGTTAGGTTCTACTTGGGTATAAGACTCTTGTATGAAGTTCGAGAGGTAAACCGAGATATGAACTCCGTTTCATTCACCGTTAAGTGAGGGTCTGACGGGACGGGGGTGGGGGTTTGAGGGAACTCCATCCTTTACCGAGTAGTTGTTTTTTAAGAGAACTCTCTATTCCGGAAGGTTGATGAAATAATGTGAAAGACTAAGGGGAAAGACCGTGATCAAACTACTTTCAGAACACCCTAACCAACGGGTAGTAAATAAAGGGAATACTTTGGACGCAAAACTAAATCGGGAAGTAAAACTCAAAGCTCTAGTTTAGAACGGTGAAGTCTTCTTTAGAATTAAAATTGTAAGATAAGATGTTTCCTACAAATATAAAATAAGACCTTTACTTGATATAATTATTCTTTTCCGATAACTGGACAACTATAATTTCATCTTAAATTTACTTTTATTTAATAAGTAATACAAATACCCTAGTAGTCGAGATTCTTTACTCCTTCTTTAGTCACCCGTTAACTTAACTTGACTGTAAAATAAACCAGTCAGTAGGTTTAGATGGGTTATTAAACAACTAAGTACAGGTCTTAAATGTCCATGTTTGTCCCCACTAAACAAACTGAGCTATTCGGTATAGTGACTCTAAAACATTCAACATTGGTTAGAGAGTTCTGTTTCAAGGATACAAAAAATAAACGAAAATTTATAAATAAATAATAAACCAAGACGACCCAACATCTCATGTCCTAGAAAATCAACGTCATACACCTTAGACCAAAAGGTGACCACCCAGTCACCATTTCTCAGACGGACGTTACATCCTCTGGGTCCCTAGCTTGGACCCTTCTAGGGGACCTCCTCCTTTACGTTGAGTGAGATCATAAGAACGAACCTTTTAGAGTACCTGTCTTCTTGGACCACGCCGATGTGAGGTACCCCAAGTGTTTTCTCAGTCTATGTTGAATCGTTGATTTGTTATTATACACCTTAGATCAAGGAACAGGTTCTTAGTTTAGACCCGGGGAACGTAACCCTCTTCTCAGAATCGATGACCTGATGGTCCCTTCAAGGTTCTGAGGATACAAAAGTATAAAAGATTTCCATACGGTAAATGACCATACCGTTCCATCCTAACTTCCTTCCTTTCTCTATGTTAAAGACCTTCTTCCATGTCTTAAAAAAGGGAATGAAATTTCATTTCACGTTCCCGTAAAACTTCTCAGATTTTGACTCTTTGTACACGTGTGAACAACGGAAAGTAGTTAAGACTCCTTCAACTTTCAAACCTGTAAAGAAACCACTTTTCATAAGGTACCATTTTGTTCCACAAAAGAAGGCAAAATGACAACACCTTATTTTCGTTTGGAGTCAAAGACGTTTATTATTCGATTAGATAAGAATAACCCCTTTTTTTCGACAAACTAACAACATAATTATACCCCGATTAAACTTTTTTTTTGATCTTAGTTCCAAAAGAATGAGGAGTGCGTCTGGGACTCTAACATACAGATCAAGAAACAGTTACATATCCAGTTACTTGGGTAGTTAAATCTGAAACCCCCAAACTTATCACGGAATCCGGTGGTTGCGTTAGTCGAATCCACGTAATTTAGGTTTAGTAGTACCTGATCAGTAATTCTATAAACTTCTTTTCCCTGTTTCAATTGAAACCCTTGTCAACGTATACATTATAAAGGAGATACCTTTACACCTGTCTCTATAAATAATACTAAATAAAGTTTAATATTAAAGGATCTTGTAATCTCAAAAGGTTTCGAAAATTACCTTGGATGGGTCTCTATGGATTAGTCGAAATTCGTTTTTTAAGGTTAAAATGACAAAATACAAAACTAAAGTTTACTGTAAAAAATCTCTTTCTCAAGGAGACGAAAAATTTTTTACAGGACAGTTTTGGTGAAGACATAAACGATACGTACGTTCTACAAAGACATACATGTGAACCCTTAGTTTGAGAATCGAACTAGGACTCTAACGTCATGTTCACAGTATACAAAAGAGGTAGTCTCCACTGGTTTACTCGATTAGTACCCATGGTTCAAGTGTCCATTCCCTGGATTACTTCATGACATTGAGAGAAGGTTGGACTACACGTCGTCTCAAAGTACCTGGTTCAATAAAGTAACCTCCATCACTTGGTGGATTGAGACGAACATACTGAAGACGAAGTCCACGATATTTTTCTCCATTTTTATTATCATAAGAAAACCAATCTCTAAATGAAAACTACTTCGACTGAATCGACCTTCAAACGGTGAATGTTTCTAGAGGTTTATAGAGAACTTGAGAATTCTTCCTTGACATGACGAGACCGAGAAGTACGGTAATTATAAGGAGAACGAGATCCTAGGTTACCCTTCTTCTACTCTTTTCATAAAAGAACTGAAAGTTTATACCCATTTAATGTACCCTTTAGGACTTTCAGAGGACGGTAGGAAACATTCAAAGACTCAACATGAGTCTGTTCGTTCTAGATTGTACGTAGTTCCACCGTTCATCTCCGTATCTAATATAGGTTTCTTGATGTAAAAAAAACCGGATCATTATGTCATATTCTTTGTAAACATATCATTTTCCCGTTTCACTTCAAGTCGTCATACGGATCGTGACTGATCCCACCTATATTTTTAATCTTAGCTCACATCTTCAATTCAAGTCTTTGACGCTCTCCAGTCCCCTCGTCCTTCTGAAACGACTTGAGACTCTCTGTCATTAAATGACCGTAGACTGATAAATATTTTGTTTTGTTTTGTGAGCGGAAGGATCGTCATGATTTCTGATATAATATTCACAATGAACCACTGGTTTTCCTAATCTTTAATAGTTTTATTTGTTTCTCCTCTCTATGATACTTCAATTTTAACCGTTCTGAACCGTTATCTAACAAACCCCTGTTAGACAAACCACTCTCCTGTCTAACTTACTTTTACCTACCATGGGACTTACAACCACCTGACTAATTAAACTCACCCCTTAACACCCCAGAAACACTGAAGTCAAGTCAAGTCAAGTCAAGTCAGCAAGTCAGTACAGGCTGAGAAACGCTGGGGTACTTAACGTCGTGCGGTCCGAAGGGACAGGTAGTGGTTGAGACCTCAAGTGAGTCTGAGTGTAGGTACCTCAGTCACTACGGTAGGTCGGTATATATCAAACCCTTTACTATTTACTGTCCTGTATATCTCTATCTTTAATTTATAATCTTTATTCTTCTTTCCCATTTAAACTCTCAGGGACATATTTGTACTCTGGACTTCGATATCGAAACCAACTTCTCTGGTATCCTTTCCTGTGACCCTAACCCACCTACGTCGTTTCTTTTTCTCCATTTAACTCTTCAGTTCTTCGTTCGTTTGAGGGTTGAAAAAGATGGTAATACGTTATGTTGTATCAGGGAAACACAACATAATTAATGTTTTATTTCAATTCATCTTACATTTTGTATTTTATGTTAATTTCAAAGTGTTTAGGTTTATAGACTACGGTATTAAAAATCCGTTAGAACTTACACAAATATTCATACTAAGTTACTTCGAACAAAACACCCGTCTGTTGTCTAAAAATAACAAAACTTATAAATCTTCTTAAGTCAAGTCAAGTCAGTGAATCAGCACAGTTTGAGAAACACTGGGGTACTTAGCGTCGCGCGGTCCGGAGGAACAGGTAGTGGTTGAGGGCCTCAAGTGAGTTTAAGTACAGGTAGCTCAGACACTACGGTAGATCGGTAGAGTAGGAGACAGCAGGGGAAGAGGAGGACGGGGGTTAGGGAGGGTCGTAGTCTCAGAAAAGGTTACTCAGTTGAGAAGTGTACTCCACCGGTTTCATAACCTCAAAGTCGAAATCGTAGTAAGGCAGGTTTTTTGTGGGTCCTGACTAGAGGAAATCCTACCTGACCAACCTAGAGGAACGTCAGGTTCGTTGACTGTTCTCAGAAGAGGCTGTGGTGTCGAGTTTTCGTAGTTAAGAAGTCGCGAGTCCAAAGAAGTGTCAGGTTGAGAGAGTAGGTATGTACTGGTGATCTTTTTGGTATCGGAACTGATCTACCTGGAAATATTAGGTCAAAAGTTGAGTTAAAATGTACAGAGGTACATTAAGGTAATTCTCAAGATCAATATGTCACCGGTCGGTAGTCAAAAGGTCCCGACAGGGTCAAAATAGTCACTTTATGTGTAGAACTCTTTAGAGAATCAACGTTCGTTTGGTTCTACTAACGATTGGTATCAAGACCTATGATTATACAGGATATCTTTGAGACCTCATTTCCTTTCGTCTTATGATAACAATAACAAGAACAAGTCAGAGAATTCAACACAGTTGAGAAACACTGATAATAATCGAAAAGTAAAAATCTATATTTGAAAAGAAGAAAAGTTCGTCAGAATACCATCCTTTGAACGATTCATTTACTACTTAGTATATTTTTCCGTACTTTCAGTGAGAATTAGGATGATAAATCTTTATTGAGGTAGATATGTATAAAAGACCGAAACAAATCTAGGATAATATAAAATGTGACAAGAGAAGTATAATTAATATTGTATTCGTAGACAAAACTACAATTGTAAAGAAACATTTGTATTATCAACTACTAATATATTATAAAGTGACCTTGAAAAATTTGTAAGAAGAATCAATTAACTAGTAACTCTTGTATCTGAAACTATCAAAAAGTTTTACTGATGTGACGTTACTTGTATCAGTAACAAACTTAAAATTGGACAGGAAAAATCAAAAAGATTTCCAAATAAAACTTTTACCTTCAACTCTACTTTTCTAAATACTAGTACGTATTTTGACTTTCTTACATACGAAATTTTCTTTATAAGAAATCTATTAGACTGGTTACTTTTTATTGACATCCCTATAATCGTATGCACCCAAAAGGTTTTCTTCACTTCGAGTTTCAATTGTACTAAGGTGTATGTGAGACACTTACATTAATAAAATAATCCAAAAGTGAAAATAGTACTAGATCTTTGGGTTTATGATAGTTTGTTGACTCCTTCGTGAATGGTGTTTCTTATTTTCGTTGAGTTTGTCTCTGATATGTCACACTTCTTTGATATAATTATTTGTACATGTATATATATGTACATATAATATGTATATCAACTGAGAGTAACAAAAATCATCGATATAAGACATTACAGTGATATTATACTTAATCCCTTATGACTTAGTAACAAGAATACCCTTTTGTGTTTGAATCTAAGAAGACTCGGAGACCACTATAAAAGTAGTCGTCTAGTCATGTACTCGTTGTATTTCGTTCTTTTACACCTTTTACTTCGTGATTTAAATGTTACTTGTCCTATGAATAAATGTCATACTCTCGACTTTTTCCTTCTGTCACATAGCGGAACAAACTGGAATCGACCCTTACACACGTAGTGAACTGAGTTTAAAAAAACGTCAAGATGCACAGACACTTATTAGTACTTTCACGGTGGTGTTTTAGACTCTTATTCCCCCTAGTAGACACACATACACACACACACAACACACACATAAGTATGTTGTTTTTCATAAAGAACCCTCAATTTTTGTGACCCTTGTAGTCTTTACCTTTTAGAGTTATCACCCAATCTTTTATTTCAATTCCTTGGGAAGGTCTTTTGTTTGTTTCTTTTTTGGTTGTTGTTTTTTTCGTTTAAATCTTTAGAGGTCTCTCCTTTTTTTACGTTTTATGTATATTTCCTAGTTAATAATTTTACCTTAGACTGAAAAGATCCAGTATGAGTTTCGTTCTTTCACTACCTCATTAAAGAAAATTGTAAACTTCCTTTTCCTTAAAGTGTAATCCTAAGATATGGATCGGTTTGATAGTTAGTTAACATACCTATTTTTATTTTCAGTAAAAGTTTGTAAGTTCCAGAGTTTCCACTTCTAGAGGGAACGTGTAAAAAAGTCCTTCGATTACCTTCTTCAAGAAGTGGTCTCCGCCATCATTAGATCTTAATCCCTCTTTCCCGTAAATCTGTCTGTACAGTTGTGTCTTCTCTTCGTTCCTTTGTAAGTACTACTACTTCTTCCCTTTAAGGTCCTACTATTTCCCAGGGGCCTAAACTTTTTTTAGTCATGTTTACTCTTGGGACACTGAGTTTTCTGTCCATACAGTTCCCGTACAATAGTAGTACTATGGACGAGATTGTCATATAAAAGTTAGACTGTCTTACCGATTTTCTTAACGAAGAAGTTTTGTTTCCTCGTACAGTAATGTCTCCCTCAGTACTCTGTACCTCTTATCTCTTGGGTTTATTCCTCTTTTCGTTTCCCTTAAGGGTCCTACTTCCTGTTTCCCTTAAGGGTCCTACTGTCAATAATTTGTCTGGATGTCTACATAGTTTTGTTTTGTCTTTGTTCCTTAACTTTCTCTCGACTATACTAAATCGATCACTTTTTAATCAAGAGTGTGTTTCCAAAAACCTTCCACAAATTTGTTAATTGTTATGTATGTATGTTTCTTTTATTCACACATACAATTCCTTTTTGTTTTCATGACTTTTTTAGTTAGTATCATGTAGTATAAAAGTTCCCGTATTATTATGGTTGTAACTTATAACTAACTTGGAGTTTTCATACCCTCTCATCCGGTTCTCCCTTACAATCACTCTAACTTTGAATTAGATAGTTATACCCTTCAGTTGTCCATTATAGATTTTCCCTACCTAGTTGTCTCACACCATATCGTAATAAATTATTTATACTTATCTATTTTGTCAGTTTTCACAAACGAAACCCCGTCTTCCTGATCTCGTTTACTTTTCCTTATTCTGTTTCATGGAGAGACAAAAAATTTATTCGAAGAATCTTACTAAATTGAAATTTTGAACATGTAAATAAAAATCTAGTTAATTATTAAATCAACTTTTATAACATGACTTAAGTATGAAGAAGGTCGTCTATTTAGTAAATTTTAAGTGATGACTATTGTCATTAGACCTGACCCTCCTGGTAGACGAGGTCGTTAAAAACTGGTTTAACTAATGAATGAGAGGTCCATGACGTCAACACGAATATGTTTCCCATATTTTCCTTTAAGAGACCTTGACCAGAGGTCGATGGGTCTGGAGGGTCATAAAACCGATTCTTACAGAAAGTGAATTGTTTCTTAATACTGGTCTTAACCTAACGTTATTCAATTGGAAAGTAAATTAAATCAAGGATTACAATCTAACCATGATTTTAGATAAATACCTAAAAGGGAAAAGATGAAAGAAGGTCCTTGTAATAGACCGTAAGATTTGAACCCCTTTCAGACATATTCTTTGGAGATTTAGAACCGTCTTTTATTTCAACAATCTCCAGAGTACTCATTCTGGTTCGACACCCTACAAAGTCTTGACTGGAAGTTCTAGTAGAAAAGGTTGGAGGGGTAAAATGTACAATATTCTTTGATGTCGGTTTTTCCTGATTTACTAAATCGGTTCCGGTATGTTAATAATTACCGTGTCTTTTCTCCTCTTGAGTTCAAAGGACTGAAGGTCGAGTCACCAAGAAAGTCATGTAATGTAATGTCAGACGACGTTGTTTGATGTGATGTCGAGTGTTGTATTCCTTTTGCGATACGAGGAGATGTGACGTAATATAGTGTAGTGTAGTGTGGTATAGTGTGGAGTAATGAGACATGATGTGATAGAAAGTTATCTGATGTGGTGTGTCGTGTTATGATGTAGTACGGTTTATGATGACACGATGAGACAGTAGTGATAAAACATTTGTCACATGATGTGATATGAAGGGACTACCGAGTCTGCTATTTCTCAGACAGACGTTACGTCCTCTGAACCCAAGTTAGGTTCCCAACCCTTCTGGGGAACCTCCTCTCGTACCGTTGGGGGAGGTCATAACAACGGACCTCTTAAGGTGCCTGTCTCCTCGGACCATCCGATGTCAGGTACCCCAACGTTTCTCAGTCTGTGTTGACTCGTTGATTGTAAGATGTGATGTCATGTGATATGATTTGACGTGTTGTAATATAATAATTTCTTTATCGGACTTGTTTAAAATTACAAGTCAGTAAATCTAAATTAGATGTCCTCAAGTTGATTATAGGGGTTTGACGTTCGAGTCAAATCGAGATCAAGAACTCGACTATGACTTGGATAATAACGTGTGAAAGGGTCACGGAGGACGAGATCCGTAATCCTAAGTAAATGGAAGGTACGCCACCCGACGGGAAACGATTAAAGGAACTAACTCAACCTACTATTAGGTCCCAGTGACGGGGTCCCAACCCAGGGACCCGAGGAGGAAACGATGGACGGATGAACGTACCTCAGGGTAAAACTTCTGAACAAAGTTAACTACCGAGGATCACGAGTTCAGAGAAGGCACGTGATTTCATATATCCTAACTTCAAACCAAAAACCACGGGAAAGGTTGTTAGACTCTTCCTGGGGTCGAGAATTGAGAGACTTGATTCTTCTGGCGTCGAAATGATAGTAGAAAGGGAGAGAGGGTGTGGTTCCTGATCTCAACATGTTATCCTTGAACCCCATCTTTGTAACAGGGGTAGGGGATGTCGTCACTATTCCCTCAATCTAAAAACTCTCGTAAACCGATTTGAAAACCAGGAACTTCAGTTCAGACCTAAATAGTGAATGGTCGACCACTGGACTCATAATGAAGGGAGTGTATACTCTACCTCTGTTATCACTGTAAATAGGGTATCCAAACGGTACCCCTAATTTATATTAATACGTATCGTCCGAGGAACGTATGACGGATTGTATGTCAATCACGACTTATTCATAATCTATAAAAATAATGAAGTAAAGTGGGTATTTTTTTTCGGAATCAGTGTAATTGACTTTGACTCCATGTCTTTCAAACAGGTGTTAGTGCATCAATCTTCCCTCCGTTTACTGTGGTCCTCAGACAAGATTGCGGAAGGTATAGGACAGAGAAAATTATTAGTTCGGGGGCCGGTCAGACTTAAAGACTCGTTACGAGACGGGTGGACAACCCACCGAGGTCAAACCTTGGGGGACCACGGTCCGCAGACAGACTTAGCACTGCCCTTGTACAACTAGGGACAACCTGGACACGGATCGGGTGGGTCGTCATTGAAGGGGCGGTCAGAGACGTCGTTCCTGTCGAGAGAGTCGAGGACAAGGTTGGATGTCTCGTCCCGACCACGGTTGAGACGAGGGACGGGGTCCGGACAGACCGACGTCCATCCGACGAGACTGAGTGGCCTCTTAGGACTCGAGACTGATTAGGAAACAGATTACAGAAAACGTCCCAGTTGTACTATCGGTGTTTACCTTCCCGTCGTCCCTTCTTTCCTTTCTCCTTTTCCTTCTTTCGAACAAAAGGAATATCCGAGGTACTTCAGTTGTCCTTTACCGAGTCACATCTAATTGGAGGAATGACAGGACTCATTTTCCGTTCTCACTATAGAAGGACTCACTGACTTCTCAATTAGTGTTGAATCCATTCTGAAATAGTGGATCTCAAGGCACAAGCCTAAAACCTCTTAAGGGGGACAAAGTAGGGTCTCGTAAGTGAAGTAACGGACACAGATAAAATTATCGGACCTTACATTAAGGGAAACGGGTTATAAGAAAAAGTGATACCCAAAAAGGCGGGGAGCCCCACCTAAATACGAAGATCGACTTACTAATGAGTCACTTAGAAGCGGTTCCCTACAAGACAAGGTTCTTACCGTGTAGAGAAACCCCTACCGACAGATGGATTGTTCCCACCCACCCTCCAGTCCCCTTCGGGGATGGGTCCTATTTTATCAAAGAAACACACGAACCTCTTTTTGTGAGTCTACTACTTGTCGGACTGAACCCCCGACACTCACCCACTTGGTGAGGTCACTTCAGCAAGAGTTGCGAGGGAGTATTCCTCTCTAATACTTAAATTACTCGTCTTCTTAAGACTGTTCAGAATTTCGGTTTCCGTTAATTGTTTCCGACTTAAGGAACGTCGATACTTTACTAAGTTAGAATTACTTTAATATGTAGGTATATAGAAATATAAATTCTGACATAACGAAAGAAAATAAAAGTATATGTCCAATAAAGAATGATACGTGCAGGGGGGTGGGGGTCAGGGGTCCTCTACGATGTACTTTTTTTTCACGACACCAGGTCAGACTAACCTTTACGACGTCCGGTCTCGGGGGAGGGAGTAACGATACTCCATCGAGCCAGAAATCTTTGACGGAAGGGAGTTGGGATACAGACAAGTTACACCACTGACTAATGTGACCCGGTAACATTCAGTTATCGTTTTATAGAAGTATACTGACTTTTTTTTTCAATTGAAAACTCCAAAAGTAAAGTATTGACATAATAATATGGTTGAAACCGGATCTACGGGGTTGAGTCGGAAAAAGGACGAAATAAGGTGTAATGACGGTCTGACTGGAAAGATTCAGGTTGTTATTCACCTGTGAGAGGAATTAGTTTGTTCTCCATCATGGGGTCCCATTTAGAAAAGACTTAGTGAAGTAAAACTTCTAGAAGGTCTTAAGGGTAGATAGGTTGGAATAAAAGGAGGTAAGAGGATTAGGGACTGTAACGGGTGATGACAAGAATTTTAGAGTATTAAAGGATCCAGGAGGAACAAGACAAGACTGACGGACTTTATAAGTTGAAAACGGGAACTTGGTAAACTTGATTAGTCATTAAGAAATTCAAGGTTAAATAAAGAATAGAGGAAACTTCGTAAATGACTTACACGTGTATAAGTACTTACATTAACAAGAGATCTACGAAAGTTCTAAAGATTCAATATAATTACCACTAATATAAAAGATTAGATTTTTTAATTTTACAAGTTAGACTACTTTACCGTGGATACTTTCTTACTTTATTTTACAATTTCTAGTAATATTAAGACTTTATATACTCTATAGGACCTTATGGACTCTATCAAAGTTTATATATGTTGTACAAGAGTACACTGTGTTAAATCGGTTATTAATAAATGGGGGTATTCTACAAGTATAACGATTAAGAGTTGTCGTAAAGTCCAGTAATCTACGGTACTGTGTATACAAAATCAAGAAGATTGAAGGGGAACGTATATCATGTACATATTCTAAGGGGTTTAGAAAAAATTATATTTTTTCTTTTGTTTTATTTACAGTTGTGAAAGGTTTTTTACATAACTAATAAAATGTGACGTCTCAACTCTACCCTCGATCTGTCAAAGACGAATCCAATTAAAAAACTATTAAAGAGGTAAAGGTGTAAGATAAAATAGTAGTTGGGGAAAGACTAAATATTTACGGTAGGCAATCCTTCTCTGTGTCCTACAGGACACGTTAAGTTCTCAGGTAAATTTATCTTGAAAGGGATTTTATTATTATGTGCTACTCCATTTCTTTATCTCGGGAGTAGGGACAGACCGAGGTGTGTACCGATACAACAAGGATATGTAAGTGTTATAACGAGACTTCCATATTCGGTACTGAGAACGGATCTTTTAAGTCATAACACATTACACACTGACTCGGGGACTGTTTATGAGATCTAAGTCCCAATCTAGTCATGAGACACCTAGTACTTTACTGTCGGTGTAAGACAGGTATAAAGGTGACATTTGAACAATCATTTAATTGAGTTATTATTAATGTTCTAAGGTCATCTGACCGTATCGTATTACCGTCTGGGACTAAAAGGGTTAACGGAATGTGTAAGTCTTTGCAAAATTTTAACCTTGTCTGAACAGACTAACAGAGAAATACTTAGGGTGTAAAGGGTAGTTTCTGGTCTTATATATCTTGAACTCATTGGAGTGGTCCTGGTTTATTTGTTTGTTTTTAGGGTGTTTTTGTCTTGTTTGTTTTGAGACCTCGAATATCGTCCGGTTTTGGATGTACACACAATTCTAATCTTTATTCGTTTTATAAGTGATTTTATCTTCCAGGAATCGGGATGAAGTATGTCAGAATGTACTTTCTTATGAATAATAATAATAACAACCCTACAGGTATACTAGGAACATACGATGTCACTGGCATTTCGGAAATGAGAATTTTACAAAGAAGTTACTAAAGAATCTAAAGCCTCCGTACGTACGTCTTGACCTTCACTCCCTTCTTCTCCTTTCGGTGGTCATATCAGAGTCGTCAGCAGATATTATATTGTTAGTCGTCTTATGATCTCCCGTTTCGGTATAACTAGAGAATGGGACCACTTTTCATTTTCTAGTGAATCGACCAGAAGGTTTGAACATCTTTACACCTCTTCGGTTATACTAAATTTTACAGTAGATAAACATAGGTAGGTAGTGATTTAGGTCATTATATTTTTTTACATTAGTCTTTTTATTACATGATACAAAAAAAAAAAAAGGACTTGTCTCTTAAAAATATGAAACCCAGTGTTATCTTAAATAGAAGGTTCAGTCCGGTTAAAATTTTCCCCTTCCCCAGAAACAATTATGAAGAGACCTTCTTGTGTACATTTAACCCTGTATTACGATTTAACCCTAAGTCTTACATAGGATTTTCCAATTTTAAATCTACCACGAATTTTCCTACGTAATATTATTCTCTACGTTTTATTTTATTGTTTGTCTAGGGGGTTTCACGTATAGTCAGAGCCTATAATTTTTTATTGGGGGATAGAAACTTAGAGTTCTACCAGTTTTAAAGGTTTTACGAAGAACAACCCTTCGTTTCAACTCTTCCCGTCATCAGGACCCTGTGTCCGGTCCACGGGTGTTTAGTCTCGACGTCACAAGGAGTGGTTACCCCACCTCCTCCTGGGGTTGAAACTGAGGAGCTCCTGGAAGAAAAGGAGGAGTGACCGCTAATCAGTACGACACCACAAATTTTGACTTTGCAAGTAAAATTTATGATGTTTTTACACCGTGTCTCGCGTCCGTTCCGTAGACAAGGTCGTTTTACAATACAAAACTAGTAAAAGTTTTTACTAAAAAGACAAAAATTTCTTTCACACACCTGTACCTCTACTCAGTCAGTTAGACTCCCCATGACATACGACCCAATAAAACTTTCGACATTTTAAATTTTTATGTACCTTTCTTTTATTAAAAGGAATTTATAATAAAGTTAAAATAAGAAACTGAATCATAAAAAAAAAAGAAAAAATTAGAAAGGTATCGTAGTGTAAGAAACGGTCCTCCTTTTTTTTCAGTAGAACTTCCGTCGATATCTTGGTAGTAGTATACCTTTGGATCTACGTCCGGACGTTTTTACCAATGTGAGTATAAACATCTAGATCCACTAGAAATGACTTTTCTACCACTATCTTTCGTTTCCATTAACTGAATCCATATATTAACGTAAAGAAAAATTTTGTGAAGGTCTAATACATTTAAAATGGGGTTTTAATTAGATATGGGACTGATCCCGAAGATGGTGAAATTATGATCGGGATCATAATGAGTTCACTTTAACATATATTTAACGTAGCATTAGAGTTATAAAAGATAGGACTGAAAGTACGGGGAATTAAAAGATTTACTTTACGTACATCATATAATTGTAACTATCGGACTTTTTACATCCGATAAGGAGTCTTATAAACCTTTGAGGTTGTGTCATGTGACATTTTGTCTTAAAGTTATACGAAAGAGAATGAAAAGATAGGAAAAAAATCAGAACGTCATTAAGATAAGGAGTCTCGGAGTTTTCAGTTGACATCACACGACAGACACTTATAAGTATACATCAAACCAGAGTAAACATGTCAAACTCAGGGTGTCTCTCTCCTTGTATGTTCAAGATCAACTCTTACTTGTGTGACTGAACACAAAAAGGGTTTCTTTTAGGACAATGAAAGACACGGTGAAGAAATAGACCTCTTGACCTCTCTTTACTGTTCATAGATGGAAGACTATCTAATAACTTAAGACTCTACAGTCTTTAGTAAACGTAAACATTTCGTGGATCGATCTCAAGGGTTACGTTCATATAGTTAACTTTATTTAGTCTTGTCGATGAATTGGTAAAAATAGAACTAGACAAGTAAAACCGGTACATTTCGTCTTGTTAGTTAACCAGGTTGGTAAGACTCTATGTTTCACCGACAATTCTTTCGGTTTTGTGGTCTAACCGACGAAAAAAAATTAACCACAAAAAGTGCTATACTTTTATAACCCACTTTTACTTTTTTGACTCAGTTTCTAGGTCTACAAACTAGGATGGTAACGGTTTATCGGTGTGTAAAACATCGTAAGTCTAAACGTTGACTTAAAGAGTCGAAAGTGGTCTTTCGGACAGTAGTATATCTATATCGGAAGATTCCTCGATATTTGTACTTTGACTATACCAGGGTTCTTTTCGTAGAGAAAATGGGTTCTATTGTCAACGAACACGTAGACGACAAAAGAGGAGTGATCCGTCGAAGGACCTGTCCTTCCCGTGTCCTAGGTAACAAGTTTTAGGATATCACAAGAAAGGAAATAAATCCGGACTTAGACGAATCTTTCCTCTTATGGACACATTCGGTTAATCATTCCTGGTACTGTTCTTCTCGAAGAAAAGATTTAACCAGGTAAATCATTAAGTCTATATCTACGTCCTCGACTGTACCGCCGTAGTCCTCCCCGTACTTGACCTGGGTATAAAAGACCTAACTAAACAGAATAATATAGGATTGATCCCGAAGATAATCTGTCGTTTTAACATATGTAGTTCAGTAAGATGGACAAATTTAAGTCTCACGATTGTTGTGAATGTAGTTTCCTCGAATCGTTTTGATTTATTATCATCGGAATTTCCACACACAGCTCCTTCCACCCCACCTTTTCCAATGTTCAATTTACCTGGATAAAAATTACCGACTGTAAACAAACGTAACGAAGAAGACATAGGCCCGTGTATAATTAAGTTTCGGTGTTGGTGTCATACGTAATAGACGTTAAAAAGAAAAAAAAGGAGGAACCTAAGTGAGGAGAACTTTATAGTGTAAAATTAATACACGTATCGTTACTGAAGTAACGAAGAATTGAGTCGTCGTCGGTTGAGTAAAAGGGGACTACCATACTACTGGACAGGAACACCCTCTTTGGGTAGACAAATATAAGAAATTCGACATAGATGTGTTCTTTGTCCAAAACATACAAAACTTTGGTAGAAAGGAGTAAAGTGATGAGTGACGAACGGATCTTTCCTCTTTGATTCTTTTATACTCCTTTAGTGACCCAAGTTATTCATAAAGATCGTTTTGGTTATTTGGTACTTGTATGAACTGTATTTCATGTACCGGACTTTTAATAACTTCTAGTACCTAAAGTTTAGTAAATTTGTAAACTAGAGTCACAGTTTATGTTCGTATTTAGTGAATTGTATCCGAGACCTTGTACCGTATTTTTTATTATCAATATAAAAAGTGACCCTAATACGACTTATATACCTCCCTGACTCTCTATTTTATAAACAGAGAACCATTACACGTTTACGATTACTTTTGAGAAAATCGTCGGACGAACAGATAGACTACGATTATTATCCAGATATTTCCTTTTACTAAGATGGACAGACCGTATTTAAGGACCGAACTGTCATTTGTAACCAACTCTACATGAATTATCTCATAGAATTTTTCTTCAAAACATGACAGTTGAAAATGTTCATTAACCCTTCTAACAATAGTGGACAGTGTTCTTTACAAAGGTACTCTTCCGAAATAAGGTCCTTCTTACGTTACAAGTACACATCTCTAAAACCGGGGAGATATATCGAAGATCTAAGATGGTACTCATCTCACCAGAAACCATTACTACCAAACCAGGTATCAGTTAATCTTCCTAAGGTATATTTACTCTATTATAGAGTCTAAAATAGGTCTGGTTTAAATTAAAGTTAGGACCTTGTGTCGCCCATTTTCGAATCTTTTCAGAAGAGTTAGGTATCCTTTCCATCTAGAAGTTCCCTTTCTTACTTAAGGAAACGTGTATCAGTGAATAATTTCTCGATCCAATTCTGGGTACTCCCATGGTTCGTAACAGATCAGATGGACACCAACAAATCAGTGATTCAGTAGAGGTTGCACAACGTTGGGGTACCTGTCATCGGACTATCCAAGGAGACAGGTACCCTAAGCGGTCCGTTCTTATGACCTCACCCAACGGTAAAGGAAGAGGTTCCCTAGAAGGGTTGGCCCCTTAACTTGGACCCAGAGGGTGTAACATCCGTCTAAAAAATGGCTGACTCGATGTGTCCTGCGGGACTCCCAGATCAGGTTCGTTACAGTTTAAATCCGGTCGAGGTCTTCGGGTATTATGAGTTCATGTCCGAATTTGTACGGGTCAGGACCTTAATTTCGTTGGAATTTAACGGTCCTATCGGAATCTAGGAAGGAGGACTTGTCAATCCTCGACCTCTATCGAATAATTACAGAACTCGAATACCAAGTTCTCAGACCCCTATTTGTCCGACAGCCATGATCACTCTCACCTGACGAAGTCGAAATGAAGGATCAGGGTCGAACCCTACGTCTGACGTATCCCGAAGACGGGTCCAGTGTTCAAAAGGGTAGTTAAGGAAGTGTAAGGGAAGGTTAAAAAAAAGAGATCAAGTCTCTCTAGACTCGAACCGATACCTGGGGTCGGTATAATGTCTCGTATAGTGGTAATGAACCTTTTTCTTCCTTTTTGTATCTTTTGTATGATCCTTGATTCTCCCGTCTTTTTCGTGAAATCCAACCTTTTACAAGGGTTTTCCTTTTCTTATACACAACCTAAATTTCCATCTGTTGTCGACTTTTTCTGTAAGATACTTCCGTTTACTACTTTCTCTTTCCGTTTAGACTTAACGTCCCTTATCTGACCTTCACTTATTAATGTGTCGATCTCAATCCCTTCACCGAGACGATGGTAGTGTAACTAGATTACCTCTGTCCCCTCCTCGTTCTGGAACCGTGGAGATTATAACGGAGGTCGTCGGAGTACTCCAAGCGACCTTTCCCTGTGCTAAAAATGATTTGTTAATGAGGAAAAGTCCTTTAGAAGATCTGTCTACAGTCATTATACGGGGTATAGGACGACTGTATATAAAGTAATAAAAACATTACTTTAATCATAAAGTAGTAGTAATAATAATAACCGGTTCTTAACTTTTCACTTTTACACAGTGAGTCAACACAGACGGAAACGTTGACGTACCTGACATACATCAGGTGGTCCGAGGAGACAGGTACCTTAAGGGGTTCGTTCTTGTGACTCCATCCAACGGTAAGGGAAGAGGTCCCTGGGTTGATATTAATAATCGAATAATAATTGGACAACAGAGAGTCTAAGTTTAGGTAGAAAACAACAGTCGAAATACAAGTCCCGGACCCTGGGACTTTAACGTAAAGACAGGTAGTCACCCAAGGTATACTCCGGGACGACTATCTCCTTCGATCTCGTCCTGACGTTCGGACCACCTGAAGAAAAAGGGACAGACACTCAAAGTGACCTCGTCCCGAAGAAGGGAGGTCATCATACCACGTGAGTTCGTTGTCGACTTAGAGTCACGTCAAGTCAAGTCAGCGAGTCAGTACAGACTGAGAAACACTGGGGTACTTGTCGTCGTGCGGTCCGGAGGGACAGGTAGTGGTCGATGGTCTCAAATGGGTTTGAGTACAGGTAACTCACCCACTACGGTAAGTTGGTAGAGTAGGAGACAGCAGGGGAAGAAGAGGACGGAAGTTAGAAAGGGTCGTAGTCCCAGAAAAGTTTACTCAGTCGAGAAGCGTAGTCCACCGGTTTCATAACCTCAAAGTCGAAGTTGTAGTCAGGAAGGTTACTTGGGGTCGTGACTAGAGGAAATCCTACCTGACCAACCTAGAGGACCGTCAGGTTCCCTGAGAGTTCGCGGAAGAGGTTGTGGTGTCAAGTTTTAGTAGTTAAGAAGTCACGAGTCGAAAGAAATATCGTCGACTTAGATCAACCGTCAAAAAGGATGTGACTGTCTTACCCAGAGTCCTTCGGGGGAGTCTCCGTGGTCGTGAACACCTCACTGCGGAAGAGTATCCGGACAAAGGACCGAGATTGATCCGACAAGGAGGTTCGAACCTTCACAATCGTCAGGGGAGGAGAAGGGAACGAAGGAGGTACCAACACCCACCACCGAGAAACGACGTCACCGGTGGAGGTACTATGGAATCTTAAGAAAATGGGAAGATCAAGAAGGTGTGTATTGATTGTTATGAAATATGACCTTAGAGAGGTAATTTTATTAACCCTACCGAAGATAGAGGACCGACTTGGATTCCGAGTGTATCTAATTGATTAGATAAACTGAAAAATTTGAAAGGTGTCGATTGAACCTTGAATATGTGATCAAATAGACTTCTTTGGAAAATAAGAAAATCGAGAGTAGTACTGTCGAAAGTCAATCTATGAACATCTCTGTCTTAATAATAATAAAAAAAATACTTCATATTGAATGAACTTAATCATCGTTGATGGTACCAAAACCCACTGTCTTTAGGTTTATCTTGATCAAATCCGGTTTCGTTCTTAAGGAACTGAGTGTGGGTGTGTACCCCTTTTCGTCTCCTAAGTCAACCGAAGTCTTGGTCCGAAGTCTACATAATACAAACCCTACTCCTTCAGAGCGATAGTGACGGGACTGGGGGTCATACCACATGTGTGTACCGGCGTGGAGACGAAGGATAAAGAAAAAGAGTCTAACTTCCGTTAGATGGACGACTAAATATACAAGGCTAAAGTTGTAGTCTCTCAATTTTGAACGAAAAATAGAGAGAATGGAGTACGAGTTTTCAAGGTCCTCTCCCGAAATAACCATACTATACCTAACCTCAGGTATGGACACGTCTTTTCGACTCCCACTGTTCTTATAATAAGATCGACCCTAATATACGAAAGAGGACGTTGTTATTTGTCACCCGTTCCCTCTTCCTAAATATTTGGATCCCTATGAGGACAAATGTGGGGTTTCAATTTCACCTTCTTTCTAAAGGGTCGTCTTCCCACGCATGATCGGATCCGTTTACTTTGTTATCTGCAGGGTGAGAATGTTATCTGAAATGTAAGTGTGAACACACAGATGTCCCGTATTATCGAGTATGAGGATATGAAACATCTTTATATGTCAGTTGGTAATAAAATTTTGAACCAGTCAACAAAACCATTTAACATCAGGATAGGTCCAGACAGAGTAACGTCCGTCTAAGAATTAGTAGACTCGGTGGTCCATTTAGGTCAGGATGTTTATGATCTAAAACTTTACAGAAGGAAAATTTTTATTATAACGGTATTTCAGAAAGGATTATCAAATTTACAATTTTCATTTTAAATATTAGTATTTGAAGTTGGAAGTTACTAGAAAGTCAGTCATGAAGACCCCGATGGACACCGTAAGAAATCCTACGTTTTTCAAGTAAAATTTTGTTTAATTGTTTAAAATTGGTGGTACAGGGTCCGAGATTAAATCAAAATGTTTGTAAGATGTATTGGGGTGTCACTGTGGTTCTTCACTAGTAACAGTAAGAAAAAATATCCGCTTTTGATTCTGAACCACTCTAATTTGTCTAATCAGTTTAAAAACTTTAATGTTTCACCATCTAAGTCCTAATGTTGTACTTAGATTTACTTAGTATGAGGGGAAAAGATAAGTGATACAAACCTTAAAAGTCAACTCGAGACACCTCATGACCCAAACCGTCTCGGGTGAACCCCGGTGAAGTACGGGATCAGTCGAACAGAGTACGTAGACTGAGGTGGAAAAAGGGAGGAGATGTAATCTGCCTTCGACAGACGTACGACACGAGTAAGGTCCGAAGAGTTTTGAGAGAAACCTTATTTAATGAAGTTTTGTTGAATTGTAACCGTCGTAGAAATCGGAGATGAGCACTCTACGGTCATCGTAAGGGAAGGGGTCCACGTTGTTAGTCTATACAGACATCTATAACCGTTTACAGAGGACCTACTGTTTTAGTGGGGATCAACTCTTGATGACAAACAAACAAAAAAAATCGAAAAATAAAATATAACTTCACCCAAAGGGACCACCGAGTCTACCATTTTTTTTTTTTGTTTTTTTTTGGGTAGACGTTAAGTCCTCTTGACGTAATCTAGAGACCTAACCCTTCTAGAGGAGGTCGTAAGAACGGATTTCTTAAGGTACCTGTCTCTTCGAACCGCCCAATGTCAGGTACCTTAGTGTTTCTCAATCTGTGCTGACTTCACTGAATCGTGTGTGTGTATCGACTAATTGTTACGACTCGATCAAAGTCCACCTGTGGTTTCCCTGAGTCGGTATGTATATGTTCACAGGTAAGAGGAGATTCGAGGGGAGGGTAGGTTTGACGGTAAATTGTAACTCGTCTCAAGGGACACGATATGTCATCCAGGACACCCAATAGGTAAAATTTGTGTCGTCACACATGTACAACTAGAAGTTAAGGGCTTGATTGTGAAGGGGGTCAGGAAGGGGTGGTCGTTGGTGTTCAAGTCTCTTGATATATGGAGTAACCCTGTCTCCGGTCTCTACGACAATTACTCAAGATTTCTACAAAACAAAAACAAAAACAAAAAAATTACTTAAAATGTTTTACCTTTACACCCAAGTGTTGTACGACACTGGACATGGTTGTACATGGATTCATGTTCTACTACGATTTACGACCACGGAAATAACATTGAAAATAGACCCTGTTATGTAAAAGTTCCAATTTACTTGAAACTGTATACTTCTCCTCAGGAAGGTCATTTCTTACCTTTTCCCCTTCGGAACGTCGTGACCCTTAACATTACAGTTTCCGCAAGTCAAGTCAGCGAGTCAGCACAGGCTGAGAAACGCTGGGGTACTTAGCGTCGTGTGGTCCGGAGGGACAGGTGGTGGTTGAGGACCTCAAGTGAGTCTGAGTGTAGGTAGCTCAGGCACTACGGTAGGTCGGTGGAGTAGGAGACAGCAGGGGAAGAGGAGGACAGGGGTTAGGGAGGGTCGTAGTCTCAGAAAAGGTCATCCAGTTGAGAAACGTACTCCACCGGTTTCATGACCTCAAAGTCGAAATCGTAGTAAGGAAGGTTTCTTTAGGGTCCTGACTAGAGGAAGTCTTACCTGACCAACCTAGAGGAACGTCAGGTTCCCTGAGAGTTCTCAGAAGAGGTTGTGGTGTCAAGTTTTCGTAGTCAAGAAGTCGCGAGTCGGAAGAAGTGTCAGGTTGAGAGTGTAGGTATGTACTGGTGACCTTTTTGGTATCGGAACTGATCTGCCTGGAATCAGCCGTTTCATTACAGAGACGAAAACTTATACGATAGATCCAACCAGTATTGAAAGGCAGGTTCCTCATTTACAGAAAATTAAAGTACCGACTTCAGTGGTAGACGTCACTAAAACCTCGGGGGGGTTTTATTTCAGACTGTGACAAAGGTGGCAAAGGAGTAGATAAAGGGTGCTTCACTACCCTGGTCTACGGTACTAGAAACAAAAGATTTACAACTCGAACTTCGGTTAAAAAGTGAGAAGAGAAAGTGAAAGTAGTTCTCCAAAAATCAAGGAAAAGTTAAAGACGGCATTCCCACCACAGTAGACGTATCGACTCCAATAACCATAAAGAGGACTGTTTGAACTAAGGTCGAACACGAAGAAGGTCGGGTCGCAAAGAGTACTACATGAGACGTATCTTCAATTTATTCGTCCCACTGTTATATGTCGGAACTGCATGAGGAAAAGGATTAACCTTGGTCAGACAACAAGGTACAGGTCAAGATTGACAACGGAGGACTGACTGGACGTATATTCAAAGAGTTCTCCGTCCAGTCCACGAGACCATAAGGGTACAGAAAGTCTTAAAAGGTGTCAAATAACACTAGGTGTGTCAGTTTCCGAAACCGGATCAGTCATTTCATCTTTACCTACAAAAAGACCTTGAGAGAACGAAAAAGGTACTAGGTCATCTACAACCGTTAAACTAGAGACCAAGGAGACGGAAAAGATTTTGGTCGAACTTGTAGTCCTTCAAGTGCCAAGTACATAACGACTTCGGACCGAACCTCTTAAAACTCGTAATGAAATGATCACACACTCTACTCACGTTAACACACCATCAAACTCGCAAGAAACCGTAACTGAAAGAAACCCTAACTTTACTTTTGACTGGAAAAGGTCAGGACACCGGCGACGACTCNTTTGGTCGAACTTGTAGTCCTTCAAGTGCCAAGTACATAACGACTTCGGACCGAACCTCTTAAAACTCGTAATGAAATGATCACACACTCTACTCACGTTAACACACCATCAAACTCGCAAGAAACCGTAACTGAAAGAAACCCTAACCTTACTTTTGACTGGAAAAGGTCAGGACACCGGCGACGACTCAAAAGGTTTAAACAACCGTATAACTCACGTCGTGAAAGTGTCGTAGTAGAAAGTCCTAAACTTTCTTGAGTTGACCTTAAAGTAGTGGAGGTGATCGAAACAAGCATCACTACGAAAGATTCCGGGTGAACTGAAGTGTACGGTCCTACAGACCGAGATCCACTCACTAGTATGGTAGTTATCTACTCCAATTACTAGATTTCTCACCGGGATAAACGTCCTAATCCCTTACTTCTTGTCCTTCCCGTACTCCAAGACTTTCGACTCAATTTGAGTCCAACGTTTGTATTCACTTATCTAATCACTTTATCACAATATTTTATCAACCTTGATACTGTTGTCTATCCTTCACATCGTTGAAAGATTATAAACAATCTTTAAAGAAAGATTATTAAGACTTTACTTTAACTTAACTCTAAGTCAGTAATCCTGAAGTCAAAACTAACCTATCGAGTTCGTAGTTTCTGTCAAGAAACAAAGTCTCAAACCGATTAACTCAAAACTACTACCGTAACGAAACAGAGTCGCAGTAGGGAGATGGGGGAGACAGTGACGGTCCGAAGAGTCGATATAAGGGAAGTGGCAGAGGGTGAGTTGGACGGGATGGCGACTGGATATAGAGGGAGGTCGGACATAAGGAGGTGTAAAAGTGACTTTAAAGAGAACGACTATCTTGACCTCTGGACCTACTACAGTTCAAAGTACAGTTCTCTACAGAACCGTCGTGACCTACGATGACTAGGGAGAAAAGAAACACTTTGTGAAGGAAGAGAACCAAAAACATTGTGTTAGGCGAAAGAAAAAAGAAGATAGTGGGTGGGAAGAATGAGTAGTAATATATTGTTTATAAATAACTCAGATATGACATATAATATAGGGTTCTCGACCCTATATCAACATTTGTTTTGGCTGTTTTGTGAGGTTGGAGTATCACGAACATAAAGTCACACCCCTCCGTTCACTATCTTATCTGTGTTTTTATACGTCAAATAATCTATTCCTATTTACATTTCTTTTTTTTTTGATCCTTCTCCATAATTCCCCAAGTTGAAACTCTTTCCTCTAATCCCTTCTAGAGTGACTCCACTCCAGTGCAGTGACTCCACTGTAGACTCGTTTTTTCAACTTCCTCTCCGGTGTACTCACTTACCACCTTCTGGGCAAGTTCGGTTCCCTGTTCGGTCTCGTCTACGGGTTACAGTCCTCGTAAGGTGAACAAACTCCTGGTCGTTTCTCTTCTTCGACTTCGACTTCGAGGTTATAAAATCGGTAGACTACGTTTCTTGACTGAGTAATCTTTTCTGGCACTACGACCCTTTGTAACTTCTATCCTCCTCTTCCCCTACTGTCTCCTACTCTACCTACTTACCGTAGTGGCTGAAACCTGTATTCAAACTCGTTCAAGACCCTCGACCACTACCTGTCCCTTCGGACCGCACGACGTCGAATACCCTAGTGTTTCTTAACCTGTACTGACTCACTGACTTACTTGACTTTCTCCTCTTCCGACTCTTCCATTTTAGCCTCTACTTCTGATCGACCACTCTTCTTTGTAACGAATCCCTGAACCATCTGAAAAACAATCCTCAAACCGAAACAAAAGACTCTATCTTTAGACCTATTCAAACTCGTTTAACTGTTCTAAGTTGAACAAACTGTCTTAGTGAGACCCAAAAGTTAATTCTTCTCATGGACCCCTGTTCCTATCTTCGTTCCTCCACCTATAGTAAGTCAGAAACTTGGTCCCACTAGTAACGTCAACACGATTCTTCGTAGACCTAAGACTTTTATGGATCTCCATGTCTACGACAATAAAAGAACTCCCCAATCTACACCGACACTTTTTCTCTCTCTCTTTTTCTTAAATTCCTACTAAGGTTCGAAAAACTTTACATGTTTTCGCCCTTACTCAACATAATTGACTTTACCCTTTCTAATACTTTGTTCAAACCTCTCCTATAAGTCTCGAAACCAACATCCTACCAAATGGTTACATTGACTTATAAACACAAATCGCTCTAAAAGTTTGATCTCTCCATGTAAACTCCCTTCGACCCATGTGTCCACCTAAACTTTCACTATTATAACCTACTCTAGTGGTTCTTTTACCCAAAACGACCCCTTCTTTTACTCAGACTCGGGACCCCGTGAGGTTTCACTTCACCAAACCAACTACTTTCCTTGTTACAACCTGTGACTCTTGACTCCCACTCCGTCCTTCTTACGATCTATGCCACGTGACTTCGGTTTATTCTACGTGCGTAGTTCGGCCCTCACTTTAGGACACAGATGACACCGACTGTCCCTCCTACCGACGTCCAGTACCAAAAGGGTCGTGACAGAAGATAGTGTGGACAACAAAATCGTATTAATAACTGTCATGATGGAAAGTAAAAGTATTAACTTCACCAGTTGGTTGACCATCCAGTTCATTACAGTTGACTCCTAACTGAGTAGTATTCTTTACATTTTCGCTAATTCCTAAAACTGTACCAACACCACCTCTAGGATCCCCAGTCCCGGACCCGTCTCTCTCGAGTCCTGTCTTATACTCATATCCTTATCCTCCATCACTCATGTCTGTTGCCTTATTTCTTCAAGACGATTATTTTCCCTAGTCCTTTCAGCTACCACCGATCTTCCGTAAAATGACAGTTCTCACCCTCCCAAAAAAATAAACAAAACCATTGTCCCCGGAGAGGTAGAGGAAAAGATCAGGAGGAGAAAAGAGACAGGAGGTTTACTACCCGAAGTATCTCCAATTCAATTCAGCGAGTCAGCACAGGCTGAGAAACACTGGGGTACCTGACATCGGGTGGTCCGAGGAGGCAGGTACCCTAAGAGGTCCGTTCTTATGACCTCACCCAACGGTAAAGGAAGAGGTCCCCTAGAAGGGCTGGGTCCCTAGCTTGGGTCCAGAGGACATAATCTCCGTCTGCGAAATTGGAGACTCGGTGTTCCCCTCGGAGTATCTCCAATCAGGTTCGGTAGAAAAATAAAATTTAAGAGAAGGAACCACTGGATAACTAAAAGTATCGACATTTATGTCCTTCCTACAATTGTTTACAATTGTTTACAATTGTTGAAGGTTTGGTTTTCGAGACCAAAGAAGAGAAAACGAGTCTATATATTTAAGTTGAAGGACTAAATCTACCGAAGAACTTATATGTAGATTACCCATAGAATGTGAACTAGGGAGGATTTCACTTAAAAAATATGAGAAGGAGTGGTTTAGATGTAAATATATATAGATGGAGTAGGACGTGTACCATGGTCAACGAGTACGGTTTTTGGATCACTAATAAGAACTGTAAGTAAAGGGATGAATAGAGAGATGAGGAACAATAACGATAACAAGACAGTCATTCAGTACAAATTGAGAAACACTGGGGTACTTGACGTAGTACAGTCCGAAGGAACAGGAAATAATAGAGGGACTCAAACGAGTTTGAGTACAGGTGACTCAATCACTACGGTAGTTTGATAGAGTAGGAGACAGTTGGGGAAGAGGAGGACGGGAGTTAGAAAAGGTCTTAGCCCCAGAAAAGGTTACTCAGTCGAGAAGTATAGTACCACCGGTTTTATAACCTCGAAGTGGAAGTCGTAGTCAGGAAGGTTACTTATAAGTCCTAAATAAAGGAAATCCTAACTGACCAAACTAGAGGAATGGTAGGTCACCTGAGAGTTCTCAGAAGAGGTCATGGGTAATGAGAAGTGATTCAGTGCAGTTAAGATGGAATTATATTTTTATCGTATAATATGGTAAGGACTCGGATAAAAATACGTCTCAGTGAGAAATAGAAAATAGAAGAGATAAGATATTGTTTCCCCTAAATAGGGACTTTTAATACAAATGTCTAGGGGTACCGTCTACCGAAGACACAAGGAATTTACTTCCTGTGATTGTCCTAGTACCTCTTATCCTCATTTCTCCTCTTTTCTCATAAAGAAAGAGGTGGGGTACTATCCACCGTAGATACGTTACCGAGGTCGAAAGTTCGTCTATTGAGATCGGGTCCTCGAGGTCACCATGGTAAAAGAGAGGATCAAGGAGGTCGACTCTTCCTACTTCCATAGACAACAAATTCAAGTTCCTACAAAGTGAGAGGAGATAACCAAATCGAGAAGGTATCGGACTTCTCGTTGAGGTCTCTAATATAAAGAAAATCAAAAGGAGATAAGATTTATCTTACGAAAGATCAACGGAAAAGATTAACCTCGGAGTCTTTATGAGTATGGGTAAAAGGAGAAGAAGTTCTTGTTGATAAAAGATTCGATAGTAATAGAGAAGGGATCTGGTGACGAGAGAGAGACCATAAGAGGTGAAGATTAGAAAAGAAGGAGACTAGGTAAATATGTCAACAGTCTTACTAGAAATTTTTTGAATCATAGAGGAAATTACCAAAAGTTAAGGTACCTCTTATTATCTGATAGAGGAATTCGACGGATGTTCAGGTACGGATGAAACCAAGAGTGATAAAGAGGTTGTAGTAGAGTGAGTAAAGGTAGTGTGGGAAGAGGGAGGTGGAGGATGTTGGAATGGGAAAAATACTTTGAGGATGAGTGTATAGTACATTTTGACCGGGAGAGGGAGATGGGACAATAAAATAGAAAACCAAAGGACCAGAAACGGAAGGAGACTATATAGGACTAAATGTTAATACATAAATGAATGTATAAATGAAAAAGGGAGAAGTTACTTTCGAAGTTCTTCAGTGTTTTGTCCTAACGTCACAAGAAGTAATAAATTGGTCACGGTCCGTGTCACCAACTGGACATCTTACACAAGAATCTCAAACACAAACTTATATACTTATCATTAATAAGTGTGACCTCGAAGGGATCACCCAGTCACCATTTCTTAACGGAAGGTCACGGACGGTCACGTCCTCTGAACCCAAGATAGGGACTCAGTCCTCCTAGGGGACCTCTTCCTTTACTGTTGGATGAGGTCATAAGAACTTACCTTTTAGGGTACCCGTCTCCTCGGACCCCCTGATGTCAGGTAACCCAGATATTCTCAACCTGTGATGAATCACTGAGTTGTGGTAATGGTGGCTAATAAGTGTAATCGTAATAGAAGTGAGAAACCAATATCACCAGAAAGAGACTTCGTATTGATTATTGTTTTATTCGACACCAAATATAAATCTCAGTCATTACCCAGTTCAGGGTGAGATGTTCCATAAATGACCGACATACGAACTTCCCTTTGATTTCTTTAACACCAAACCCCTTGGTCTTGAATTTGTGAGTGATTAGGAAAGAGACGGATAGAAGAGGATGAGAGATAATTCATTCGGATGGTCAAATATAAAGGTTGAGAAGGTTTATACGCCGTTATACTTTCCTTTTAGGTTCCAAGAGTCTTACTGTACATTCCGGCGATACCGGGACGAAGGAATAAGAACCTACTGGAGAAGACCGAGGGTGTCGGACAAGAGTCCGTCATGGAGACAGAGTCTTTATTGTGACAAAGTGTGTGGTCACCCCAGAAGGTCGGGAAGTTAGGTACGGTAACGGAGCAGTGAGGGAAACGACTCTCACAAGAGAAGAGGAACAGTGGCCTCTGTGGGACCAGTTAAAGTACTCGGTCCTGTTCCTCGAGGAGATAACAACTCGAAGGAAGTGGACGACTCAGTGAGGAGGGAGACACAAAGGAATCGTGAACTACAAAGAGGAATCCGTGAAATAGTGTAGTATAAAGTTAAAAGAAAATTTCCAGAGTGATACATTGTCTGAGCCTCATTCTGGTACAGGTTGTGGGTCACGTTCCAGTCTTTACACGAAGTGTTCGAAACTTGTCTACTATCCCTACTTCAAACCGAAAATATGTGAAAGTAGTAGAGTAAAAAAAAAAAAAAAAAAACGGTGCCTCAGAAGACAAACAAAGGAGAAAGCATAGTCAAGGGTTCAACCAGAAGAATCACCCAACAAGGGGAAAGGATTTTGAGAAGGGAAACATCGAACTCGAGTCAGTGGTGGATGGGTAGTCAAGGGGTGCGGTGGACCGGATAACTGAGACGGAGGACAAGAGCGAGACGGAAGGAGGGACGAACCACCTTTTAGACCAGGGTCACGGAGATGAAAGGTTTCGTCCCCTTCCTTCTCCGACACAGTCCCGACACTAGAACGAAGACTCCCACCTTTCCGTGTCTTACCGGGACGGTGGGTGACGGGAGGGGGGTGGAGTAGAAGGAGTCCCCATCCTCGTCAGGGTCCCGAACTACTCGATTAGGTAAGACGGAGTTGGTCCTCCCATGTCACCCTCCTCTGTAAGACGTTTAGTTTCTTTATTAGTCTCCGAGTAAACGTACGTGATAACTAAAACCAAGGTCCTGAACAATTATTGTCGTCTCTCACTCTGGAGTATGGACAAATACGACACTTCGTTGGAAAGATGAAAAAGGTAAGGACGTTATAATCTCTTGTTAAGACCGTAAATTGATCACTCTTCGACGTTCCGGTTCAGGGAGAAACACCTGATTAGTACTACTTGAGATTGGAAAGAATTACTTTGTCGGAAAAGCGAAGAAGTTTTATTAAAGAAAATTCTTCCGCCTGTTTTTCGTCACCATGAAGACATATACATAACGAGACAAAGACACTGAACATGGTCTTTAACAAACCAAAAGAAAGGGGTCACAAGAAGGAGTCTACTTTCCTGATCCTCTTTCGGGACGTTGGGGTGTTCAGGCGGGCAAACAACTTTAGTCAAGTTCTAGTAGGTCCAGACGTTTTGAGCCGACTTCGTCGAACAACGTATTAAATGGTCTCTTTTCTCCCGGTAGACCTCTCGGTTAGACCTCTTGATTCGTTTCCGTCTCAGAAAAAAAAAAAAAAAGGGAGAATTCAAGAGGACTAACTGAGGGACGGATATAATCCGGAGTCGTTAGGAACCGGACATCGGACTTTCTACCACCAGGTCCAGTTTTCAGAACCGGAAGACCGAAACTTGGGATCGTTACTTGCTAGACCGGGTGTCGATGGTCATCGGGGGTGGGTGGTAGCGACAAGTTCCAAGAGTCAGTTGAGGGTGGTCAGAATCGGGTACTGTGACACCCCCGGACACAGTAATACTTCCTGTCGACCAAATACGTACACGTCTCCTCCGTCGATGGGTGCTCCCTACACCCTTTCGAGATGGTTTAATTTTTTTATTATTATTATTATTTTATTTTCCTTTCTTTCTTTTGACGAAATTGGAGACTAGTTCCTCATTGAGTAAAGAAGGTGTCTCTAATTTAAGAAACACAATTTCGTTAGATAAAGGAAATTTAGATCTCGGACATTTACTAAGATACCTTGTCAATTGAATTATTCGATAATAGTCTCCTACTATAGAAGAGTTATTAAACCACTAGAAAGATCCTCACATGTCATAAACATATCTGGACGGGGAGGTACCTCGGACCCCTGTTCCGATCTCTAGTCCCCGAGGTAATCGGTCGGGGACTGATAGAGGGACTCCTAAAGTGGGACGGGTGACGAGGACCGGCGGGACCACCATCCACAATGGATACACGATTGAGGTCAACCAGAGATCACTAAAGGAACTTATAAAGTGACCCGTCCAAAGACCCAACCTTTCCTTTTTTTTTTGTCAATAACTAAGTACTCCAGACGGAGTCCACACCCAACTTTCCTACACAGTCCTTAGAAGGTCACGACAAAAGTTGTGAAAAGAGTCAGACGTACAAGATTATACTAGTATGTATCTACGTCAGTTACAGGTATCATATTAAGTCGGTCATTTGTATTTTATATAAACTTAGACTGCACCTGTTCAATATATTGATCCGGATTAAAGAGTAGATATCCCATCTTTATTATAAATAAATTAATCTCGAAATTTCTTATATGATAGATTCCTGATGAAGTATTCAGGACGGTGTACAAGTTAATTTGTACAAACAAAAGGAAAGGAACGAATACACCAAGTTTTACATATCTAAATTTGTTTGGCTAAACGTCCAGGTCGTCACATCTTAAAGAAGGGACACACGGAGTTCCCAGGATTTCAAGTCTGGAGTCCTGAGTCAAAGAACTTACCGTCACGTGGAAACCGAAGGAAAGGACGGTTTTGGAACTTAAACCGACACACCCCATCACCTCCTAAACACGTCAGAACGTACTTGGAGATGGTACGGAGACGACTTGTTACAAGATTAATACCGGAAAGTCAAAGTTGACGTGGACGGGTAAAGTGATAGCCTTTCTTTTTAGAGAGAAAAAAGGAGCGAAGTGACAATATGAAATCTTGGTACTAACAAACCGACATTATCTATAACTGACCTCTTCTTGTTTGGAGTTTCCCAAACCTAATTCAAGAGAGAGACTATTTGTACTACCTCAAGTTTACGAGGTCCCTTAGGATAAGTTTGATAGAACTGAAACCCTCGGGTACTTTTGATCTTATTTTTACGGAAAAAACAGTGAAAGAAACCAAACGATGATAGTCTCCTCTGGTTTAACGTTCTGATACAATGAGGTTCAGAAATCTACGTTATCAGAGTATTGCATAAAACTCTAGGATCCTTCTGTTAAAAATACATGTACATTTTATGCTTATTGTTTGACCAGAAATCACATAGTCCCTAGGGATTGAAAAAAGGACTTTGGGGAGACCTGATAGATTTACTGTCAGACCACTGTAAATATTAGGGGAAAAGATTCATTTATATAAAATCAACGTATCCAATTTTGTGTATCCTAAAAAATTTTTTACCGTCGGGTGAGGTCACAAGAACGGACCTCTTAGGGTCCCTACCTCCTCGGAGCACCCGACGGCAGACACCCCAGTGTGTCTCAGCCTGTGCTGACTCCTCTGAATCGTCGTCGTCGTCGTCGTTGTCATGATTTTATATTAAAAGAGACACTTGTCTAATCGAAGAGAACCCTACGTTTTTCCAGAAATTTTTATTGTAAACAACTCAAAAATAATAATTTTTATAGGTACAAGTCAAAAATCATTTCTGTATTTTAAACCTTTAAGATTATTTTCATAATTTTTAATTTTTAGTCGATGCCGAAGTTAATTTTCTTGAAAAACTTGTAGTTAAATATAGACTCTCCACCAATGTAATGTTTTCTCTTGACGAACGAGCAAAATTTGTGTTTTGTATCATTTTCATGTCTACTTTTCACTCGTATTAGAAACTCTTAGAAGGTTAGTTATGAATTAGAACCTCAAAAGGTCAATTTACCCTATGTCTTCAGGTAGATTAGGACCTCATACCTTAGACCGGATTCCTAGTCTAAGTGGACCCTTCTAAAAAAAAAAAATATTAAACCTAAGGGTCCGAGATAGGATCCGGAGGGTCGTCTCTTAGAGGTCTCTGTCCCGGTTCCTTTGACATGAAAATTTACGACGAATCCCTGTAGACTAATAGTCGTTCTTACCCTTCGTGATTATTGTGTTGTTAGAGGTGGGGGAGTCACGTCGTACGAAAGACTCGTCTAGAAATTTACGAAGAAGATTTCCTAAAAACCAAACCTCTAAGTCAAGAGTACGGGGTCGTGTCTGAATTTGACCATCGTAGTACCAGACACTGTCGATGGTTTTTTGTCCAATTGTAAAGTCCAAGATTTTAGTACGAAAGATGACTCAATACAGGAGTACCTGTCGAGGGAAGATGGGAGACACGAGTTCACGTACCGTGTCCCCACCCGACCGGGACGGTGTCGTGAACGACCGGTCCCACTCACTGTAGACTCCCCGTTGGCCACACCCCTCGACTATGAACCTCACGGAGAGACCTAGACCTAACATCCGAAAAAGTAGGAGAACTTCAGATGTACGACGCAAAATAAGTAATCGTGGATGCTCCCTGATTAACGGTAGTCCGTACATCCACCTTAAGGACCGTCCCTCGTTCTTTACCTTATCCAAACTACTGTTGGTTACTAGACGGTTTCGGGACAGTCTTCCTCTTGTCTCAGAACGACAGTGAGTAGGTGGGGAAATTTAAGTTTACTTCTACGAAGACCCACCCCTCCCCCTCCCCCAACCGTGGGCAGGTTGAAACGTAACTTCTATGACATGTAAAAATGACATATACGCTTGCAGGGACGAGGACCACCACGACAAAGATTTTACTCTCTCTCTGTCTTTCTTTCTTTTTCTTTTACACTCCAGAAGTCAGACCGGTCAACGTGAACGACCAAAGACATTACAGTCACCGGACTCCACTGAGTCTGTAAGTGGTTACCTGACTATAGGTCCCCAGACGTGTGGAGGACCTTGATAGACGGATCAAAAGACACATGATATATGTATGTATTATCACAAGAAGTAAAAGTACTCCTCCAAAACGAGGTTTTTTTCTGATGCTTTAGAACGTAATGTCATAACTCCGACAGCACCCGGTGAGTCTCCAGTATCAGTGTCTTTATCTTGGTTCTAGGGGAACATCCTTCTTAAAGTTCGAGAGTCATTTCGGGGTGACTAGGTTTGACGTCAAAAATCATTAAAGTGCTTTAGTATTTGTTGTCCGTACTCGACGACCCCACAACCTTGGTGTAGGGGGTTACTGTCACCCAATATCATTGTCACCCACCGTCACGAGTGTATAAATTTAGTCTAGTTCACTAGGGACTATTTACGGTGCGTACAAGAATTGAAAGGATTCATTGTTTGAAGTCGTCGAGTTCAGTTTGAGTCGGAAAGGGCGTCCAAATCGGGGTGGAGCGGAAGAGGAAGAACGTCAAGTAAGAGGAAGGACGATAAACACACCGACCCTCCCTCGTCCGGCCAAGGTTGGAGACGTCACGTCTAGGTGACGTTAAGTGAGTTCAGTTCCTTACTGAGTCGGTGGAGTGTTACAAAATGACTTCCTTTTGACGTCTTAGAGACCAGAGTTTACAAATCGTCTTACGATCCTTAGATAGACAGAACCCATGTAGATACCCACTTCTCTTCCTCAAGTTAATCTGTTGGGGTATTTTTGGAAAACCTTCGATTCTTCAGTCACTAACAAATTTTAATACGGTCCAATACTGATTTAAGATACATTGTAATACTTTAAAATGTCGTTTACACGGAAATTCTTAAAATAGAATAATTTAATGAAGCCTAAATTAAAACGAAAAGGTACGAACCTTACTGATGTAAAAGAATTTCACTTCACAATCAGTGAAGTCAGTACAGGTTGAGATACTGGGGTGCCTGACATCAGGTGGTTCAAGGAGACAGGTACCTTAAGATGCCCGTCCTTATGACCTTCCCCATCGGTAAGAGATGAGGTTTCCTAGAAGGACTGGGCCCCTGACTTGGGTCCAGAGGACGTAACGTCCGTCTAAGAAATGACAGACTGGCGTTTACAATACGGTCACGGTAAACGTCTACCTTAATTTTGTCGTAATTAATCGAAATGGCTTAACAAGGGACTGAAATCAGACCCTCAGTCATTGTTTCCGATACCAAAAAGGTCACTACTTACCTACACTCTTAATCTGGTATTTCTTTCGACTCGTGTCTTCTTAACTACGAAGACTTGACGCCACAACCTCTTCTGAGAACTCAGGGAACCTGACGTTCCTCTAGGTTGGTCAGTACGATTTCCTCTAGTCAGGACCCACAAGTGACCTTCCTGACTACAACTTCGACTTCGAGGTTATGAAACCGGTGGACTACACTTCTCGACTGAGTAAACTTTTCTGGACTACGACCCTTTCTAACCCCCACCCTCCTCTTCCCCTGCTGTCACCTACTTACCGACCTACCGTAGTGGCTGAGTTACCTGTACCCAAACTCACTTGAGGTCCTCAACCACTACCTGTCCCTCCGGACCGTACGACGCCAAGTACCCCAACGTTTATCAGTCTGTACTGACTCACTGACTTGACATGACTTGACTTGTTTCTGTGGCATGTAAAGGGAACCGAGAAGACCTATTGACCAGGAAGTACCGAGTTGTACTATGGAATTTCGTAAGGACGGAGTTTGGTTTTCTGGTGTGGTCAATGTCTCTACGGTACACCCATGTACGAAGATTCTCTTAACCAATTGTTCGGTCAAATAGGAATAAGACAACTTATTATTATAAAAATTCAGTCAGGGTTTCACCATAGGTACTCGAGATGTAATTAAAATAATTAGTCAACTTCAAATGTATAATCATAAAAGTTCTTTATAGTCTACAGTCATTCGGAGGAGAATTTCGGTATCCCAATGATATTTACCGATTTCCTATTTCTCTTTGAGTCCCACACTTCGATCTTCTCCCCTTTCAAACTTTTATTTTGACAAATAGATGTATGGTAGAACACGGGACTATAAACCTTTTGTGTCGAAGTGTAACGACACGACAGGGACTCCGTGATAACACTTCGTCCTCCCTCTGACTCCCTTTTCTCTTACGCTTACTTTCCCGTCTCTCTTCACGTCTATATCCACATGTGGTATCCAAGTCACACCCAAATAGACGGTCTGATCTCTTTCCCGTTATCGTCCATCCTTACTAGGAAGTCTTTGAGTGAGACATGAGAAAATAAGGTAAAGGTTCCTCACCTACCTGATCAGGTGAGAAAAAGTTGGTCCACTTACCACCGACCCCCAGGTTCGTCTCGGAGGGTCAGAGTGTGCCCGACCGTCCTTCACTCTCCCGGAACTGTTTTACACTAAAGGGGTCACGGACAGACACCAACGGGTTAGGGTATGAGGAGAGGAAAGTCGGGGAGGTCCATGTTCGACATAGGATCCTGACTTATTGTAGGGTAATCCCTACTCTATAAACCTGTTATAGAGTAAAAGATTGACAAAGGGTTGAAGGAAAAGAGAGTCTTAAATGGACAAGAGGAAGAGTAAAGTTGTTCCAGGACGAAAGGTGAACTCAGCCTCGTCCGTAACAGTACAGAAATTTAACCTATGATATTCGAGACTAGTTTACGGTTTAACGAGAATTCAGTCTTAAATTATTAAGTCCAATTTTTAACCGGTAAAGGTGTTTAGTGAGTTCCTGACCTACCTACCTGTCTCTCCTCATACACAAAAAACCAATCAGAAATTTATAGAGTTCACCTTTACCGTTGGGTGAGGTCATAAGAAGGGACCCTTTAGGGTACCTGTCTCCTCAGACCACCCAATGTCAGTCAGGTACCCCAACGTTTCTCAGTCTGTACTGACTCGCTGACAGTGAAATGGATTTACAGAGTTTTCGAAATTATCTAGGAGAGGGAAGAACACCCCAGTCATTTTCGAAAGAGGTTCGTTTCGACTGGGAGATGGCGATAACTACGAAGTTTCCTGTAGATGTCTGGACGAGTAATTCGGTTGGGAAAGACAGAACACATCCTAGACATCGGTCCTACGAGTGAGTAACTCGAAGTCGAAACTTAAACAAGAATACGAAACGGAGGGTTACATCTGTTCTATAAAGTAAATGAAGTAGAGAAACAAGGTCAACGGATCAGAACTGAGAAGGACTGGTACTAAAGACTTTGAGGTTGAATAACTATAACCCACTAATATCTCGATCCTCAAATAAATACAGAGACATTTAATGTAGTACATCTGTTCCTAACTATCTAGACCTCCTCCTTTGTTATAATTCGTGGATGATCCACGATATGTAAAACGTACTTAGTAAAGTCTTAGATATGTTGGTGTGGTAGTCCCTCAATAATAATAGGGATAAAACTTGTACTTCTTTGATTTTCAAATCTATTTATTGAGGGGTTTGAATGTGATTATTCTTGGTCGTCTCGACCCTAAGTTTGGGTCTAGACTAAAGTTTTATACACGTTAGAAACTTATGTAATCGACTTCTGAATGTCTTCAGTGGTCGGATGGAAGAATGGATCTTGGTACATAATCTTGGTTATATATAAGATAACAATAATCTAATTCGTTCAAGTAATGATAAAGTTCTTTATGGACTATGTTTGAAAGGTGTCTATAATATGTTTAAGATTTCTTAGTCTTTCTACATCAGGACAGAGAATTTTAAGAGAGTCAGACTCCTTTCAATTTATTTATGTATTGATACTATATTATATTATATTAGTACGAACAAGTAATTCTTTCAATCCTATCCTAAACAAGTTCCTTATAATTTTTTTTCCGTCTTTTGAGAAAACTAGGTATGGGTTACGAAATCATTCCTAAGAGTTCCCTTTACTCTACCCCGTCCCCAAGGTTTGTCTTCCTTGAAGACTCGTTTCCATGTCCCCGTCCGTTCGTTGACCTTACAAGATCTTAGACACTTATTAGACCACATGGATTACTTCATGAAGAGTCTATAGACGAAGATTTATGGGGATTTCTTATCGTACTTTTAAAAATTACACTCTAAGCCCAGTCCTACCTTTATTAGAACGGTTTCATCTTAAATAAACTATAAAAAACGAAATAAATTTTTTAATCGTTTTTAATCATAAACCTTAAGATCAAGTTTTAAATGGACATAAACAAATATTTATTACAAAATTTTAACGAACGGTACACTTAATCACAAAAGTACCCCCTTATAGACTTCGAGACCCTTCTATATAGTTCGTATAGGGTACCCAAAATACACACAGGACCAATGAAGTATTTGAAACACAACAGAACCAATGGAATATTTGATGATGGAGTCTCAAATACGGTAAGACAGAGTAAACTCTTCGTACCTGAGTTTATTTGTACATGTTGATTTAACACAGGTCTCCACTCCGACTTGTAGCTTCGTCCCGAATCAAATACATTTTAAGTCTAGTCACTTCATTGTCCTAGTATAGGTCTAAAAATATATAAATAGTTTCATTAGAAAAGTACATTATATACAAAATTCAATGTCAGATTAATACGTTTCGTCAACCAATATAGTTCTTTTTATCTAATAAACTAGTTGTAAAAGGATTCCTGCTACTACAGTAAAAGAGGAAGTCGGTAATAAAAAAAGGAGTGACTAGAGACAACGTGTGTGCATCGGTATGGACAGAGTCCCTAAACATGTTCGGGAGAGACTGGTCACAAGAATCATGTCTATATCGGGTTACTACCCGTCCACGTATCCTACCATTTAGAGTGGAACTTTTGTATCTTTACGACCCACCAAATCGTTTTATTAAACGCACTTAGTTTAATTATAGACATCGTCCTTTTTTTAGTCGTAGACTGAACCTTGGACGGTTAAAGTCATGTCATTTAAGGTACTTTTTTTTTTCAGGCAAGATGGTTTGAGTAATCGTAAACTATTCCAACCGACTCTAAAGAAAGAAAAAGTAAAAAAAGGGGAACCTGATGGACTCGAGGACTGTAGTTCCGACTGGAATGGGGATCCAGTGACCTCTTCCGGGAGACGGGGGAGAAGGTGGGAGTCACTACGGACTTTATGAAATTCATCCTCTGGTTAGTTAGTTAAAACGGAGGTGTTATACTCATTGTGCATCTGGATTTAAGTATGTTTCTCTACTTTCGACTTTAGTCTGCAAAGGATTCCGTTGTTCATACCCAGCTATCTTCCTTCCTGTCGTGTGTCCCCACGAGCTCCGGTCTTCCTTATGGTCGACATGGTTCAAAGCCTCTTTCGTTTTTTTTTTTTTTTTAATTTTATTTATTTCTACTCTAATACTCATTGTTTCGGTTTACAGTGGATAAGGTCAAAATGGGTTCCGAACATGATTACGTTGATGGTAGATGAGTCACTGGGGTACTACCTTTTGTACGAAAATACGACCGTCGAACACGACAATTTCCACTTTCTGTAATCCTAATATTGTTTTCTACTTTAAATAATTTTAAGATTACTCTTCATAGTAAACATGAAGGACGTTAGTTTAAATTTGGGAGAGGTTGTTTATTCAACATTTACGTATTTTCTAGGAATAAAATTAGGTTTCGTTACTTTTCAGGGTATTCGTTCTTTATATCGTCTCAGTCGTTTTGTGTTTAGTTTTAGTAGAAAATCTTACGTCCACTTATACCACTCTGATATACGGTATCCAAAGTGTCAAGTTTAGTAGAAAACACAAAAGAGGTTTATGTAAGTTTTACCGTTATCCCTTTCCTACATACTAATAGTACAAACTTGTTCACAGCTTTCCAATCGAACCACTCAAAACACTTCCTCGTTCATTAAACTACATCCTTTTATAATTGTTGGTATTTATTTGAATCATTACTTAGTTCATGAAATAAAAGGATATAACTCCATTCTTATTAAATAAATAAATAAAATTTAAAATTTTAGAAATTAAGAATGTACACAAGGGTTTGTACTTGGGGGGAGGGGGAGGGAGGGGTGTTGTAGAGAGACCTAGTAGGGGTACGTGGTCGGGGTTCGTACGACGTGGGACGCAGTCTGTACCTGACCGCTAAGTTAAGAATGTACTGTCATATGTACAATCTTTACGGTAAGAGGGTTTAGTAGGGTGGGAGAGGGAGAGGGAGACTCAGGTTTTCAGGCAATATGTGTAGACACAGAAAAAAGGACAGAACGTATGTCCCAGCAGTAACGGTAGAAGGATTTAAGGTATATATACACAATCATATGACATAACCACAAAAAGAAAGACCGAATGAAGTGAGACATATTAGCCGAGGTCAAAGTAGGTAGAGTAGTCTTGACTAAGTTTACTTAAGAAAAATTGCCGACTCATTATGAGGTAACACATATACATGGTGTCGAAAGAATAGGTAAGTAGACGACTACCTGTAGATCCAACAAAGGTACAGGACCGATAATATTTGTCACGACGCTACTTGTAACCCCATGTACACAGAGAAAGTTAAGACCAAAGGAGCCACACATACCGGTTGTCACCCTAACGACCCAGTATTCCATCAAGATAAACGTTAAAAAATTCCTTAGAGGTGTGACAAGAGGTGTCACCGACATGATCAAACGTAAGGGTGGTTGTCACATCCTCCCAAGGGAAAAGAGGTGTGGGAGAGGTTATTAAATTTTAAAATGTTTTGTTTACTCAAATGAGACAGGTTACTTCAAGTAAACACGAGAATGTCGGTATTGACTGAGATCCCTTCTTTATGATGAATCTACATTATTCCTATGAACACTCTTCAATCTTCTTACTATTCCACCTGTCCTATGAACTTAGGTATTACTTAAACGTAACAGAACGAGGACTTGAAAAACAACACTTTAAACGTTTCACTTGTGTCCACCTCCTGTATACATAATGAACATGATCAAACACTATCTAACCGTTGACTTAAAGGTCTCAAAAGGGGTCGGTATGTTTTTGACCCGTAGAGTCATGGATAGAGATAATAACTCCGTATAGAAACTTCAGACCAAAGTCAACCATTTACAGGGTGTGACAATAGTACAGTAAGTGTAGTAAGAAAGACCGTGTAAGATCTTTAACCAAAGGAAAAATAAAAGGTACGAAGATCTCAAGAGACTTGAATTCCCCGTGTAAAAGTTCTAAAAACAAGATAGTTCGTTTCCATTTGCACTTCTTCTTACTTCATGTGTGTCTTGGAGAGTTGACGTCCATCGGGAGACCTACACGTCCAAGGTATAGGAACTTAAGTTGACTAGTTCTTCTCTTTTAAAAGTCTTTTTTTTAAGGTCGTTCAAGGTTTTTCCTTTTGAACTTAAACGACACGTGGTCGTTGATAAATGTATTGTAAATATAACACAAATGTTGACAAACGTATCGTAAATATAATTCGTAATATACGTTAGATCTTCACTAAATTTCATATACCTTCCATACGTACCCAACACGAAGGGTCCACCGAGTTCACCATTTCATGGGTGGACAGTTACGTTCTCTGTGGTCTCTACTCCCAAGTTAGGAACCCAGTCCCTCTACAGGACCTCCTCCTTTACCGTTGGGTGAGGTCATAAGAACGGACTCTTTTGAGCACCTATGTCTTCGGACCTCCCGATATCAGGTACCCCAACGTCTCAGCTTGTGCTGACTCACTAACTCGTGTTCGTGTATTCGTGTACACATCCAGTATACGTTTATGATACGGTAAAAATATATTTCCTAACTTGTAGGTACCTAAAACCAAAGACGTCTCCAGGACCTTTGTTAGTCGGTTCTATAACTCACTACAGATATACATAATCAACGTTTTACTTATTCCACCATCTCCTCCTCTTTCTTTCTAGTTGAAAGTAGAAGAACGAGAGAAAACACTGTGACTTTTATTTATTTTAAGATCTATTTGTTTCTGAAAGATTTTATTGACGTACTTGAGAATCTGATCTTAAGTCGAACAAGATATACTATATCTAGAATAAGGATTTAGAAGACTAAATTTTCATTCCTATTTTATAATCCTTTGTAACCTACTAATACAAAATACCGCAAAGAACCAATCTTGATGTCTATGTACTACCGGTGTCTCTTACTCGACAAGTTACATTCGCCTAAAAAGTCAATATCCTCAAACGGTTAAATTGGTAAGGGAGGTGGGGGGTGTATTATAAAAATTCACTTTTGAAGGATTTTACACAATTTTATTGGATAAAGATTATTGAGTTTTATAAACAAGACATAAGACATCGTATAAGAAATCATAATAACTTCATATGTATCGACGACGACGACGACGATTCAGTGAAGTCAGTGCAGGCTGAGTCACACTGGGGTATCTGTCGTCGGGTGGTCCGAGGGGGTAGGGACCCTAAGAGGTCCATTCTTGTGACCTCACCCAACGGTAACGGAAGAGGTTACGTACTTTCACTTTTCACTTTCTCTTCAGCGAGTCAGGACAGACTGAGAATCGCTGGGGTACCTGACGAATGGGAATTTAAGTTATTGGAGTGTGAAAAAACACTCTACGACTTAGATAAAAAAATACCAAAAGGACGTAACGGTTTCAGTTAGTCCACTACTGGATTGATGTAAATACAGAAGACCTGAAGAGGAGGATTTTGTGCGTTTAATATTAGATGTACCCAACTTTTTAGTCCGAGAGTTTGAACATCCTTGACCTAAATTTCATCTCGATTTACCCCTGGACTTTTTTGGAACACTATAGACACCAATAATAACCAGTGGAAAAACACGTTAAAGTAAACACTAGTATAAGGTTTTTAGATTTGACAAATTATTTACTGAACACCTATTCACTCAATTATTTTTTACAAAATCGATATTAAATCTACTTCGTAAGTATAAAACGTTTCAGTAAAGTAAATGCAAAGTCCACATTTTATATAGGACGAACTAAAATATTGTTACTAGACGACTCTTCCTAATGGTTTACGTCTTTAGAGTATTAAATTCAGACACCGAAAGGATGTCTCCAGCTGGAACAGATCCCATGTTATCAAGGTCAGAAAGTCTAGGAACTTCGTTAATTTCCTTTGTGACAAACTTAAACGATTATGACGAGTAAATAAAGGAACCATAACAGTAAGGTAGTACCAATGACCCTCCCCAGTTGTTACGTGAATTTTTTTACGTTTCATCAAAAATCAAAATCACTTTCTCCTACTGGTTTACAGACTGTCTTAGAGAACTCCAATTGTTTTACCCTGCTGCAGGTCAAAGTCCGGTGTTTTGTTATGTCTTCTTACTTACACTATACGGTAAAGAGTACCCCATCCTGAAAACTTTCGTCAGATCAAAAAAAATAGGACCACAACTAATATTTGTCCTTGACGTTGAACGGTCTGAATATATGCAGAGCCATGAATATGTATATTCGGGTCTCTGATGTCGGAATACATTGTGCTACTTTTGTAAACGTAAATGTAAACATGTTAATCGAATTTTTGATAATACCCTTTTTAACAAACTTAACAGTCTCCTATGAGTCAATACACAAAAATTTATTTTGTAGTGTCGATATAACATAAGATTAAACTTTTTATAGGTCCGTATAAGTTCCTTTGATTTTATTTTGATGTCTTTTCGTTATCGAATAAATAATCCATTGATTCCACAATTCTATAAAATTAGGGATACTTTGTTTAGATCAAAGATCTCTGATGACTGTATGAACTAGTTCCAACTATACGGGGACCGAAGGACTCTAAAGTAAATTAATGTTTGTGAATTTACCATGAATTATACTTGTTATCTAATAAGATTCGTGAAATATTTATTATTCAGTAAGTTAGGAGAAGTGTTAGAATGTTTTATACATTATAATCATAGGAGTATAATGTCTACTTAGTTGACTCCATGACTGTTCGTTGAACGGGCTTCACCTAAAACTCCAGACGTTAGACCGACTCCTGAGATACGTGAATTAGTGATGACATACAATACAGTGATTAAAGGTTGGGTACCGTGGACCTCGATGCGGTGACGACGGTTTGTATGGGTGATACTGTCGTGACGACCTAGTGTTCTTTTCAGTCCTGAGTTAGTGTACGGTGTAAGTCAACCAGACAAGGAGTGAGTTGTCTGTTTCGAAGCTCGGGTCAGAAGTCAAGTGTGAGGAGAGGAAGGTAGTATTCTGGAGGAGACCAGTAAGAGAATCTACCCCCTCTCCACTCCGTGTACCCTTTCTCTAGTAACGGACAGTTCCTTAAATTAAACGTATGTGGTTTTAGTAAGTCTTTTATATCTTTGAGTTTTCTTTTCCTCAACGTCAGAGTTGGGTAAACAAGGATGTTCTAAGGAACCAGGGATACGTTTAAGTGTGGGTGGAGTAGGGTCATTGGTGAACGTATTTTCCTCATAACTTTTTCTACGGTTAAACAGTTCGATACTGTGGACACATAATTTCGTTACGTTTCGTTGAACGGACACCAAGAGAATTCAATCTTTCCGGTGAGTTCACTACCAAGGTCTGGATCGTAATTCACCCTTGAATGTATTAAAGTCAATGTTAACAAGTCAGTCACTGTCTTTAAAATTTAGACGAATTGGTCGATTGAGATGGGTAAGGTTTTATGAGTTCTAGGTTGCTCGGAGTCCATAGTATCCTACATAGTCTTGTAGAAGTTAAGGGTATCGATAAGTAAGGACCCGGTGATCTTTCGTTTGTCGCGTACCCGAGTGGCAGTTCAATATGGATGTAGATGAATATTGTACTGATAGTAATAATTGGGAAACTCCTAATAAAATCCTCCCATTTTTATTGTTTTTATTAATTGAACTAAACCCGGTAAGACTAGAATTTCACAAACCTTCTCTGTAGGTACTTCTTCTCGAGATCCCGTAAACCTTTACAACCAGAACTTGAGTGTTCTACCTCACCGAATCCCTATATGAAATTCATAAAACTCAATAAAGTATATGCATTCAATTTTCAAGTAACCGTTTTCAATTAAACACCGGTCTGACACTTTCTAAAATATATAATTATCGTTCTTTGAACATCAATAAAATATTCGTTCCTATACTCTGTAGGGGAAAAGGGGGTTCCTCAGACACTCATATAGATATGAATTCTTTGTGTAAACCAGTATAATTTTCTTACATTTATTATCTAATATCCTTTTTAAAATTTTCTTTACTACTTCATGTCTTGGTCTTGGTACCTTTACCTTTAAGGATATGTCCTTTCAATTCTTGTTTCTCTTTTATATTAGAAATAATTTTTTACCTTTGTTAGAAAACCAAAAGTACTCTCTTTCAACATGACAAGATAAATTAAATGAGATCCGTCTCTCCGTCTTCTTTCTTTAGATCCGTCGTTTAGTCCTACGACCTGACTTAAACTTCTTTGTCCTTAAAATACTCGTACCCCTATAGATTATAAATGACAATACACCAAACAAAACGACAAACTGTTTCCTTCTCGTATATCTCATATCGTTACTATTAAGGATTTAGGTTTACTTAATCGTTTTAGGTTCGAAGGAGACGTATCTCTAATCCCAAACTCAGGTAAAGTAGGACGTAGAGTTTCCCGTGCAAAGAAACCTTATGGACCCAATGAACTCAAACCCCCGTCGTCTTGACACACACGAGAACCGAACTCGTCCCTGTTTATATATAAGAGATATCTGAGGATCTCGAGAGCTCGATTCAAACGGTTCGACTCATGTATTTGTAGTAGATCTCCCTTCTGAATCCAAGGTAAGGACCCAGCTCTTGTAGGGGACCTCTTCCTTTGTCGATGGGTGAGGTCATAAGAACGGACCTCTTAGGATACCTGTCTCTTCGGACTACTCGATGTCTAGTACCGCAACGTTTGTCAACCTACACTGATTCGCTGATTGTGTGTTGTTGTCTCTCCTACATGTGAACTATGATTTGTAATTGGAAGACTATTTAGAGGTTTGTGACCGACAAGAGTCAGGGTACTGTTTGGTACCAAAGGAAGATGATTAGAAGTCCGACATCCGTGTTGTGACATTTCCGTGGTCCACTGGAGTTCGGTCTACCACAAGTTGTTCTTCCTACATCCCCATTCATTGTGTAGCAGGGACAGGGACATTTGGTGTACCGGGTCACTCTCCCTTCGATAAAGAGGTATATTAATTTTTAATCCTGTTCTTACCCGGACTAATATTTACCACTTCTACTTACTACGTCTTGTGGTCTCCTGAGTAACTGAGAAATCTCCCAGTGAGTAGTAAAGAACAATGTGAAGGTTCCGAAGAGGAAGGTGCATCCCGTGAGTCCTCTACTTCAAAGACCGAAGGTTTTAAAGTCCGTAGTTTGTAGATACCTCCAATAAAAACGTCTGTGAAGTATATATAATTCCGGTCGTGGTAGGATTTTCCTTTTCCCTGACATCTTAAGCTGATCGGTATGATCTATACGATAGAATTACATTAAGAAGATTGGCGATATACCCCGACCATAATAATAACAGTGGATTCTTTACTCCTTCGTTCTTGTGTTTCCAGATATGTTGAACAGTCTTATGTTTGGGAATAGACGAGTTAAAGTTTCAAGAGTTAAAAAGGTGTTACAGTACGAGTTAGAGGGTTCCACCCCGAATACTTTATAAAGGAGTAACAAATTTTGTCATACACGTAACATTGTACATATATATTGTAGTAATATGGATCTGTGTATGTGTATACTTCGTAGTAATCAGTAATCCGTTTAAATTAGTTTTTGTGTTTCTCTATATCGATGTATTTGTCTTAGTGTTTCTTTTTTGTTTGTTACGGGGGGGGGGGGTGAAAAGTTTGTACTGTTATGGTTCGTGACCACTTCTAAACCTCGTCAACCTTACGAATATAGAACGTCCCCATTACGTTAGTGGTCGTTCCAAATCGGTGTCACCTTTTCAAACCGTCAGATAACATTATGATTTATATATTGATGTATTAGATAGTTGGAGTGAAGATCCATAAAATATCTCCGTGTACTTTTGAAAACCCGTGTGTTTCTGAACATACACTTACCAATTTCAGTAAAAGAAGTATTATTGGGGTTTGATCTTTATTGAGTTTTCAAGTGGATAATAATATCAATGATTTAACATCATGTAAGTGTATTTTTTACTTACATACATTTATGTATAGGTATTCTACTTACTATGAGTTTTCTTTATTCCTTGTTTGATAACTGTGTACTTAGGGAATCTTCTTTACCTCATTTGGAGTATCAGTTGTTTTCTCAGACTTTACGTCATGAACCCACGTTTGAGTTTTACTGTTTAATAGAGACAAGTAAAGGTTCCGTTTAGTAATTTATAGTGTCATTAGGTTCAGATACGGGGTTTGTGATTACCGTTTCTTCGACTTCAACTTTTCAAGTTACTTCTGGATGTTCCGGAAGATCTTGATTGTGGTTTTTTTCTACAGGAAAAGTAGTATCCCCTGACCTTACGTTTTCATCCTTCAGTTCTCTATGGACCTCATTTTCGTTTCAAACCGGAACCTCGTGTCTTACTTCGGCCGTTTCCGATTGTCTCAAAACGGTCCTCTTATGTTACTTGTATCGTTTATAGGAGAAGGTTGTTGTGTTCTCTTTTGAGATGTGTACCTGTAGTGGTCTACCAGTTGTGGTTTTAGTCTGACTATTATAAGAAACGTCGGTTTCTACCTCTTCGAGATATGTCAGTCGTTTTTGTTCTGGTCCTGGACTGACACCGAGTCTAGTATTTGAGGAGTAACGTTTTAAGTCTGAATTTAACTTCTTTCATCCCTTTTGGTGATCTGGTCAGTCCATACTGGATTTATTTTAGGGAATACTAATATGTTACCTTCATTGTTTATCTAGGTTCCCTAATCTAGACTGTCTCACGGACTTCTTGATACCTGTCTCCAAGTATTGTAACATATCCTCCGTCACTAGGTTTGGTAGGGGTTCTTTTTCTTTACGTTTTTCCGTTTTAATAACAGACTCCTCCGGAATATTTATGGACTCTTTTCTTCTTTCCACTTTCCATTTCCTCTTTTCCTTTCTATAATGGTAGACTTACGTATCAAGGTTTCTTATCGTTCCTCTCTAATTTTTTTTTTCGGAAGGAGTCACTAGTTGTGTTTCTTTATCTCCTTTTGTTATCTTACCCTTTCTGACCTCTAGAGAAGTTCTTTTAAAATCTATGGTTCCCCTGTAAAGTACGTTTTTACCCGTGTTATTTCCTGTCTTTGTCATACCTAGATTGTCTTCGTCTTCTATAATTCTTCTCCACCGTTCTTATGTGTCTTCTTGACATGCTTTTTCTAGAATTACTGGGTCTATTGGTGTTACGACTATACTAGTGAGTGGATCTCGGTCTGTAGGACCTTACGTTTCAGTTCACCCGGAATCCTGCGTAGTGATACTTGTTTCGATCACCTCCACTACCTTAAGGTCAACTCGATGAAGTTTAGGATTTTCTACTTCGACACTTTCCCGACGTGAGTTATATAGTCGTTTAAACCTTTTGAGTAGTCACCGGTGTCCTGACCTTTTCCAGTTAAAATTAAAGTTAGGGTTTCTTTCCGTTACGGTTTCTTCCAAGTAATCAAGTCAAGTCAAGTCAACGAGTCAGCACAGGTTGAGAAACGCTGGGGTACTTAGTGTCGTGCGGTCCGAAGGCACAGGTAGTGGTTGAGGGCCTCAAATAGGTTTGAGTACAGGCAGCTCAGTTACTACGGTAGGTTGGTAGAGTAGGAGACAGCAGGGGAAGAGGAGGACGGGGGTTAGGAAGAGTCGTAGTCCCAGAAAAGGTTACTCAGTCGAGAAGCGTACTCCACCGGTTTCATGACCTCAAAGTCGAAGTCGTAGTCAGGAAGGTTACTTATAAGTCCTGACTAAAGGAAATCCTACCTGACCAACCTAAAGAACCGTCAGGTTCCCTGAGAGTTCTCAGAAGAGGTTGTGGTGTCAGGTTTTCGTATTTAAGAAGCCATGAGTCGAAAGAAGTGTCAGGTTGAGAGTGTAGGTATGTACTGGTGACCTTTTTGGTATCGGAACTGATCTACCTGGAAAAAACCGTTTCATTACAGAGACGAAAACTTATACGATAGATCCAACCAGTATTCCAAGTATGATGACGTGTTAACGTGAGTAGAGTGTGTGATCGTTTCACTACGAGTTTTAAGAAGTTCGATCTGAAGTTGTCATGTACTTAACTCTTAAAGGTTTACAAATTCCACCTAAATCTTTTCCCGTTTCTTGGTCTCTAGTTTAACGGTTTTAGACAACCTAGTAGATTTTTCGTTCTCTTATGGTCTTTTTGTAGATGAAGACGAAGTAACTGTTACGATTTCGGAAACTGACACACCTAGTGTTGTTTGACACCTTTTAAGAATTTCTCTACCCTTATGACCTGGTGGAATGGACGGAGGACTCTTTAGACATACGTCCAGTTCTTCTTTGTCTATCTTTACCTGTACCTTGTTATCTGACCAAGGTTTAACTCTTTCCTCATACAGTTCCTACATATGACAATGGGACGAATAAATTGAAGATACGTCCCATCTGGTACACTTTACGACCCGGTCTACTTCATGTTCGACCTTAGTTCTAACGGTCCTCTTTATAGTTATTGGAGTCTATACGTCTACTGTGGTGGGAATACCGTGTTTCATTTCTCCTTGATTTCTCAGAGAACTTTCACTTTCTCCTCTCACTTTTTCGACCGAATTTTAAGTTATAAGTTTTTTACTTCCAGTAGACCGAGGTAGTGAAGTACCGTTTATCTACACCTGTGTCACCTTCGTCACTGTCTGAAATGAAAGCACCCCAAGTTTTAGTGACGGTTACCACTGACGTCAGTACTCTAATTTTCTGCGAACAAGGAACCATCTTTTCAATACTGTTTGGATCTGAAGTATAATTTTTCGTCTCTGTAATGAAACGACTCTTTCCAAGTATATCAGTTTTGATACTAAAAAGGTCATCAGTACATATCTACACTCTCGACCTGGTGTTTCTTTCGACTCGTGACTTCTTAGTTACGGAAACTTGACACCACGATCTCTTCTGAGAACTCTCAGGGAACCTGACGTTCCTCTAGTTTGGTCAGTTAGCATTTCCTTTAGTCAGGACTTCTAATTAATCTTTCTGACTACGACTTCGACTTGGAAGTTATGGAACCGGTTGACTACGTTATGAAAAGTAACCTCTTCTGGGACTACGACCATTTCAAACTTCCGTCCTACTTTTCCCCTGTTGTCTCCTACTCTACCAATCTACCGTAGTGACTGAGCTACCTGCACTCTGACTCGTTCGAGACCCTCAACCACTACCTGTCCCTTCGGGCCACACGAAGTCAGGTACCCCAGTGTTTCTCAGTCTGTGTTGACTCACCGACTTGACTTGGCTAACTGTGTACTTTCCTTGTACCTCCTTAGAGTTTTCCTAATACGATTCACTTTTTTCGGTCTGTGCTTCCGATATATGTACAACCTAAGTAAATATCCTGAAAGACCTTTTCCGTTTTGACACCCCCGTTTTAGTCTAGTTACCAACAATCCCCTATCCCATTCACTTCTATTAAATAATGTTTCCTCTTATTCTTTTGACCTCAAAATCTTTATAAGATATCAAACTAAAGTCTCTACGACGTACTGACAAGTGCAAACCCTTTTGAACATGTACGTGGTCAGTGATTTTACCTGATAAAACGAAATACATTGCAATTGGAATAAGATTTTACGGATCTTGATATAGGGTTATTTCCCACTTGCAGAAATTAGATTTAATTGAAGTTATTAGGAATCCAATTGTGGAATGGAGGGGGGGGGGGGGGGGTGTACGTGTTTCTAGAAAGGTCTTTTTACATAAAATTTTGTTTTTAGAGAAATTTAGTAAGAATAAAACAAGAGAAATTGTTTAGGGTGGGTGTTCCACGGTAGAAAATACCTTATAAAACATTACTCGTTCCTATGGTCTTTTGTTATTCTTATTAAACAAGGTAGGTGGTAGTAGGACGACGTCTACGTCTGTTTCATCCTCACACTTTCTAAGCTCGGAGAATGTTTCTAATTACCTTTGGGTCTACCTCCCTGAGGATTCCTTGATTGTCGAAGTTGACTTTAATCACCTTTTGTTAACAGAATCTCAGTACACTTTACGATATTTTCAATATTGGTTCAGGATGACGGGAGGTCGTGACGAACTGTCGGGACACCCCAGACTCTCGTCTCCGGACTCTTGTCTCTAAATAGGGTGTTTAATTCGAGGATTATAGAGTCACCTTATAAAACAATCGGGGAACCGGTATACATTGACGTGACGATTGACAGTGACGTTCTCTTGTAAGATTTTTACTCCACCTTTTCCCATGTCCTGTCCCTCATAAATTAACTTTTCTTTTTGGGTGGTTTTGAAACATGTTTACTTTTTTTTTTAAATTCTCGAATAAAACGTTAAGGAAATTTGAACGGAGTACAGGGTTACAGATTTGTACGAACCCCGGTAGAAAATTTAATAAAAAGAGTTGGTCACCCCACACATGAAAAGTTTAATGACTTCTACAGGTTTCTATCAGTACAAAAATTAGATACTTTTTCTGTCCTGAAAAAGACTCTTGAAGATAACCGGGATGGATAATGAGTAAAAGATTCAAACGATTCTGGAAACTCCCTTTCCCCATATTTGTTGTATTTATTACTGTGTAACAATTCAAAGGAATTGTTACCTCTCATCCTGTCTTGGTCTTTAAAACAGGGTTTTCACAGACTTATTTTGGTATATACCATAATTTATAATAACTTGTCAAGTACGCAAAAGTTAAGTGACATTAGGAGAGGAGACACGAGTGGTCAAGAAGTTCACTTCAATTCAGTTGGTCGTTCTCCTTTGTGAATAAATCTCGGGTAGACTTCTCCTTCTTAGTACTTGTCACTTATTTGTACACCTTCGTCCATGTAATAGTAGGAGATACATAAAACCTTCAGGTATAGGAAGAGAGAGATTAGGTTCCCCGTCCTAAAGTTTTATATCAGAAATGACCTTATAAATAGATTAAAGAGTAGTAGACTGATTTCGGTTTACGATTGGTGTTATTTATTAACAAAGTAATTTTTTAATCAACATTGTCGAGGTCTTCTACTTAGTAAGTCGATATACGTGTGTGTACATACGGGGAAGACCGATGGGTATACGTTTTGTTTGTTTGTTTTGTTTCCGATTAGTTTTGTGTCTCTTTCGTCTTACTCAGATTGTTTAAGGGTGATATTGACCAGGGATTAAGAGGTAGGAATCATTTATGACAATTAAGAATGTCTACCGACACGTTTACAGGGGACTTATGTAGGACGTCTTTCTGATCATAAAGGGGACCCCACATTCACTTCTCGACGTCTCCTTTGAACCTCTCTATGAAAAGAAACACGTTAGACCTGAGCGTTATGACGAATGAAAACGAATTGACGAAGGAATTTGAACTTCCTATGGGAAAAGAAAGGTTAGCAAAGGTAAAGAAGAGGTTGAAAATACAGGTGTAGAGGAATCCATCTAACCCCACAATACTGGCTCCTCATGGTCCACGAAATGTTCTATCTAGTGATCACAAAAGTTTTTCTCGAGTACGTCTCCTATCTGAATACATGTCTCCGCCACCTCAGTTCCGGATCCATTGGCGTGACAGACCTACCAAGAAAACAGTGACGACGAGTCGACTGTTATAGGATACTGACTAGTTAATAAAGAAAGGGTTCGTCACTTCGATCACAGTAGGTTCCCGAAGGTCTTCTCTGTCTTTTATAAAGGAGGGGCCCTGGTACCTGGGCTCGTCCTATGCCTTGTCGTGAACAAAGGCCCAAGGTTCGTTAAATGAAAGTCGTCCCGATTACTCTCGAAACTCTAGGGACGTCAGTAGAGGTCTTTCCTGAGTTTCTATGCGTGTCCTTTGACTCTGGGTTGACGGGTGCGTAGTTTTGAAGTAAGTCGTCCCCAGGTGGTGTCACGGTGACCGTAGTGCCAGGGGTGGGTCCCCTCCCGACGAGGATTGCGGTCACCTGAGTCCCGACGCCACTTCTACGTTTCGAAGGCGAGGGATATGGGTATGGACCCGGCAAGGTCGACTGGACCTCGTTTCCTCCGAGAAGATCCGTGACTAAGGGACACTTTCGGTTGGTCCACATCGAGTAAGGCCGTCCAGAGGAGCGTGCGAGTGGAGAAAGGACCATCCTAGGTCTCTAGACGGGGCGGAGAGGGCGCCCCCGACGACCCATCCCGGAGCCGAAGGGTGCCTGTCATCACGTGAAGGGGTCGGAGCGGTTCACAACCCTCAACTGAAAGCCATCCCGAGTTGCGAAGGTTTCCTTCCGGGGTGACCGTAGAACCTTCGACGTTTTATTTCCAAACACAGAGAGAGGTGGAACGGGTCGAGACGGTCGAACCGAAGGAAAAAAAAAAAAAAAGGAAAATTTAAAATAACATCATATCAACGTTACAACATAATTAAAGACGACATGTCGTTTCACTAAGTCAATATATGTAAGAAAAAGTACAAGAAAAGGCAATACCAAATTTTATCTTATAACTGATAACAAGGGACAGGGTATGTCATCCTGGAACAACAAATAGGTCAAACACATTATAACTATCAAACACGGACGATTACCGTTTGAGTGTCAGGTCGGGAGGAGGGTACCAAAGGCATCGAAAAATTTTTAAACCTGGGACCCACTGGAACTAAATCTGTCTTAGAATTAAATCTCACGGTCACTCGTATTGACTAACAAAGTTTTACTACGTCAAACACTAGACTTAATTTCGTTCTTATTCTGGAATTAAAGGGGGGTGACGATGTGCACCCTCTTTGTTCGGGGTGACGGGTCCTGACTTACGTCATGGTAATGGAAGTAAGGTTAGAGTGGGGTAATGAGATTGTATTTTTTCGTCCGGTCTGACATCCACTCGTTCCCGAGTTATCACATAAAATAAGTGTAGAAATTTATAAATATTTAACGAACACGAAATGAACACTTTTATTTACGTTTTACTCTGACCTTTTAAGACGAGTTGTTACAGTTCGGAGACACCTAAGTGGTATGGTAGTTATTTTTAGAATTACATAACAGTAACAACGTAGTCATTACCAATTAGGTGTTACTAATGTGTTCTTATCAGAATGAACCCAATTTTGTTGATTTTTAAGTTTCTAAAAAGAGAATTTAATAAGGGGGTTGTCTTTATTTACACAAAGAGATCTCTCCCATTATTATATTTACGTAAAACATTCTGTCACACAGAATGGAAACTTTCCCTAATGTTTAGGATCCACAATTTAAAAGAATACGTCACACCCGAGAAAAATATATTGAAAACTATACATCAAAGGAAAGAAGATGAACTTACGGTCTACGGTCGACCCCCCCTCGTCACTACTCAACTACCCAGTTTGAACCTTCTCTGACTCCCTTCTAATTAGTAAAACAGGACCTCTCCCTTTTACATCGGTCCTTCTTTCTTTATGGGGTTTATTCCGTTCTGTTCTTAATTTTACTAGTAACTCTCATTTCCATTACTTCCAACCATTGATCCTTAGTCTTACAGATAAAAATCACGTCGTGGACAGGAGAAAACTTCCGTACATATTCTCGAAATTCCTCACTACGACTCGACTTTCGATGTAACTCTTACGTGTAATAAAGTTCCCTGGAACGAAACAACCTATCTAAACTATAGATATAGCGATTACACATTTAGTGATTAGAGGAAGTAATATTATAAGTGGAAAGAACAGGGATAAGATTTTTAGATAACACAATATATATAAGATTTTTAGATAAGACAATTGTACAATTATATGGTTTATAAGATAAACCTTATTTATATAAAATAATCGTACACTTATAACGTTTATAGTTCTAGTCGATCGTAGAGAGGAAAATCATAAAAGTCATTTTAGGTCCAGACAGTTTGTAAAGTTAATATTTTATTAATCCTTGCACCTTTTCTCTAGACTACATGTCTCATAACCGTACTTTTCATGTAACTATACAATCTGTTATAAGATTTTCTTATGACGTCGGAACTTAAACTTGGATCCATTAAATTGTCATCTGGAGTGGTAGAATGAAAAGTGTAGTTTGGTTTCATATCAATGTACGATTGAATTCTTCCGGTTTCCTTTTTCACCACCCGAATAAAATGAGATCTGAAACAGAGTAAAAAGAAACTCGTAAGTAGAAAAGGAGAACCGTGGATCTTGAGACTACTCTGAAGACCCGACTTGTCTGTATGACATTAGAATACGTATGACTTCATAATTCCCAGAATACATAGAAGGGGTCTATGAACATAAAAGTCTTCCCTTAAAGTTCCTCTCCCACTACAGATTGTGTTTTGTCTCAGAAATCATCACTTTTAGATTCTCTACTCTTTCTCAAAACACCTTATATTTCCCACACCGAGTAAGAGGATCCTTATTTTTAGTTGAAAGGATAGACTCCCATCAGTCATCTCATCTTTTAAAAAACACATAACCCCTCCCCTATAAATTCTCTAGGACGAAATTTTCTATTCGAAACTTTGTCCAGTGCTTTCTTCGTTATCTAAACTTAAGAATTTTCTCCTCCCGACCCTTAGTAGTTTTGGTATCCCCCTCGTTCTTGTTTCACTTGTCTCTCCTCTCCCAGAGACTGTGTCTGAATCGAGATTACTCGGGTTTGTTAGGACATTAGTCACTCATGGAAGACTTTATATAAAAGACTTCTATGTTACCGACTAATGAATGAAGAGAGGTGATAGTTTAACGGTTGTAGGATACCTAGTAGTTTTTTCGTTCTCTCAAGGTCCTTTTGTAGATAAAGACGAAATACCTGATACGGTTTCGGAAACTTACACACCTAGTGTTATGTGACCCCTTTTAATACTTTCTCTACCCTTTCGTCTGGTGGACTGGACGGAGAACTCTTTAGACATACGTCCAGTCCTTCGTTGTCAATCTTGACTTGTACCTTGTTGTCTGACCAAGGTTTATCCTTTTCCTCATACAGTTCCGAAATAGAGTAGTGGGATGAATAAATTGAATATACATCTCATGTAGTGCTCTTTGTGACCCGACCTCCTTCGTGTTCGACCTTAGTTCTAACGACTCTCTTTATAGTTATTGGAATCTATACGTCTACTGTGGTGGGAATACCGTCTTTCACTTCTTCTCGATTTCTCGGAGAACTACTTTCACTTTAGTCTCTCACTTTTTCAACCGAATTTTGAGTTATAAGTCTTTTGATTCTAGTACCGCAGGCCAGGGTAGTGAAGTACCGTTTATCAACCCCTTTGTTACCTTTGTCACCGACTGAAATAAAAAACCCCGGGGGTTTAGTCACGTCTACTACTAACGTCGGTACTTTAATTTTCTACGAATGAGGAACCTTCCTTTCAATACTGGTTGGATCTGTCGTATAAGTTTTCGTCTCTGTAATGAAACAGTTGTTTCCAGGCAGACTAGTTCCGATACCAAAAAGGTCACCAGTACATACCAACACTCTCAACCTGATGTTTCTTTCGACTCGTGACTTCTTAACTACGAAAACTTGACACCACAACCTCTTCTGAGAACTCTCAGGGAACCTGACGTTCCTCTAGGTTGGTCAGGTAAGATTTCCTCTAGTCACGACTCACAAGAAACCTTCCTTACTACAACTTCGACTTTGAGAATTCTGAAACCGGTGACTACACTTCTCGACTGAGTAACCTTTTCTGGGACTACGACCCTTTCTAACTCCCGTCCTCCTCTTCCCCTGCTGTCTCCTACTCTACCGACCTACCGTAGTGGCTGAGTTACCTGTACCCAAACCCACCTGAGACCCTTAACCAATATCTGTCTCTCCGGACCGCACGACGTTAAGTACCCCAACGTTTCTCAGCCTGTGCTGACTCGCTGACTTTACTTGACTTGACTTGACTTGAGGTGATAGAATGGAAAATGGAAACTGGTTAACTAAATTTTCTTTATAAATAAACCGACGTCGAACACCCAGAATCAACGTTGAACACCCTATAAGCAACTCAGTACCCCTTAGACAGTCACGTCGTACATATGAGAAAGTAACCCCGTACACCTGTCTCATCAACGTCGTACATCCGAATCAACGAAGTGTCGTGTACACCCTAGAATCAATGGACTGGTCTCTAACTTAGGTGCAGGAAACATAACGTTCTGTCTAAGAAATGGTAACCTAGTGGTCCCTTCAGGGAGATGACAGAATGGAAAATTTACTTTTAACTTCAATTGTGTCCCCAGTGTATTTCAAAAAAATTATAAAACGGGACCTTTAAATTAAAAGAAAGTTAAAACTTAGTATAAAGTACATCTTTTACATATGGTCTGAGATAGGTTCCCTTGAAATAGAAATTTTAGGAGTTTAAAGATAATCAAATTAAATACTATTTAATGAAATGTAATTGTACTGGTCACTGCAAAATTATAATATAAAAGACCTTAAAGTATCGGAGTGTTTTATTCATATTACATATGAATTGTACTTTTCATCGAGTCGACCATTTCTTAGACTGACGTTACGTCCTCTGGACCCAAGCTAGTGACCTAACCCTTCTAGGGGACCTTTTCCCTTTCCGATGGGTGAGGTCATAAGACCGGACCTCTTAAGGTACCTGACATATCAGGTACCCCAGTGTTTCTCAGACTGTGTTGACTCACTGAAAGTTAAAGTATGAAAAGAAAGTTGAACTTTTTATCTTATCAGGTACTCTTGATCTGTGTGTATGTATTCAACGTCACTAAAAGGTTTAAGAAATAAGTCAGAGGGAGAATCATTTTCCCATTCTGGGAGAACACTGAGTAAGAAAGAGGGATAAAAAAATTAAGAAATTGAAGGATCTTCGAATAAACAAAACCACCAGCCCATCTCTTCGTGAGTGGGTCTTTTACTTGAGCTTTCTGAGAGGGCACTCAAGAACCAAGTAACCAAACAAAAAGGGTACATACGGAAGGTTCTTTCCGACTTTACTTGTTCTGTTCGTTATCCATTTACTTTGACTTAAAAAGAGACAAAAGAAATTTTGTATTATCCGTTCTTCTAATCATTTATTTTACTATCAAAGAAAAAATTTTTAAAGAGATCTTAACAAGAACTTTGTGTACATACGTATAGTAAGATTTACAAACACCATCTAAACCCTTTCTTCATTCTTATGAGAAGGTAAATTAGTTTTTTCATTATAGTCATAATAGTTACAAAAGACAGTTGTTTCACTTTTGAACTAATCTCGATATACTTCACAAGAAAGATTATAAGTACACCTATTTTTTACTTTACAGACAAAAGGATCCAGTTTTGATCAACCCATAATCTTTAAAGTATATCAGGTTAGGTACCTACTTAATTGACCAATTAAGAAAGTCATAAGTTCCTTATCGATATACACCAGTACCGAAAATAAGGACCTACTTGTACATTGTTAAATAATTTTTCTTATAAGATATTTTTTTACACTCTATTATCTCTAACTAAAGTGAGGTATTTCCTAAGGGGAATACCGACTCTACCATTTTCTTAGACGGACTCTATATCCTCTGGACCCAAGTCAAGGACACAGTCCTTCTAGGGGACCTCTTCCCTTACCGATAGGTCGGACCATCAGAACGGACCTCATAAGGTACCTGTCTCTTCGAACCGTCCGATATCAGGCACCCCAGGGTTTCTCAGTCTGTGTCGACTTGTTCATTGTGATTTTCAAAAGTGAGTATTTTCATCTATTCTTTCTGTTTACTTTGTACATTTCCATTTATTATGTTTCTTAATAGATGGTATTAGTTTATTTTGTATGGGTCATTATAACTACAAATCTATACTCTGCGAGAGGTACATTACGTCAGACGTATTTCAAGGAGATCTACGGAACTGTTCAATATATATGTAAGGATTTCGATACCACGTAGATGTGTTACCTCATAATGAGTCGGTAATTTTTCTTATGTAAACTTAGTCAAGATTACTCTACCTACTTTGACCTCGGCTAATATGTCTCACTTCATTCGGTCTTTCTTTTTGTGGTTATGTCATATGATTGTGTATATATACCTTAAATCTTTCTATCATTACTACTGGGGCATACACTCTGTCGTTTTCTTTGTATCTACACATCTCGCCTTAAAACCTGAGACTCCCTCTCCCTCTCCCACCCTACTAAACCCTCTTACCGTAACTTTGTACATATGATAGTACACTCTTTGCTTAGCGGTCAGATACAAGTTACGTCCTATGTCCTACGAACCCCGACCACGTACCCCTACTAGGTCTCTCTACTATACCCCACCCTCCACCCTCCCCCCTAGTACAAACCCTTGAGTACATGTGGGCATCACCTAAGTACAGTTACATCCCGTTTTGGTTATGTCATAACATTTCATTTTATTTCAAATTTTTTTTTCCTTCTTGTAACTAAAGTCCATTAATGTTTTCGTAATTGTGTAAAAATTTATTTTCTTTGTGATAGAAAAGATTTGATTATCGGTTTTAATAAACATCACCTGTTTATACTTTACAAAAGTTGTAGCTCCCTTTATATGGATAGTCTTTATGAACCCTTATCCAAAATCCGAGNATGTGTTACCTCATAATGAGTCGGTAATTTTTCTTATGTAAACTTAGTCAAGATTACTCTACCTACTTTGACCTCGGCTAATATGTCTCACTTCATTCGGTCTTTCTTTTTGTGGTTATGTCATATGATTGTGTATATATACCTTAAATCTTTCTATCATTACTACTGGGACATACACTCTGTCGTTTTCTTTGTATCTACACATCTCGCCTTAAAACCTGAGACTCCCTCTCCCTCTCCCACCCTACTAAACCCTCTTACCGTAACTTTGTACATATGATAGTACACTCTTTGCTTAGCGGTCAGATACAAGTTACGTCCTATGTCCTACGAACCCCGACCACGTACCCCTACTAGGTCTCTCTACTATACCCCACCCTCCACCCTCCCCCCTAGTACAAACCCTTGAGTACATGTGGGCATCACCTAAGTACAGTTACATCCCGTTTTGGTTATGTCATAACATTTCATTTTATTTCAAATTTTTTTTTCCTTCTTGTAACTAAAGTCCATTAATGTTTTCGTAATTGTGTAAAAATTTATTTTCTTTGTGATAGAAAAGATTTGATTATCGGTTTTAATAAACATCACCTGTTTATACTTTACAAAAGTTGTAGCTCCCTTTATATGGATAGTCTTTATGAACCCTTATCCAAAATCCGAGACCGTTTTATCGTTTGTCTATATTAGGAGACTAAGGGAAGAACGGCTACGACGTTTATTATGATTATGACATTTTGGTTCTCGGTACAACGATGTAGGACTATTTGGGGACCTCTCTCTTTCACCCTGACTCATTTCCTACTATGTCTGTGGGTCTTCCCCCTTCCAGATCCTCGGTTCCCGTCCCATTCTGGAAAAGTACCGTACATACACACACACAAAAGTTTGGTGGAAGAATGTGTACAGTGACCCTTTTGTGACAGGAGATACTAAGATGAGACTCTGTCCTTTGTCCGGTATGAAGAATTCCCGTCAGGTTCCTAACAAGGGATGTGACAATCCTAACAAGGGATGTGACCTAATATTGTTAATCGGGTCCGTTAAGTACTCATAAGGAAGGAAAGAAAGAGGGACAGATGGGGTTTCAGAATTCACTAATGTTCGTTCCCCACATCGAAACCCTTCCTTCGTCAAAGATCTACCTCAAAGACACCCCGTTTCGGTAGAGGACTCCAAACGATTCCAGTCATTTCTTGTTACCTGGGTATGAAACTACTGTCTCCGAAAAAGGTGACTCGCGATTGTGTGTGTGTGTGTGGGGATGGAGATTTGAATAAACTTCCCCGTGTTCAATCCCAGACCTGAAAGTAGGGAGGGAAACCCACATATGACGGTCCATTCCTACTCTAGGATCTCTTATTATTATTTTGGAGACTCATTATATTGAGGAAACTCTCTGTTTTTCGATTTGTTGGATAGGGGTACTTCTTAACAGATCTCTCTTATTGAAAAATTTCAGGTTTGTCATCCAAAGAATTTCTCCATTCTTACCTATAACTACTTGTCTTTATCTTCATTTATTAATAGTTCTCCGTTAAACCTTTTAATTCATACTTTACCGTATCATCTAATTTTTGATATTTTTTCACAACTTGTCATCTAACCTATCTCAGTGTCTTACTTCTTCAAAGACATTTTAGTTTACGCATTTAATACATCCTTCCTCGGTTTTTCTTTCCTATTTCACCACCTTTAAAAATTCATTTTAAATTCTCTATATTTCCTATTTCCGTCTTAACATTCGTAAGTAAATTATCTTCAGAATTTTACTCTATTTTTATTCATCTTCCTTACTTTATTAACAGTTTGATTAATATCTCTAAAACGGTATTCAATCCTTTTTAGTTTACGGACTCCAGTTTTACTGAATTCTCTCACTTTTTCACAAAGATTTCCCCACACCCTTTGTCACAGGTCTAGATAATTTTACTTTAAATTCTTATAGTTTTTGTTTTTAATTTTCATGTTTTTTCATCCGTATCCTATCTTTTTATCTTATTATCTAAAATTGACTATTTATATTTATATACCCCTCTAAATATAAGTCGTTTGTCCAAAGTATAATAAAGACTTGTATGTACATTATGTGTTTGACACTGTACATTATAGTTGTAGTATGTCAAAAGATTAGAATTCCGTTACTTTAATATACAGTTATTACTTTATTACAGAATTTTCGATGTTTAATATGGAAAATTATTGTAAAAACAACTTCCATATTATGGTAATTTTTATTGTTTTACTAAAAGGACTTACTTCTTCTTTTGAGTTTTAAAGGATCTATGTCGACTTCTTCGTGTCTTCCCTTTAACTTTTATAATTTATGCGAAGAGATTTTCCTTCTTTATACCTTTCATTTACTCGTTTCGAAAGTTGAGTCCTCCTCCTTCACAAAGTCTTATTTGGGTTTATATAGTCTTTATTATAATTTCTATTATCGTCTTTAATTACTATGTCTCTTAAATTTGTTGTTCTTTATCATCGATTTCTTTTTAGACCTCAAAAAAAAAAAACTCTATCTATTCTACCCTTTTAGACCGTAACTCCCTTTTTCCATCTACCATTTTTATATTTTATTTAACTTTTTGTTTTTTATATATATTATCAACATTTTTAAAATACTTGTCAAGATACTTTCATATAAAATTTTAGAACAAGTCGAAAAAGGATGGTATTATAACGGTTGTGCCTTGTTCTTTGTTCTCTTTTCGGTAATTTATTCGGTTTTATGTCAAGTTGTAGGAAACGAGGATTACGTCTTTGAGTCTACAATAAAATATATACAAGAAAGTTTAAAGGTTCTTTATGTATTATAAATAAAATACGTTCACCAAAAATTTTTTGTGTATCCCTCTTAAATAGTTGTAAAATACACTAAACATAATAAAAGTATGGTTGTATTATGTCCCTTTGTCTATATTTCAGGTAAAGGGAAGAATTTCATGTACATTTTAAGATGTATTACAATCAAATAATTTAGACATAACATAAGATGTGTAAGATATATTATAGAGTATATATATTTTTAACATTGAATAACAATATTGATATATACATATCATAATATATAACGTTATACAGTGGAAGTCCAAATAGGGTTCTTCCGTTCATACAAACCGGTAGTTTTTAATTAGTTGTACTAAACGGTGTGATTACCAGATACTTTCTTGTGTATAAACAGTATTTTTAATTCCTTTTTTGTAAATTATTTTAAACTTATTTACTATAAATATTATTTTTTAACCTCTGTTTTACATAAGAAGTTCAATATGTCACCTTCACTATTTATCTAAATTCCCTGATCTAGACTATCTCACGGACTACTTCATACCTACCTCCAAGTACTGAAACATATCCTTTGTCCCTAGCTCTGGTAGTGGTTCTTTTTCTTTACATTTTTTCGTTGTACCGACAGACTCCTCCGGAATGTTTATCGACACCTTTCTTCTCTTCACTTTTCGTTTCTTCTTTTCTTTTTTATATGGGTTAACTTACGTCTCAAGGCCTCTTGTCCTTCCTCTCTATTCTTTCGGAAGGAGTTACTAGTCACGATTTTTTATCATCTACTTACCTATTCTTTTATAACCATGTGTTACCTCATAATGAGTCGGTAATTTTTCTTATGTAAACTTAGTCAAGATTACTCCACCTACTTTGACCTCGGCTAATATGTCTCACTTCATTCGGTCTTTCTTTTTTGTGGTTATGTCATATGATTGTGTATATATACCTTAAATCTTTCTACCTTTACTATTGGGACATACACTCTGTCAATTTCTCTGTGTCTACATATCTTGTCTGAAAACCCGAGACTCCCTCTCCCTCTCCCACCCTACTAAACCCTCTTACCGTAATTTTGTACATATGATAGTACATTCTTTACTTAGCGGTCAGACACAAGCTACGTCCTATGTCCTCCGAACCCCGACCACGTAACCCTACTGGGTCTCTCTACTATACCCCTCTCTCTACCCTCCCCCCAAGTCTAAACCCTTGAGTACATATGGGTACCGCCTGAGTACAGTTACATCCCGTTTTGGTTATGTCATAACATTTCATTTTATTTTTCTTTCTTTCTTTCTTTCTTAAATTTTCATTTTTTTTTTTTTTTTTTTTCTCCCTTTGTTATCTTACCCTTTCTGATCTCTAGAGAAGTTCTTTTAATCTCTATGGTTCCCTTGTAAAGTACGTTTCTACCCGTGTTATTTCCTGTCTTTCCCATACTTGGATTGTCTTCGTCTTCTATAATTCTTCTCCACCGTTCTTGTGTGTCTTCTTGACATGTTTTTTCTAGAAGTGTTGGGTGTATTAGTACTACCACACTAGTGAGTAGATCTCGGTCTGTAGGACCTTACACTTCAGTTCACCCGGAATCCTTCGTAGTGATACTTATTTCGATCACCTCCACTACCTTAAGGTCAACTCGATAAAGTTTAGGACTTTCTACTACGATACTTTCACGACGTGAGTTATACGTTCGTTTAAACCTTTTGAGTCGTCACCGGTGTCCTAACCTTTTTCAGTCAAAAGTAAGGTTAGGGTTTCCTTCCGTTACTGTTTCTTACGAGTTTGATGGCGTGTTAACGTGAGTAGAGTGTACGATCATTTCATTACGAGTTTTAAGAGGTTCGGTCCGAAGTTGTCATACACTTGGCACTTGAAGGTCTACAACCTCGACCTAAATCTTTTCCGTCTCCTAGGTGACCTAGTACCCTTTTCGTTCTCTCAAGGTCTTTTTGTAGATAAAGACGAAATAACTAATACGGTTTCGGAAACTGACACACCTAGTGCTATTTGACACCTTTTAAGACTTTCTTTACCCTTACGGTCTGGTGGATTGGACGGAGAACTCTTTAGACATACGTCCAGTCCTTCATTCTCAATCTTGACCTGTACCTTGTCTGCCCAAAGTTTAGTCCTTTCCTCATGCAGTTCCGACATATAAAAGTGGGACGAATAAATTGAATATACGTCTCATGTAGTACTCTTTGCGACCTGACCTACTTCGTGTTCGACCTTAGTTCTAACGACCCTCTTTATAGTTATTGGAGTCTATACGTCTACTGTGGTGGGAATACCGTCTATTACTTCTTTTTGATTTTTTGGAGAACTACTTTCACTTTCTCCTCTCACTTTTGCAACCGAATTTCGAGTTGTAAGTCTTTTACTTCTAGTACCGTAGACCAGGGTAGTGAAGTACCGTTTATCTACCCCTTTGTTACCTTTGTCACAGTCTGAAATAAAAAAACCCGAGGTTGTAGTGACGTCTACCACTGACGTCGGTACTTTAATTTTCTGCGAATGAGGAACTTTCCTCTCAATACTGGTTTGGATCTATGGTATAAATTTTCGTCTCTGTAATGAAACAGTTGTTTCCAGACAGATCAGTTCCGATTGTTCCGATACCAAAAAGGTCATCAGTAAATACCTACACTCTCAACCTGACACTTCTTTCGACTCGCGGCTTCTTAACTACGAAAACATGACACCACAGTCTCTTCTGAGAACTCTTAGGGAACCTGACGGTCCTCTGGGTTGGTCAGGTAGGATTTCCTCTAGTCAGGACCCACAAGTAACCTTCTTGACTACAACTTCGACTTTGAGGTCACAAAACCGGTGGCTACGCTTCTCGACTGAGTAAACTTTTCTGGGACTACGACCCTTTCCAACTTCCGACCTTCTCTTCACCTACTATCTCCTACTCTACCAATCTACCGTAGTGACTGAGTTACCTGTACTCACACCCATTTGAGACCCTCAACAACTACCTTTCCCTCCGGACCTCAGACGTCAGGTAACCCAGTGTTTCTCAATCTGTGTTGACACGTTGACTTGACTTTACTTCAATTATTTTCGAAAACAGTCTTCGAACCAGTCTGTAATTGAAGTCTTTCAAAATTGTTTGAATAAAGTATTACACTCTGGTATACTTCTACGGGTACATTAGTGAAAGTGAGTCCTGTAAAAGTTTTCAGGACTTGTTCCGTTATTCTACTCTTTTTCCTTGTTCTCCATTTATAGCCTTCCGTACTACGTTTGACATTGGTACTGATCTAGTATACTAGTAAATGGTTTTTTTCTAAGGAGTTTTGGTTGTTGGAAATCTTTATTATCCAGTCGTTTTATCGGTATATTTACCCGAATTAAATCTTTATAACACAAGGGGATGAGGTCGTTGTCATAGTATTATTTACCTTTTATATAGTATAGTATCGAGTACACATTTCGTTCATTCCTTATTCGAATTTTCATGTGACTCGTTGTCTTTTATTATTTATTTACTTTTCCTCATTGTACAAGTGACCACCTTACTTACTTATGACTAAGTAGACATTTAAGTACGGTCAAGACTATTTTTAATCCTGTCCTACAAAATTTCTTGAGACAGTTAAGTGACATTTTAATTATAGTACTATGTCTTAGTATTTAGTGATCTAGTCAAAAATTTTCATCATATCTCTTTCTACTGAACGTGGTATTCATAAATTCCGTGTAACATTTCAATATAATTATTTTACAACCGGCTTTTTGTGTGTCGAGTTACTACTTTATCCAGATACATGTACACCTTTGGATCATATACTCCATCTATCGTGCTTTGAGTCATCTCTTCCGTTCCGAATAAGTCAGGACAATTTTGCTGGAGTAAAATATCTCTCTTTCTTATATTCTAGCAAAGTAATTCACCTTTTTTTCCTTTTCCTGGTCTCTTTATTTATAAATTTCTACTACATATTTTTAGATTTTTTATATCATTCGATTACCGAAATATAGAACTACACTTCTTTTAAAAATTTGTGTAGTAACTTGGGTTTACGTATTTGTTACACCCTTATTTTCCTACACAAACAGTATTACGAATCTTAATGACAAACTATTTCAGTGATATCCGTTTCGTTTGTTTTTACTGTCATTTTACCATAAACGTTGTAGTCTTTGATTGTTAAAGTGTACATGTTTCTCTAAATAAGAAATTTTATACTAGATATGTATCTTATAATAAATCGGAATTTTTTCCTTCATGACGTTAAAGGTCGCAGTATCTACTTGAGCCTCCAGTAAGACCATTCACTTTATTCGGTCTATTTCTTCCTGTCTATAGTCGAACTATGGTGAATGTACTCTGTTGATTTTATCAACTTGAGTATCTTCATCTCTTATCGTACCACCAACGGTCCCTAACCAAACATACACCCCCCTTACCCATCCATAATTACTTTACCATGTCACAAAATCAGTATCTTCTACTTATTTAGGATCTCTAGAGGATGTATTAATATCTCGGATGTCAATTTAAAAATGATTCTCCACAAGATGTGAATTTAAAAATGATTCTCCATCTAGAATACAATTTACAGACACAGTCTTTTTACCATTATTTCATTTTCCCGTCTCCTATGCAAACCCACACTATTTATACGAATACCATAACTAAAGTACATATAAATAGAGGTTTATGTAGTTCAACATGTGTAATTTATAATGTCGAAAAAACATACAGTCAATATTGAAGTCATTTTATCAAATTTTTCTATTTTAGTATTGCTGTTTCTCTTTTTGTGTATTAAATTATTTTATCACCAGGTGTATTCACATATCCGTTAAGTAATCGCTCCTCAGAACTCATTGTTTGTTCAGGTACTTCTTCTCGAGTTGGAATGAACGATTATCCATATCCTTCGAGTACGTCGGTCATTAAACCGTCAAGATCCTCTTTGACTGCCTCTTCCGTTACCGTGGGGTGAGGTCATGAGAACGGACCTTTTAGGGTACCTGCCTCCTCGGACCACCCGACGTCAGGTACCCCAGCGATTCTCAGCCTGTACTGACTCGCTGAAGTGAAAGTGAAAAGTGAGAGTACGTAACCTCTTCCTTTATCGTTGGGTGAGGTCACAAGAACGGACCTCTTAGGGTCCCTACCACCTCGGACCACCCGACGACGGATACACCAGCGTGTCTCAGCCTGTGCTGACTTCGCTGAATCGTCCTCTTTGACTCATCCTTTTAAAAGTGTTGAGTCGTATAATGGGTCTCTTTACGGACAAAGATAAACAAATACCACCGTCCCATGATCTCCGTCGGATCTGCAGTGAGGTATCCCTTTACCTGTTTACTTTACACAAACTATGCTTATGTGGACGTCAGGTCTGAACGATTCAATGTAAACGACACTAACCCTCTGTCCTTAGACATGACTGAGTACCTTAAAAATACAGGAAGTATGATCTCTTTCGTTGATTAAATACGAGTCACCGACTGTAAATCATATCATCCTTCTGGTTTATCTATAAAATTTAGATAAACCCCTGTATCATAAACACACACACGCGTGCACACACGCGCACATATACCTCCCCCACCAACAAGAGATCTTTTTGTCTTTTCGTCACAGTAAGAACACGCCAACACCGCCCCTCCTATAAAACACTTCCTGAATACCCTACCTTTTGACAAGGAATACAGTTAACAACAACTATTACACCCCAACAATCGAAGCAAACGAATACATATACAAGCACACACACACACACACACACACACACACACACACACACACACACACACACCACCCTCGATAGAGGACCTCTTCACAGAATCGTATACTCAAACATATACCCTCCATTTTGACACCTTGAAACTCGGATTGCAAGACAGTAAAACTCGGGATTCTCTGTTCCTGACTAAGTCTTGTCACTCATCTTCCCGGGGAAAGGTGAGAAGGTAGTGCGACTCGAGGTACCCCCGACTCGTTACCCTTATGGTCCTGTATTTGGGGATCTGTGAGTAAGTAGGAAACCCTTGTATTCGTCATTTACCAAGTCTCTTCGAAATACACACACTCACCTCCGGATCTTTAGACCGTGGATTATGCAGTCTCTCCAGCCAAAACTTCACTGATTGGTCTCTCGGGGTTGGTCTGTTCTCCGTAATGACCACCCCAGTAATTTTATACTGATTCGTCTGTCGCGTCGCTTTCGTTTACCCATTAAGTCCTTTACCTCTTTTTCCAACACACTAGATATTAGTCGAGCGGGAGTCTCTTTTATTCTTACAAACTCTAGGGTCTCCACAACCCAGTTTTAGGTGTCCTATACTGACCCGAGTAATCTTCGACTCCGACAACCTTACCTTCCAGTTTTTTCACCTCTTTCCACTTGTCGTCACTCAGTCTTATAGGTGACATTATAAATTCAGTGATTACTACTGTTTTCTTTTCCCCGGTTTCCACTACTAGTTCACTTCTTTACCAACTCCTTCCACTATGACTCAACACGTCCTACTATTTACTACTTCTCTGACTATTTTTATTCAGTACACCTGAAGGTCACATCTTAACTAGTCATTAGTCCTTTAATGTGACCCTTCACTCCGGGTCGGAAAATCATGCAATTCGCCTCATCTCCTTATATTCATTGGGCTTCTCGTAACTACTCCATTGATCTGGTAGTTCCCTTTCCGGTCCAAAGTGTTACGTCTACTACCAAACTTCCCTCTGTCACTTTTTTTTAATGTCTATTTTCATTTGCACGAGTATTTACTTATTTTGAAGATTCTTTGAATTTTCCATGATCTTCAACCCAGTTTCAACAAAAAAAAAACCAAAATAACACAACACAAAACAAAGAAGGAGATATGAATGTCGTGTCTCGAGATTTCACTGAATGATAGAGATTGTTTTTGAGCACATCCGACCCCCTATATTAGAACAAGGCCAATCTGAAAGACACCAAATTGTGTCTACCCCTTTCATAAAATTCTTCGAATCGATAAAACGATTTACAAATACTGAACATTTAAGGGTCGGAAAATCCTAAAAGGTTTACACAACTGTAACTACCACTTAAACTTCCCTTTAATCGGTTTATACAAACAAATTAATCGGTCGTCCCAGATTATTATCGACAGACCCAACCGCACATTCAGTACCGATGAATAAATAACGTACCCCCATACAAGTATGAGAAAGGGAAACTTCAAATCTAAAGTTTAAGAAACGGGTGGTGAATGATCTTCTCATTGACTTTCTCAACAGTCACGTGCTTAGGGGTTGGAGAAGAAACATGTTTCCTTTTTTTTTTTTTTTTTGGGCAACGGATGATCAAGGTAAAGTGGACTTCAGACTGAGAAGGTTTGAAGATAAAGACACGAAGAGTATTCTATGTCTTTCCTTTAGTGGGTGAGATGAAAACCGATGTACTAGGACTCTGTACCCTTCAAACTGAAACAACACTACTAAAAATCAGAGAATCCGACGTATCAAAATATTAAGTCGTTAATATATAGTAGGGACAAATTCATTGACATCGTCAACATACATTTCAACATTATTAAGACAGTCTAGCTTTACCATTATAAATCGGTCAATGGTGTCCTGGCGGACACCCCTCATTGTATCCTCTTACTTATGACAGTAAATTCACTTATAATGAAGTCTATGAGAGGTCCATAAAACATAAGTTACAGTAAGTAGAAGTGTCTGACATGACATAATAGAAAATAATATTTAAACAAACTGTGTATTCTTTTTTATAAGTACTCGGGTATCCGATATAACCTTTCGTAAAAGAAATCTGGACTTATAAAGTCCGAGGCTTCAGACACGGAAAAGGGGTCAACTAGTCACAACTGAATGGATAATGAATTCATTTTATCTGGATTCACTTTTTTAAGAGTACAAGAACCAGTAGACACATAGTCCGTATGACCAAACATCGTTTTACATAAAAGATAACATTTCTATTTTAACTTTTTTTACTACTACTACTTACCAAACAGTAAACAAGTGTCAAGAGGTGGGTCACCTACCCATTTTATCATCTTATTAGTGTATACCCAGAACGATGAATATATCACCCGGAATCCCATTTTATAAATATACGACCTATAGAGTCGGATACTCATTATATTTTTCGTCTATATGATATTTACATTAGAAAAAATTATAGTTTGAATAACACTAGATGGAGGGGGGTGTTAGTGGACTTTAGTTCAGTGAATAACCTTGAGTGAGTGGTGGTTCTAACCAATTCCGTGATAGAATATTCACAAAGACATGACTAAGACGGTGATTACTTGTGAATCGAAAGGTCTGAAGTAAAAAATAGATATTGTATTTCCTTAAAAATTTCAGAAAAAATTGACATTTCAAGAAAATAAACAGGGAAAATTTATAGTAGAATATCAAATTCGTCCTACCCTATTTTGTAATCATAAAAATAAATTTTATATTACGGTAAAGAAGGAGAATAAAAATATATCACAAATTCATAGAAATACAAATTTTAAGTACCTTTTCTCATAATTAAGACATAAAAAGAAAATTACTTAAAAAAAAACAAAATCGTCAAAGTCGACAAATCGTTTAAAATGAATTCTTTTTTACGACTTATTATTTATATTACTCTATCAAAGAAATAAAATTGAAATCACATAAAAATTTAGACATCCAGTGAAAAAACACACGTAAAAACCAAAACATAAATCATAACAACTGTTACGATGTAGTTAAACCGGGGTCCTATCATTAATTGTTGGGTCAGTCTCCAACGATCATTAAAGGGTGAATAAACCCTTCTTCTAAAAATAATTCAACCTTAGTACTCATAATCCATCTCTTTTGAAAACTTTAATGCAAGTCGTATTATCATATATATTTTTTCTTCATTTGTTTTAATTTAATTTTAAGTTCAGATCTTCAATTCTTTTGTTCTCAAAACTTTTACTGTCAGAAAAATATTTTTTTCGATAACAACTGGAGGGTCATGTACACTCTTACACAAAGTCCAGAAATCAATCTTTTTTTTTAGTCTTGTTTTAAATTTGAGGTGTTACTATCGACTTTTTCTCATCTTACTGGAATAAAAATTTTAAACTTACGAAATCTTAATATTTAAACATAAATTACCAGAAGAGACTAGAACTGACACATATTTCCTTGATACTTTTCTTTATATTTTACATCCCCTCCGTTCTTATCATTGTTATAATATATATCGTATATTATTTTACATATATAATTATCATTCGTTTATTGGTTTCGTATTACACACCCATAAAGCCTTTACACTATATAACAAGGGTTTAAATCTCGGGACGACTCTAACTACGGGTTAGTGGCATTACATAAGACTGGATCTTTGCACTCAGTGTACCATCCACCATTCCACCACTTAGTACCAGTAACCCACTATCGTCGACTACGAACCTTCTTAGGAGTATCACTAGTGGATCGTCCAGAGATTCTTCGAAAACGAAAACAATAAATAAGTAGGTGAAATTATACGTATCTTTCTTCAATTCACAAGTGATTTCAATCATCTAAACACCTTTATTTATAACAAGATTGAATCTTGTATTGAAGTTAAATCCATAATCATCTTAGAAAAAAATTTTTTATCTTACTGATTTTATAAAATTTTAATTTTCAAAACAACTTTATTTTAAGTTATCTTTAAATGAACTTTTAGAAGTTGTAAAAAATTCATCCAGCTACCCGTTATTCGATTTTATAGTGATAGAAACGGAAGTAAATATATACAAAAAAGTGTACATACATACAAAAAGTGTACAATATCTCTAAAATGGGATATTTAATAGTGATAACACATACACAAAACACACGACTTAACACGTCTAGGACTATGATACAATATTTTTCTATATTTTCTCAGTATCTCACAATACGGTTACAGGATGAGATCCCTGACATATCGTCTTTCAGAAACTGAGTACTGTATAATTTTTAGTTCTCGGAAATCGGTAGTAAAGCTACTCTTAACCGTTTGATGGTGGACCCTGGTGTAGGTCGGGTTACGGATAAATAAATAGGGTTTCTCGATTATTATCAAAAAGATAAAATTTACCAACTTTTTTATTTTTCGTCATGAAGTGATTTACCCTTTCAATATATTTTAAGTTTGAAGTGATAGGCGTTTATTTCAAAATAATCTTATCTCAGTAAGTAAAGACAAATGTACAATGGATACTACCGAAAGAACGAGGTAAGCGTTTATATCAACACTGTTTCTCGTATACCGGGTGTTGTGGATTTTATAAATGATAAACCGGGAAATACCTTTTGTAAACATCTGGGGACTAGATCTGTCGTTTATCCAAAGGAGAGACCCTGACTAGGAGTTCCTAAAGATTCTGGGACAAACTCTTGTTAAGAAAAACACTCGAAGTATCTTTTTTGGTGTCACTAACTGTCAGTTAAAACTGTCAGTTACAGATACAGTCTATTCCCTCCCCCTGTCACCATTTCCAAATCGTAAAAGATCAATTTAAAGATTACACGTACAAAGTAACAATGACTCAAAATTTCGAGTCACCTTGTGTTTCAATAATGGAAAGGTTCAGAACAAAGGTAATAAGGACCATAGTTTGGTTGGTAGACTCCGTTGGAATCACGTGTAATTCTTAGTACCTTTCTTAAAAAGCCTTTACGTGGAGGAAGGTACGGTTATGTATGTTCTAATACTAAAATATTCAAATCACACTCCGGAACCTGAAGACTAACTTTCAATTCTACAACTTTGAATTTACTACAAATAGATCCTGACTTGATTATGTGATTGACGAGTCACATATACTGATAAATTTAAGTTTAATTTATTTTAAATTTTAAGTCAGAGACAACGTACTCGGTGTAAAGCCTACGAGTTATTGATATACTCGGATCACCGAAGACTTAACTTGTCTAGTCTTCTAAAGGAAACAACGTCTTTCAAGATAACCTGTCCCGACTAGATCCACTAAAGTCCTAGGGTTAAATTAGAGTCTTTGAGTGATTAGTCCAAATCTTTTGTCGTAGTCAAACAAAAGTAAGACAGTCTTTACTCGTTTTTTTTTTTTTCTCTCTCTCTTCCTTCTTTGAGTCCGAGCTCTACCTTTAGAAGTAGATGATAGATTGAGTAGATGAATTGGTAATTCTACTGACTTTTCTATGTATGTAACTAATGTAAAAGTACAGTCTATGAACCTTTTTAAAAGTATTCTGTATCATTCCCCTCTGTCCTAACTCTATCTTGACTAACTAGACACTCAGTCACCTATGTTATCTCTTAAGACGGACTTCTTATTCTGAAACTCTTCTACCCTCTTGGGGTGTCCGAAGTCCTTTAAATGTCAACTACGGACTCACGTCCACTCGGTGACACTTCAGTCACCCGTCGTGACTGTCGAGACTATTTCACGTCCCTATGATCGAGGGATTACGTCCTCGTGTCACAAGAGAGGGACTTCTGATACGGTAACTGTAGTACGAAACATTGTGTGTGACGAAACAGGTCGTGGATTACCTACATCTGTACGGTGAATCTCCTTTCCACTTAGTACCACTTATGTAGGAGACTTTATCACAACTGACCGTACCAACTGGAACGAACCGAAGTGAATAACTTCATCGGAAATATGGTGTCAGTTCTATTCAGACTTCACTGTTTTTTTATAGATGGTGTTTGGATATGTAAAAAAAGGGTGATTAAATCACATACTCTCATCGTCTCACATAAAATGTCAATGAGAGAATGACAGAATCATGACTTTTTAGCTTGTTTTATCTTTATTTGTTGTTTGACATTTCTACTCGTTTGTCTTTCAAGTACTCTATACGTTATATGTCAGTCATTAGGTTCTCGTCTTTCGAATACCTTCTGATTTACGAAGACGTCTAGATACCTCGTCTAAATAACGTTCTTTAGACTCTTTTACAAATTTTGGAAAAACACTAAGTCCCTCGTCAACACAGAGGTTTGTTCCGTGGATAGTCTTTTCTATCGAAAGTCTACTTTCTACTACTTGTTCCCAACTAATATCGTACTTCCGTTTTTACATACAACTTATAAGGTCCTTTGGTTTAGTCTCTTACTGATATGGTCTAACTCTTTTAGAGGACCTTAAATCTCATTTTCTTAATTCCTCTATTTACATGATTAGTTTTTATATTTCACATAGGGATTCTTCAGTTTCTAAGTATGTCCTTTTATGTCTCGTCAATACCCTTTTCGTTAAGGGTTTCTTTATTACCATCTCATAAAAGAACCACCACCTCTAATTTCGAGTCCTTTTTGGTAAATAGGTTTTGACACTATTACTTTTAGGATTTAATTTCTTTTTAATTTCGTACTTCTACTATACCCCCCTTCTTCAAACAAATATTTTCCTTTTTTAAGTTCAACTGTTGTCTGAGAGGTGTTAAACTTTTTATGTCTTCTCGTTACTTGTGTTCTGAGAACTCTCTTTATATAACTTTGGGTTCTTACAATATTGGTCTGTCCGATAGTAAGTATAAACTCTGGTTATCTCACCATAATTATCTGTATTTTCCTGAGGTTTACAAAAATGGATGTAAAGAAAAGACTTTTTTATTCAATTTTTTTTTTTTCGGAACTTTTTCATAAGGTCGACTGACTCCTTACTTAGTTTGATTTTTTTGATTTATTACTCTTAATACACAATATTTTCTTTTACACCACTTATTAATTTGGTTTCCCCTTATCTAATACAGGATTTTTCTTCCCATCACTCATTCTTTGGTTTCTTAGTTATGAATTTAGAGACAACAATTATATCACTCTACAATTGTTATCTTTTTTTAAATTCATTAAGAAGTTTCTCTTTGATTTTTACACATTTTTTACTATAAGACACATACTGTAGGGGTTAATGTGGTTGTTTTAGAATTTTATCCCCACACTTATTGATGAACGTTTTACAAAGTAAAATACACACACCCATCCCCTAAGAGTTTATGTACATAAAATAAAAACTTCACTATCTCTATCTTAATTTATTTATGTATATTTCCATAAAATGTACATTTAATTGGTAAGTCAAGTCAAGTCAAGTCAAATCAGCGAGTCAGTATAGATTGAGAAACGCTGGGGTACCTGACGCCGTGCGGTCCGGAGGGACAGGTAGTGGTTGAGGACCTTAAATGGGTTTGAGTACAAGTAGTTCAGTCACTACGGTAGGTCGGTAGAGTAGGAGACAGCAGGCGAAGAGGAGGGTGGAAGTTAGAAAGGGTCGTAGTCCCAGAAAAATTTACTCAGTCGAGAAACGTAGTTCACCGGTTTCATAACCTCAAAGTCGAAGTCGTAGTCAGGAAAGTTACTTATGAGTCCTGACTAGAGGAAATCCTACCTGACCAACCTAACGAACCGTCAGGTTCCCTAAGAGTTCTCAGAAGAGGTTGTGGTGTCAAATTTTCGTAGTTAAGAAGACACGAGTCGAAAGAAATATCAAGTCGAGAGTGTGTAGGTATGTACTGATGACCTTTTTGGTGTCGTTGAAACAACCGTTTCATTACAGACCAAAAATTATACGACAGATCATCCTTTTTTAATAAAAATTAAATATCTTTCATTTTCTTTGTTTCTTTTAAACATATGTATTCTTTATATAGACTTTTGTATGTTTAATGTTCCTTTGTTTTTTCAATTACTTTAGTAATTTTATTTTTACTTTTAGTATTCATTTATTTGTACTAAAAAATGAAGACCGGGTTTGAGTGACGGAAAGGTTTTTGATTTATAGTACTCAGTCGATATTCAGACACACTCACACACACACACACACGTATATATAGTGGAGGGAGAACTCGGAGGTAGGGTGGAACGGGGTAATGTCTCATGGTTCGACTCGAGGGACACGCGATAGGGTCATCGATAGATGAAATGAGAACCAGCACATATATACAGTCACGATGAAGACTTCAAGAACTAGAAAATCAGTCACCAGGATAGAGTAGAACACTTAAAGATGAACAGAAGACACAAACACGGAACAGGAGATACATGTTCCGTGACATATTTTTTATGACTTATATATAAACAAGTAAGTAAACCGTTTATAATTTATTCTGGATGGAAAACGTATCCTAACTCTCATTTTAGGTCGGAAGTACCTTAAATCTCTGATAAGTTTCATTACACGGTTCTGTAGTGACTTCGGGGACATCGTCGGTCCGACCGGACATGTTGGGTTTACACCCGGAGGAAGGATATATGAATGGTTACACTTTGGAAAGGAGGTCAGTAAAAGTCGAGAAGACGAGAGAGTGTACAAATCTAAGATAAACGAGGTGAACAGCGCACAGAAAAGAGACAACCAGTGAGACAAAAAGAACGTCAGTAAAGGGTACCAATTGGACCTCGTCATTGAGGAATCTAGTGGCAAGAACTTGAAAACGAAGGTGACAGTGGTCGTACCTACTATTTATCGACAAGGACTTAAAGTCGAAGTAAGGTAGATCTAGACTTTAGACACCTTACTCGAAAACTAACCCACTGGGAGTCAGTGAACTCGTGTAACCCACGAGAGGCAAATGAACCGTTCCCTATCTCTCTCTGTGACAGTAGACATTAGAAGACTAAACGAAGGAGGGTTTATCTTAAACCTACTACCTTTTTGTCGTTCACAAGAGACCTCACGGACATGTGTACATAAGTACCCTTACAAAATTCACACACACATAACCTATCTACACGTACCTATCTCTTAGAAGACTTAAGTAAATAACTATAAATTTGAGAGGACTCAGTGACAACGGAATACTAATTTTCTTCAAAGAGCTTCAGACACGTATAGTATAGTACAAGGAGTCTAAAATTTGAGAGTACTTTCCCAGATCTTTTACTGAATTTTCCGGGACCCCTGACATTCTCATGTCGATCCCGAAACCCAGGGGTGGTAAGAAATCACACACACGTGTCCACACGAAAATCAACAAAATAGTCTAAAACAATTCTTTCACGGGACGTTGAGTTTTCAAAACTTATGGTGACATTATCTAAGAACGTAGAGTTTCCACATGTCATAGTCGTGTGGACCCTTTAACAAGTTTGACGTCGGACCGGGGTGACACCTTGAAGGTTCAGTCTTAGACAGAAAATATTCTAGTAATCGAGAGTTTAAATTCCTAGTAACAGGATAAACTAGGGGTCTCAGTGAAAATCGATCTCGTGACACGAGATTATGTGTAAATACGTTATATATAAAATAGAAACGAAAAGAAACAGGACCCGTCAAACTAGTCTCTTTTCCTTTAGGTAGTACCTATATATCGTAGTTTAAAACTTACTTAAATCTACCCCGTACACTTAACTTATTCCAAGGTTGATATAAAATAAAAATCACTAATATTGATCTCGTTTACTTTCAATGGACCGGACTAAACTAATATGTAGAACAAGAAGAACACTCTTTTTATGTTTAGGTTTATAGGATATTAATCACTTTTTTTTTTTTTTTTCTTAGAAGGTTTTTACCAAGTTTCCTCTAACCCTCTCACTTTCTTTTCGGGTAATTTATAACTATTACCATTTTAGTTCCCACTACTCGGGAATGTCACCATTTTACAAAATCTCAAAAGACTCATAAACTTATAAGTCGTCGAGAAACTTCAGTAATTGTTGAGTCCCTTCTTTTGTTTATAAAAGTTGGTGTCAAATGTTTATTCCGGACTTGGTCATCAGATACTATTGGTTCCGACCATGTATAGTAAAGAGAGGGAAAAGAAGATTAAAGTACAATTTTGTTACAATCAAGTTCGTATTTACATGAACCTCTTCCTACAAAAATGTTATGAGTGTTACGGACTCCAACTATAAAAAAGTCAACATCTTTACAGAGAAAAAAACCAAAGGTAAAAGAATGTGAAGGGACATTAAAAAAAAAAGGGAAAAATAACAGAGGAAGGTGAAAGGGGTACTCGAAGAAGGAAGAGATTGAAGTCGTCGTAGACTCCGTCTGACGATGAAACGTCATCCCCTAAGACAAAGAAGGAAGGGTGGAGACGGGAGTGTCTCCGAGGTAGAAAGGATACCGGTGGACGGAGAAGGAGTAGGAACGACCTTGAGACCGAGTCGAGACAAGATGGAGGAGGAGAGGTGGACCGGGTTGGTGACGCGACGGTCCGGAGGGAACTGACGACTTACAGCAATACCGTTGGCTGTCAGTCACCCGGCTCCTCTGTGGCACGACTCGGTTTTGGTCGTTCTTCTCTGTGATACATCGTAGACACCCCCGACTATTCCGGTTTCACAACCCAGCGGGGGGACGGGGGGCGACACTCCTTCTCTCTCCTTTTACACTTTTAGTATAGTCACCACCATCTAGAGGGTCCTTACTAAAGACTGGCCTATCTTACCAACCTTCTGAGACACCATCCGAAACCAACTCAACAAGTACATTGACGAAACATACGGGTTTGGTTGTAGAAAACTAAGTCGTAGAGGTAAAGGTCACGATTAGGGTGTTGGTAGTCTCTCCCTCTACTTGTACTAAGATACAACACCCACATTTTCACGTCCTCTTTTATCAAACGAGACAAATCATGTTGTATAATGACGTAGGGCCGAAAGAGACATAACAATCGAGACTACTAGTATCTCTCCCCATATACTATTAAAATGTGACACTTTACGTGTGTGACCCTAAATCACCCTTACAAGAAACGTCGTTTTGTCTGTTTGTATTTTTGGGTTACTACGGTAATTTCCACTAACGGAGTATAAAAGTTTTATAGAAGTTACTGAGTTTTACTACCTCCATGACTACACCCAAACTAGAGACTCAACCTTTCTAGGGGAACTCTTCTTTTACCGTCGGGTGAGGTTATAAGAACGACCCTTCTAGTGTACCTGTCTCCTTGGACCACCCGACGTCAGGTACCCCAGTATGTCTCAACCTGTGTTGACTTCACTGATTCGTGTCGTGTAACCCTTCTTATACAGAAATCGATAGTGAATCCTAGTGAATCTTTTCATCTTAATTTTTATCCCTAACAATCTTATGACCGACCTCACAGTAACATGGACGTTGTCTAAAGATATATTATAAGTTATTAAATCTTATAATTTTACGACTTCGATCGTCTCCTTCTGATCAAATAGAGAGTCAGGTGTTTACTCTTGTTCCGGGTCTTTTGTTCTCCCGAATGGACACCCAGTGTATGGAAGACTCGAACCAGTAGAAAGGTAATTTGGACTTAAGTCGGGTCTTTCGATTTTGTTTGAATGTTTTCTCAGGAATCCAGAAATTTATCAACCTTTGTAACATACGTACGTGTTTTCTAGTCCAAGAGTAAGAGTACCCGGGTAGTGTGGTATACAACAACAACAAGTCAGTGATTCAGTACAGACTGAGAGACGTTACGGTACTTGACGTCGTAAGGTCCAAAGGGACAGGAAGTGGTAGAGGGACTTAAACGAGTTTGAGTACAGGCAACTCAGTGACTACAGTAGGTTGGTAGAGTGGCCGATAACAGGGGAAGAGGGGAACGGGAGTTAGAAAGCGTCGTAGTCCCAGAGAAGGTTTCTCAGCCGAGAAACGTAGTCCACCGGTTTCATAACCCCGAAGTCAAGGTCGGAATCAGGAAGGTCACTTATAAGTCCCAACTAAAGGAAATACCGACACGTCGTTTATTAGGTGTGAGTCAGTATCAAAGGTATCTGTGACAGAGTGACGGAAACCTAGAATGAAATCTGTAACCGTCCCTTCTGAAGTAACACAAATAGTTTTGTTATATTTTCAATGTTCTAAATTGTTATATTTTTTACTTTTGTTTCCCCTTCCCCTTCGTTTCGTTCTTCCATCACCATTCATACGATTTAATAAGTAAAGTTAATTTCTTTTAATTGTTTGTAACACAGTTTCTCGTATAGTTCAGTATGTAAACAATTAACAAATTCAGTATTACGATTAGTAGTTTTCAGATTTTTTTTAGGTTCTTTGACAAATTTTAAATAATAGAAAATCTCTTCCTTGTTCTCCCGGAGTAAAAAAATAAAATCTGGTAAAGTACACCATACTGAAGATTTACATACACATATGAATTCACATTTTGACTGTAAGAGTAATTATCCATAAAACAATTTATTTGGGACTTTACCTTATGAACGGGAGGTAATTCTCTTTACTTCAATGGGACAAATAAGACTATCTCTTCTTACGGGTACTACTTTCTTATTTTCTTCTTTAATTCAATGTCTTAGTATATATTTCGTAGTCAAGTCAAGTCAAGTCAAGTCAGTGAGTCAGCACAGGTTGAGAAACGATGGGGTACTTAGTGTCGTGCGGTCCGGAGGGACAGGTAGTGATTGAGGGCCTCAAGTGAGTCATAGTTCAGGTAGCTCACTACGGTAGGTCGGTAGAGTAGGAGACAGTAGGGGAAGAAGAGGACGGGGGTTAGGGAAGGTCGTAGTCAGAAACGGTTACTCAGGTGAAGCATACTCCACCGGTTTCATGACCTCAAAGTCGAAATCGTAGTAAGGAAGGTTTCTTTAGGGTCCCAACTAGAGGAAGTCTTACCTGACCAACCTAGAGGAACGTCAGGTTCCCTGAGAGTTCTCAGAAGAGGTTGTGGTGTCAAGTTTTCGTAGTTAAGAAGCCACGAGTCGGGAGAAATGTCAGGTCGAGAGTGTAGGTATGTACTGATGACCTTTTTGGTATCGGAACTGATCTGCCTGGAATCAGCCGTTTCATTACAGAGACGAAAACTTATACGACAGATCCAACCAGTATTGAAAAGAAGGTTCCTCATTCACAGAAAATTAAAGTACCGACGTTAGTGGTAGACGTCACTAAAATCTCGGGTCTTTTTATTTCAGACTGTGACAAAGATGACAAAGGGGTAGATAAAGGGTACTTCACTACCCTGGCCTACGGTACTAGAAGCAAAAGACTTAGAACTCCAAATTCGGCTGAAAAAGCGAGAGAAGAACGTGAAAGTAGTTCCCCGAAAAATCAAGGAGAAGTGAAAGACGGTATTCCCACCACAGTAGACGTATAGACTCAAATAACTATAAAGAGGACCTTTAGAACTAAGGTCGAACACAAAGAAGGTCGGGTCGAGTAAAGAGTACTATATGAGACGTATCTCCAATTTATTCGTCCCACTGTTATATATCGGAACTGCATGAGGAAAAGGATAAACCTTGGTCAGACAACAAGGTACAGGTCAAGATTGAGAACGAAGGATTGGACGTATGTCTAAAGAGTTCTCCGTCCAGTCAACCAGACCATAAGGGTAGAGAAAGTCTTAAAAGGTGTCAAATGACACTAGGTGTGTGAGTTTCCGAAACCGTCTCAGTTATTTCGTCTTTATCTACAAAAAGACCTTGAGAGAACGAAAAAGGTACTAGGTCGCCTACAACTGTTAAACTAGAGACCAAGGAGACGAAAAAGATTTTGGTCGAACTTGTAGTCCCTCAAGTGCCAAGTGCATAACGACTTCGGACCGAACCTCTTAAAACTCGTAATAAAATGATCGCACACTCTATTCACGTTAACACGTCATCGAGCTCGTAAGAAACCGTAACGGAACGAAACCCTAACCTTACTTTTGACTGAAAAAGGTCAGGACACCGGTGACGACTCAAAAGGTTTGAACGACCGTATAACTTAAGTCGTGAAAGTGTCGTAGTAGAAAGTCCTAAACTTTATTGAGTTGACCTTAAGGTAGTGGAGGTGATCGAAACAAACATCACTACGAAGGATTCCGGGTGAACTGAAGTGTAAGGTCCTACAGACCGAGATCTGCTCACTAGTGTGGTAGCACTAATAGGCCCAGCACTTCTAGAAAAAACATGTCAAGAAGTCACATAAGAACGGTGGAGAAGAAAACACACACACACAAAAAAGTAAAATCAAAAAATAAAAAAATTAAAATTTTAGAAATTAAGAATAGAAGACGAAGACAATCCAGGTCTGGTAGACAGGAAATAGCTCGGGTAGAAACGTACTTTAGAAGGGAACCATAGAGATTAAAAGAACTTCTCTAGAGATCGGAAAGGGTAAGAGAACAAAGGGAGATAAAGAAACGTAACTAGCGACTTCTTCCGAAAGAATAGAGAAGAACGATAAAAAACCTTGAGACGTAAGTCTACGAATACAGAAAGGAAAAGAGGAAACGAAAAACGAAGAGAAGAAAAGTGTCGATAAACATTCCGGAGGGGTCTGTCGGTAAAACGAAAAAACACAAAGAAAAGGTACCCCTACCAGAACTAGGGACAGAGGACATGTTACAGTACTTGGAGTAAGGTATCAAGTAGTCCGTGAGATAGATAGTCTAGATCCGGGAATTTAGACAAAGAGTGAAGGTGACATATTAGTATTCCCTAAACTAAATCCAGTATGGACTTACCAGATCGCCAAAAGGGATGAAAGAAGTTAAATTCAGACTTAAACCATTATTTCTCAAGTACTAGACTCTATCAGATGTTTTTATGTATGGGGACAGACACACGTAAAGATATGTAAAGATGTAATATTTTTTTCTATACCTTTCTGTGTGTGGGTTGAGAATCTAAAGTCTTCTCTTCTTTACTCTCTTTGAATTTTTTTGGGTTTTTTGAAGATATAGTAAACTTACAAATTTACGATTGTCTAATAGAAAGTCATAAAATTTTATAATTTTGTCTTTAATATCTTGAATTTTTCAGTATTTTTACATATCGAATAAAACTACTATACAAAGTGATTATATTAAAATAGATTTCAATTATGTTTGAGTAAATTCATATTATAATTTCTCTTTTTTCGAAAGATTTAATAAATAAATTTATACAAAGACTGAAAAAAAGACTACCCCATATTTTATTACTTCATATAATTCTTTTTTATATCTCGTCAACCTAAGTTAAACTTTTATTTGTCATACTACTTCTAAGGAGGAGCCATTGATTAGTTAAAACTTTATATTATAAAATTTTTAAAACGAAAGTTTATCCATTTTAAACAGATTGGATTTGTAATTTACTCTATTAATAGACTAAAATAAAAAGGGAAGAGATAATTAGGTAAAGTGATATAACTCTTCAAAGCACTTACTTATATTTCAGCATTACTTTCGATACTACCACTGATAACAGAAGGTATAAATAACCATCAACCCGGTTTAGGGTTGACCGACACGGGGAAGAGAAAAGGGTTTGGTCGAAACTTACAGTTCAAGAAACAAATTAATCGAGTGACTCTCGTGTTTCTTTTTATTTGTCACCTGACTTTAAACTCGAAATTTCATAACTTCTCAAGTACCAAAACAAAACCAAAAATAAAGACTGAGAACAATTTTCATATTGTCTTTTTTTTTGGAACTCGAGGGAATTCTAAAAATCGACTTTTGACTGTTAAAACTTTGTTTACTTGTCTAATAAAATCGTTATTTTAAGTCTGTGAGACAACATGTGGAATTACAACGTATTATAACGAAGGTATTTCAAGAGTTTAAACTTTTTTTTTCGGTATGTTTCAAAAGATTAAACATTATTATATAGTTGTATCTACTGTTATATAAGTTCACCACACCTTGGAATTCACACATCCTACACGTGTAATTATTCATAAACGTCACAATCAAAGTAATAAACCTAGACATACATAAATTTATATAAAAATAAAAAACCAACTATTTTACAGGACTTTTAAAAAAAATTTTCACACGGTACACACTACGTCTTTTATCGTCTTACACTAAATAACATCAAAGAATATAGAATTTACATAATTAAGGAAGAAATTTGTCTTATATGTTTTACTTTTCTTGTTAAATCTCAGTTTACTTAGTACTTTGTTTAAGAGTATATTCTGCTTTTCCTTTAAAATCGAATGAAGGGCATAAAAGAATTTTGTAGAGGAAAGGTTTTCTTTAATGACTCTCACCTTATTTCTAAAATCAAAGAAATGTAGCTTCTAACTCCAAATACTGTTCTATTTCTTCATCTAAGTCGTAAATAAAAGAGGAAAGGACGAAACATATCTATATCACTTCAATACCAGGTTCGGACCATAGGGGATTATACACATAAACTTAAAATAGAAGTAAGAGACTTATAGAACAGAATCTGAAGGACTTTAGTCGACAAAGAAGACACATATTTCCGACACATATCAATGTGTATGTGGTAGTTCAGTGGTGTCTAAAAACTTTTATCAACCTTATTACAGGTCGAAACTACCGAACCACTGATGATCTTCCATCAGTACGAAAGAAACCATAATCGTCGTTTTAAAGGATTAAGTCCAGTAAGAGAGCGGAACGAAGGAGTGGGTGGTCTGTGTATGGTGTTATGGAGAGATTCATTATACATAACATGTATCTGTGGAGGAATTGTTACTTAAAGGACCTGGTACTTTCGTTCCCTGTATGGGTAGAGGTGACGTCTTTCTTAATCTTCTAGACTAATATGAACGGAGACACCTGGTTTTACAGGAGGGTTTCCGACATTTGTTTGTTTTTCGTTATCTTCTTCCGTCACCCCCGGGACTTAACATCCACATATGGGTGTTTTGTATAATGTAGAGTCTTAGGACAGTCCTGAGAACAAAATACTACTTGGTAACCGATCTGGAAAAATTAAAAATAATTTTTAAAAAAAGAATATCCAGGAGAGTAAAGTCAACTGAAGTGCAATTCCATTTTTATACAAACCCTTTGACAACCGGTGAATAATTAATCCCTCACACTTTATAGAATAGAACTTTATACACTTCGATTTTAGAAATTAAAGACTTTTGTTTAAACATTGAAATCACGTTTCATAAACATCGTATGACCAAATAATCCTTATAATCCTTGTATCGTCAAAGAACGAAGAGGAGAGAGAATTTGTAATTAAAGATCCTATTTCAATTATTTAATAGTCGTACGGGTAGACTTTTATATCTACCAGAAACTTTACTTTACTTTATCGTTAGTGAGAAATAGTGTGGATCTCTTTTCTAAAAGAGTATAAAAGTTCAAAGAGTAGATATGTAATAAAAATCAACTTTAGTGATACATCTGGTGAAATATTTCACGACATTAGATGAACTGTAAAGTTCAATGATTTTAGAACTTCAATAATTTAGTAATTTTTTATGTTTAACGAGTTCTTTTACGTGAAATATCTTTATGACGTTATAAATACTTCTTTTTTTTAGATAGTACGTATTACAATAGTATGACACCGTTGTTGACAATCGTAAAATCATGTAAGAAAAAGTCAGAACAAAACACAAATAAAAGGAAAAACGAGTCAACACAGGTTGAAAACGCTGGGGCACCTCGGGTGGTCCGAGGAGACAGGTATCCTAAGTGGTCTGTTCTTATGACCTCACCCAACGGTACGGGAAGAGGTCCCCTAGAAGGGTTGGGTCCCTACCTTGGACCTAGAGAACGTAACGTCCGTCTAAGAAATGATAGATTTGGTGGTCCCTACAGAAGGAAAAGGTGTCAACTATAATATATGAAGGGACTTTGGAAAATGAAAACGAAACACAATGTCTTAAAAGGATATAGTGATATTAAAATGTAATGTTTATAGAAGCAATCGTAAAAACTACCGACGTAACATCATATGGTATTAAATCATTTGATAAACGTTGAACTGAAAATTCCCACAGCAAACAAACGTTCCTTCGAAACTCTCCTAAATAAAGTAAACCGATAAATTATACCTTCAAGAACTTCGTCGTTCACTTACATCACAGATAGTCCATTGCCCCTTGTGTCCTTCCCGAGGCCCCCGTCCCGGTCCATCGGTGCACACTTCCTTCCTGTCGACCTCACTCACGGCCCCTCCCTAACTCAGGTAGATCGTGTCACTTGACGACACCCTGTGGTTAAACAGAAGGTTCTCAAGAGCACCGTTGTCTGGTGTTCTCGACTCATTCTCACGGGTCTTAATAAGGTCGGTAAAAATTCACGTCAAGATATTAGACTTTCTAACATAACATTTCGACCTCCCTAACTGAATCAGACGTCGTGGAATTGTTCAATAGTTCGACATCGGTCTCTTTAGAAATTTAATTTCGATGAGGTCACAAAAGGTGTTCTGGTTTCCGTAGTTGTACTCCAATGAGTTTCCAGTCGTAACTGAGACCAGACAACATTTGGGTCTCCTACTTAAACCGTCTAACTTCCCAAATAGAACCTATCACTTTGATCTGTATATAATCATATAAAGAAAAATGACAATGAAAGGGAAGTTTAATCAAATTATAATGGTCCACAGGAGGTGACGAAAATAACCGATAGTTCGATAACAGTCAATCTTTTTCAATTAGGAATATTTAAGTGGTCAGTGATACCACAAAACTATCGAAACGACAGACCCAAGTAGAAAAGAGGGGAGGACGGAGGGAGGAAGGGAGGAGGGAAGGGGGAGAGGAAGGGAAGGAAGAGAGAGAAAGTAAGAAAGAAAATCTAAGTACAATAATTTAGATAAATTTCGATTACCCTGATCTTATACTTTTGATTATGTCTTTACATCTGAAGAAACTACTGTGTATAAATTGTTGGAGAAGAGACTATAGAAGTAATCTTTTTTTTTTATCTCTTAACAGTGTAACTTGAGAGTTTTTTTTTTTCTTTCTTCTCTTTTTGTCTTACCTATGGGTGACAACTGTTTTCTCTTTAAACCTACCTTAAGTCCTTATGTCTTAGATCTACTCTTGATTGGATCCACTTCTAGTTGGTCGGACTGAAAATAGAGTACGTTTCCTATTTTGATACACCCTGAACTTTCCTGTCCTCGGGTGTCCGTGGGAATTCTCTCTTCCCTCCACCTCTTGTATCATCCGGTCCCTTCGGGTCTTGTTCTCGAGTATCGAAATGTCAACGGTAGAAGTCTTGACGTCCGGTACGAGAGTCGGACGGATGTGAAATGGGACTGTTTTTACATTGTGGCTCTGTGAACCGAGGTAAATTCTCGTCAACAAGTGTTAGTCCCTTTCCCTCTGTACGAGGTCGATAAAACCCCGATCAATTCTTTATACTAACATTTTGTTCTAATCACGTTTAATGGAAATCGGTCTTAAAATCCTCCACCGTCGAGACTGAAACCACTCCTACTAAACAACTCACTTCACCCTTGAATGATGTCCCAGTGATTCTGTCAGTGTGGTCAATCTCTTCACCCACCACGGGTCACTTGAGACCAAGGGTGGTATTTATTCAGTGACGGTACCTAGAAGACCAATACCAAGGGAGTCACGATTAGTGTCTATCTTTTACCTGAGTTGTGTTAATTCGACAATTTGGTGAGACGAAAGTAAACCTTGATAACACAGGAATCCTGTCAAAGTCCAAGTTCATCACTACTCATTGTCTTGACTCGTTCGTCCCTAACAGTACACTTCCTATTTATTTGACGCTTCTTTTTTCAATCAGGGGAGGGAGGTTGAAATACCTCCATATTATCTGTTTATTCAACCATTCTATAAATTTCATACACCGTATTGTTAACCTAGGTATAAAAAGTAACACTTTCCTAGGTGGGGTAACTCGATTACGTAGGTAGTGGAGTCTATGAATGAATAAAAAATAAAAACTACTCTTGTAATTTTAAAATATGAATCGTGTAAAGTTAATACGTTATATCACAATAGTTGATATCAATAGTATAATATGTAATCTAGGAGTCTCTTTCTGTTTATGGTGTACCATAGTGAATTTACACCTTAGAATTTCTTTTGAAAAAAGTTTATTGAGTACCTTTGTCCTCTTTTCTTCAATGGTCCCTGATCCCACCCCTATTATCTCTACCCTGATCTAGACTATCTGTCTCACGGACTACTTGATACCTGCCTTCAAGTACTGTAACATGTTGTCTGTCCTTAGTTCTGGTAGGAGTTCTTTTTATTTACGTTTTTTCGTTTTACCGACAGACTCCTCCGGAATGTATATCGACACATTTCTTCTCTTGACTTTTCGATTCCTCTTTTGCTTTCTATATGGGTAAACTTACGTCTCCAGGTTTCTTATCGTTCTTCTCTATTCTTTCGGAAGGAGTCACTAGTCACGTTTCTTTATCTCCTTTTGGTATCTTACCCTTTCTGATCTCTAGAGAAGTTCTTTTAATCTCTATGGTTCCCTTGTAAAGTACGTTTCTACCCGTGTTCTTTCCTGTCTTTCCCATACGTGGATTATCTTCGTCTTCTATAATTCTTCTTCACCGTTCTTATGTGTCTTCTTGACATGTTCTTCTAGAAGTGTTGGGTCTATTAGTTGTACCACATTAGTGAGTGAATCTCGGTCTGTAGGACCTTACACTTCAGGTCACCCGGAATCCTTCGTAGTGATGCTTGTTTCGATCACCTCCACTACCTTAAGGTCAACTCGATAAAGTTTAGGACTTTCTACTACGACACTTTCACGACGTAAGTTATACGGTCGTTCAAACCTTTTGAGTCGTCACCGGTGTCCTGACCTTTTCCAGTCAAAAGTAAGGTTAGGGTTTCTTTCCGTTACGGTTTGTTACGAGTTTGATGACGTGTTAACGTGAGTAGAGTGTGCGATCATTTTATTACGAGTTTTAAGAGGTTCGGTCCGAAGTCGTTATGCACTTGGTAATTAAAGGTCTACAAGTTCGACCAAAATCTTTTCCGTCTCCTTGGTCTCTAGTTTAACGGTTGTAGGTGACCTAGTAGATTTTTCGTTCTGTCAAGGTCTTTTTGTAGATAAAGACGAAATAACTGATACGGTTTCGGAAACTGACACACCTAGTGTTATTTGACACCTTTTAAGACTTTCCCTACCCTTATGGTCTGGTGGACTGGACGGAGAACTCTTTGGACATACGTCCAGTCCTTCGTTGTCAATCTTGACCTGTACCTTGTTGTCTGACCAAGGTTTATCCTTTTCCTCATGTAGTTCCGACATATAACACTGGGACGAATAAATTGAAGATACGTCTCATGTAGTACTCTTTGTGACCCGACCTTCTTCGTGTTCGACCTTAGTTCTAACGGCCTTCTTTATAGTTATTGGAGTCTATACGTCTACTGTGGTGGGAATACCGTCTTTCACTTCTCCTTGATTCATCGGAGAACTACTTTCACTTTCTCCTCTCACTTTTTCAACCAAAGTTCGAGTTGTAAGTCTTTTGCTTCTAGTACCGTAGACCAGGGTAGTTAAGTACCGTTTATCTAGCCCTTTGTCATCTTTGTCACAGTCTGAAATAAAAACCCCCGAGGTTTTAGTGACGTCTACCTCTCACGTCGGTACTTTAATTTTCTGCGAATGAGGAACCTTCCTTTCAATACTGGTTGGATCTATTGTATAATTTTTCGTCTCTGTAATAAAATGGTTGTTTCCAGGTGGATCAGTTCCGATACCAAAAAGGTCACCAGTACATACCTACACTCTCAACCTGATGTTATTACGAAAACTTGACACCATAACCTCTTCTGAGAACTCTCAGGGAACCTGACGGTCCTCTAGGTTGGTCAGGTAGGATTTCCTCTAGTCAGGACCAACAAGTAACTTTCCTGACTACAACTTCGACTTTGAGGTTATGAAACCGGTGGACTACGCATTTTGACTGAATAACCTTTTCTGAGACTACGACCCTTTCTAACTTTCGTCCTCCTCTTCCCCTTCTGTCTCCTACTCTACCAACCTACCGTAATGACTGAGTCACCTGTACCCAAATCCACCTGAAGTCCACAACCAATACCTGTCCTTTCGGACCGCACGACACCAAGTACTGACTCACTGACTTGACTTGACTTATCTCTACCCTTGTTTGGGAATTAAAAATTTTTATTATAAATACTTTTGTGAATAATAAAGGTTGCACCCATGGTTAGATTCCTTAAATCTCCTTTATAAGGTAGTGATGAGGGTGAGTCCTTTATTTAGATGATCTTTTAATTGTCACTTTACAAAAAAATTTATATAAATTAACAAAAGAATTGACTACGATTTGATGTAGTTAATGTCTTTCATTTTGAACTGAAGTCTAAAAAATTTAAGGGGCTTAATTTTATGGTATCTCAGTCACTTCTCGTCTAAGTGATGAAATCTTTTTATTTAATTACTTTAATCATCAGTTCGTAAGTTTTGAAAAACATGAAATCCCCTCTTCATACTCTATTAATACTACCTCTTTTCTATTTCTTTGTTCCTTCTTTACGGATCCTCATTTGGATATCTTTAGTATAAAAGTGTTGACTAAACTTTTTTTTTTTTTTCGTTTTTAATGATTCAGTAACTTTTTTCACAGGAACTCAACTTCTAAACTAAAAACGAATACTGTCTCCTTTTATAATTTCTTTCATTAGTCTGTATTTGTGTAAACTCACTTTACAAAACTAAAGACTATTACATTTTTAAGAAATTCGTAGGTTCTCTTTTGTTTTCAACGATTTATTTTCCTTCTTTTTAGGTCAACCGTAGTCTGTAGAGTCATTGTTATATATCATCTATCGTCCTAAGTACAAAACGTCAAAATGTACTTTTATAAGAATTGGATCTTAAGATATCGGTAACTTTGATAGTGAGTAAATACTTTCGTTGTCTTCGAGTAAGAATCAGTACTTTCAAAATGTCTCTTTAGGTAAAGAAGATTCACTAATGTTCAGTCTACGAGGTTTTATCGATCGACACAATATATGATCGTTATTCGTCAAATTTCGATATTATCTTCTTTCCATAAAAATAATTCGTTGTTTTCATATTATATTTTACAGACCGTCATTAAATTACTCTCCACACGTGTTATACCATTATGCTAGGTGAATCGTTCATAAACAAATCATATGTGGCTCAAAGGTCGTAACTCTTGTATGACTCCCTGTGTATTCTTTTAAACTTATACTTGTGGTCAGAGGATTTAATTTGTCCTTTTTATTTGTTACTTTTATACATTCAATAGGAGATTTACACAGATAGTAGACAGAAACAGAGATAGATGATTGACTTGACAAGAAGACTAATAAAATCTTAACTCCTTCTCTAAATCTCTCTATTAATAACATCTATATCTTTACTAGTATACTATCCTTTCAAAAAAAAAAATTATTCTATCAAAACCTCTGTCTCCGTGTCTTAATTTTTTTTTTTTTTGGTCTTGAAAAATGTCTTGAAAATATCAATTCCATCACGACCATACTCGGTTCTGTTTATCTTATGTTAGTTCACGTTTCTTGCGGTTTACACACACATACAATCATAATATAATCATAAACTAATTTTACGGGAAAGTTTAATCACTCCTCTTACCTACAACAATACCAACTCGATGGACCAAATTTTTTTACAATTTACAATCTTTTTATAACCACTTACAAAGACATTAAGGACTCACTTCTCGATAAAAAAATTTGTTCGGAGGTTTTAATTTTTGATATTTCCTTTTCTGACTATGCTGTCGTTGTATTTTGTGAGGTGATCAGAGTCGGAGGATAAATGTATCATCTCTCTCTAAAGACCCTTCGTTGACAGGTTGTGGACGTAAAAGGTTGTACAAATGACTCTACTCCGGTGTACTCATAAAGAGTGGTTACCTTATACACACACAAACCCCCAATAAAGACCTGGTCCCACTGACACCTCGAGGTGCAAGAGATGTAAACGAATGGTCAAGTTCCGTGTCCCGAAGGGACTATCGAGTCAACCATTTCTTAGGTAGACGTTACGTCCTCTGGGGCCAAACTAAGGACCCAACCCTGCTAGACAACCTCTTCCCTATCCGATGGGTGAGGTCGTAAGATTGGACCTCTTAAGGCACCTGACATATCAAGTACCCCAGTGTTTTTCAGTCTGTGTCGATCGTAAAACACAGTGGTGTGTCACTTTCCTGGACCCGAATTTTATTAACGTACTTTTTTCGACGGGTAACTGGTCCTATAACACCATACAGCTATACCATTTCATATTACGTCGTTATTTTACTTTATTTATAAAAGACACAACAATGAACGTAATCATCTAGTGAGGGTTACACATAATTACCACTTACTTTTTATTTAATATATAAGTAAACGATTCATTAGTACTTGGAAAATACATCTTTGAGAATCCGTACTTCATCTCTAATTCTGTCTTAGTTTTTGTGACGGTGTAGAGAAATGAAGTTTAGTAAAGAAAGGTTTTATACTAGAATAAGAGAATATCCATACGACGACGACGACGATTTAGCGAAGTCAGCACAGGTTGAGACACGCTGGTGTATCTGCCGTCGGGTGGTCCGAGGGGGTAGGGACCCTAAGAGGTCAACTCTTGTGACCTCACCCAACGGTAAAGGAAGAGGTTACGTCCTTTCACTTTTCACTTTCACTTCAGTAAGTCAGCACGGGCTGAGAATCACTGGGGTACCTGACGTCGGGTGGTCCGAGGAGACGGGTACCCTAAAAGGTCCGTTCTTATGACCTCACCCCACGGTAACGGAAGAGGCCATCTCCAGTCAACTAATCTAGTATCTTTCCTTCCCAAAGGGACCACTGAGTCACCATTTCTTAGGTGAACAGTAACGTCCTCTGTACTCAAGCTAACGACCCAGTCTTTCTCGGGGACCTCTTCCTTTACCGTTGTGTGAGATCATAAGAACGGGTCCTTTAGGGTACCTGTTCCTCGGACCGTCCGATGTTAAATACCTTAGAGTTTTGTCAGTCTGTGTCTACTCGCTAATTTGTTGAGAATAAATTCATGAAGACAGTGGGCCTCTACGACGAAGGGAAATCGGAGACTCAGAAAATTATACAATAAGGGAGACGGACCTTGTGTCAAAAACTTCCGGTTGCTTTACGGTTGCCAACCGTAAACTTAGTAACACCACTAATTACAATACACAGTAGAACTAACCCGATTCCCCACGGGTCTATTGGACACTTTGTAAAGACCTATACAGACGTTCGTACAAAGACTTTCTCTATTCGTGACTTAAACATCTGACTCATTTCTTTTTGTGCAAGGCGTCACACCCTCCTGTACTCGGTCAACCAACTTCTTTACTTATCTTTTTGTCTGACTCCTTCCCTCTTCAACGACATACGAACCTGTCGGTAGAAGAAAGAAGTCTGTGTCCATAAGGACCAAGAGTCTGAAAATCTAAACCTGACTGAATAGGAAAGAAGGGTTCGAAGGGAACAAGAGATCGAACGTCTACCGTCCGGTACCGTGAAAAGTCAGAGGTACTAACACACTGGTAATGAATATTATTTAGAGGAGAATATATAAAATAACCAAGACAAAGAGATCTCTTGGGACTGATTATGTCTACAGTTACCATACAGAATCCAAGGAAATGAACATATATTATGGTTTTTTTTAGTTGGGAGTATATGTGTGTAGGTCTAGGTCGAGTATTCGAAAATAACGGTCGAGGGAGTGGGTCTTTCTACTTTTAAGGGACCACGGGAGTCCGAACCGGGTTTCTTCTCTGTAGTGCGAAGGAAAAACACGTCGGGAAACCCACATCGACAACAAAGGCGACCAGGGACGAGACACACACGGGTTGACCAAATGGAGAGACTAAGTTGGAGTAGACAATAAATGTGTGCAAGTTTAGTTGTGAATTGTCATTACCAGTATCGTTAGGGAATCCAAAAAGTCAGGATCTTTAAAGATGATTAAATCGGTTAACAGAAGATTAGTAGATTTTCCTCGGAGTCGAGTATTAATTATTTTTAACTTTTTCGGCCCAGGATTTCCTTAAAGAGTCCTAAAGATGACTAAGTCGTAAGAAGTGAGGGGGTGATGTCTGGTCAGTGTAAAGTGAATAGGGTCCCGGGAATTAAAACTACAAAGAAGAAGGACCTTCTAAAGGGACTGGGGGAGTGGGAACCAGAACAACCCAAGGGGGTGGTTCCTAAGGATTTATGGAAAATGAAGGGACACTGGAAGAGACACGATCTGATAGAGAACACACACGAGACTCGAAGGAGTTTCGTCTCACACATAAACAGTTCCGAGAGTGATATAGGTATCCTGGACCGTATACCATCGATGTACTATTTATCTCGACTTGTTTATTTATTTTGTTTGACACCGTTCTTATCTCGAACGTAATTTTCAAATAGAGGTGAAAGGGGGAAATAGGGGTCCTCTGGGGTAGGAGGTCTTAAATTTCTTCTTTCAACTTGGGAAGAGTGAAATTCGGATAGAATTTTCGACGAAAATCTTTGAGGTCACGTGTGAGTGTGTGGTAATATACAATAAAATCCGACCACATTATTATTTTGACAGTTAGGATACTTATTCTTGACAAAGAAATGAACCTAAGAACGAGTACAAGCACATATAAATACATAATGATCTTTTCGTCGTAAGAATTCTAAAGAATCTAACAAAACTATTCTACACTGAGATGAAAAGGGTCGGAAAGAATAATATTCTTAGAAATTGTTCGCGAAATTTGTCAAAACGTGTACGATGGAATGTAAAAGTACACTACATTTCACACCACTTTAGGAAAAAAAAAAAAAGTTTCTTAAAAAGAATTATTATAAATTTATTATCTTCACAAAGACGAAAACATTACGAGAGACATGTTTATCTTATCAACGGTTACAAATAGGTACCCTTCGTTTGGTTAAGAAACCGAAGACCACTCCCTATTAATGTTACTAATAATAAATATCTCGTTTTTAAAATATGTTACATAGAAATTAAATTTTACGAAGAAATAAATCCCCACAATTGACGTTCTCAAAAACGACAATCGTTTTTTTTTTTTCACAAGATTATAATCGATTAGATGGTTAAACAAATTACGGATTTAAGTACACTGGAAATGTTCTTTTGTCAAGTTCAGTAAGTGACTTCTACACACCGAGGTGTCTCCCGTTTTCAGTACACACATTCTAGTGTCTCTCATCGGTTGAGGACCTACGGGTAGGGACACTGGTAGAGACGGAATAACTAGAATCCATCCTTTCACCCGGTTTCCATCGTCGAAGAGAACTGGTAGCGTCCGACGGAGACTTGTCACACTAAGTCCCTCTTTTATCTTTGTCTTAAGAGACAGAGGTGACTTTTTACTTTTTACTATCTCTTTTATTTACCTCTGTATTTTTTTTTCTTATACATCTTAAAGTCTGTTGACCGAATCTGAACCAGGAGGGAAGGGGTGGAAGCAGGAGACAGGTGCCAACTGACACCTGACGACAAAACATTCAGTTAGTTTCCCTTGTTACCTCTTACTACCACTCAAGGAGTGATGGAGTAAGTGAATGTCGTAAACCTAGGGAGTACTTGTGTCTGTGAGGGGGGAGGTCACCTAGGTGATATAGACCCTCAAACTACTCCGTCTACATACTTGTTCCACTCACACAATACAAATACTGATTCCCCTCTGTAACTGTAGGGATCCTCAGGTACAAAAGACAAGTTTAGTCTTTCTTCCGTTAACACAAGATTCTGTGTTGGTTGGTTCGTTAGGACCGTATAAGAAAGAATTAGGACCATAAGAGGATATGATCGGTCGGTGAATGTGACTTTTACTACTGAGACTTCCTCTCCCTTTTTATGCCGTCTTATAACTGGAAAAAGAAAGACAAGAAGGAATGAGTAGTTATTTGGTTTCTATATCTCACAACCATATCACACGTGTACAGTTCTTTATTTTTATCAACTCAATCAAAGTGAGTCACACAGATGTCACGACAATTCTTACTTTATGTATACGTGTATGTTCCATGTCTTATACTTAACAGATTAAAACTACTAAATTTAATCCTCAATTTTCGAGAACATAAATGTAGATTTTAATAGTAACGTGTGACCAAGTAATATTATTAATTTTATAAATTATAAAAAGAAATATAAATTTGTTGTAATTCCCTGGAGAAACCACCAGGTCACCAATTCTTAGGTGTGAAGGTAACGTTACCCGGGACCAAACTAAGGAGTAACCCTTTAATTCTAGGGTGTACGGTGAGTCACATTGTTTTGTGTTGCTTTGTTTGTTTGTTTGTTTTGAAAGAAATTTTTTTTTTCGGTGTTTTCCGTTTTTACAATTTATCGTTTACTTTTATTGTGTTCAACTCTCTCGATGGTACTTGTTTTCCTTTTCTGAAAATCATCAAATTACCTTGAACGGGAACAAAAGACTTGTTAAGTTTTTAAGATTAAAAAGTGACTCAGGGTGTTTAGTACTGGGACGAACTCTCTCTTCTGTTTCTTCAGTCTCGAAGTGACATCGGGTCTCCACCCGACATTGGGTTACAAGGTGAACACAAGTGAAGTCTGAAGAAATTCGTAGTGACAGGACGTCGAAAGTGAATGTCGGAACCAAAGAGTCGTCGGGAACTTGAACAGAGAACCGAATTTATCCGACACGTAGGAAACAATATCCTCGTGAGGGGGACAAGACCTAAGATCAACATTAAAACATTGAAGGTTTCACTTGATCTATGTAGACCTGTAAAAATAAGTAAGTAAGTAATCCATTTATAACTCTTGAATATTATACCGTTTGTGACAGGATACACTTGACGATACCTGACTTCATACGGGAGAATTCAAGTACACAACTTCAGACAAAAAAAAAAAAAAAAGGGTGGACAACTTCAGAATTAGGGGATACACTACCATAAACTTCCACTCCAGAAACTCTCCATTAATCCAAATCTGCTCCAACACTCCCACCCTAGGAGAACTATCCTAATCACGGGAATGTTTTTCTTTGGTTTCTCGAAAGAGAGAAAGGGGAAGAGGGAGAAAGAGGAACGTAGTATACTCCTGTGTCGTTCTGTCGAGAGTAGTCTTGGGTTGGTACTATTATGGAACTAGAGTCTAAAAGGTCAGAAGTCTTGACACCTTTCATTTATAGACAACAAAGTCGGTGAGTCAGATACTATAAAACAACATTATCGACTGATTCTGTATTTTTCAGACCAAGGATGAAAACACCCTCTTATCTGTAATTGTTTTATTTGTGTTTTAATTTATGTTTGATTTTGACATCTTTCACGATCTTTCTTTTTATCGTCCTGTGGTTCCTTTTTACTTACCCACTGGACTAAATCTAAGTCCATAGAACTCTACTAAATCCCTTGTCGTGAGGTCCGTCTCCGTTGCTGTACACACTTTCACCCTTCTCAAAGTATACCTCTTTTGACTGTTCTCCCAGACACACGGACATTCACATTTGTGGTCCCCTTTTGAGTCCACCCGAGGAGAACCCGTACAAGGAGAATTCAGGGCAAAATAAAATATGAAAAATATAATAAAATTGACACACACTATTTCATTTAGAATCATTTACTTTAAGTCTCATTGTCATGAAAGACCTGAACTTCGGTTACCTGTTTTAGTTTCTTTACGTTTATACGTATTGCAGAAACCATGAAACATACACTAAACCCTGTTCATTGAAAAGAGAAACATGTAGTCTATAAAGTAGAATTAAATATATATCGTTGTCGGTGGAAATTTTACTTTCTGTTTATTTTTACTTTCACGTTTATTTCGGGGACTGTACCTGGAGTATTTTTTATCGTAAGTTAGTAACTTTCAATTATAATACTCCTCCGGTCCTGTCTTATAAACTCTACTGTCCCTCCGGACCACACGACGCTAAGTACCCCAGGGTCTCAGCCTGTGCTGACTCGCTGACTTGACTTGACTTCATTTGACTTTGACAGAGGACTATCGGACCCTAGGTACCGATACACGAAACGTCGACGTTGTATATATCACACCAGATATAGTATAAGTCAAGTCAAGTCAAGTCAGCGAGTCCGCACAGGCTGAGAAACGCTGGGGTACTTAGCGTCGTGCGGTCCGGAGGGACAGGTAGTGGTTGAGGACCTCAAGTGAGTCTGAGTGCAGGTAGCTCAGTCACTACGGTAGGTCGGTAGAGTAGGAGACAGTAGGGGAAGAGGAGGACGGGGGTTAGGGAGGGTCGTAGTCTCAGAAAAGGTCACTCAGTTGAGAAGTGCACTCGACCGGTTTCATGACCTCAAAGTCGAAATCGTAGTAAGGAAGGTTTCTTTAGGGTCCCGACTAGAGGAAGTCTTACCTGACCAACCTAGAGGAACGTCAGGTTCCCTGAGAGTTCTCAGAAGAGGTTGTGGTGTCAAGTTTTCGTAGTTAAGAAGCCGGGAGTCGGAAGAAGTGTCAGGTTGAGAGTGTAGGTATGTACTGGTGTCCTTTTTGGTATCCGAACTGATCTGCCTGGAATCAGCCGTTTCATTACAGAGACGAAAAGTTATACGATAGATCCAACCAGTATTGAAAGGAATCTTCCTCATTCGTAGAAAATTAAAGTACCGACGTCAGTGGTAGACGTCACTAAAACCTCGGGGGTTTTTATTTCAGACTGTGACAAAGGGGTAGATAAAGGGTACTTCATTGCCCTGGTCTACGGTACTAGAAGTAAAAGACTTACAACTCGAAATTCGGTTGAGAGAGTGAGAGGAGAAAGGGAAAGTAGTTCTCTGAGAAGTCAAGGAGAAGTGAAAGACGGTATTCCCCTCCTCCGGTCCGGTCCGGTTATTGGACGTATAGACTCCAATAACTATATCGAGAATAATAATGACTGATGGTCCATGAGGACCGAAGGGTCCACCACGTTCACCATTTATGGGGTAGACGGTCACGTCCTCTGTATTTTCTGTACCTAAGTTAGGGACCCAGTCCTTCGAAGAGACCTGCTCCCGTACCTTTGGGTGAGGTCACAAGAACGGATCTCTTAGAGTACCTGTCTCTTCGGACCACCGAAGATATCCGAAGATATCAGATATCCCAACGTGTCTCAGTATGTGTTGGCTTCGATGAATCGTCCGTGCGTACGTGATTCATGACGTATAATCATAACACTATTCGATTTATAAGAGAGAAAAGGAAAAAATTCTAAAAAACTACACCTGGTAAAAATTCCAGAAATAACTTAAACAATGTTATAACGAATTTTGTACAAAACCAAAAAACCGGGACTCCGTACACCTTAATTGAGGGGTTGGTCCCCAGTTTAGACGTAGGAGACGCAACCTTCCACTTCAAAATTGGTGACCTGTGGTCCCTTCAGGGGTTTATAAGAGAATCTTTTCTTTGACTCTTTCGTAACTATATCAGTCAAACTAAAATTTGTGTTTGTGATTCGTTGACTTAAATGGGATGGTGAGATTTTGAACCTTTTATTGATAAGACTCTACGTGACTTCTGAGACTGTGGTGTCGTTCAAAATAGAGTATCCAACTTTGTGAATGCAATAACTTTCCCCTTCTCACGTTACTCTTCGAGTATAAATTGAGAATGAACATTGACTGGTAGACGGGATGGTTCAGTTTACTAATGTCTCCATAGAGAAGTGTGGACCTTCGTTGGACCACTCGAGTCACTAGGTGTAATCTCTGACACTGTTGAAGGGTGTATAAAGAGTCCCCGTAGTACACAGTTTTTGTTCTGTTTTGGGAGGTCAGGAGAATTGACTTGGAACTTACTAGGTAAGTAGATCAATAAGTTGTTTATAATTTACTTATATATGGTACACGTTCCATGACAAGACACAGAACCGTATCTTGTATAGTAACAGTAAGGGTCTCGTCAAGGACTAGAGACTTTGATGCGATACGTGAGTCAGAACCTTTGGTGTTGTGGTTAAAGGTAATTCTTGTTCCCAATATGTACTTCCGGTTCTCAACTTGGGTAAAAAAACGTGATTCTATAACGAAATGTCTTTAAAGGACATATACACTTGGTAAAAAGAGCGGTGAAATAGATTAGTATAGTTTAATAGGTAGGGAGGAAATATCTTGAATGGTGTAATATAAAACATCTTATCTTCAGTGGACATTCGATACATAAGTGTATCTGATATAAGAAATTTACAAACCACTTAAGTCTAAATTATCTTTTCATTGTCAAATTTCTTACTTAAAAGAGTCACAACTCTACTCACATGGAATATGAGAGTTCAATTAAATAAATAAATGAAATAAATAATAATAATAAAAAATGAAATGTTATAATATAACCAAAACGGTATGTAGTTGTACTTAGGTGGTACCCTAAGTACTTAGGTGGTGCACAAGGGTTAGGACTTGGGGGGAGGGTGGAGGGAGAGGTATGGTACCGCCTAAGTACAACTACATACCGTTTTAGTTCATTTAAATTTTCACGAACTTATATATATTAGTTCGTTCGACAGAGACTCGGATGACGTAAAGATAAGTTGGTCGATATGAGGTTTAAAGTCACACTTTTTCAGTCACCTTTGATTTCTCCAGTATACCTCTAAACGTTTTTATCAAGATTTAAATACTTTCTGTCCAGATGACTTTATTCTTTTAAAACTTTTCCTCGGTCGTACAAAAACAAAACATTTGTTTCAAAAATTTACAGATCATGATTTTCAAATCTACTATTCGTTATATAAATTAGTAAATTTGTTCCACACGTTCAATTTCGGACACTAGTTTGGTCGGACGTTCAAAATAAAAAGTGTAATTTTTTTTTTTTTCAACGTAAACATAGAACAATCCACCCCGGACGTAAGGGAACAAATCGGTGGTTGAGAGTCAAGTCGAGTCAAGTCAGTGAGTCAGTACGGGTCGAGAAACGCTGGGGTACTTAGTGTCGGACGGTCCGAAGGGACAGGTAGTGGTTGAGGTCCTCAAGTGAGTTTGGGCACACGTAACTCAACCACTACGGTAGGTCGGTAGAGTAGGAGACAGCAGGGGAAGAGGAGGACGTGAGTTAGAAAGGGTCGTAGTCCCAGAAAAGGTTACTCAGTCGAGAAACGTAGTCCACCGGTTTCATAACCTCAAAATCGAAGTAGTCTGGAAGGTTACTTGTGGGTCCTGACTAGAGGAAATCCTACCTGACCAACCTAGAGGACCGTCAGGTTCCCTGAGAGTTCTCAGAAGAGATTGTGGTGTTAAGTTTTCGTAGTCAAGAAGACGTGAGTCGAAAGGAATATCAGACTGAGAGTGTAGGTATGTACTGGTGACCTTTTTGGTATCGGAACTGATCCACCTGGAAACAACCACTTCATTACAGAGACGAAAACTTATACGACAGATCCAACCAGTATTGAAAGGAAGGTTCCTCATTCGTAAAAAATTAAAGTACCGACGTTAGTGGTAGACGTCACTAAAACCTCGGGGGTTTTTATTTCAGACTGTGACAAAGGGGTAGATAAACGGTACTTCACTACCCTGACCTACGGTACTAGGATCAAAAGACTTACAACTCGAACTTCGGTTGAAAGAGTGAGAGGAGAAAGTGAAAGTAGTTCTCCGAGAAATCAAGAAGAAGTGAAAGACGGTATTCCCACCACAGTAAACGTATAGACTCCAATGACTATAAAGAGGACCGTTAGAACTAAGGTCGAATACGAAGGAGGTCGGGTCTCAAAGAGTACTACATGAGACGTATCTTTAATTTATTCGTCTCATTGTTATATATCGGAACTACATGAGGAAAAGGATAAACCTTGGTCAGACAACAAGGTAAAGGTCAAGACAACGAAGGACTGGACGTACGTCCAAAGAGTTCTCCGTCCAGTCCACCAGACCATAAGGGTAGGGAAAGTCTTAAAAGGGGTCAAATAACACTAGGTGTGTCAGTTTCCGAAACCGTATCAGTTATTTCGTCTTTATCTACAAAAAGACCTTGAAAGAACGACAAATCTACTAGGTCACCTACAACCGTTAAATTAGAGACCAAGGAGACGGAAAACGATTTTGGTCGAACTTGTAGACCTTCAAGTGTCAAGTGTATAACGACTTCGGACCGAACCTCTTAAAATTCGTAATGAAATGATTGAACACTCTACTCACGTTGACACGCCATCAAACTCGTAACAAACCGTAACGGAAAGAAACCCTAACCTTACTTTTGACTGGAAAAGGTTAGGACACCGGTGACGACTCAAAAGGTTTAAACGACCGTATAACTCACGTTGTGAAAGTGTCGGTGGTTGAGACGGTAAGGGAATAACAGGAATTTGGTCGCCAGGAGTTGGGGACCCGGTTCTGACCAGGACCAGGTACTGGAAAGTCCTCCAATGTATTCTGCACTCGTCACTCCCTCTTTTCGTAGTAGACATAAATGTCGGATAGGGACAGCGAGTGAGGACTCGACGGAGGAACGTCTAATTCCCGTCATAATCTAAGAGTAGCCTCAAAGTTGGGATGACACGAACTTAGTAGGACTTCGGAAGGATGGATGGTTCAGGTACCTTTTTAACAAAAGGTGTTTTGGTCAGGAACTACGGTTTTTTCAACCCCTGGTGACAGAATGTGAGACGGGAAATATATCTACAGACCAGGGATTTAAGTAAACACAAACTTAGACCAAGGGGAATCGGAATCCCGTTTTTAGACACAGTAAAATGTCCCTTGAGTCGGAATTGGATTTTGACAATTCTATTTTGATATCGACTTATCTCCCTCCGTTCCAGAGACCAAACCAAATCTAGTCCAAAACCTTTCTCTCATACCTGTGTTTAGGAAAGGGGTATTATTTTGTATTTTATCTTTTTTTTTAGACAAGATTCGATGTTAAGAAACTCGGGAATTTTACATTTAGTTTAGTACTACGAAAAAGTATAACATAGATATCCCGAAAGAAAACGACTTTACTTCAGTAAAGAATTTTGCCTTTGAAAACTACCCTAGGACCAAACGATCAATTTCTTCACGTTTGATCCCCCTCACTCTTCTGTGTAAGTGGTTGTTACCTACCACCCCGAACAAGTCCCAACCTACGACGGACACGCATCGTGGATTACTGGTCGTCATCGTGTGGACGGTCTAGTCACTCACCCACAAGTTTTACCTCGTGGTGCGCCTCGACTGTAAGGTAGACACAACGTACGAGGGGAGGGGAACGTTAATGGGTGGGTCTCCCTCTGGGACCACGATCGAACGGAAGGATACTCTATTGTTACGGCACCTTGGACGTCCGTGGATCGGTGAGTACGAGTTTGTCGGAACTTAGGATCTAAGGAAGGGAGAGGGAGAAGGGGAGGAGAGTAAAGTCTGAAAGTGTACCGACTGAGGACGGGAACCGTATACGAAGTAAAAGTCGAATCAAGAAGAGTTGACCTGTGGGTCGATTAACAGAGTACAATGGTGAAAATAAGGAAAAACGAAGACCAAATGAAATATTGAAGACAAAAATACGAAACCTTTTATCCCATCTCGATCAATGAGACAAGGATCGACATGATTTCGAAGTGCGACCTTCTCACAGAAGAGATCTTTGGACTTAATCTCGTAAACTCTTTAATACGATCAGTAAATGTTTGGAGTGTCCCATGGTAACCCTAATATTTTGTAAGTTTCTTGTCTTTGTCGTGATAAATATGTTGTCTCTTGGAAGACCCAAAAAAATCTCCTAGGAAAATATGTACATAAGTCCATAATTGATACACTGTGTGTCTTGGACTTTCCGTCACTAAAACCCGAGGTTTTAGTGACGTCTACCACTGACGTCGGTACTTTATTTTTCTGCGAATGAGAAACCTTCTTTTCAATACTGGTTGGATCTGTCGTACGATTTTTGATCTCTGTAACTAAACAGTTGTTTTCAGGCGATCAGTTCCGAAACCAAAAAGGTCAACAGTACATACCTACACTCTCAACCTGATATTTCTTTCGACTCGCGACTTCTTAACCACGAAAACTTGACACCACAACCTCTTCTGAGAACTCTCAGGGAACTTGACGTTCATCTAGGTTGGTCAGGTAGAATCTCCTTTAGTCAGGACTTACAAGCAACTTTCCTGACTACAACTTCGACTTTGAGATTATCAAACCGGTGGACTACACTTCTCGACTGAGTAACCTTTTCTGGGACTACGACCCTTTCTAACTTCCGTCCTCCTCTTTCCCTACTGTCTCCAACTCTACTAACCTACCGTAGTGAATGAGTTACCTGTACTCAAACTTATTTGAGACCCTCAACCATTACCTGTCCCTCCGGACCATACGACGTCAGACACCCTAGAGTTTCTCAACCTGTACTGACTCGTTGACTTGACTTGACTTGACTTGGACTTTCCGTGCCCGATATTGATACGGATCGAGTCACGTGGACATCGTAAGTCGAAAATACGTACATCTGTAAGTATCTTTGCTTGAAATACCTAAACTTATTCCTGAACTAGTGACTACCCCTAGTTGATCATTCAGAAGGTAAGGGACTGTGTCATGTTTCCCGTCAGTTACGAAAATACGTCCCCGTTCTCTTTAAGTCTACCCCGTTACTCATTTTTTGTTATTTCACTAGTGCTCATGGTATATTAACACAAAGGAACCCGTACCAGGACACATAACACGAATTTACTTGACTCTTCTCATCGAATCCTCTCGGATTTAAGTGGTAGTACATTCTTTTCAACCCGAATTATTATTATCGTCGGGAACCAAAGAAAGGAAAACAAACAAAAATTACCTCGTGGGTGATTCCCAACCTTCGATATTAACTGTAAAAAAGTATATAATGTAAAAAACCTAAAGTGTTTTCACGATAGTAATATAATATCTTTTCCTTCGAAGATGATTTATCGACTCGTCTCTAAGTGTGGGTCCAGAGGGACCGTAGTCTCAGGTATACGGAAGTCGAAACGGTCCGACGGGGTTAATGTGAGTACTAAACTTTTGATACCGTGACCCTCAGTGCTTTCCTTTGGCAGGTAGACTAACACTAGGTTTGTGGTCTTTCCGTCCTTTCTATTTTTATTTCCTCCTTCCATCTTATCTCCCATTCTTTCCGTAGACCCTTGTCTAAAGTGTTTTTATCTTCTCGTTAATTTAACTACAGAAGGTTTTACCAGACCTGAGTGTGTGGATGTCGGGACCGACGAGACAAAATAGAGTAATTTACGGACCAATACCTACCCGTCCAAACGGTAGACAAATTTATTATCAAAATACAAGAAGTACTTGACTCGACGTCACAACTCCTGTTAATTTCGTAGTGAAGGTGGTGGTAGAGAGAGCCGCCCTTGAGACCATAACGACCTGGTTACACGGTGGTGGCGGGACCGTAGGCGAGGGTCGATGTTAAAGTCATGAAAGGGTGGATTGGAAGGGTCGTCTCCATCCGGAAGGACCGGTTCTACGTCCGACATGTTCGTACTTACGGGTGAGTCTTTTCTTGTCTTCTGTCTAATCCTTCTCAAGGTCGTGGGAGGAAAAACCGTTAGGGTCTGACTGCCTACACTGAAGGACACTTTAGATTGCTATTCGATAAAAGTTTTTAAGTCAAATTTTACTCACCCGTTACTACCCCAAATTAAACTTTCACTGTACGTATTTCGATCTTGACCTTCTCTTCGGTTCACCGATGTGAACACTGTTTCCTTTCTCTAGGTCCGAGACGTTGACAATCCCTGTGACATTTTCTCTCTGGGTCTCGTGTACCTCCCCTCCTCCTCTCCACGTAGGAGTTCTGTACCGAAACCTTACCTTCTACCCGAGGACGCGAGGGCCTAAATTTAGTCCTTTCGTAGTGCGTTACTACTATTCTTGTCGACACGATCATAAATAACCTGTTATCGACACTTGATTTGGTCACGATCCAAGAAATAATTAGTTACGTACGTTAGTAATATAGTTGTGATCCGACATTTCTGACAATAATTATACTCATAAAGATAAAATGTCTACTCCTTTGACTCTAAATCTCAAATTAACCGGATAGACTACACATCTACTCCACTTTAAAATCTGTTTAGACACTATATTTAGATTGTCAAACAGAAGTCTCAACCATAGATAACCCACTGGTTTTCAAACAACAGGTCTGACCCTGTGAAATCTTCATCTTACCCCAGGACAACTATTATCACAGTCCCCTTGTTCGTATTATCTGTCTCTAACGGGACTCGGTTGAAGGGTCTTTCGGGTCAGTGGGATACGTGTGACGAATGGATTATTCAACTTAGACTCCCATTCATACACTGTCATAGAGTCTTGTCAAGTATAAATGACAAAGACCACGTAACGTTAGTAGAAATAATAAAAAATCATTTATTAAAAAGATTTCCTAGACCTAGGGATTGTGATGAACAGAGTTGAGTCCTAGGAAGACCTTTTTTTTTTTTAGTTGGAGATAAGTTAAGATCTTGTTCTTTTACTAAAAACTGTTGTGACCTTTTCTTTTCTCATCTGGTATTGGGATATACGTACAAAAGACTCTTGACCGTGAGTTTTAGGGTATCTACATACACACACATATTACACATACCTATATATTATACACATACGTAAATAAATGTATATATATATGTGTGTGTGTTTAAGTATGTATATGTATAAAAAATTCGTACGAAAAATGTCAAATAGTACAACAATAAAGATTAAAGGTGACGTAAAGTTTGACCAAACCCAACAAGTCTTTAGAAAGTTGTTTAACAGTTTATCACTAAGGAAAGTGAAGAAATCACAATTTCAACTCAAACCTAAATCACGCATAAAGAAAGGAAGACAATACTGACATATGGATTATGTAAGATGATTTCTCGAGACACTCGAGATACTCTTTAGGGTCACAGAGGTTCACTCGTAGATGACTATAAATATGGTATTCTTTGAGTAACACTACTTTCATAGACAAAACGAACAGACTATTCAATACAGTCTTTCATCCAAGATTTTTACGTTTTAGACTCTTCTTTTTATGTAAAAAGGTGAAAAATCGTTGTGAATCCTCTTTAAAAAATTCTTTATTTGTTCTCCACCCGGAAGTACTCGATAGAGTAATACCATAATTTTTAGTGTTAAATGAGACTCGGGACTTACGTTTTAATGATTTTTCCTTTTTTTTTTATAAAAAAAACGAAGAAAGGGTAGAGTCATGTACACAAGAATAGATGGTATAAAACAACGTAACTTTTATAAAATTTATAAAATTTGTTAGAACACGTACCGTCTTATAAATTCTTTTTGCTAAAGAGAGAAGTAATAACAGAACGTGCCACTAAGGTTCGAGTTGATACTTTAATACACTAGGATTGGGTCGTCTAGTGTTCGGTACGGTCGAACTCAGTCGTTTGGGACCCTTGGGACCCAGTGGAAACGACTCTGGTCTATTTCCAAACGTAAGTCCATCAAACAAGACCCCTTTCACTCCGTGTTCCTTCTAATTTTATTCACTCTTTCATTTTCGTTGTTTTCTGACAAGAATCTAACCAAACTCCAGTTGTTCACAAATCGGGACGGTCCTGAAAGACTCTACTGACAACTTGATACCGAATCTGGACAGACAGGTTCCTCTCCTTTCCCACTCGTAAATAGGTGTTGAAAGCGAAGAGGTGAATGATCCCTAACGGGGTGTGACGTAATCGAGAGAGTGTTAAGGTCAGACACACACCCACTCACGGTTTCTTGAGGGACTCTTCAGTACAGAGTGCCGTAGACTTACTGAGGACCACCTTTCAATCTTCATCCCCCACGTCGACTCCACCCGACGTCAGTCCAATGTAGACACGTTTCAATCGAGTCAGCACTACCACTCTCACTCTCTACTCGGAATTTCTGTCCTCTGGGACCGTGTATCCTCTCCGGACACGACCAGTGTGAAAAGTGAACTAGTAGTGACAGAGAGATGTGATGTCGAGTATGATCCAAAGGAAATAAGAACGTGTTTAGACTGGTTCCAATGACACTAACGGGTGAATGTCAAGAATAATCCGGATCTTCTTCGATCTCCGAAGTACGGAAGTGATACAGTATTGTTAAGAATGAAAAGTACCATTTTCCATAGTTAATGGGGAAGGTCATACGGTCGGGTAAAGGACGACGAGACAACCGTACACGAACACACATTGTAGTAAAGTCAACACAGGTTGAGAAACGTTGTGGTATCTGACCCCGGGTGGTCCGAGGAGACATGTACCTTAAGAGGTCCCTTCTTATGACCTCACTTATAACCCCATGTACACCGAAAAGGTCAAAACCATAGAAGTCCCATATACGGATCTTCACCATAAGGACTCCAGTACACCACGGTACCCTTAAACGACACACTGAGTCCCTTGACTTTGACCCCGAGACATTATTGGATCTCCCCACCCTCCCTCTAAGTTCTTCCTCCCCAGTATACATGTGGACACGAATTAAGAACAACTACATACTGTATTTACTTTGGTTATAATATTTCGTTAATAGTTAGTTAATTTTTATTTATAATTCTTTTTTCTTATGACCTCATCCATCGACTAGGGAATAGATCCCTTAGAAGGGTTGGGTCTCAAACTTGGGTCCAGTGACCGAAACGTCCGTCTAAGGAATGGTAGACTCAATGGTCCCTTCGGGGAGAGAATCATAAAACCCGGTTGTACGGTTGTCTTTACGGGTCCATAATCCATTCAAGTGTCGGAATCCATTCACTTGGAGTAACCACTCATAGGGGTCACCTTATAGGACCCCTATAAGTCATAGTAGGGACTGGGGTCTCTCGATGTCATCCTCTACCCTCGTGTACAACGTGTCACCTTGCTTCTCTCCAGTGTCCCAATACACTCTCACTGGTTAGGATGAAGATGAGGAATTCAGGGTTTCACAAATAAGATCCCTACGTGTACGACCCCGATATAAATAACACATATGAAAACTACAGTACCGTCCAGGAAAGAGTCAAGTCAAGTCAAGTCAAGTCAACGAGTCAGTACAGACTGAGAAACGCTGGAGTACTTAGCGTCGTACGGTCTGGAGGGACAGGTAGTGGTTGAGTACTCAAGTGAGTCTGAGTGCAGGTAGCTCAAGTACTACGGTAGGTCGGTAGAGTAGGAGCCAACAGGGGAAGAGAAGGACGGGGTTTAGGGAGGGTCGTAGTCTCAGAAAAGGTTACTCAGTTGAGAAGCGTACTCCACCGGTTTCATGACCTTAAAGTCGAAATCGTAGTAAGGAAGGTTTCTTTAGGGTCCCGACTAGTGGAAGTCTTACCTGACCAACCTAGAGGTACGTCAGGTTCCCTGAGAGTTCTCAGAAGAGGTTGTGGTGTCAAGTTTTCGTAGTTAAGAAGTCACGAGTCGGAAGAAGTGTCAGGTTGAGAGTGTAGGTATGTACTGGCGACCTTTTTGGTATCGGAACTGATCTGCCTGTAATCAACCGTTTCATTACAGAGACGAAAACTTATACGATAGATCCAACCAGTATTGAAAAGAAGGTTCCTCATTCGCAGAAAATTAAAATACCGACGTGAGTGGTAGACGTCACTAAAACCTCGGGTTTTTTTATTTCAGACTGTGACAAAGGTGACAAAGGGGTAGATAAACGGTACTTCACTACCCTGGTCTACGGTACTAGAAGCAAAAGACTTAGAACTCGAAATTCGGTTGAAAAAGCGAGAGAAGAACGTGAAAGTAGTTCTCCGAGAAGTCAAGGAGAAGTGAAAGACGGTATTCCCACCACAGTAAACGTATAGACTCCAATAACTATAAAGAGGGCCGTTAGAACTAAGGTCGAACACAAAGAAGGTCAGGTCACAAAGAGTACTCCATGAGACGTATCTTCAATTTATTCGTCCCACTGTTATATGTCGGAACTGTATGAGGAGAAGGATAAACCTTGGTCAGACGACAAGGTACAGGTCAAGGTTGATGATGAAGGACTGGACGTATGTCTAAAGAGTTCTCCGTCCAGTCCACCAGACCATAAGGGTAGAGAAAGTCTTAAAAGGTGTCAAATAACACTAGGTGTGTCAGTTTCCGAAACTGTCAGTTATTTCGTCTTTATCGACAAAAAGACCTTGAGGGAACGAAAAAGGTACTAGGTCACCTACAACCGTTAAACTAGAGACCAAAGAGACGGAAAAGATTTTGCTCGAACTTGTAGTCCTTCAAGGACCAAGTGTATAACGACTTCGGACCGAACCTCTTAAAACTCGTAATGAAATGATCGCACACTCTACTCACGTCAACACACCATCAAACTCGTAAGAAACCGTAACGGAAAGAAACCCTAACCTTACTTTTGACTGGAAAAGGTCAGGACACTGGTGACGACTCAAAAGGTTTAAACGACCGTATAACTTACGTGGTGAAAGTGTCGTAGTAGAAAGTCCTAAACTTTGTCGAGGTGACCTTAAGGTAATGGAGGTGATCGAAACAAGTATCACTACGAAAGATTCCGGGTGAACTGAAGTGTAAGGTTCTACAGACCGAGATCTAATCACTAGTGTAGTAGTACTAATAGACCCAGCTCCCCTGAGTAAAAGGAAGGAAATTCGAATCCCGAACGAAGACACTTGACCAAATCAGACCTTTGACCCGTCCTCTAAAGATAAAGGTAACATGACCTACTGTACCGGACACGGGAGTTTGAGTGTCTCCCATGTTTTCTTAGACATATAAGTTAAACAAGTCAGAGTGATACCGTGTCAACGTGAGTAGAGTGTGCGATCATTCATTACGAGTTTTAAGAGGTTCGGTCCGAAGTCGTTATACACTTACACTTGAAGGTCTACAAGTTCGACCAAAATCTTTTCCGTCTCCTTGGTCTCTAGTTTACGGTTGTAGGTGACATACAAGTTTTTTCGTTCTCTCAAGGTCTTTTAGAGATGAAGACGGAATAACTGATACGGTTTCGGAAACTGACACACCTAGTGTTATTTGACTCCTCTTAAGACTTTCTCCACCCTTATGGTCTGGTGGACTGGACGGAGAACTCTTTGGACATACGTCCAGTCCTTCGTTCTCAATCTTGACCTGTACCTTGTTGTCTGACCAAGGTTTATCCTTTTCCTCGTACATTTCCAACACATGACAGTGGGACGAATAAATTGAATATACGTCTCATTCAGTACTCTTTACGACCCGACCTTCTTCGTGTTCGACCTTAGTTCAAACGGTCCTCTTTATAGTTATTGGAGTCTATACGTCTACTGTGGTAGGAATACCGTTTTTCATTTCTTTTTGATTTTTCGGAGAACTACTTTCACTTTCTCCTCTCCTTTTCAACCGAATTTCAAGTTGTAAGTCTTTCGATTCTAGTACCGTAGACCGGGGTAGTGAAGTACCGTTTATCTACCCCTCTGTCATCTTTGTCACAGTCTGAAATAAACCCCCCCGAGGTTTTTAGTGACGTCTACCACTAACGTCGGTACTTTAATTTTCTGTGAATGAGGAACCTTCCTTTCAATACTAGTTGGATCTGTCGTATAAGTTTTCGTCTCTGTAATGAAACGGTTGTTTCCAGGTAGATCAGTTCCGATACCAAAAAGGTCACCAGTACATATCTACACTCTCAACCTGACATTTTTTCGACTCGTGGTTTCTTAACTACGAAAACTTGACACCACAACCTCTTCTGAGAACTCTCAGGAAACCTGACGTTCCTCTAGGTTGTTCAGGTAGGATTTCCTCTAGTCAGTGCCGACAAGTAACCTTCCTGACTACAACTTCGACTTTGACGTCATGAAACCGATGGTTACACTTCTCGACTGAGTAAACCTTTTTGGGACTACGACCCTTTCTAACTTTCGCCCTCTTCTTCCCCTGTTGTCTCCTACTCTACCAACCTACCGTAGTGACTGAGTTACCTGTACTCAAACTCACTTGAGTCCCTCAACCATTACCTACCCCTCCGGACCGTACGACATCAAGTACCCCAACGTTTCTCAGTCTGTGCTGTCTCGCTGACTTGACTTGACTTGACTTGTAGATGGGATAAAAGGAGTAGGATCGAGAATCATAAGGTAATAAAAAGAAGACTGGAATCCTAATGTCAGAAAAGGAGGACAACGGATCCACCGCATAACTCCTTCATATACGTCAGAGAAAAAACAAGATGATGGTAATATTAATTTAGGATTCAGACTAATAGTACTCAGACGGAACATCTAAGTTTTTAAATCTAGAGACTTTTATGAAGGCACCTTTGAAGAACTAAACGGTCGTACAAATCTCAACCAAAAACCGATAGAACGGAGTACAATAAATATATCAAATTCCAAAATTTTCGTTGATTAGTTTCGGTTGGTTGAGGTGTCAGGAAACTACTAGAGACGAGGTCATGGTAAGTTCTCGGTGTCGGAAACCGAAATAGATAATTGACATGGAAGAAGGGAAGTCGGTGGGAATCTCAGAATCTTTAACACCCCGATGACGTCCGGGTATCATAGGGGTCCTCCGACAGAGTCGTTACGTCGAGAATAGTGTTAGATCGGTCCTTCTCTAGGATTTGGTATGGCGTAGGACTTCAAGACAAAAGATCCCTGTGAACGTTTCAACTGACGGAATCAGACCCCAGGAGGTCTCCCGTGTCGACCTCGGTTCCTAACACACGTCCATCAAACAAAATCCTTCACTAAGGTCCCTTGTCCTTACCTCCGACCTCTCTCACTTGGTCCCTTTCCAAAGTTCTGTCACGTTTTTTTTTTTTTTTTCATGAGAGGGTAACCAGGAGGACTCCCGTTGACCCTGAGGGAAGGAGTTCTGGGAAATCCTTTCGAAACCTCTTAAACGAGGTCTTGACGGGTGGACTTGTTATCTTCTCTTGTCGCAAATAAGTATGAACAATGAGTAGCCAGTTCTCACAAGTAAGAGAGTACATGTGTCCGACGACTGTATACTGAAGGTATGCAGTCCGTACAAAGGTAGTATGGACACCACACTAATTTCTTTTTTTTTACAGGGTCCCGTTTTCCACTTTCAAAACTCCACGATACCCCGGTCTATGTGGACAATCTGTGGAAAATCATCGACCAAAGGTATCGTTCCAAACCTCTTTTACACCCGGTTTACCTACACTTTGACCTGTGTTGTCTACAGGGTATCTCTAACACTTGGACGAACATTTTCGATATATCCTTAGAGACCCGCCCCCTCTTTTCTTTCTTTTTTTACTACTTTAAAGTTGTATATAAAGTATCTCATCTAAACCAAAATATATATGTAGATACTGGGTACTGATTTTGATTTAAGACGACCAAAACGATTTTCTTTTGAGTGTATAATAAGGAGTCGTTTACGAAACGTATCTGTGTTAACTTGGTCCTAAAGTTTCATTACTTTATGGTGATTAAGAGACGTTTGACTGAAGTAGATATTAGTTGAATTTTCGTTGAGATGAAGGACTATCGAGATTTGATCTTTTCTTCTACTATTTTTACGGTTCAAATGAAACAAACTTTACACAGACTCAGGCCCTTTGTCATAGTCGGAAAAATAATATACTTTATTATGACTAAAAAGAGAGGGATCAGTCCCAGGTAAAAGAGGATAGACCCGGACTCCCATCGGTAGACGAAGAAGGTACGAAGACAGATCGTAAAGTGTGTTAGATCGTATTTAAGAGACCTAAGGTCTTGGCACTTCCACTATTGACACGTGTTACGGCTCCCCTTAATGGATAAACATTTGTGTTTTTCTTAAAACACGACACTTGAAACCCCCGTAATACTGTAGTACAATAATTTACTTAATTACGTACATTTCGTAAATCTTGTCACAACTCCTGCTTTGTTCTTTATTAATCGAAATAGTGTTGATACTACCAGTAGTAGTAGTAATGGATCTTCATAGGTTTAGATTGTCTTATTAGTGATCAGATTCCCAATCTTCTGGATCAAACATCAGGACCAACCTAGTAAATAATCAGAACATCGAAACCATTTGGTAAAGTGGAGAGACTCTGAGTCACAAGAATAGAGATCTTCCTATTATTTTAAGGTAAAGTATCGAAACAATCTTCCTACATTATCGTAGTCAACAAACACTGAACACCTGAATCTTCACGACATTGTTCTATCCATAAAGGTTGGGTAAAATCCAAAACTAGTTGAGAGTGGACATCACAACGACCACCGGTTCTCGTTCCGAATCTAAGACGTCTTGGGGTTTATCGGGATAACAAACATTACGGTAAATAAAAGGAGTGATAAGAATGAGAACTAAGGTACACATTATTTATAAAAAAACTTAAGTTCGAAGAATAAACTAAGACGATGTAGTCTGGATATATATATATATATACATATATATATACATGTATACATATACATACATACAGAAATAAAGATTTTAAGGAGAAAAGGGTAATTTCGTTAGACTCTAAATTAAAATTAATTAAGTTACTTAACTTTCTTACTATTGAAGAAAGAAAAGGATATAATAAGAAAAAACGTGAAAGGTATAAAAGGTCTTACTCTTACATGAACAAATATTAGTCTTTTTTATAAATTACTTTTCGGTTTCCGGATGTACGTAAAGTGGGTGTATATACTTAAAGATTGGTCTTTGAATTTCTAATTGGATATTTAGAGACGTCTACTCTGTTTGACTCATATCAAAAACTTATTGTGTTCTGATGTCTTACGGGTCGTCCTTACATAAAATTCGTCTAAAAATAAAGACATTTCTTTTATTTACAGAAAATCTCACTTTAATGGTTCACATAAACAAAATAAAAAAGATACGATACACATTGACACTGATTTAGTTCGTCGAATGGTGGGGTCATCATCAGAAAGAGAGGGTTCAAATCGAGTCCCAAAATGTAACTTAATAAGTCCTTATTGGGAAAAATATCTGAAGACACTACTTACTTGTCATTTATATTCGAACATTTCCGGCTGGGAAATCCCAAAGTTGACAGTTGTGTCCTTTATATTGTTTACTATATCTTCTACTCTTCCGTCGTCATCTAGGATCAGACTTTATAGCATGAAGAATGACCGAAAACACACTAGAAGGATTTTCTGTCGTTTCGTGACGGGTTAGTTAACTTTAGTATAATTCGTCTTTAGGTCCGAGTTTTACTTCCGGTCGTTTCTGTTCTACTCTAGGACCTTTTAGACTGTTTCCGGTTACTAAATTGACTCGGGTGTCGTTAATAATTATTTTATAAGTCATGTCTCCGACCTTCCTAATAAAGTTAAGTTCAGGACACCTCACTCGTAACTCTGTTTCGAAAATTTTACTATAACAAAAGGTACATAAGAAACGACCTACATATACCTTAAATAAATTAATGAGAAAACGGAGAAAATGTTCAAAAATTTTACTCTTGTCGTCTACGAAAGTTAAAGGTTACTGATATGTTTTTAGAAAACCTTTTACATTTATTATTAAACCAAAAGTTTCAAAAGTACCTTCGTGGAACCTTTTCATCGGAATCACTATATTCACTAACACCTGAGACCTCCACTGTCCAGAGTCTGTTCATTTAATAATAAAATTTAGAGTCAAAGGAAGAGATATTTTATTCCTATTATTTTTATATCTAGAAAATGGTGAAATCATCACAATATAATTTATTTCCGTTCTCTAATGTCAGGCATCAATGACAAGAAAAAGAAATGAACCATATAAAACTGGTGGTAAATGTCTGGTTCTCGGTATTATCTGTGACCCTTGTTTTTCAGTTTCTATGTCAGAGACAGAAATGTTACGAACGACGGATTACATAGTCACACGAGTCGACGATTCAGTACAGACTGAGAAACGTTAGGGTACCTGACATCGGGTGGTCAGATACCCTAAAGGATCCGTTCTTATGACCTCACCCAACCGTAAAGGAAGAGGTTACCTAGAAGGACTGGGTCCCTACCTTGGGTACAAAGGACGTGACCGTCCGTATAAGAGATGGAGACTCGGTGGACCTTTCGGGTTCTACTTAAGTATGTCCCTCAGTTTTCTCCCGCTTTTCAGAGAGCATAGAAATCATCTCAATAAGACACCTGTATAAACGATATCAAGACTCAATGACGGGAGACACGAATTCATATAAATAAGTGTATAAATAAACCTGTAAAAACACTAATACAACTTTGTCGTCCTGACCTCGAGGGATCCACTTTAGTCAAATCAAGTCAAGTCAACGAGTCAGTACAGGCTGAGAAACGTTGGGGTATCTGACGTCGTGTGGTCCGAAGAGACAGGTAGTGGTCGAGGACCTCGAATGAGGGTACAGGTAACTCAGTCACTACGGTAGGTTGGTAGAGTAGGAGGTAACAGGGGAATAGGAGGACGGAAGTCAGTAAAGGTCCTAGTCCCAGAAAAGTTTATTCAATCAAGAAGAGTCGTCCACCGGTTTCATACCCTCAAAGTCGAAGTTGTAGTCTGGAAGGTTACTTGTGGGTCCTGACTAGAGGAAATCCTACCTGACCAACCTAGAGGAACGTCAGGTTCCTCTCAGAAGAGGTTGTGGTGTTCTCAGTGGAGTTCTCAGAAGAGGTTGTGGTGTCAAGTTTTCGTAGTTAAGAAGACACGAGTCGAAAGAAACATCAGGTTGAGAGTGTAGGTATATACTGATGACCTTTTTGGTATCGGAACTGTCTACCTGGTAACAACCGTTTCATTACAGAGACGAAAACTTATACGACAGATCCAACCAGTATTGAAAGGAAGGTTCCTCGTTCACAGAAAATTAAAGTACCGACGTCGGTGGTAGACGTCACTAAAACCTCGGAGGGAGAGTTTAATTAAGAAAGGTTTGTAGAAAACAGTAGACGATTACCTTTTAATCCCAAAAGGTCTACTCTTCGCGAAGGTGTAGAGTCTTGAAGAAACGACGAACCAGTCTGTAATATATAAGAGAGGATCAGAAAAAAAAAAAAAAAAGGGTGGTTTAGTGGAACATGGGAAATTTGTTACTAGGGAAGATCTACCAGGAAGACGTGACTTACTTTAAACTCCTTAAGTAGTATGGAGTTGTTTCATTTCTTAATAAATTCACAAATTCCTATTTCACAAATAATTTATGGAGGAGGACGTAACTTCACCCGAACTTGAATTCGTTGGACCTTTAAACGACCTTCTCTTATTCATGTAAGATTCCTGGATCTGTCGTAAAATTTTTCGTCTCTGTAGTGAAACGGTTGTTTCCAGGTAGATCAGTTCCGATACCAAAAAGGTCATCAGTACATACCTCTACTCTCAACCTGATATTTCTTTTGACTCGTGGTTTCTTAACTACGAAAACTTGACACCACAACCTTTTCTGAGAACACTCAGGGAACCTGACGTTCCTCTAGGTTGGTCAAGTAGGATTTCGTCTAGCCAGGACTTATAAGTAAACTTCCTGACTACAACTTCGACTTTGAGGTTATAAAACCGGTGGACTACACTTCTCGACTGAGTAACCTTCTGGGACTACGACCCTTACTGACTTCCACCCTCCTCTTCCCCTTCTCTCTCCTACTCTACCACCCTATCGTAGTGTCTGAATTACCTGTACTCAAACTCGTTCGAGGTCCTCAATCACTACCTGTCCCTCCGGAGCACACGACGTCAGATACTCCAGTGTTTCTTAGCCTGTTCTGACTCACTGACTTGACTTGACTTACCTTGACTTGCTAGACACCTTTCGTCAATGAAACTTATGATTAGTTCCACGATGATATGACTAAGATCATCGAACACAGTTTATTGATTCTAGTATACGTTCCCATATCCACCCACCTCCCGCCCACACTTCTTAATTAACCCTTAAATCGTTTACCGTCAATGTAGCCCTCTTTCTATGATACGAACTCAATTAAACGTTGGAAGTTCATAGAGACCGTAAAGAGGACTCCTATTAAACTTTCTTCTTGGTTTAGTTCTCGGAGAAATTTCCTAGTTGGTGTGACTCAATTATGGACATTCTTCTTAACGATGGTACATCCACTTTACGTTCCTCTTTCTTTATATGGACATAGATAAAAATCTCGGACACTAAGGTGAATTAAGTAATTGGTAACAAGTGTATATTAGAACGTCCCTTTTTGTACCGGAGAGTCATCCTTCGTCTCGAGTCAACCTTTCCACAGAGAACACTGACATTAATTTCTTAGTCTATGTGTGAACAGAGTAGTAACTTATTTTACCTACTTAATAACGGAACTTTAGTTTCCCGTTTTATAGATCGGTGTGTTCCGTTGATTTCGGTGATATTCTTAAGAAGGTACATTTACGTCTTCATATGTCGAATAAAGTTACGGCACAAGATAAGAATCTCATTTTCGACAATGTCTCAACCTTTAATTCCCTTCCTCTCTTCTCCACGAGTCTTTTTCAAAGTTCATAGAGAAATTTCTTACAGTTAGTTAAATTGTCTATATACTAATTTAACATTACACCCTGAATATTCCCAGTTTAGGGTCTTTTCTTCCAAAGAATGACTAAAGTAACTTATAGAGGACGGAAAATGTCTTTTCTTCTAAAACTCCTTCTTTCTAATTTACTGAGAGATTTTCAGTGTGTCGTTCACTTCTCCAAGGTACTCGGGAAACCGAACAAATGTGCCGTACCTTACAGTCTATGGGTGTAGTCTAGGACGGACCATACTAAGAACGACTGACCGAGGATTTTAACTTATCGAGAACGAGGGTCCCAGAACCACAGGGACCGAGGGTTTATTGTGCCTCACAAGTTAGACTTTATACAGTCCTAATAGTTAGTACAGTAGAAATGACCACTTAAAATGAGAGAAATAATGAACCAAGGGAAAAAGTTTCCGTTGTATTAATGTACGTTCGAGGAAATTCCCTTTACCCTATGGTCAAAAGTTTAGAAATAATCCTTATGAGTTGGTCTCAGAGGTTTAGGAAATATCTTTCTTCGTTCCATATTTATCAATAACCTTATAAATTAATCGACATAGACTCCTCGAAGTAGGTGACTACGAACGTGAAGTCGGGGTGAGGTCGGTCTGAGACGTAATTCCGTTTACACGTCTCTCTAGTGCTTGGGGAAAACCCTCTTCCACTACCGTGGGGTGAGGTCATGAGAACGGACCTTTTAGGGTACCTACCTCCTCGGACCACCCGACGTCAGATACCCCAACGATTCTCAGCCCGTACTGACTCGCTGAAGTGAAAGTGAAAAGTGAAAGGACGTAACCTCTTCCTTTACCGTTGGGTGAGGTCACAAGAACGGACCTCTTAGGGTCCCTGCCCCCTCGGACCACCCAACGGCAGATACCCCAGTGTGTCTCAGCCTGTGCTGACTTCGCTGAATCGTTGTAGAGGTCCAAATTACTCCAATTTGGTATTCCCTCCGGTCTCCTCCTCATCCGAAGGACCCTACCGTCATGGTATTGGTTCTGCCTTTCCACTTCTACCACAGAAATGAGACACAGGGTCCAGTCGAGACTACCCACTATTGTCGGATCACGACACACCTCTCACTAAGGTTCTCACCCTTTCTTAAGAACCCTCCACCTCCTTACTGATGTATGTACAGTTCACACCGGATACCCCCGTCCGTTTCTGTCCAGCGACACCGGTTTCTGTCTACAGGACCCTCAGTCCCAAGATACCAAGTTTCTTTATGTGAGGGAAAAAAGGTCCTCTGGTCTCCCAAATCTATTCTTTCGATCTCTCACCTACTGGAATTTATTTTTTATTCACTTTCAAGACGGGGTAAGTTTGGAAGGGAAAAGGAGAAGGGAGAGAGGGAAAGAGGAAGGGGGAAAGAGGGGGGCGGTGGGGTGGGGTGAAGGAAAAGAGAGAAATCAATAGGACCTTTATATAAAGATTTTGGTAGAACGAGAGTTCCGATACTCGATTGAATGTTCCTAGAGTATTTTTCTTTTTTTTTTANAGCCTGTGCTGACTTCGCTGAATCGTTGTAGAGGTCCAAATTACTCCAATTTGGTATTCCCTCCGGTCTCCTCCTCATCCGAAGGACCCTACCGTCATGGTATTGGTTCTGCCTTTCCACTTCTACCACAGAAATGAGACACAGGGTCCAGTCGAGACTACCCACTATTGTCGGATCACGACACACCTCTCACTAAGGTTCTCACCCTTTCTTAAGAACCCTCCACCTCCTTACTGATGTATGTACAGTTCACACCGGATACCCCCGTCCGTTTCTGTCCAGCGACACCGGTTTCTGTCTACAGGACCCTCAGTCCCAAGATACCAAGTTTCTTTATGTGAGGGAAAAAAGGTCCTCTGGTCTCCCAAATCTATTCTTTCGATCTCTCACCTACTGGAATTTATTTTTTATTCACTTTCAAGACGGGGTAAGTTGGGAAGGGAAAAGGAGAAGGGAGAGAGGGAAAGAGGAAGGGGGAAAGAGGGGGGCGGTGGGGTGGGGTGAAGGAAAAGAGAGAAATCAATAGGACCTTTATATAAAGATTTTGGTAGAACGAGAGTTCCGATACTCGATTGAATGTTCCTAGAGTATTTTTCTTTTTTTTTTATTGTCTTTTAGTCCGTCCTTCCTATTCCTTCTCCACTCCTCCCACCTCCACTTCTTGGTTATTTTTATATTATCTTTACTTCTATTATTATACCAATGGAAGATGATTTACAAGTGATTCAGTTTACTGTACTTCACTAAACGCACTTAGTTGAGTAAGTCAGGAGTGTTGTTGGAACTCTCCCTCCACGATAATAATGAGGTAAAATATCTACCTCTTTGACTCTGTGTCCCTATAGAGTGTCGATTATTTACAGTTTTGACTCTAAGTTCGGTTGACGTTGGGACCTCGAGGAAGGATGGTTGGTCGGAAACGACAATACCCCTCCCTCCACCCTCGCCCCAAGTACAAACCCTTGCGTACATTCTTAATTTCTAAAATTTTAAATTTTTTATTTTTTTATTTAATTTTTTTTTTATTTTATCTACACTAAACATCGGTATTATGTAATAGTTCTCAAGGTATGAGTCAACATGTCTCAAAATGAGACTAGTCAGTCCCGTTTCTCTCGGTCTCGGAACTTCCTAGTCGGTCTTTCTGAGGTAGCAACACAAACGTGTTCTCCACCCCGAAGGACCTGAGACCCGACCTACACTTCTGATTCGTCCGTGAATCCACAAGAAGGACAACCCCCGGTTCCGGGAGGTAAAGGTGGGGCGACCGAATACGGTCGGACCACGACCCTCGTCGTACACTTAGTCGTGGAGAGTCCACGGGAAACGAGGTAGGGTGACTTCCTAGACGTACCCAGTTGTGGTTCACATCCCCCAAACTTTTTCAATACATACTAAGTTCCCATACCGTTTCTTATATTTACTGTTTTAGACAGGAAAGTATCGATCCAACTGAAAATACTGTTTTAAGTTTGATATACATTTGTAGTAAATAAAGAGTAATAAAATGTTTGATATTCCTCATCACTCTGTTCTTGTAAATATTTGATAAACCGAGGTACAATTAAATCTTACTACACCTAAAAAAGTTTCCGTGTAAACCTACGTTCCTCAAATACTAGATTTCTCTTTCTACTCGTTTGGTGCGTAATATTTCGTTTGTTTTATTATTCTTTTGTATCCATCTATGACGTTTAAACTTGTGAAAGTAAAGATTCTCCCAGTTATTCCGAGAGAATTTTACGTGATTATTCCACGTTCCCGACGTGTCTACACATCGAACTTAAACCTCAAGTTCCTGTCAACACTCGACCCTCGAGTCTTTTTGTACAGGAAAGACCGGGGGTAGTCTGGATTTTGGGATTTTGGATTTTAGGATCTCGCAGAGGGGTTCAAGAGACCCCTCAAAGTACTTGGACAAGTTGTAAGTCGTGGAGATTTTAAGTAAATATATGACCCTCCGAAAATTGTTTGAACTAAAAATTTTTTTCAAAAGGTTCATCTTCTTTTTAATACATGCCAATATAGACTATACTCATTATGTTAACCACCAAACAAATAAATCCTCAGACGTTTGAAAGATATTTCTCAGTCTATCGTTTATAAAATCCGAAACGTACGATATATACCAGAGACGACTTATATAAAGACCACACATACAAAGTCGAGTCAGCAAGTCAGTACAGACTGAGAAATGTTGGGGTAAATGACGTCGTACGGTTCCAAAGGACAGGTAGTGGTCGAGGGTCTCGACTGAGTTTGAGTACAGGTACCTCATCCACTACAGTAAGTTGGTAGAGAAGGAGACAACAGGGGAAGAGGAGAGTGGAAGTTAGAAAGGGTCTTAGTCCCAGAAAAGGTTACTCAGTCGACAAGTGTAGTTTACCGGTTTCATAACCTCGAAGTCGTAGTCATAAAGGTTACTCATAAGTCTCAACTAAAGGAAATCCAAACTGACCAAACTAGAACGACAGGTTCCCTGGGAGTTCTCAGATGAGGTCACAAATTATTAGAAATTATTTTTTCATTTCACTATCAATCGAGTTCCCGGTATATTCTTGTCCAGTATTAGTTTCCAGTCGTTTGAATGAAGAGAACATAAATTCGTTATAATGTAAATATAACTAATGTAATGACTAATTAAAGGATACTTGTGAAAAAAAAGTTGTGGTGTACCTTGTAGTTAAATGTTTTTAACTACTTCCTTACTGTCTCCTGTTATACCAACCTACCATAGTAACTGAGATCCCTATACTCAAACTCGTTTGAGGTCCTCTACCACTTACTGTCCCTTCGGACCGTACGACGTCAGGTACCCCAGTGTTTCTCAGTCTGTGTTGACTCCCTAACTTGCTTTTGTTTGTCGGTCTCTTCTTTATACGATCTAAAAGATCTAGTCCAGGATTTTAGGGACGTCAGAGGATTCTTGTAACCCCGGTATAAGCTCCGGTTTGGATAAAAGTAATACTATCTACTACATAAAAAGAATAAATGCAAGTTGGTGAGTACACCTATGTCACCTTAAAAGATTTTTGACGGACTGTGTAATGTAGAGTTGTCTAACTTACGTCTTCATCTATACTCTTAGATCAACAGAAGATGACTCTATTTGTAATTTCTCTAAACACTTTACATTTTGTTACAATGAAAGAAGTAAAAACAAACCTTTTTCAGTAAAAAGGTAGTTTTAAACAACATATATAACTCTATATTACTCATAAAATAACAATAACAATTTTATTAAATAAACATACATAAATTTTAAAAGTCAAAGATTGAACCATTTATAACTGTCTATATTCGGTGTATTTGGATTCGAAGGACCGTCAGAAAATATTAAAAATTCTCTCACTTCTCCAAGACTCTGGTTTTGTAAACTCTTAACGTCAAGGTCTCTTATTAACATATCTTGTCTATATAAAAAATAAAAATCATGTTAAGGGACCACCGGGACTACCATTTCTTAGACGGACGTCACACCCTCTGAATTCAAGTTTTAGGGACCCAACCCTTCTAGGAGACCTCCTCCTTTATCGATGGGTGAGGTCATAAGAACGGATTTCTTTAAGGTACCTGTCTCCTCGGACCACCCGATGTAAGGTACCCCAGGATTTCTCAGTTTGTACTGACTCACTGATTGTAAGTGAAAAGTGTTACGTAATATCTGTAATTAATCCTTATAAATCAGAAACCATTAGCCTCTTCCGTTACCGTGGGGTGAAGTCATTAGAACGGACCTTTTAGGGTACCTACCTCCTGGGACCATCCGTATCAGGTACCCCAGCGTTTCTCAGTCTGTGCTGACTCGTTGAAGTGAAAGTGAAAAGTGAAAGTACGTAACCTCTTCCTTTACCCTTGGGTGAGGTTACAAGAGCAGACCTCTTAGGGTCCCTGTCCCCTCGGACCACCCGACGGTAGATAACCCAGCGTGTCTCAACCTGTGTTGACTTCGTTGAATCGTCGTCGTCGTCGTCGTCGTCAGAAACGATTACCTGATTAGACTCCTCTCGTACCGTTGGTAAGGTCATAAGAACGAACCTCTTAGGGACACCTGTCTCCCCGGACCACCCGATGTCAGGTACCCCAGCGTTTCTGAGACTGTGTTAACTCGTTGATTCGTGCCGTGTCGTGTCACCTGATCAGATCTAGACTTTAAAGAATTTTTTGACAGAGAGGGAAGAGTGGTGATCTGGTAGACGGCATGTGGATTCTTTCTTTATGTGTCTCGTTTCCAATAGTGGAAGGTCGTAGGAAAAAGTTCCTAAAGTCTGTTCGAGTCACCTCAAACCTACATATCCTAGGTTCGAAGTTGATTTCTTTTTTTTTTACAGATTACCCGACGTCTTTGTTTTAACCCTCTTATCACTTACCGATTGTTCCTTATTTGGTACCGTTAATATAATTAAGTTCTACCCTTTCACTTTGGTTTACTCTTCGAAAGTAAAAATTAACCTAATTCACTAAAGAATTCTTGACACCCGAAGGGACCATCTAGTCTACCATTTCTTAGACGGACGTTACGTCTTCAGGACCCAAACTAGGGGACCTCTTCCCTTACTGTTAGGTGAGGTCATAAGAACGGACCTCTTAAGGTATCTGTCTCCTTGTACCGCCCGATATCAGGTACCCTAGTGTCTCAGCCTGTGTGTGTGTTCTTGACACGTTTACTACAAGTAAAAGTTTAAAGTTTCTTATATAAACGAAATTCTAACTTTCGTCAACATTTTATTGTGTATCTTCTTTTTTCTTTTTTGTTCAGATAAATACAGGTTCGTCAAATTACTGAACCCTTTCACAATTCTTTACATATGGATACCGACTAAGTACAACTCTAAACTGTCTTTTGTTGTTTTAATACATTTCGTTAATAGGAAGTTAATTTTTTATTTTAAATTTTTTACGTAACAAATACCTAAATTAAAAAATAAAAATTCACTTGAAAATAGTTTCATGTTTTATATAAGTCTTTGTATATATCGACTAAACATACGTCGAACTCAACACAAGTTGAGCAAACATAAAAGTGTTTCCTACTAGTATCTCATTTATGGTGGGTCTCCTTTTTGATATGTAGTAGTAGGAACTTTGTGGGGTCAGTGACATAGGAGAAACCGGAGTTTACTAAATATATTTTTATTAGTAGAAATGAAGATTACAGTATCTAGTCGCGAAGGAGAAAATCTGTAAATATATTTACCTTAGTAAGTAGTACGTCGGAAAACATAGACTGTAAAGACAAGTTGTCATACAAACCCTTTAAGTGCGTTTAACAATCCACATCACCCACTCAATGACCAAAAGTAATAACAGTTCTTAATCTAATATATAGGGTATCAAATAAACAGGTAAGATAAAAAAACTACCTGTCATGTAAAAAAAGATCGAAAACCAACAATATTTATTAAGACAGTTCTTGTAAGAAGAGGTAGTTAAAAGACACATACAAATTCCATACCTATCCTCTTCCGTTACCGTGGGGGGTGAGGTCATGAGAACGGACCTTTTAGGGTACCTACCTCCTCGGACCACACGACGACAGGTACCCCAACGACTCTCAACCTGTGCTGAGTCACTGAAGTGAAAGTGAAAAGTGAAAGTACGTAACCTCTTCCTTTACCGTTGGGTGAGGTCACAAGAACGGACCTCTTAGGGTCCCTGCCGCCTCGGACCACCCGACGGCAGATACCCCAACGTGTCTCAACCTGTGCTGACTTCGCTGAATCGTCGTCGTCGTCGTCGTCGTTCCATACCTACACTCTCGACCTGACACTTCTCCCGACTCGCGACTTCTTAACTACGAAAACTTGACACCACAACCTCTTCTGAGAACTCTCAGGGAACCTGACGTTCCTCTAGGTTGGTCAGGTAAGACTTCCTCTAGTCGGGACCCTAANCCTGTGCTGACTTCGCTGAATCGTCGTCGTCGTCGTCGTCGTTCCATACCTACACTCTCGACCTGACACTTCTCCCGACTCGCGGCTTCTTAACTACGAAAACTTGACACCACAACCTCTTCTGAGAACTCTCAGGGAACCTGACGTTCCTCTAGGTTGGTCAGGTAAGACTTCCTCTAGTCGGGACCCTAAAGAAACCTTCCTTACTACGATTTCGACTTTGAGGTCATGAAACCGGTGGAGTACACTACTCAACTGAGCAACCTTTTCTGAGACTACGACCCTCCCTAACCCCCGTCCTCCTCTTCCCCTGTTGTCTCCTACTCTACCGACCTACCGTAGTGACTCAGCTACCTGCACTCAGACTCACTTGAGGTCCTCAACCACTACCTGTCCCTCCGGACCACACGACGCTAAGTACCCCAGGGTTTCTCAGTCTGTACTGACTCACTGACTTGACTTGACTTGACTTCCGTAGAGACAAACCATGTATAGATACCTACCTTAACGACCCAGTACACGTATAAGTTCTAATCATCCTTGAAACTTAAGAGGTTCACCAACGTTGTCAAATGTACGGTGTGTCTGTTAAAAACCTAAAAATTCAAAATGTAAAAATCGACAAGATCACCTCTATACCACCGTAGTAACAAAATAAAAGGTAAAGGAAATACAAACTCTAACTTGTGAAAAAGGATATAAATAACCGTTTCATCTATAGGAAAAGATACTTTTCTGAGAAGGACAAGGAGGTATTCACCCATTTTTTTTATCACAACCAGTAATGAGTCACTTCGAAATTATGACCGAATAGGTATGAAAGAATAACTAAATATCAAGAAGTCATATATGATCTATACCAAGACAATAAAATACATGTGCAATGTCTATAAGAGATCGATATACACCGAACGGAAAAGACACAGAAAACTATTTATCATCAAGAATAATTATCACGAATATCAAGTTTAATAATTAGAAAATAGACAACTAAAAATATAACATAAATTTTTTGAAGTCGAAAGGACGCTAATATTTTATTTGAAGAAGCAATAAAAGATCTTTGTCGTCAAAGTGGAAAGTATAAACTTATTCACTAGATTAATGTTAACTTAAAAACAAATACCATACTCCATCACTAGTTTTTCGAGAAAAATAAACTTTTACATTAACTGGTCCATAATAAATAACTTCTCTAACAAGAAAGTGAGACTTTACGAGAAATAGTATTTAGTCCATAGATATATACTCATCCACAGGATCTAAGACAGAATACAAGGTAGTCAGGCAAACAGACACAACCACATGTGGTAACTGAAATAAGAAGAAGATCTTATAGACCAGGTCATAAATAGTAACATGAATTAAAGGTGTATCTATAACATTAATTAATAGATAAAACTAATTTTAGGAGACTCTAAAACTAATCTTAATGTAGCTTATATATCTAATTAAACTCCTTCAAACCATAAACTTTTGTCGAGAAGACTCAGTACACCTCATGTAAATAAAGTAAATAAATCCAGGAGAAAAAGATAGAGAGGTATAACAAAATGTCAAACGACATACCTCCAAAAAGTGTAGAAAACAATGTAAATAAGGATTATAAACTACAATCTCCACGATCCATTCATAATTAAAAGAGAAATTTAACGTAAAAGATTACCAAATGAATCCTTGTCAAATAAAATTTTATAATAATTAAAAATTTAGAACACAGACTGTTTCTACGTCATAAACGAATGATTTATCAAATAGATCTAACAGATATAAATTTAACACATGTTTATTATTAAAATAAAGAAAGGTTAACAATATGGAAAATAAAGAAACAGAACGAAAAAACGTGATTGACCCTATAAATCTTTTCACAACTTATCTTCACCGACCCTCATAGGAACAAGGTAAGAACTTGGGGACCTACCTGTACCACCCCTTGAAAATTCAAATTATAGACATCTAAAAATTTTTTTAGTTAATGTGTTCAAGGGAAGACAAAGATTAAACGACTTCTAAAAAAAGTTGATTTAGTACTTACAAATAATTTAAACTAGGTAACCGACTCTACTATATAAAGAAGAAAAACGACTTCTAAAAAAAGTTGATTTAGTACTTACAAATAATTTAAACTAGGTAACCGACTCTACTATATAAAGAAGAAAAATAAGACTTACACTATTCATAATTATGTAGTTAACTAAGATACGATTTATTGGAATATAACGACCTTATTTTGAAGACTCAGCTAGACCAAGACAAAAATACATATCGTTCTAAGTGAAATGATGATAAAAGTCACCATAAAACGTTGACATAAGGACTATCTGTAACCGGACGTAAAAGAAGAGAGTATTTACAGGAAAGTCCAAAAACGTAGTTCCAATACGACCGGAATATTTTACTTAACCTTCACAAGAGAGAAAAGGATAAAGGACAAAAACATTTTAAACCTATTTAAGTGACCACTACGGTAGACCTGGAAGTCAAAGAAACATCCTTTCAATATTTAATGTTTAAGTTAAAGAAATTATCTATATCTTAAGATGTCTAAAAAGATAAAGAAAAAACACTGTCAAAGTGTCAACACAAAAAGATCCTTAAACAGGTAAAAAAATTGAAAAGTTTAAATAACCGTTTTTTATTATAGAATAGAAACATTACAGTCACCCTAGATCATTACAAGGAGAAAAATAGAGACTGTACCCATTAAATATAAAAGAGAAAATAGGAGTTATAACGGTTTCGAAATATTCAAAACAATTAAATGATCGGAAAACCATAAGAAGAAATAACTTACAAATAAAAGGTTAAATAATGAAAGACGAAGAAGAGAAAAAGAAGGATAGAAGAATAAAGAAATAAATCAAAAAATTTAACTAATTATAACTATGTACGGTTATTTATTTTATATATAACGGAAGATTCATGTCAAATGGACATAAAGTGTTTCATATAGTACCGATATAATACTTAGTGAAGTAAAGTTTTGTAATGAATCGAGAGTGAACTTAACGAAAAACTCAGTAATTAATAAATATCAAGATAACAAGTAAAAGATTTATAATCCCTAAAAGATCAATATAAAAATATAACCGAAGAGTAAATTGAAATGACATAAGTGTCATGTAAAGAATCTACTCAAGTCATGAAACTTTATAAAACTAGTGACGATACTGGGACTTAGACTAGTTAAAACTACTTACATGTTTCTCAATAACTTTTCTTATTTATATTACGTTGGTAACCCCCGAAAAAAAGATATAATTGAACAAGTTCAATTAAAACAAGAAGTTTAGAAGGTATAGAAATGACTGAAAAAACCATCAAAAAGTAGTCAATGACTCTATATATTTAACAATTAAAAAGATTCAGAATTTTTAAGAAATTTAGAATGAAATGAACAAACTCGAAGGCTTACGAATATGTAAGCCTTAAAAATTTAAAAAAAACCACTGAGTTAGGAAAGTAATAATATTTTATATAGATATAGAGATTATTACGACGAACAAAATTTTCGATCAAACAGACTATAATCATACCGTTATAGTCGAAAGAAAACTAATCACAAACATGTTATTAAAGAAATAGGAAAATAGATTTTTTTAGACATAAGAATATAAAATACATTGAGGTGACTGGTATCAAGACGAGAATTACGTCAACAAAGTCCATTAAATTGAGATGTACATTAACTTTAAAAAGGGATCAGACTTTTTAGATACAAAGTTTACCATTACAAATCAGTCAAAGGTAAACTACATTAATGACTATAAATCCTAAATTAGAGGATAGAAGGTTAAATGATAAATAGATAAAGGAGTTATAAAGAAAATTAGAGAAGAGAAACCTTTATATAAAACGTAAAAATTATAAATGAAACGGGAGAAACAATCGAATAAACAATATATAAGAGTAAAAGAAAATCACGAACTTCACCTAACCATTCACAAAGGGCTGTTAAGTACAGGTACGAAGTCTTAAACTGTAAATAAACTTTTATCGCAGAAACGGTACCATTAATCAATCGTACCCTAGTACGACTTGAGTACCACTCGGGATGTAGGTTACCAAAAACAAAAACATTCTTCTCCTCTTCTGCGTATCTCTCCGTGTTCCCTTCTTATGGTACACCGTTCTCTCCGTCTCTAATCGCATTACGACGACGTTGGGTTCTCTGTAGTCCGGAACGATCCTCGGTGGTCTTCGACCTCCTCTACTCCCTCCTCAGAGGGGACCTCTGAAGTTTCCCTTGCACCGAGCCGGTCCTGAAATAAAACCAGGGGATCGAGGGTCCTGAAACGCCATTAAACAATACCGTTAGGACCCTTTGATTATGTCACAAATAGGATCTACAATACTTTATATTGAAACTGTATCAGGTTATTAACCACAGTAATGGTTTAGGTACTTTCTTAGAATCTTGGAAGATTGAGATGAGTGAGGGTCAAAACAGAACCTTGTGTATATAACAAAAGAGTCAGTTACTATCAAAGTCAAGTCAAGTCAAGTCAGAGAGTCAGCACAAGCTGAGAAGCACTGGGGTACTTAGCGTCGTGCGGTCCGGAGGGACAGGTAGTGGTTGAGGGCCTCAAGTGAGTCTGAGCGCAGGTAGCTCAGACACTACGATAGATCGGTAGAGTAGGAGACAGCAGGGGAAGAGGAGGACGGGGGTTAGGGAGGGTCGTAGTCTCAGAAGGTTGCTCAGTCGAGAAACGTACTCCACCGGTCTCATGACCTCAAAGTCGAAATCGTAGTAAGGAAGGTTTCTTTAGGGTCCCGACTAGAGGAAGTCTTACCTGACCAACCTAGAGGAACGTTAGGTCCCCTGAGAGTTCTCAGAAGAGGTTGTGGTGTGAAGTTTTCGTAGTTAAGAAGCCGCGAGTCGGAAGAAGTGTCAGGTTGAGAGTGTAGGTATGTACTGATGACCTTTTTGGTATCGGAAGTGATCTGTCTGGAATCAACCGTTTCATTACAGATGAAAACTTATACGACAGATCCAACCAGTATTGAAAGGAAGGTTCCTCATTCGCAGAAAATTAAAGTACCGACGTCAGTGGTAGACGTCACTAAAACCTCGGGTTTTTTTATTTCAGATTGTGACAAAGGTGACAAAGGGGTAGATAAACGGTACTTCATTACCCTGGTCTACGGTATAGAAACAAAAGACTTACAACTCGAAATTCGGTTGAAAAAATGAGAGGAGAAAGTGAAAGTAGTTCTCCGAAAAATCGAGGAGAAGTGAAAGACGGTATTCCCACCACAGTAGACGGATAGACTCCAATAACGATAAAGAGGGTCGTTAGAACTAAGGTCGAACACAAAGAAGGTCAGGTCGCAAAGAGTACTACATGAGACGTATCTTCAATTTATTCGTCCCACTGTTATATGTCGGAACTGTATGAGGAAAAGGATAAACCTTGGTCAGATAACAAGGTACAGGTCAAGATTGACGACGAAGGACTGGACGTATGTCTAAAGAGTTCTCCGTCCAGTCCACCAGACCATACGGGTAGAGAAAGTCTTAAAAGGTGTCAAATAACACTAGGTGTGTCAGTTTCCGAAACCGTCTCAGTTATTTCGTCTTCATCTACAAAAAGACCTTGAGAGAACGAATAAGGTACTAGGTCCGAATAGGTTTATAACTGGAAAAGACAATATGAAGAAAGGAACTTAAACGTACGAAGGTTGGACCTAGTAAAAGGAAGACAGAGTCTCCTGTCTAAATAACTAAATAAACGACTAAATAAATCACTTCAGACAACCATTTAAGAGAGTCTATACACACAAACACACACACACTTTTACTAAAATAATACGGAAATAAAAAGGGGTTTAAAATAATATTAACAAAAGTTTATAGGTCGTTTCAATTTTCTTAAAATATTACGTTTCAACATACGTACATATGGTACATCTAAGATCGTACTCGTAAAATGATATGAGCGAAATAATTCTAGTGTATAGATAGGTAAACGTAGGAGTAGATCAGGTACCTTAAAGAAACTATGATTTTCGTTTAATGTGTAGAATATATTAAAAGGGATTTATAAATCTAAAAACAGTAATTTGTTTAAAGAAACAAAAAATAAATGAAAAGGAAAACTGTATTCTAAATATGTTACTTTACGATTTATAATTCACATTTAAGTGACTCAAAACTGTTTGTTTATGTGGACACAATAGGTGTCTTACAAGGGAGTACACAGAAGAGTCAGTTGGGGACAGAGATGGGAGGGGCCTCAGTTGGTGACAAAGACTAAAAAGGCGGTGTCTAAACAAAACAGACAAGATCTTAAAATTTGGAAAAAGTCCATTCCAAAGAAAGTAAGTCGTATGTCAAAAAACTCTGAGTAAGTACCAAAAAACACAAAAAAAAAGAAAAATACCGAATTATTATAAAGTAACATACTGATATAATGTCAGACAAATACCTGTGAACTCAAAAATATTAAGAACCAATATTATTTATATTGACGACACTTGTAAAGCAACAAGAGTTCGTTTTATAGATCTTACCTTAATACACATAAATGAAGATACCTTTGGTTAAGGTATCTTTTGGTCCACAGTGATCACCATTTTTAGGGCTGACGGTTACAACCTTTGTATTCTCTGGAAGTTGGAGACCCAGTCCTTCTAGAGGACCTCCTCCTTTACCGTTGGGTGAGGTTATAAGAACGGACCTCTTAGGGTACCTGTCTCTCCTCAGACCATCCGATGTCAGGTTTCCTAACGTTTCTCAGTCCGTACTGACTTCACTAAAAATATTTTATATATTTATATTATATATCATATATATATAATATTTATATATTATATATTTATATTTTTATACAGTATTAAAAAGTTTTCAACAAGTGGTAACACGGTGATTATTACAAATTTCTCATGGTCGGGGTGATGTCTGAGGGGTCACAAATCGCAACAGAAGTAATAATAATAATTACTAGGTAAGAACACCGATATAATATTAAACGAAAAGGAACTACTTTTCATAATAATTTGTAAAGAAAATAACTGATACAAGAAAACATTCTACACACAAACTTAGTAACGGGTATAAAAACTAACCCTATAAACAGAAAAATAATAACCCAATAGTCTTAAGGAATCTGATTAGGATCTACGGGTTGGTAACAGACCATAAATTTGATGTGTATAAAAGAGATCAGGTACCGAATGTATAAGTAAAAAATTACCATAAAGAACTATCGTCTGAAAATTAAAACTACTTTGGGTAAAATAGTATAAAAAACATCCATAATTAAAGACACTGGGTAGATTCTTTATAGACCGAATATACATCTCTTTTGATATTAAGTTTACCAATACACTTAGGGTTATAAATGATGTTGAGATAAATATTTTCTTTTTTGTACCTTCGTTGGATTTATAAATGGTTGTCTACTTACCTATTTTTTTTACAACACACTCATATATGTATATATATATATAATTATGTTATCTTATAATGAATCGGTATTTTTTCTTACTTTATTACGGTGAATATCGTTGTACTTACCTGAATCTCTAATAGTATGATTCACTTTATTTGGTTTTCTCTTTCTGTTTATAGTATGCTGTAAAGAAAATACACCTAAGATTTCTTTTTTCTATGTTTACTTGAATAAATGTTTTATTTTTATCTAGATATCTGGATCTTTTGTTTGAATACTAATGGTTTCCCCTTTTTCCACCTCCCTATTTGATCCTCAAACCCTAATTATACATATGTGATGACATATATTTTATCTATTGGTTGTTACTGGATGACATATTGTGTTCCTTGGTATAGTTATAAACTATTATTGGATATTCTCTTTTCTTAGACACGATATGGACTTTTATTACGTTACAGTATTTAACTGATGTGAAGTTATTTTTTTCTTTATAGACGGATAGAGATTCACCAGTTTTATAAACGAATATAAAGGAGAATTTTCGTAAGTCAAAATCTTAAACACAAATCCAGACACTAGGTAGAATTTAATCACACAAACTATACTTCATCCTTACGTATAGGGGAATAAGAGTGTGGTAAACCACTTTTTTGGAAGGAAAGCGGGTTGTTTAACGGAACGATAGTAACAGTTTTTAGTTCACTGATAAATTCATCCATAAAAAGGTCCGATAGATCAGTGACGACTACTTAAACAGTTGCTAATGAAGTCATGTTGACTCAGAACTAATGAATAACAAACATTATCTAGAACTTTGGTTTAGTATATTTAGGAGATGTAAACGAGAAAAGTTCTAACAAAACACATAAGACCAAGATAAAAGATAAAGAATAGAAATAACGATAGCAAAGGAGATAAAGAAAACTGAAAGGAAACTAGAAGAAAAAGATCGAAAAATTTCACTTTAAAATCCAGTACTAAAATCTGAAACGAAAAGATTATATTCCTATATTTCGTTAATTTTCTTTATTTTTTCGTTTTGTTTTTTTGTGGGAGTCGTGACAAAAAGATACGAAAGACGTATATACGTATACTCAAGATGTTTACAACTATACGATACAAAAGTAATAGTAAGTCAATTTTTATAAAGTATTAAATATAATAATAAAAAGAGTACCTAATAAATCTTGACAACAAAATAAGGGTCATAAACTCAAAAGAAATCAATAAAACCCAAAGTGACCACCGAGTCTACCATTTCTCAGACGGTCGTTACACCCTCTGGGTCCAAACTAGGGACCCAGTCCTACTAGGTGACACTATTAGGAAAGTTTTGTATATATTTTTGACTTAAGAACACCACACATGGACTTTGATTATACAATATACACTAAATACAGAGTTAATTTTTTACTATTTTACTTTAATTTAATTAAATTTTCAACTTTATCACGGTACGACGACGATTCAGCGAAGTCAGTACAGACTGAGACACGCTGGGACATCTACCGTCGGGTGGTCCGAGGGGACAGCGACCCTAAGAGGTCCGTTCTTGTGACCTCACCCAACGGTAACGGAACCCTTTAGGGTCAGTCTTCGGTCACTTTTATATTTAGGTCCTCTTTTCATTTGTAATTCCGGACATTCGATATGTAACATGATTACTTAATTGAGAAGAGGACCCTACCTCTTGTCGTCATCATACATGGTAAGAACTGTCGTAACTCCAGTAACAGTGGTGTAAGTCAAAGATATAAGACACTAAGTCTTCTCTTTGGGAGTAACTCTTTCACTAGATTCGATAATTCGTAAAAAGTTCGAAAAGTTTTGAGTTTTACATAATTTCCTTTAACTTTTCAAGTTCTACTAACGAAACAAAGTAATTTATGTCATGATTTATCGTTCAAGAGATAATTGACAAAAAAGTATGAAATTTCTTTAATTTTAGTTAATTTCTGTATAATCTAAAAGTTTCTGAAGAATGAAAAAAAGATAATATTAAGTAATATAACCACAGACTGACAAAATTTAATAAAACTTTCTTTGTCAATGTCACAAAGTCTTTTAAGATCTGGTCCCGTGAGACTTTTGACAGCAAAACCTCGATCACTTCTTTTCACCTAAGGATTCTTAAGACCTTTTTCAATTTTCTCAGAGTCTAGACTGAAATTCAAAGAGAAAACCTTTCTGTTCAATAAAATATAAATCCAAAAAAACAAAAAAAAAAGTAAACTTTAGATCGGTAAAAGGGACCTTTCATTTTACGTTGGAACTAAAAAAAAAAAGGAAACTTCCGAGAAAGTAAAATGGTCTTGAAATTCCATTGACAATTTTAAATTAGAAGAACCTAACACTTTAAAGTCCAAATGTAAAGAAGGGAATGACTTGAGATGTCCCGACCACCACTACCAAGAATTCCTTTTAAGACCGGAGAAGAACAAGTTGGTGGTCAAAGGGGACAAAATGAGGTTTTCCTACAGACCCTTGTAGGAAGTCTTGATGAACGATGACGATACCGAGTGGAAGTTTACACAAGTATGTGAAATTAAACGAACCTTTCCAATTCTACTTCTACTTTATACTTTTTCTATAAATTAGGAGAATTACCAAGATCATTACAGAATATTTACGAGACTTTTATTACCTTAGAGTTTAAATAAGAAAACCTAGGGGTCGGTTTAACACTTTGTGAACCTACCCACTACGTATTAAAGGGTAATCAATGGAAGTTATCGGACAACGATTTTACATCCTTTGAATCACGTTTGGTGCCTTCTGGTGAACCCACCAGAAGATAACGTGACTACTCATCTGTTAAGATTAAACTAATCATTGGGGAGTATTTGGGTATCTTTCACTGAAATTACAATTAACATTGTGGGGAGGGGGTGTTTCTTTGACGTAAGTTAAATACTTCATCAGGGTGTTTGTGTCTGTATATATTTTTTTAACCTTAAGAATCCTTTTAGTCGTTGTGTTAAAGTAAATCGACCTGTCAGTCATTCAATCACTAAAACGCCAAACTGGACGTATACCATGTAGTTAGTACCGTTCAAAGAGAGAGAGGAGTAAGGTTCATTTTGGTGGTGAAGGGTGCGTGGTACAGTAATGGTAGTGTTATCCTAGACGCGTCATTATCTCAAACCTAACCTAGGCATTGAAATTTCGGGATAAACTTTAGCGTCGAAGGAAGGACAACGTTGAATCGAAATTTTGTCTGAAGATCACTAGAACCTTTTAATGAGAGAGAAAATGAAGTCAAGATAATCGAACTTTCAGTCAAACCTAAAAGACAAAAGGGTGTTCTCTAGTCCAAAAGGATTCATATGGTAGTAAAAAAAGTAAAGAAAGAAAGAATTCTACTCCTTTGTGTATGTCCTTCTTACCTTTATTTCACAGGTACCAAGATACCCTGTACTTAAATTCACGAAATGAATCGTCTTCGTATTAAAAATGAATGGGTCAAACTACTGTTGGGTCAGGGGGTCAATTTCATGATTTAGTATGTTCATTCGTTAGTCGATAGTCTGTATGAAACGTTATTACGAATGATAGTGTAACTTTTATATTTTAAATTATAATATCGTATCATATTATAAAAGATACATTGGAATAAAAAGTCTGTAGGTTAAAATTTAAACTTCAATTTACTTGAACTTATTATTGTTATTGTATCGTGTCGATGAAAATTCCCACGGTTCATAAGAGTATGTGTACCTGTTTGAAAGGGAGTTTTACAACCGTCAACCCGTTCCTCGTCCATGTAACGAGGTTAAAATACGTTTCCCTTTAAATCATTGGTGTCACCATATGAAGGACCGTCCTAGAGTCACCGATTTTTATGAAGAGGAGATTGAAGAAGAAAAGTGAAGTCAATTAAAATAAGAATTTTAAAGTAATTTATCTATAAGACCAAAGTTTTTAAAAAATTTAGTTTGTTTAGGTACGGAACATCGGAAACCTCAACCGATAAATCTTTAAGTGTGTAAATCTATTAAAGTAAGTTAGTTGAAAAAAGAATTATATTTTAAACTATTGTTGTAATTCAAAACGTGGGATGTTAAAGGTGGAACGTTAAGTGAAAATGTAACAAAAAAAAAATTCAATAGTGGGATTAGACACTACAATTCTAATAAGTGTTGAAAAAAAAAATTACACATTCGTCTTAGTCTCTTGAACTCCACCGTGGGTTCAAGATTTAAAGTACATTGAATATCGGTTATCTACTTGTACCTAAAAGAGTAAAGCCTAGGGTAAACGAGAGTCGACAGTGTCACGGACTTACCCGGAGTCGAGAAAGAGAAAAACCCCTCTTCCCTTACCTTTCCTGGTCTCTCTCCTCTATGGATTTACACGACCTTGTCCACTCTTTTCGTCTAGTACCACCCCTGGTGTGTCAGAACACTCACAAACTCTATAAGGACACCCGACAGGACCACCCAGTCTAGACGAACGTTACGCCCTCTGGACCCAAACTACGGACCCAACCTTTCCAGGGGACCTCTTTCCTTACCGATGGGTGAGGTCATAAGAACGGACCTCTTAAGGTGCCTGTCTCCTAGGACCGCCAGATGACAGGTACCCCAGTGCTTCTCAGTTGTACTACTCTTTGGTTGTGAGTGAAAATACGCGATATCACTCACCGGGACCTTTGACTTTATCAAGATTCAAAAAGGTAAATTTTTTAACATGGACCCTTTCGTTTTTTTTTAGAAGTAAAAAAAGAGAAAAAGGAAGGAGAAGGAGTAGAAGGGGTCTTAGAGAACGGAGGTCCTTGGATTGAAGTCAGAGTGTCATCCCTATAATCGTCAATAATTTCCTCGAAAAACAACTGAACAGACTTTTAGATTGGTGGTAATATGGAATTAAAAAAAAAAAGGTCGTGTCTTAATTTAAAGGATATATGACCAATGAAGGGGAAAAAGTGAATATTTATAGAGTCGTTCCTAATCCCTTTTGGTTTTAAAGTCTCATTGAATAGTGATTTTATAAACGAGAAAAGAGAAAAATAAAAAGATGAACGACCGACTGGATCTGGCAAAGGTACCGTGGACAAGGGTAGACGAGGTACGACTTCAGAGTTTACTTCCATAATGAAAAAGTTGTGTAAGGACGATGAGTAAGATAATTCACGGGGTTGGTTTATACTCAAAGATAACCGGATTTTTATCTAGAGGACGGTAGACCTCAGGGTTCAAAGACGTAAAAGAGAAAGTGGAGCCTCGTTGAGGTCGTCAGTATTTTCTTGAAGTGGACTACATTAACATAGACGAAGGTTGACGAGGATTGCGTAAGACCTCGAAAGCAAGACTCACTTATTAAGAGGACACAATAGTAGTCCGAAGGACTTCCCTAGTCTACGAGTAAGTAAACCTGTAAAAGTTTAGTAGTTCTTTTTGAATTGTTTAGGGCCTCAAACTAAAATCGAAATCAGAATTGTAAAAATTTTCATAGAATATGACATGTAGACATATGATCCAGATTTTGAGAGTTTAGTGAGTTTTGGAAACACAAGGGGTGTTAAAAACTTTTGGTTTCATCCATTTTCTCTAACTCAGTAAACGATTTCAAAATAAAAAGGTAACTTTATAAATTTTGGTTTTATATATGAATTCAAGTATCGACTTAAACAGACTCTAAACCAAAACAAAACAAAAAAGGAGGGTAAACTAAAAGATTGTCAGTTAAGTACCTATTGGAACATCACAGACTTCATTAAGAGACGTGACTCTAAGTCTTTTGTCTAGCTTGTAAAATGTAATGAGAAATCGAGACAGTGAGTCAGTTGGTCTGAAAAAGGAAGTGAGTTACCTCCATGACAAGTGGACTAAGGACTTTATTTTTTGATTCTACGATAAGAATCAGACTGAAAGAAGTACACAGTTTACGTAGTTCTATACTTTACCAGTTAATATATAGTAGAGACTTTCACTATAAATCAACGAGTAAACGTAGGTTGAGAAACACTAGGGTACCTGACATCGGGTGATTCGAGGAGATAGGTACCTTAAAAGGTCCGTTCTTATGACCTCGTCTAACGGTAAAGGAAGAGGTCCCCTAGACGGGTTGGGTCCCCAATTTAGACCCAGAGACGTAACGTCCGTTTAAGAAATGGTAGAGTCGGTGGTCCCTTTTGAGAAACGCTCTGGTACCTGATATCGGACGGTCCGAGGAGAGAGGAACCCTAAGGGCTCCGTTTTTATTACTTCATCCATTGACAAGGGAAGAGGTCGCATAGAAGGTCTGAGTCCCTAGTTTGGATCCAGAGGGTATAACGTCCCTCTAAAAAATGGTAGACTAGGTGGTCCTCGAACATATAGAGATCATGGGGAACTTAATTAAGTAGTGGAGAGATGAAGGTGTTCACATGAGATTCAGTCTATGGAGGGACATCGGTCAACTGTGAGGTTCTAGGTAAAAGGAGAGGTTCCCGGTTTTGTTAGAACCATTTGTTTACAAAATTCTACAGTAGGAAACGAATTTTTGAAAATCATAGAAGAATGTAGAACTGTATCAAATTGTTCGGAGGATTGGACACACACACAAGAGTCAGTGAGTAAACACAGGTTGAGAAACACTAGGAAACCTAATATCACGTCGTCCGAGGAGACAGGTACCCTAAAAAGTCCGTTCTTATCACCAAACCCAACGGTAAAGGAAGAAGTCCCCTAGAAGGATTGGGTTCCTAACTCGGGTGTAGAGGACATAAAGTCCGTCTAAGAAGTGACGACTCGGTAATCCCTTCTGAGTTAGAGATTTAAGTCAATCTTTAAGACACAAAAACTTATCTTGTGTGACATCGTTCAGGTGTTTGTGAGTCTTATCGTACAAATGTAAGTCGCCCCGTTATCCGTTTTCAATATGGTTACGGTCTAAAGTCCTTTCAAGGGGTTTAGAATACCTATCGTTCGTATCCTTTAAAACAAAACGAAGTTTTACAATTCACGTAGAAAATAGTTATAAACCTTTCAAGGTCCGAGACGTTGGATGGAACCTAAGAAGGGGTACGAAAAATCCATCATAAGTCTAAAGAAAGGAATTGGAGGAAAGAAAGAACAGTGTCATAAAGGGGCCCTTTAGAGTGGGTGAGAGACTGAAAGGAATAAAGACTAGACGTATAGGTAGTTTTGAGGAAGATGGAGAAGACTTAGGATCTGTGTCTAAAGGTTTATTGAGAAATCGGGGATAGGAACTCACATGATATCGTGTAATTTTAGTCAGGATAGTGGATGACTCAGGGGAGGCGAATAGAATGTGGGTGTGGATCAGGTCTTTACGTTGACGAGGACCCCGAGGATCGAGTCGTTTACTGGTTGGAGTTCATTAGTTACACTTCACTTCACTTTCAGCGAGTCAACACAGGTTGAGAAACGTTGGGGTAGCTGATATGTCAGGTATCTTCAGAGATCCGGTCTTATGACCTCACTCATCGACAAGGGAAGAGGTCCCCTAGAAGGGTTGGGTTCCTGACTTGGGTCCAGAGGATGTAACGTCCATCTAAGAAATGGTCAACTCGGTGGTCCCTTCGGGTTCTTATGACCTCAACCATCGGATAGGGAAGAGGTCGTCTAGAAGGGTTGGGTCCTTAGCTTGACCCTAGAGAACTTAACGTCCACCTATGTATATGTCCATTAATTACGACGGAGTGTCTTAGATGACTGAAGATAAAGAGGGTTCAGTTCTTCGAGGTTCCGGGACGGTTGACACATAAAAACTACCAATAGGGTAGATTGGGGGAAAATAGTTGATCCGGTAAATATAGTTACCGGGTGTCCGAAAGGTTGAGGTTAGATAACATTTTATGAAAATGAGGACGAAAAGGGTTAATCGATTTTGTTTGATTTTTACAGAATCGCACATATAGTTCATAGAAATATAAAACTGATGTCGGAATTTTTTTTTTTTACCAGAAGATTTTAAGAGACTTGTCATAGTTGAAAATAGTTTATATCACCAACAGGACGGTTTTGTCAGTGGAGACTTAGTGGTCCTTTGAAGAATCCTTACGTTTAAGAGTTTTGGGCGGGGGGCGGTGTGGATGACGTAGTCGATAGACGTCAAGTTGTTCGGACGTGAGACTTCAAACCTTTGATGAAGAGATCTGTATCAGTAAACAGTAAAAATGTTTTCTATTTACCGTAGGAAATATGGGAGTATGAAATCAAGATCTTTAAAGAGTATAGAACTCTCGAGAAGAGATGAATTGGTAAAAGTTTTACGACTAAGAAGGAAGTCTTTCGTAAAATTTTCCTTGGTGAAGGACTCTGAAAAGTTAAAGAGGTCCGTCTTGATAGTGAAAAAGAAGGGAGGTTTCTTGACATAATATATGGAAAAGAGATCATGGAAACTGAATATTAATCAATTTTTATCTAAAAAAAAGAGAACTATTTAATCCTTGAGGTACTTACGAGGTTTCAACTAAAAGAAATCATTTACGATCACTCCTTCCTCGACATAGAATGAGTTATTCGTATTCATGAGTTAATTTTTTTAATTTACCTTTTCTTAATAACTATGTAAATGTAATAATAAGAATATTATTCCTTTTTAAGTGATTAAATTAAAGAAAATATATGTTAAAATTAAAATTTTTAAGAGGAAAATCCAATCCAATAAAATAACCTTTTTTAACTTTTGTAATGTTCGTTTCTAACATTGTTATACATATTCGTGTACTGAGTATCTTTCCAGTTTTAGTATTGAATGTTTTAAAGACTTCATTTTACGCACCGGGTAATATAAATTTGACGTTTCTTTAATATTTTCAGATAGTTACTGGGAATTCCATTGGTACAGTATTTTATTAATGCTAAACGATTTGTATTTTTCGTCTCTGTAATGAAACGGTTGTTTCCAGACAGATCAGTTCCGCTACCAAAAAGGTCACCAGTACATTCCTACACTCTCAACCTGTCACTTCTTTCGACTCGTGGTTACTTAACTACGAAAACTTGATACCACAACCTCTTCTGAGAACTCTCAGGGGACCTAACGTTCCTCTAGGTTGGTCAGGTAGGATTCCCTCTAGTCAGGACCCACAAGTAACCTTCCTGACTACGACTTCGACTTTGAGGTTATGAAACCGATGGAGTACGCTTCTCAACTGAGTAACCTTTTCTGGGACAACGACCCTCCCTAACTCCCGTCCTCCTCTTCCCCTGCTGTCTCCTACTCTACAGACCTACCGTAGTGGTTGAGCTACCTGCACTCAAACCCATTTGAGGCCCTCAACCACTACCTGTCCCTTCGGACCGCACGACACTAAGTACCCCAACGTTTCTCAGTCTGTGCTGACTCGCTGACTTGACTTGACTTGACTTTGTAGTTACATAATAAAGGTCTCAAAGTTAAGATTATCTAAATCTAAAAGAATTTGAACATCTTTTAACTAAAAAGGATTGTTTTGATTTTAGAGAAAATATTAGTAAATAATTTTCATCGTTTACAACTACTAAGTGTACACCCTAATAAGGATGATACTAAACATCCCATGTTGAAAGGTTTAATTATGAGTTAATTATAAAATACTTTTGTATTCAACCGTTCAAGTAACAATTTATTAAGACACTAAATTGAAACGTTGAGGAACCGATACACCGGAGTTCTAACTCTGTAAACTTTTTTACTACGATAGCAAAAGTTTGGTACTACTACACTTTTTTTTAGAGAATACTTCCGTTCGTATCGTTACGGTACAAAACGAAAGATAGATATTTCGTTGACACGATGAGTGTTTCGTGAAAGTGTACCGAATTGAGTAAATTAATTTGTTATCGGAAAAATCATAGTCTTTCATACTAAAAAAGTGAATTCACTTGTGACCAGACTTAAGTTTACGGACCCGTTTTCAGAGTATGATTATTCAAGTGAACAAACAACTAAATAATTAAGTGAAGTTTTATATACACCCTACAGATGATACTTACTCTGAAACAAGACCCATACCCTGTATACGAAGGAGTTGGTCGATTTGAGGATCACTCCGTAGTCTAGTACTCCTGTGCTACTTACGAAAGTGCCCCACTACGTTCCAAAGGATCCTTGTTGTTATCTTATCCGTCCACTAGGTCTCCACACAATGACTTATTTCGCAGAATCTTTATCCTCAATACGTCTACTTCCCTCCAGTGTCCTTCTTCTCTAAGAGCCCCGTCATTCATCGTACACGTCTGGAACCCGACGGACAATTTCATTTAATCCTGACAACCTTGTGTAACACCGTACCTCTTGTACTCTAGTTCTCTAAGTCCGGTCTTTATATTTAAACCTTTGGTTTCGTACTTTTACCATAAACCTTAATAGCTCTCCAATTTAATGGGTCGGTTTCACACAACTCACCCTTTTCTGTCATAAGTCATTACTTTAGGTCTTTCCGTGAAGTGACGGTGAAGTGAAAGGTCGTTGACGACCAACGACCTTTCCTTTCGATGTAAAACCCTACATGTCCCTCGTAGTCCCCACCATCCATAGTATGGACCTCTTATAAATGTCTTTTCTTATTAGAGACGGTTCACGACACTTGGTCAGTGGTACTGTGTCTCTTCTTACAGACAGGAAGGTGCTCCCACGGGTCTACCCTTCCCTTCCTTCGAATACCTCAAAGGTTAACGTTCGAAGACGAAAAGTCAGTTCATCTTTCGTTCTGGTAGTGTCCCATCCCTTCCCTCGTCACCTTGTACTGGTGACACTCGTTACTAGGACATTCGAGTGGTGGGTAGGAGTCTTTACTCTGTTGTGACTCGTGGGTTAAATCCCACTTTCACTTCAGGAGTCAGCACAGGCTAAGAAACGTTGGGGTACCAGATATGTCAGGTACCTTAAGAGGTCCGGTCTATTGACCTCACCCATCGGAAAGGGAAGAGGTCCCCTAAAGGGTCGGGTCCCTGACTTGGGTCCAGAGGACGTAACGTCCACCTAAGAAATGGTCGACTCAGTGTTCTCTTCGGGTTCTTATGACCGCACCTATCACATAGGGAAGAGGTCGTCTAGAAGAGTTGGGTCCTTAGATTGACCCCAGAGAACGTACGTCCGTCTAAGAAATGGTTGACTCAATAGTCCCTTCGGGATGGGTTAAATCCCGTCTTTAGAACTTAAAAATCACTTAAGTTACACACGTCAACTCATTAAATAGAGATCGTCCTCTGTTTCTTCGTCTCTTCCGTCCGTCAACCTAACTTAAACTCATTCTCAAAACGGACCTTTACTTTGTCTTCTTATCATCTGACTGTTAGGTCTACTTTGTCATAGTATCGACCCCGACCACTCTATTCAGTTGAGAAACACTGGGGTACCTGACGTCGTACGGTCCGGGGAGACAGGAGATAACAGAGGACCTCAAACGAGTCTAAGTACAGGTAATTCAGTCACTACGACAGATTGGTAGAGTAGAAGACGGTGGAGGAAGAGAAAAACGGAAGTCAGAAAGTGTCGTAGTCCCAGAAAAGGTCACTCAGCAGAGAAACGTAGTCTTTCCGTTACTGTGGGGTGAGATCATGAGAAAGAACCTTTTAGGGTACCTACCTCTTCGGACCACCCGACATCAGGTACCCCAGCGATGCTCAGACTGTGCTGACTTACTGAAGTGAAAGTGAAAAGTGAAAGTACGTGACCTCTTCCTTTACCGTTGGGTGAGGTCACAAGAACGGACCTCTTAGGGTCCCTGCCACCTCGGACCACCCGACGACAGATACCCCAGAAGAAGTACCAGATCAATCGAGGTAAGTACTGATGANGACTGTGCTGACTTACTGAAGTGAAAGTGAAAAGTGAAAGTACGTGACCTCTTCCTTTACCGTTGGGTGAGGTCACAAGAACGGACCTCTTAGGGTCCCTGCCACCTCGGACCACCCGACGACAGATACCCCAGAGTGTCTCAGCCTGTGTTGACTTCGCTGAATCGTCGTCGTCGTCGTCAGTTTTATAACCTCGAAGTCAAATTCGTAGTCAGGAAGGTTACTTATAAGTCCCAACTAAAGGAAATCCTAACTGAACAAATTAGACGAACAACAGGTTTCCTGAGAGTTCAGAAGAGGTTGTGGTGTCAAGCCTTCGCAGTCAAGAAACTACTAGTCAGAAGAAGTACCAGATCAATCGAGGTAAGTACTGATGATCTTTTTGGTATCGAAACTGATATACCTGGAAACAGTCGTTTCACTACAGAGACGAAAAATTGTACGACAGATCCAATCGGTATTGAAAAGAATGTTCCTCGTACTTCAAAAATTTAAAGTACCGACGTCAGTGATAGACATCGCTAAAAACTCGGGTTCTTTTATTTAGACAGTGACGAAGATGAAAAAGTGGAAGATAAACGGTACTTCACTACCCTGGTTACTAATATCAATCTGTTTCTCTAAAGGACACTACCACCCTCGAGATCAGAACGGTCTCTGATTTCCTCTTTTACAAACTCCAATTCCTATACTTCCTTGACACACACGACTAGAAAGTCCAGTCAAGTCAGTGAGTCAACACAGACTGAGAAACACTGGGGTACTTGACGTTGTGCGGTCCGGAGGGACAGGTAGTGGTTGAGGGTCTCGAATGAGTCTGTGTACAGGTAACTCAACTACTACGGTAGGTCGGTAGAGTAGGAGACAACAGGGGAAGAGGAGGACGAAAGTTAAAAAGGGTCGTAGGCCCAGAAAAGGTCACTTAGTCAAGACACGTAGTCCACCGGGTTCATAGTTTCGAAGTCTAGATCGTAGTCAGAAAAGTTACTTATAAGTTCTGATGAAAGGAAATCTGACCAAACTAGAGGAACGTCAGCTTCTCTGAGAGTCCTCAGCAGAGACTGTGGTATCAAGTTTTTGTAGTCAAGAAACCACGAGTCGAAACAAATACCAGGTTAAGAGTTTAGGTATGTAATACTGACCTTTTTGGTATCGAAACTGATATGTATTGAAACACTCATTTCATTACAGAGACGAAAAGTTATACGACAGACCAAAACAGTATCGAAAAGAAGGTTCTTTGTTCACAGAAATTAAAGTACCGACGTTAGTGGTAGACGTCACTAAAACCTCGGGTTCTTTTATTTTCAGGTAGTGTAACACAGGTGTAGATAAAAGGTACTTCACTACCCTAGTCTTCGGTATAATCAAAATACTTACAACTTATAATTCGGTCTAAAAAGTTAGAGGAGAAAGTGAAAGTAGTTCTCCGAGAAATCAAGGAGAAGTAAAAGACGGTATTCCCACCACAGTAGACGTATAGACTCTAATAACTATAAAGAGGGGCTTTAGAACTAAGGTCGAACACGAAGTAGATCAGACCGTAAAACGTACTACATGAGACGTATATTTAATTTATTCGTTCCACTGTTATATGTCGGAACTACATGAGGAAAGGGTCAAAACTTGGTCAGGTAACAAGGTATAGGTCAAGATTGAAACGAAGAACTGGACGTATGTTTAAAGAGTCTTCCGTCCATTACACCAGACCATATGGGTGAAGAATTCTTAAAGGTCAAACAACACTATGTGTGTCAGTTTCCGAAATCGTACCAGTTACTCCGTCTTCATCTACAAAAAAGACCTTAATGGAACGAAAAATATACTAGGTCGTCTACAACCGTTAAACTAGAGACCAAGGAGACGGAAAAGATTTAACTCGAAATTATAGACCTTCAAGAGTCAAGTACATGACAACTTCTGATCGCACCTCTTAAAACTTGTAATGACACGATAGTACACTCTACTCACGTTAAAACACTATCAAACTTATAAGAAACCGTAAGGGAAAAACCCCTAACCTTACTTTTGACCGGAAAAGGTCTGGACACCGGTGACGACTCAAAAGGTTTAAACAACCGTATAATTCACGTCGTGAAATTGTCGGAGTGGAAAATCCTAAACTTTATCTAGTCGACTTTAAGGTAGTGGAGGTTTAAACATCACTACAAAGGATTTCGGGTGTACTGAAATCTGAGGTCTTACAGATCGAGATCCACTCATTAGTGTGGTCGTAGTACCAATAGACCCAGTAACTCTAGAAACATATCAAGAAGACACATAAGAACGGTGGAGAAGAATTATAGAGGACTAAGACAATCCAGGTATGGTAAAGACAGGAAATAGCTCGGGTAGAAACGTCCTTCACAAGGGAACCATAGAGATTAAAAGAACTTCTCTAGAGATCAGAAAGGGTAAGATAACAAAAGGATAAAGAAACATGACTAGTGAATCCTTCCGAAAGAACAGAAAGGAACGGTAAGAAACCTTGAGACGTAAGTCTACCTATATCGAAAGGAAAAGAGGAGACGGAAAGTGAGGAGAAGAAAAGAATCCGCAAACATTCTGGATGAGTCTGTTGGTAAAACGGAAAAACGTAAAGAAAAAGAACCCCTACCAAAACTAGTGACGGAAGATATACTACAATACAGGTAACAAGACGTCCGTGAGGTAGATAGTCTAGATTAGGGAACTTAAATAAATACTTGTTTTTGCTGGGTCCTCGACTGACATCGAGTCTAGTACTTGAGTAACGTTATAAGTCTGAATTTAACTTCTTTCATTCCTTTGGGTGATCTGTTAAGTTCATACTGGATTTAGTTCAGAGAATGTTAATATGTTACGTTCACTGTTTATCTAAGTCCCCTAATCTAGACTATCTATCTGACTGACGTCCTGATACCTACCTCCAAGCATTGTGACACGACTAAAATATTTGGGATTTCAATTGACTCAAAATTACAACCCTTACCCCTCCTCCTTCCGATACCTAAAGGTTCAGACACTATTTACGACTGGTCGGGATTTTTCACACAGGTACCTTCCGATTCTCCGAAGATGACCTTTTGTCTCAGAGTTCTTTTGTCCCTGAATCGGACTACCCTCACTATCCAATGTTGTATATTCTCCTTACCCCCGATCAGTTAGGGTAGGGAAGTAACTCTCTCTATATCAACATCTTCTAAATCAACAATACTCCCTGTGTCATTGTGATTCCCTCTCAGTTGAGTGAATTTATTCCCTTCATCTACCTCGTCTCCAATCGTCCACTTTCTCTTGAGATCTGTTACTTTGTCACCAAAGGTTTTACCGTCCCATCTACCCCTTGTCACCCTTCCACCTAATCCCTTCTACGTGTCGACTCACCGCTCATACTCTACTGCCTTCTCCTAAATACTGGCCTGTTTGCGTATGATAAAATCACTGATTTCAATTGTTCACTTATTAAGTTCCACCTCTGTTGTACAATATCATCACACACGTAAACAATATGGTTTCGAGTCTACTTCGGTCTTTTCCGTGTTATTAACGAAGTTTTACTATTTTTTTTTTTTCCGATACGATTATCCTCTGAGAAACATAAATTACCTACAAGATAGGAGTCCTTCTTAAGTGTGGACAAACTTTTTGTGGTCGAACGTACCAATGGATCGGTTCTTACATCTTGGATGTCTAGAGTGACTTACCTTAAACTTGACGACGACGACGACGATTCAACGAAATCAACACAGACTGAGTCACACTGGAGTATCTGCCTTCGGGTGGTCCGAGGGGACAGGGACCCTAAGAGGTCAACTCTTGTGACCTCACCCAACGGTAAAGGAAGAGGTTACGTACTTTCACTTTTCACTTTTCCTTCAACGAATAAGTACAGACTGAGAATCGTTGGGGTACCTGACGTCGGATGGTCCGAGGAGGTAGGTACCCTAAAAGGTCCGTTCTCATGAATTCACCCAACGGTAACGGAAGAGACCCTTGGACTTGGTCCTGATCTCTTAGTCGTGAATGGACATCAAACCGTTAATCTCGGGGAGGGAAGAACTCTCTGACTGTACCTCGTCCCTCTTTCACCAGTTGTCGGTTTATCGGTGCACTGTCTTCCGAAAATCCTGACACTGGACGTCTCTCCCTAGACGGAAGGGACAGAGTCCAATCGATCTTACAAATAGAGACGATGACAGTACGACTCACGTGACGTCTCGAACGGGTCAGAAATCCTTTGTTTGAAAATCCACTTTACCTCGGTGTGTAAAAGAGAGTGAAATGAGTCCTTACTTTTATTTTACCGAGAGAAAAAAGTCGAAATTGAGAATACTAGAGAGAATACACGGACGGATAGGGAGAGTGGGGTGGGACCAATAGTCAATTAATTTTTTTTTTTTTTCGTTTTGTAAATTTAAAGTCAGGTTTCGGTAGGTTTCGTTATTGTAATTAGGTAACGTTAGGGAATTTGGTAGATAAATTATCTCTATTTACGTGTCAAGAAATCCATTTTACGTGTCAGAAAGTTTAAAGGACAGGAATGTGGATCTGAATAGTAGATCGTAGACCCAAGTGTCACACGAAGTATTACTGGGTATTACTATTCCTATTTTAGAAGTCTAGATACAATCTATAGGTACCCGAGGAGACCCATAGACGTATACGGACGAAGGTTTTCCTTAATAAACTAATTATTAGTTCGAGAAACGTTCTTGACTACGGGGGACTGCAACTCGTTTTAACAGGACCGTAGTTGAGAATCCTACGACCGGGACCGGTAAACGGACAAAGACCTCCTGATGTGGGTCACAGAAGTAGTAGTGGGTTTAAGGTTAGAGACATATGGGTGACCGTGAAAGGTGTTGTCTTTACAGGAGAGTTGTCTTGTGTCTTTTGGAGACCTAAGAAACGTAGACAACTTCTGAAACTTTCGGATGTCTTGACGGAACCGAGTGGATAGACGAATGAGAGATGTCTATCTCTTCCGACTTACCGACATAAGTCCTTAAGTCTCAATTTTGACCGATTCGGAATCTTTTATACGGTCAAGTGGTCTTCAAGAAGATGAGAAGACTCCGATTTAATGAAGTTTATCGGTCTAATTAAAACGGACAAAAAAATGAAATATATTTATTTTATATGTACATACACTTGTAAACCGGACCGAATAAAATAAGTTGTAATAAACACTCTAAATAGACGGAACGAGATAGACTAACATCCATCGATTAAGAGTGACGACATTCGTAAGTTAACGCACCTTAAATCTCAGAATTTAGACTCTAAGTCCATAACTAGTTATGTAAACTTTCATGTGTGTTAGTTGGTTCTTGATAAAAAGAAAAAAAAAAAAACGGTGTGGTCTGATCTACTGTCAATAAAACCAGTTTCTCAACCCTCGTAGAGTTTTTTCTCAAATTAAAGATTGAACCCTAAGGCTCTTCCCTCGACTCAGGGTTCCATACCATAACCTCCTGACCCATCTTTACAATCTTGACGTCTATCTAAACCATTGTTTATCTGGACACTGGAGAAAGGAAACGTATTGTGGTTAGAGGTGGTGTAGTCTCCAAGAAGTGATGAACCTCAATTTTAGAGAGTATATCACCTTATAGATTGACGTCTCGAACATAAAGGTGAGACATAAGGACAGAAAGTGACATCGAGTTAATAGAGACGGAGAAAAATCCGTAAACTTTTGTGACCAACACTTGGTAAAAATAGGTCTACGAATTAAGAAAGTACTTTTAGAAGGTTCTTAAAAGAGATAGTTACTATTTGGATTAAAGATTATCCTAGGGATATGAGTAGGAAAGGATGCATTTAGTAGTTGAAGAGAATGAGGAGAGGACACAGAAGACGTTTTTCAGTGACTTCGAGGAATATCAGTGGAAGGAGAAGATCCACCCTGGGGTGTCAAGACCCTTCGGAAAAGAGGGGTTGAAGTCAACCTCCTGAAGACTGGACAACTTTCTTTCTCGTACCCGGGGGAAAAACTTTGGTAAGACACGGGACCTAAGTATCAGAGACTCGGAGACGACCTTTACCATCGGGGAGTCTAGAGACTTGATAGAAGGGTCTTCTATCTTAATAAGAAGATGACAGAACCTCTTATTGAGAATCGTAGACAGATAACTGTACCGAGTAGGTATGAATAGTAGAATACTTTATCACCGAACCGGTGTGGAGATCACAAGAGAAGGGTTGTTAAAGAGTAAAAAATGTCATACCTATCCGGTTATTGAAAAGTTTAGAAAGTCACAGTGAAGGAAAAAAAGACTCATTAAAGTAAACATTTAGTATAGAAGGAAGAGAGTAAAATAACATTCGTAGTCCTCACTAGTCCGACGAGATAGTTTTAGAACGAATCTGAAATAGTAAGAGAGAAATTGTGAACAGTCATAAGATGTACATCACCAAGTCAGTCAATTCCTAGATGAACGTTACGTCCTCTGGACCCGAGTCAGGGGTCCAACTCTTCTAGGGACATCCTCCCGTACAGTTGGGTAAGTTCATAAGAACGGACCTCTTAGAGGTACCTGTCTCCTTCGACGGTCCGATGTCAGGTACACCAACGTTTCTCAGTCTGTGCTGACTCACTAATTCGTGTCGTGTAGAGTAAAGGAATGGAGAAAGCCGACGTAAGACCTATTAGATAATTTTAACTAGAATGTCAAAAGATAAAGATTATACTTTTCAGAAAAGTCGATACAGATTATACGATATATAGTCAACTGAAAAATTAAGTTAAATACAAAGTTTATATTGTGAAGAAAAAGAAATTTAATAAAAAAAATTAACTTCTTATTAACGAAATGTCTTAACACAACCATTTGTCGTAAAGAAATACCAAGAAAAAGGTTTGGCTAAACCTGAAATAAAAAAGTTATCAGTGAACAAAGACCAAACGGGGAACGAGTAAGTAATGTAAGGTTATTAATAAGTAGTAAAGAAGTATTATTACAATATTTAAAAATAAAATATTGAAATTGTTAACAGTACTAGAGTATAAAACAAAATCTTATAAAAACCTCTGTATCTAGGTAACGAACACTAAAGACGACCGGGGTTAGTGTTAAAGAAAAGGTAACACACACAACTTATATTAAATTAGACCCCTTGAGAACTCCGGACTAATATCTATATTAAACATAAACAAAGACGGTCTTTCGTCTGTTACGATAGTAGGACCTTGTTCGATTTAGGATAAGAACCTGGAAGATTTTCCAGAGACGGGTTACCCTTTACAAGTTCATATCGAAAAGGTAGAACACCGGTCTTCCAAATTAGAACCTTAGTGTCGAGACTATTTCTTTACACGGAAGTCGTGTCAGAAGGGGAAGGAACAATGTTTGACGAGTGGTAAGGGTTGAATGTCGAGAGACGAGACCAAAGTTCAGAGACAAGAAAAACAAACACAAAAACTGATATCCTCTAAACAAAATAAAAGGTCCCTTGTGTCTTTATGTTAATTCTAAGATAATATAATAAATAAGTAATTAAATGTTTTTGTCCTGTATGCCACAAAATTGATCGAGTTTTAAGATATCTAAAAGAAAGGAGAAATAAGTAGGTTTTCAGTTTTTTTGACGTCATTAAATACGTCTTATAAAACTCCCCTCCTCAGAATCTTATTTGACTCCCACATGGTCCGTTGACCCGACCAAGGGTCCCAAGTTACAGAAGAAATGGAAAATGTGTTTTTGGTACTAAGACCCATATTTTTGTTCATACGTGTAAACAACAAAGACGTAAGAATATAGTAAAAGAAAAAAGTATGTCTTTTGGGATTCTGTTATCATACAAAATACGTGACCTTTTTACTGTATTAAAGGTATCTTCGTCATATGCCATGTGACTAATTAAATGAAAATGCTCAAACCAAGAGTATCAAGAAAATAAGTGATTGGATTGTAATAACCTAAGGTGAATTCATTATCCGTTACACTTTATAGAAAACTGGAGTCCGACACCATTGAATTAATTAAAAATCCATAAGTTGGTTTTGGAATTATTCATTTGTTTTATGTCACAGTCTTGTAGAAATTTAATCCGTTGACTACTTTTCAAAGAAGGAGAGGAAGGACATTTAATTCATTCGAGTTTTCTACTATATTAAACTAAACTTCTTAGTCTTTAGAAGACTTGAAAACCTGCTTATTTTTTCTTTCTTATATAGGTCTTCAAACTCGATCAATTTTTCTTCAGAACAAAACACAAAACGTTTAATTACTTATTTATATTTAATTTAAATCATTAATAATTTCTTCGGGTGGTGAGTACGTTGTCGGGTACGGGGGAGTTTCATTAGGGTCTAAATTATGTTACTTTTCATTATTTTTATAAAAGGTCACGTTACGAACGAATTCAAGTATCCCGAAACGGATCAAGAGAACGTAGGATCTCTTAATACACGGACAATTAACAGAAGTCATCTAGGTTGATACCAACACTGGTCCCAACAAATTCTTCGTACCTGTTTCTTTCACAGATTTATCAATTCCTCTCATATTAGTTTACGACCTAATAATGAACTCCCGTGGTCCCAGGACTCTATGAATTACACACTGGTCTTTAGGATTTATTTTAAGATGAAAATAAGAATCTGTCTTGATACCTGGTCATAAAACATTTGTTACTCTAAATTACGAGGTCCATCTTTCTCCTTATCCTCATATTAATTAATTTCTCGAACATTAAGAAAGAATTCGTTTGGACAAGTAAACATCATATCTTTTGAGTTCTGAGTGAAATATTACGAGACAATGTTCCCCAATGTCTGTAGTTATGTCCTCTATGTGTCGACAATAAAAAGAACTCTTACATAATGGTGTACTCGTCCTGACTTGCCCAAAGTGACCTCGGTTGGTTTTATTCTACTAGATGTGAAGCAACAGTAGGATAATACACGTTTCAAATATAACACATTCCAAACACCCCCGGGGTCTTTCTCGTCCGACGTCAAAAGGAGACGGGTGTTCCCATAGAGAGATAGTAAAATGATTGGTGAATAAAAAGGTATAGAGTCGAAAGAATGGACCAGAACCTCTATTATTTCTAGACAGATCGGAATATGTTCTTAAGTTCCGATTCGTAAGGAATGGAACAAAAGAGTGATTTAAAATATCATCTCGACGATTTCGATAAATTAGTTTCAGGAGACGGTACAAAAAGGTTCGTGACAGGACCCTGGTAGACGTAGTCTTAGGTGGACCCCACAAATAAACTTGATGTCTTAGAAATGGGAAAAGAGTCCTGGTGTTACAGTCCAGAGATGTCCATAACCCCCCACCTTCGTCTTTTACCCACTTACACGTGACTACTTTTCTAGAATCCACTAAAAAATTTTTTGACGTTAAGTTCTTAGTAACAAGATATCAGAGATGTAAATTAACGAGTAGAAAACTAGTTGAGTATTTATTACTCATACGTTATTCCCTTTCTCCCTTACTCGATAGACGTCTTACTTATTAATCGGGAAGATATATCAAATATTAATCGATATATTCAAAAAGACCTTTCAGAAAAATTTCAATTACCAAGTTAAGTAATATTTACTTATTTTTAGTATCCTATGCTGAGGACCCTTTTAAGATCGTAGGATACGCTCGTACATTATACACTCTGTCTAAACATTATTAATCCCGACAAACTATTTATTAGAGTTACAGGTTTATTACGTCACTTTCAAAGGTTATGGAAGTCGTTTAGAACCGAGCATGAAGAACAAAGAGGTAGGGTATCAGATAAGTTACGTGAGGTAACTGTAACGGTGTAGAGGCAAATAAATCTGAAGATCACTCAAATAGAAAGACCCAAGGGTCCTTCGAGTTCTGTGTCACTCTACTCGGAGGGTATGTCTCGTAGTCACAAATAAACGATGGACAAACACCCCAACGGAGTACAATGTGACACCCCACGTTTTATACCGGAGGGACATCACTGGGTACATGTGTAGTCGCTCGAGGGTACCTGGCCTAACCGTCGTTAAGTTCGAGTAACCTTGAGAAGGAGAGAATAAGAAAAGAAAAGTGGGTCTAATAATCCTTTATTAACGGGAACCATAACTTTTTTATGACTCTTTGGTCAGACAAAGAAGAACGGTGAGTAAACTTAGACCTTCAGTAAGTGTGAACGAAGGTACACTTCTTTTTGAGGAGTCAGGAATAAACAATGTCAGTACACTTCTTGACTGTAGAATCTTTTCTACGACCCTTTCTAACTTCCGTCCTCCTCGTCCCCTACTGTCTTCTGCTCTACCAACCTACCGTAGTGACTGAGCTACCTGTACTCACACTCGTTCGAGGTCCTTAACCACTACCCGTCCCTTCGGACCGCACGACTTCAGGTACCCCAACGTTTCTTAGCCTGTGTAGACTCGTTGACTTAACTTAACAGTCACTTGTGGAGACTCAGGTACGGAAACCTCAGTTCGAAAACCACAGTCACCTGTAGTGACTTAGGTACGTAACCCTCGACTCTGAAAACCACGGACAACGACGGTGTCAGTCTCGACCGAAGGACAATTTCGGTGTCTCCGAGAATACCCATACTCTCACCTCCTCGGGAGGAGGAACGAGATGTCGTTTAACTGGACCCAGAGGAGCACTGTCGAGAAATCCAAGAAAGAGTTCTTCGGGGAAGGACCTCCGGTTGGGTCGGAGGTCCTCGTGTCGTGGTACTAATCAAAGGTTTAGGTGAGAGACTTTTGGACCTTAATGAGACGGAGTTGGTGTTCTGATTCGGTCTCCGGTTCACCACAGATCTGGAGAGAGGAAAACACTGAAGTGACATCCTAGTAATGAAAAGGAGGGATTGTCCTTCCGACAGTCCACGTCCACAGGTACGGAATACGATGAAGTGAAAATGTCTTCCTGGAAGTGATGATGGACAAAAATGGTGCTCTTTCTTTAAGTTTCTCTTAAAAATGAAAAAACTTTTTTCCACTTTTAACTTTTACTATAGTCACAGACAAAACGTCGTTCGTGTAATTATCTCTATCCGGTGAGGTCATAAGAACCTGAAGGGACCACCGAGTCTCCCCTTTCTTAGACGGACGTTACTCCCTCTGGACCCAAGCTAGAGACCAAACCCTTCTAGGGGACCTCCTCCCGTATCATTGGGAGAGGTCATAAGAACGGATCTCTTAGGGGTACCTGTCTGCTCGGACCACCCGATGTCAGGTACCCCATCGTTTCTCATCCTGTGCTGACTCGTTGATTCGTGTCGTGTGTGTGTAAGACTCGTCCCTCTCACCGTGGCGGTTCGAGGAAGGGGTCTTTGATGTGAGTCGTAGTTCGGTGGTATCGAAATTTGACACAGACACTCGTAGACACGAAATAGGGGGAAATGAGATAGGTAGACAATCGTTCTACACCGAATTCCATCAACGAAGAAACGAAAGAAGGCGAGGTCGAATGATTTCCGAAGTATTCTTACGAGACGAAAGTTCAGAGACCCCTTTGGACATGAATGTTAGTCGTCCCATCCCAATTTTTAACACAAGTAAGAGTTTGGTCTTTCAAGTCCCCAAAAAGAATGGGGGTAAAGGGTCGTCGGAAATATAAGAAGCATAGTTATTATTAATGAAGTATAATGTGGGAGAAGGTGGTTCTTTTTGAATTTTAGGTTGGATTAGACCATGGAATTTTGTATGTATCTTATATAGTATACTCGTTTCGATATTGTCATATTTTATTTTATAAAATCGGTGCAGTTTGTTTATCGTGTTAATATTTATAAGGGTGTTAGATATATGAGAGAGTCTTGTTCTTTATGTAATTCCCTTAAGAGCCGTCCAGAGATTCTGGATTTTTCATCATTATTCTCAGTTGAACGGATTCTTGACAAGTTAATGGAAATATCATATAACATGATACGGATCGTGTGGATAAGTAATGTCTTAAAATAACCCCCTTCCATACGTGTTAAAAAATTCTCCGAGTGGTTACACTTCAAATTTAAAATTAATAATATACGTAATTTTTCATGTTCCTTATAAAACGATTAACCACACACAAATTGATATATTAAAAGGAAATCCGTCTGAAAAATTTGTTCAAAAACAATACACTATTTTCACCGTTTAGTCTAAAAGATTCTTTACCACTTTATTTATTAACTTGACCATCGTTCTCCTCTTCTTCTATTTATACCCCATTCCTTTATGTTTCCCCTTAAAGTCCTATCGAACGTCTCATCTCGCGATCTTTTTAATAGTCGTCAGGACGGTGACTCTTGTATTTCTCTACTGGATTCAGAAGACCAGGTCCAGGGAACGTTAAGAAAAAGTAAGTATTTAGGATCTACGAACCGAAAAAGGTTCGGAGTCAAGGAGTACCTACTCTCCACGGGAGGACTACGGGAACGTATCGACATATTCTTTGAGAGAAATACTACGTCCAAATGAATGAAAGAAAGAACAGTAGTTTTTTGAGGTTTGTTCTCAGGAAAGACACTAGTAGAGAAAAATCTTCTACTGAAAACCTGTTACTATTCCTAAAAAGACACTTTAAATAAAACTTTATCGTTGGGTGTACAACTCTACAAACATCAATCGGAAACTGTTCGTACAGATACGAATTTCTTTAAACGTTCTGAACACAGTACTTACACAGTGAAGGAGAAACTGAGTCTCCTCAAGTTACCTCCTGTCGGTCAGGGAATCATCCGACTATCGGGTCATTGACGTTGTTGGATTGTCTTCCTGGGAGAATTGTAACGTCCAAAGTGAAGTCATCCTTATTGTAGAATTCAGAAACCCCTACTCTAGGAAACTAAGGAATACTGTAAACACCTAAAATGAATTTGGGACCCCACACCCTCCTTGACAATTTGAACGATAAAATACCCCTAATATCTTATACGGGGTTACAATACGAATGTAATGGCTTTTGTGGGGAGGTTAAAGTACACGGTTGGAGTAGTTCTAAAATTATGTATGTCTAGATAGGAAAAGAGGAAAAAGAAGGAGGGAAGAAAGGAAAGGGTGAAGGAAGGAAGGAGAAAGAAAAGAAAGGAGGAAAGGAAAAAAGAAAGGAAGTAAAATTGAAAAAAGAAAAGAAAGGGAGAAGGACAAAGTTTTTTCGCGAATGACTTTTGTGCACGTCAAAGTTGAAAGACGACTTTCTATTAAGGGAATCTACTTAATAACGATATAAAATGTCACTCTAGTGACAAGTGTTTGGTATCCTAATTATACACAACGAACCGGTTTAAACTCGACCGAAAGTAGAGACCGTAAAGGAGTAAAGTCCCTTTCCCAAAATTTCAAGAGACGGCTTCGTTGTAGTCTCGAAAGAAACCACACAGGATTATCCTTGGGAGTTCTATGGTCACTTTTACAAAAAAATTACCACATATTCCAGTCTCAAATTCAAGTGGAGACCGGGATCGATGTCAGGTTAGAAGACTGAATAAGGAGTCCTGTGTAATCATCCAATAAAGTCTTTAAGTCTTACTGAATTTCCCACAGTTTTTGATTTGGCGATATGATCAGATTTTCGAACATGAGATGTCTTTACGTGGTTCCGGCGATAACGGTAAGGGAAAGTCGTCCTCATTCATCTATGCTAGGTGTTGGAAACACGAGTACGGGTCGGGTATTCGAACCAGGTGCCTCAGAACTACTCGATAGGGGTATGTGAGTACTAGTACAGAGTGGAAAGTGATGAGAACGGGGAGGGGTCGATCAAAGGTCGGTATTATTACAAAACGTAAAGTAAAGATTAAGGAGGTCACCGGTGTTAGTGGGGATATGGCTTCGGAAGTGTGTACTAACGAGACAGACCTTACGCGGAGGACCGGAGAAAGAGGACCACAGGTCATAAACAGGAACTCTGAGTCGTAGACTATGGAACAGACTGAAAAGTCACTGTCCACTCACAGGACACATGCTCAGGGGAAGGTAGTTACTTATGTGTATAGTATACCTAAAAAAGTGACATAGATTGACGGATCTATAAAAGAGTAAGAAAGGATAACGGTATTAAATCTATACAAGAAATTCTAGAATATTGAGGTGTAATAAGAATTCGAAGCTTTGAGGAAGTTACGAAAAGAGATTGACGGAAATAGAAAGATCATGGAGACAAGGAAGTATCAAAAGTAGAACAAAAAGTACCCTTGTTACGTATTATTATTATCACCATTGTTATTAATTGTACTTAGTTTGGGAAATGATCTCTCTGTAAGAGGTTCGTGAAATAAAGTACTAAAGAGAATAGAAGTGTTTCATCCTTGGTAATGATGAAAAGAGTGAAATGTCCACTATGATTTTACTTTTATTTATTTATTTTATTTTGCTTTGTGACATGTTTCAGTGTATCGATTCCGGTCCCAAAGAGAGGTCAGGGTCTTACAAAGTCCTCTGTCTCCGATTTGTATTTTGTCTTAGACCCATGTCACCACCCCTCAAGGATTCTAACCGTCTAATTTCCCTTTTGTATAAACCTTTCCCCTTTCCCGAAACCTGTCTCGAACCTTTACTCCTCCTCGACGATTAAAATGGTACACATGTTATGGTACAGGAAACATTATACGTCCAACGACCGTATCGTTCCCGTTCACCGCAGACCTCTACTACAGTATCGAGCGTTACGTAGTCTCGACCACTACTGGGATAGAAGTGTCGGGAAGTACCTGGTCGAGGACCCCTATAGTGGGGGGAGGAGGAAAAGTGATCCAGGGACATCCAACGTACTTTCAACTTCAGTCTATCTAAAATCAAAATTAGGACTAAGAAGGTAAATAAGTAACACACTAGAACCGATTAACTTAATTGTTATGAATTCATACAATTTAATTCATACGTTAAAGAGAAATTCCGTTAAAGGAATAGTCGTTCTATCCATACTACTACAAGAATAACAATAGTTCTAATTTCTCCAAATAATATTCGTCGTAACACACTTCGAACTTCATTTATAAGTTTTTCACAATTAAGGAAAGGGAAAGAAGAGAGTGAAAGGGGGTAGAGAGACAGGCACTTGTTCAGTTCTTAGTGAAGTACTAGGTAAGAAGTATAATCTTCCGTTTTTCTACCATCTATTCATTCAGCCAAACTTTCTGGATAAAGATTGTGTGATAAATAGGATCACCTTTCATCTGATTTGATTCCTGTCTGGTTCCACACTAAGACCGATGTCTAATCTGCTCAGACATTCCGTCGTCTCTTTTAGGTCGGTCCGGACTCATGTATATGAGTGACTTTTATAATAGTACCACCCTCCCGAGGTTTCGTCGGTCCTTTTAAAAAGTATCATTTACTACGATGTCGTTAACCGATCAATAAACTCTTGATCATTTTCATATCGTTATACTATCTTTATTTAATATAAAACTCAATTTATGATTTTTATTATCTTGGTATTTTTATTGATTCTATTTAGATTCATACAATAGAACCCTCAGTATTCCCGAACAGAGTCGTTTTTTTTTTTTTTTTCTTTTTCACTTTAATCCTTTGTTATTACTTTTTTCTATTAACCTAAATCGGTGTATTGTAAAAACGTATTGTTTTTAGAGTAGTTTAATTTTCCTTTTATCTTATAAATATCGTATATCACTTCGAGAAGATTAGTCACTCTTCTTAGGTTGTATTATCTTTTTTACACGTATTATCTTTTTTTATGTATAAAGTGATATATATAAATATAACCTGACTGGTTTGATTACTGGAGGAATCATTAGTTCATTTACATTTAACTTTGTGAGTCACCTCTAAAAATTTCACTATTGTTTCAAACCCACCTTTGCACTCCTTTACTCGTAGAAACAAGTGGACATCACATTTATAATTGTATACAATCATATTGGTTAGACCTAACCAATATGATAACCTATCATATACTGGATAAGATAACCCACTATACTGATAAAATAACAGAAACTTATTACTATTAGTAGACTATAATGGAACAACAAACACACACAAAAAGACTACTAGACGCAGTGAAGTGATTTCTTACTCAAGGGTGGTCTCCTCTTGGACCCAGTAAAAGAATGAAGAGTAGATGAGAAAATTACGATATAAATAAGTAACTATGATGTCGGACTTTGTAATAGTCATAGTAGTCAACTCTAAATGACTTGTCAGACAAGTCAAGTCAAGTGAAGTTAACGAGTCAGTACAGACTGAGAAACGCTGGGGTACTTGACGTCCTATGCCCCGGAGGGACAGGTAGTGGCTGAGGGTCTCAAATGGGTTTGAGTACAGGTAACTCAGTCACTACGGTAGATTGGCAGAGTAGGAGACAGTTGGGGAAGAGGAGGACGGGAGTTAGAAAGGGTTGTAGTCCCAGAAAAGTTTACTCAGTCGAGAAGCGTAGTCCACCGGTTTTGTAACCTCACAGTCGAAGTTGTAGTCAGGAAGGTTACTTGTTGGTCCTGACTAAAGGAAATCCTACTTGACCAACCTAAAGGAACGTCAGGTTCCCTGAGAGTTCTCAGAAGAGGTTGTAGTAGCAAATTTTCGTAGTTAAGGAGATACGAGTCGAAAAAAAATATCAGGTTGAGAATTTAGATATGTACTGATGACCTTTTTGGTATCGGAACTGATCTACCTGGAAACAACCGTTTCATTACAGAGACGAAAAATTAAACGACAGATCCAACGAGTATTGAAAGGAAGGTTCCTCGTTCGTAGAAAATTACAGTACCGACATTAGTGATAGACGTCACTAAGACCTAGGGTTTTGTTACTTCAGTCGATGACAAAGGTGACAAAGGGGTAGATAAAGGGTCCTTCACTACCCTGGTCTACGGTACTAGAAGCAAAAGACTTACAACTCGAAATTCGGTTGAAAAAGTCAGAGGAGAAAGTGAAAGTAGTTCTCCGAAAAATCAAGGAGGAGTGAAAGACGGTATTCCCACCACAGTAGAGGTGTAGACTCAAATAACTATAAAGAGGGCCGTTTGAACTAAGGTCGAACGAAGAAGGTCGGGTCGTAAAGAGTACTACATGAGACGTATATTCAATTTATTCGTCCCACTGTTATATGTCGGAACTGCATGAGGAAAAGGATAAACCTTGGTCAGACAACAAGGTACAGGTCAAGATTGAGAACGAAGGACTGGATGTATGTCCAAAGAGTTCTCCGTCCAGTCCACCAGACCTTAAGGGTAGAGAAAGTCTCAAAAGATATCAAATAACACTAGGTGTGTCAGTTTCCGAAACCGTATCAGTTATTTCGTCTTTATCTACAAAAAGACCTCGAGAGAACGAAAAAACTACTAGGTCGTCTACAACCGTTAAACTAGAGACCAAGGAGACGGAAAAGATTTTGGTCGAACTTGTAGACCTTCAAGTGTCAAGTACATAACGACTTCGGACTGAACCTCTTAAAACTCGTAATGAAATGATCACACACTCTACTCACGTTAACACACCAACAAACTTGTCAGACATGAATCCTTCTTTTAAGAGTTTTACCGAAGGATGACTTAGGACTGGTCTTTAATTTGTGGACTTTTAACCAAAGTTCCTTTAACCAGTTTGTGTACAGTTCTAAAGTTGTGTCATATTAACCTTTTAAACTTTTTGTTTTGTTTTGTTTTGTTTTGATTGATAAATCGGTATTCCATAACCAATTTATTCCCGAAGGGTTCACTGTGTCACCACTTCTTAGACGGACGGTTACGTTCTCTACGTTGTCTGTAACCAAACTAGGGACCCATCCCTTCTACGGGACCCCATACTTTACCGTTGGTTTAGGTCATAAGAACGGACCTCTTAAGTTCCCTGTCTTCTCTGACCACCCAATGTCAGGTACCCCAGTGTTTCTCAACTTGTGCTGACTCGTTGACTCATGTGTAGTATAATCAATTTATTTACTACCCACCTTAAGGTATTTTAGTAATTATATCTATGTATAACTTAACGTACCTTCTTTATTAGTATAATTTGGGAATTTACTATTTCATCAATGACGTCTCAAAACACATATCACTAAGGTGAAGAAATTTTATTCTTGTTGTTTTTCGATGTAAGATATTACGTACGACACATAATCGATATAACATTCTTTTTGACATATATAATGAGTTTTTCTCTATTGCGAGTACTTTCGGAGTAGGTACGAGGTGAGAAGGTGAGAAAAACAGAAAAGAATTGTGTAGGAAATGTATGAACACTACGACTGACGACACCAGACTACAACCTTTTTCAGTACTGGTAAAAGGGAAGGGTAAAAGGTAAGGGTGAGGGTTGTGGAGGAAGGACTGAAAAGGTTTACCGACAACACGTGGGATAGGAAAAATAAAGACTACTGACAGGGTCGGTTCGAAGGTTTGCCTCAGGTACACTACTCGTCCATTGTCGGCGGTTTTCTCTCTAAGAAGACCTCTTTCGTCACATTTTCTCAGTCCGACTAGTCTGTCATCGATTTTCGTAAGGACGTATCGTAAGACAGAGCTCTCTCAAAAGATGGTCTATGAATTTTACCTGTAAAGTTTTGTATAACATAGTTTAGTTGAAATAAGACTTTTATACAGTAAGAGAAACGTCAAAGAGATTCACCAAGGAAACGATACTTCCAATAATAAAGGTTGTTGGGTATCTTTTTAGAAAGACGTTTATTTAACCTTACAGAGTTGAATGTATGCATTGAAAAAGGATAACGATTATACCTTCGATCTATGAACGGAATTTCACTAAAGGTAATAGGGAAAGTACGTAAATTATAAATGTATAAAGTTGTTTCTAATGGTACTTTATGATAGATCCCTTCGTACACCGACGTATACTTAAATAGGATATCCTCGTCGAGGTCTGTACGATTTAATGAATCATTAACCCATCGTAAACTTCTACCTTATCGGGTTAAATTCTTCACCCCTTATTGTGAAACAAACCATACAGACAGCTCTTACATATTTTATTTATTGATTATTCCTGGATGACATATCGGCTCCCTCTAAATGAATTGTGAGAAATTACCGGATATACTCTTTTTTTAGATATCTTCTTATCTACATACATATACATATTGACTAAGTGAAACGACATGTGGACTTTGATTACGTTGTAACACGTAGTTGATATGAGGTTATTTTTGAAACCTCTGACCAGGTCTGTACGGGGGTTCAGAATCTCGCCCCCTCCCTTTGAACTCCTACCGTATTCGGTACTCACACCTTCTAGGTCATTTATTATTAATTTGTTATTTCTTATAGTCTCACTTATACTTAGAGATTCGAAGAGTGGGTTCCGAGGAACTGAGAGACTCTGGACTGGTACAGAGGATCTTGCAAAAGAGAAATGGGAACACCGAAGTACACAAGAGCGGGATAAAGTTTAGGGAGTTGAGTCGGGGAGACTTTGAACTGAAAAACTGGTCCTTCGAGAGGGGGGCTCTATCGTGGAAACGAAGGACAAGAGACGAAGACTTAAACACGAGTCTTTTGTGATTCCAGATGGATCAATGGAATAGATTTCATCGGGGACGAAAAAACAGAGACTCGTTAGGTGGTTGTCGATGTGGGTGAGGTAGAGTAATGGTAAAATTACAGAAATCCTGTGAATAGTGGCACAAACAACCGTATAAAGGAAGAACTAACAAATATAGTAAAGTGAGTCAACAGTGTAAGTCTTCTCCCTGGACCCCACGAAAGAATGGTACGATGGAGGTGATGGACGTTGTCATAAACCTTGTGACATCTACGGATTTATTTAGTTATTTGTTTAGAGTCTGGATCTTGATGAAGACGTACTTTACCGTTACTCAATTAATATGGTTGTTAATTAATATACGTGTTAATTGAAAAACTTTGAGAATATAATAGTAGAATCTTTGTTAAACAACGATATCTGAAATAGTAGAAGACCGTAATTACACATAAAGGATTGTTAAAGAGAAAAATGGAAGAAGAATTCGAGGGAAAAGAGGAAGGTTGTTTATAAATACCTAACAACCAAAGTACAATCCGGATTTCTACGTCTCTGTTTGTCCTTTATTAAGGTTGAAAGACCACAACCCCGAAGGGACCACCGAGTTTGTCATTTCTTAGGAGGATGTTACGTCCTTTGGGCCCAAGTCAGGGACCCATCTCTTCTAGGGTTCCTCCTCTCGTACCGTTGAGTGAGGTCATAAGAACGGACCCTTTAGGGTACCTGTTCCTCGGAATACCCGATGTCAGATACCCCAACGTTTCTCAGTCTGTACTGATTCGTTGACTGTGAAAGACCACAATTATCAAGTTACCACTTAACTAAAATTTTCATTCATCTATGATAAAAAAAATAAAATTATTTTATTTTCGTATCACTACCTTGTACCCTCGAATCCAACGTTACTTCGTGTGTGTGTACGTGTGTGTGTGTGTGTGTGTGTGTGTGTGTGTGGACATCGAGTTCTGTCTTTAACGATGAGATCCGACGTTGGTGGAGAGGGAAGAGAAAAGTCCAATTGTACCATATTTCAATCGTTGGACCGTCCATCACCTTAAGTTCGTGAACAAAAAGGGAAGACACGATTTACTCCCCGAAGGAGGTCTGTGTTTCTGTTGAAGTAGGGTTCACTCAGCGTATTGGAGGTACAATCGACGTAAAAGATTTCACTACAGGTGTTTCGCTCTCTCTTTCAGACGATTCCGATCACCCTGGAGTTCTCATCTACACTAGATTCGTCAACCACCTTCTGTACAATTTCATTACGAAAATGGTAAACCCCAGTAATACATCTTAATTCTCTAATAGAACCGGTCGAGACGGGAAAACAGCAGAAAGTCAGTAACGATAAATAGACTTTGAGATAAACCTTCATCACTTTCTTCTCTCGTTTTGACTCAGTGATTTGTGGGATGTAAAGATGTTAAGACGACTTGTCTATGAAGGTCTTTCGTGATGCCCCCAAAGTTTTTTTTTTTTATTCCTTTATAAAACGTACCTAAGGAAGGTATTTTACAGGTTAATAGAAGGAGTTGAGGAAACACCTCATTCCATCTTATGTTTTTGTATTTTCACGTACTGTCCATTAGAGTCGTCCATTAGAACCGTCCTCTATTCATTTCTGTGTTCACTGCATTAACGTCTCGGTGTCCCTAAAATGATCGTTACACCGTCTGAAACGGAACACAAGTCAAAGAGGTAGACATTTCCTTCCTATTGTTTATAGATGGAGTTCCCGATACGTTCTTAATTTACTTTCTCACCAATATTTTTCATGGTAAAAAACAAATCTCTTCTAGCTTATATTAAACTTTACACCAGTGTTCCCTTGAGACAGAGGAAGAGAGAGTAAAAAGAAATTTACGAAGTCGGTATCCCCTACAACAGAGAAGAGAGACTCACTACAAATACCGAACTTTTTTTTTTAATGGAAACACTTCTGACATAAACGGTTCTTTTACAAAAGAAAAGAAAAAGATGTTTTGATAACTGTACACCCGATATGTTAAAAAAAGAAAATGAACTAGGTATTAAAACTCTGTTTAGTAAATATTTTACATGTAAAATTTAACAAAAACTCTCACAGTTTCAGTAAACATCTGTCTCTACGATTGTCAGTTAACGTGAAAGAAGGAGTTTTACTGACTTTTAGTGGAGTTTGGAGAGTGACCCCTTATGGGGTTCACTGAGTCAACCCCTTTCCTAGAATGACCCACAACTACGTGGGACCCCTACCCTAAGTATTGAGATCCTACACAATTTATATCTGACACCAGGACAAAAACCATCGACACTTAAAAACTGTCTTTACATTCTTGTTAGTTGATTCGGAAGAGGGAAGGTTTAGGAACAAAAATGTTGATCAATGGACTTAAGAAGAGGTCTCTGTGTCTACACAAAACATAAGTAAAGTCGCAGAGTGTGGGTCGGTACAATTGTTACACACACACAAACAAAACGAATTCCTACCCTGAATGAGTAAGATCTGTGTCACCTGAAAATAGTACAAAAAGATATTGTGTGAGGATCTGTTACTTTTGAAACAATGTAGGGTCGTGTGTGTGTGTGATTATACATACGTAGAGGTAATGAAATAGGAAGAATTATACTGAGTGTACTCGGACGACTTCGTCTCTTCTATTCCTATTTCGTCCATTTAGGACTATTAGGGTCTTGTTACTACCCTTCCCTTTAACAAACGAGTTCTTAGACAATTTGGGAAACGAAAGTTTAAACGTATATCACGTCTGATATTCGAAGGACTTGAAAAAGGACGACATGAAAAGTGAGGTAAAGATAAGAACGATCAGTTTCTTTTCGGATTTCCATTTTGGGGTACACCCAAAAACTTCTGTGTCCGTTCATAACCCTCCTTGCTGATCACTTAGACAGAACATCCTTTATTCTATTTAAAAATGTTTTAGAATAAAAGAATACCTTCATCAACCACTGAACGAAAGATCTTTTCAGTTCCCATGACCTTTCTTAAAATTTTTCTTACCTATATACATATTTACATCGACTAAGTGAAACACCATTTCGTCTTTGACGGTGTTGTAACATTCAGTCGATGTGAAGTTATTTTAAATTAAATTTATTTACAACATAAGATTACCTTCTTCAACCACTGTACGAAAGACCTTTTAAGTACCCATGACCTCTTCTATTCTTGAGAACTCTTCTGTTCTACCCGTGGAACCCTCCCGTCTACGGACTCCTTATCAGTTGTACCGGTTGTCTGTTCGAGAAACTTCGACTCAGCCGAAAACCAGAAAGGGTAAATGTGTCAGGTCTTTACCTGAGCTTGGTTGGTGAACCTTGTGACGTCACCGGATTCTTCTATTTGATATAAATAAAGGATACAAATAGAAAACACAATTCACAAATTCATGATTTCGTGTACAGAGGTGTACGGTCGTAATCGTAATTACCACCAAATCTTGTCTCTTTTCGTCACTACTTCTTGATGGATAAGTGGCAACACTACTAAGTATTCGTCTAACTTACAACTTTACCGTGGAAAGTAGATACAGAAATACTTACAACACCAGACTTACAAACACAGGGGGGTTTTACGTTGACAACTTAGGATTAGGGTAACATTACCTACCATAAACTTCCACTCCGAAACCCCTCCACACCGAAACCCCTCCATGAAGCCAGAACTCTCACCCCGGAGGACTTACTCTAATCACAAGAATACTTTCTCTAGGGTATGTTGGGGGAGTAGGTAAGGTGGTTCACTCCTGTTCCATTCTCCACGGACGATGGTTCCTTCTTCCCCCGAAAGTGGGTTTGTGTCGGTACAACCGTGGAACTAGAACCGGAAACGTGGGGGAACTCGACACTCTTTATTTAATGATGACAAATATTTATTAATGTATCAGACACCACAAAACAACATCGTCAGGTTTACTTGATTCTATCACTCCCTGCAATCAAACGTCTTTGATGTAAGGACTTAGATACCAGAAGACCCCTAAGAGTCAGGGGAAGATAAGTAACACTGGTTAAAAGTACCCAATCTCTACACACACCACTTTATCACTCTTTTTCGTAAAGACATTCTACTTTCTACTTCTATTAATCCTGATAAAAAATACATACTAACAACTGTCATTATATACAACACTTTATAAAAACCCCGGTAAAGGTCTTTGGATATTGATATGAAAATTTCCCCTTCTATGGTAAAAGGGGGTTATCGAAATGAAAGTAAGAACTTCAGAAGTACAGTAAATTTTTACTAACTCTTACATGGAGTGAATTTTGTTCAAACTCTTCTCCTCTTCCCATAATATCAATCGAGACCATTTCCATTTCATAACCGTTCTACTATCCTTTTCTCCCTTCTAGTAAGAGGTACGTGTACTACCTTCTCGACACTGGAACGCCTTTTACACACACAGATACTTAAAAGGGAGTCCACCAGTCCCTGATTCCTACATAGTATAAAGTCCATTTCTATGGTGGGGTGTAGATGGTTAGGTCATTTCAGTTCACGTATCAACTATTATTACACTGGGGTACCTGACATCGGATGGTCCGAGGAGGGAGGTACTCTAAGAGGTCCGTTCTCATGACCTCACCCAACGGTAAAGGAAGAGGTCTATTACTACCTTATAATATATTATTGGTACATTAGATAACAAAATGAAACCAACAAAAAAATTTTTTACAAAACCTAAGATATGTAAAATGTTTCGTAACAACTACGAACAAAAAGGTACGGGGATTTCATATACACAAAAAAGGAGGTATATAAAACGAAAAGATTTTAACTCCACATGGTATTTTTCTGACAGTTTTCTTCGACGGACCGGGGGTTCCTTTCTTTCACCAACCGGAACAGACTAGGACCAGTTTAAAAAGTCTCATCTCTGTTCAAGGACAGTGGACTAACATTTGAAGCAACAACAACAAGTCAGTGAGTCAGTACAGACTGAGAAACATTGGGGTACCTGACGTCGTGTGGTCCGAAGGGACAAGTGACAGAGGGTCTCTAACGAGGTTGAGTACAGGTAACTCAGTCAGTACGGTAGATTGGTAGAGTAGGAGACAGTAGGGGAAGTGGAGAACGGAAATTAGAAAGGGTTGTAGGCCCGGAAAAGATCATTCAACCGAGAAGTGTAGTACACTGTTACATAACCTCGAAGTCGAACTCGTAGTCAGGAAGTTACTCATAAGTCCTAACTAAAGGAACCACCCCAATTAACGTGATACTCTCGTTGTACAATCTAAGATTATACTCCGTCCCTCACGAGACGGACGACCTCTCTACCTCTACCTAATCCATTTATTCTATATAACTTCAAGGGAAAATCGTAGGTGTCTCTTTGTTTAATACAACCTATACTATTCGCGGGACTTCTGTTTACCCCTACCCTCCCTTTACTAAGCTTTCTTCGACGAGAATACTCCCACCAGTCTCTTCTGAAGAACCTCCTCCACTGCAACTCGACTCTGAAGTCAACACTCTTCCTCGGTTTGTATTTGTCTACATTTCCTCCTCTCGAAAGATCCGTATCCTGGACGTCACGTGACTCCTAGTGTCACCTTTCACTTCAGTCTCAGAACTCATCTCGAGTTCGTAGAGTAGTCCACTACCTCAACTCTAAAATAAGATTCCTGTTCCAGTTCAGTTGGTCTCACTAGATTGGTCTTCTCTAAAAAGACTAATTTAATGGTAAAACTTACTAATCACACCTCAACCTTTTCGTGTGTCTCCCTCCAGACACTCCCATCACCCCATTGGGTTTCTCTTAACGATCACCGAACCCGGTCGTACCATCGTTACGTCTACCTCCCTTTGTCTACTGTTCACTTTAGAAATACACAAACTCATTGATTTTTATCAAGTCGTACTGACCCGGGTACCTTTCCCATTAAACATTTATCGTTGTTAGTTGGTGACAACTTTAAGGTGTCTGAAACAGAACAAATGTAGATCCAGGACTCTTAAGGGTACCTGTTTCCTTGGACCGCCAGACGTCAGGTACCCCAGTGTTTCTCAACCTGTACTGACTCGTTGATTCGGACGTACGGAAATTCCTACTTTCAAACGATACGACCAGTTTCTTGGTTTAACGTAGTAACTCGTCGACGAGTTTCGGTTATTCCTTGTATTCTTTGTAAACAAATATATATACATAATCGTCTCCCTCAAATTACACTCCTTAATCAAGGGATTCTCCACCGTATCCGACTCTCCGGTGAGGTGAGGTCCCTCCCACTATATAGGGTCTCTAACCGTTGTCGTCCCTCGGTCCTAGGGAAAAGTTTCCCTTCTTCGTCGTAATGACCTCGGGTTCTCGACCCCGACGACCCTCCTCGAACTTTAGTTGAGTCTGGACAGGATATCTTCGAATTCGATTCTTTCTCACCGTAGCAGACAGTCTATACGGAAGGGTCCGTCTTTGTCTCCCCGACAAGGACTCAGAAAGATAGAGAGTCTTTACTGTAATTGCGACTTGGTTCGTCCTTTGAGTGGGTCTTGGATGTCGGACACTCCCGGTTTACTACCCCCTTTAGCTGACTGTATCTCGTCTCGTCTCCTTCCCTTTCCTTATGTAAACTCCCGTTTATCTTACCCACCAATCCATCCCCCTAACCTCCGTAAACCCTCGACCCCGTACCACCGTCAAATCTCTATCCGGGTCTTTTCGTTCCACCAGTTTCAAATAGAATCTTTCTATTTACTCTCAATTTAGTGTGACCCGGAATATATGTAAATACGTCAAACTGTAAATAGGAGTCTAGTAAGTCGTCAGTGACTTTTGGGTTAGTCCATACACTAAATCCTCTTTTTTTTTTTTTAGTGAGATCGATACTTTCTCTTCGCACTTTTTCAACCGAATTTTGGGTTGTAAGTCTTTTGCTTCTAGTACCGTAGACCAGGGTAGTGAAGTACCCTTTATCTACCCCTTTGTCACCTTTGTCACAGTCTGAAATAAAAAACCCCGAGGTTTTAGTGACGTCTACCACTGATGTCGGTACTTTAATTTTCTGTGAAATGAGGAACCTTCCTTTCAATACTGGTTGGATCTATCGTATAAGTTTTCGTCTCTGTAATGAAACGGCTGATTCCAGGCAGATCAGTTCGGATACCAAAAAGGTCATCAGTACATACCTACACTCTCAACCTGACACTTCTTCCGACTCGTGACTTCTTAACTAAGAAAACTTCACACCACTACCTCTTCTGAGAACTCTCAGGGAACCTGACGTTCCTCTAGGTTGGTCAGGTAAGACTTCCTCTAGTCGGGACCCTAAAGAAACCTCCCTTACTACGATTTCGACTTTGAGGTCATGAAACCGGTGGAGTACGCTTCACGACTGAGTAACCTTTTCTAAGACTACGACCCTCCCTAACCCCTGTCCTCCTCTTCCCCTGCTGTCTCCTACTCTACAGACCTACCGTAGTACCTGAGCTACCTGCACTCAGACTCACTTGAGGCCCTCAACCACTACCTGTCCCTCCGGACCGCACGACGCTAAGTACCCCAGCGTTTCTCAGTCTGTGCTGACTCGCTGACTTGACTTGACTATCACACTTACTGAATTTCTCAATGTTAGGACCTTCATTCTTAGAGTCTTCAAAAGACGTCACTGGATCTAATAAAATGATGGACAATAAATGGAACCTTATCATTATGAAGTCGTGAGTGGAACGGGAACTCAGTATACGTAGACAGTCGGATCCTCACACCAATTGACTGTCAACACACCGTGACCTCACGTCGACGTGTCACGACCTCCCTGAAACTCCTCTGTGGACGGGGTAGGTTCCCGTTTCCTCTTCGGGGTCGTTCTACCATCCTCCCCACTTTAGTACAAATCTTATTTTGGGGTATGGGCGGTCTCTACAAGTCTCCCGAGTTTGTTTGGAACACGTGTGGTCTCGGACCTCTGCGGTGTCTCTGACTCTGTCTCGACACAAACTCACAGAGGATACCTCCATGCCCAGTCGTACCTGACGGTGTCCCTGTCCCCGAGACCGACGACATCTGGACCCATACCGTATTCGGGAGAACCTTCTACAGCGGTAATTGGGGTGGTATCTTGGCGGTCTTGAATGTGTCCAGACTCCCTTTGTCTGAGAGCCTCCCGTGTTTGTTTTGGAACACGGGTGGTCCTGGGTCCTCTTTCCTCGTCACTGGGGTGTTCTCTGACTGGGTCTGAACGGACATTCACAGGTCCTCAGAGACCGTCTCCGTACCCAGCCTCCACCGGACGATGTCCCAACCTCCGTGACTCACATCACAGACACGTACCCTGGAAAACTTCCTTCAGTGGTAATAGAAGTAGTGGAGGTGGTATCAAGCCGGAGTCCAGTCCATTATCCCTCCCCGGGTAGTTGTATTTTAACCTAATTTCTAAATGACTCGTACTGGGACGGGTAATCTTGTTATCAGAGAGGGTAATCCTTCGAAGGTATCGGAAAATAGAAAGAGGTAGTCTCCCGTCTGTCTTACTTTTGACGTTAGTGTCTTTTGATTAGTTGGACTAGTGTACCTGTTATCGGAACAGATTGAGTTACTTTGATACTCAGTACGGTACATCCCGGTGGGTTCTACATGCCTAGTACCACCTCTCAAGCCTGTTTTGCACCATCCGACCTCTTCCCTTACCGTTTGGTGAAGTCATAAGAACGGAACTCTTACGGTAATTGTCACACTTTTCCGTTTTTCTATCCTGTGACTTTTCACTTGAGGGGTCCAGCCATCCACGGGTTATACCATGTCCTTTAGTTATCTCTTTATTGAGGTCTTTCTTTATTCTCTGTCTCGGTTTCGTTTTTGTCGTGGGTCAACACCTACACTGACCACTACCTTCATTTCAGACTACGTCATTTCTCGTTATGACGTATCCTTGGCCCTTACAATTCAGGTACTTAGTTCCGTTTAACCTTCACCAGTTTGTCCTCTACCGTTCTCACTTACAACTGTAAAATTTTTAGTCGTTTGATTTTACCTGACCTTACCCACTTAAATTGAGTCTACTGGTAATATAGATGATGACACCCGTTCTTAGGGTATCTTTTTTACCTTCTCGGTAGTATCAGTTGTTTTCTCAGGTTTTACGTCATGAACCTACGTTAGAGTTTTTGCTGTCTTACTCGAGACGAGCAAAGGTTCCGTTCGGTAAGTTATAGTACCATTAGGTTTAGATACGGGGTTGGTCATTGTGGCTTCTTCGACTTCAACTTACCAAGATACTTCTGGATGTTCTGGAAAATCTTGATTGTGGGTTTTTTCTACAGGAAAAGTAATATCCCCTGACCTTACGTTTTCATCCTTCAGTTCTTTGTGGACCTCATTGTCCGTTTAAACCGGAACCTCATGTCTTACTTCGTCCTGTTTTCGATCATCTCAAAACGGTTCTGTTACGTGACCAGTATCCTTTGTGGAAGAACGTTGTTGCGTTCTCTTCTGAGATGTGTCCCTGTAGTGGTCTACCAGTTGTGACTTTTAGTCTAACTAATATAAGAAATGTCGGTTTCTACCTCTTCGAGATATGTCAGTCGTTTTTGTTCTGATCCTCGACTGACACCGATTCCAGTACTTGAGGAATAACGGTTTAAGTCTGAATTTAACTTCTTTCATCCCTTTTGGCGATCTGGTAAGTCCATACTGGATTTAGTTTAGGGAATGTTAATATGTCACCTTCACTGTTTATCTAAGTTCCGTAATCTAGACTATCTGTCGTACGGACTTCTTGATACTTACCTCCAAGTACTGTGACATGTCCTCTGTCCCTATTTCTGGTAGGGGACGTATTTCTTTTTCTTTACGTTTTTCGGTTTTACCAACAGACTTCTCCGGAATGTTTATCGACACTTTTCTTCTCTTCGATTTCCGTTTCCTCTTTTCCTTTCTATATGGGTAAACTTACGTCTCAAGGTTTCTTATCGTTCCTCTCTATTCTTTCGGAAGGAGTCACTAGTTACGTTTCTTTATCTCCTTTTGTCTTACCCTTTCTGATTTCTAGAGAAGTTCTTTGAATCTTTATGGTTCCCTTGTAAAGTAAGTTTCTACCCGTGTTATTTCCTGTCTTTACCGTACCTGGATTGTCTTCGTCTTCTATAATTCTTCTCCACCGTTCTGATGTGTTTTGTTGATATATCTTTTCTAGAAGTGTTGGGTATATTAGTACTACCACACTAGTGAGTGGATCTTGGTCTGTAGGACCTTACGCTTCAGTTCACCCGGAATCGTTCGTAGTGCTACTTGTTTCGATCACCTCCACTATCTTAAGGTTAATTCGATAAAGTTTAGGACTTTCTACTACGACACTATCACGACGTAAGTAAAAAGGTCGTTTATACCTGTTGAGTTGTCACCGGTGTCCTGACCTTTTCCAGTCAAAAGTAAGGTTAGGGTTTCTTTCCGTTACGGTTTCTTACGAGTTTGATGAAGTGTTAACTTGAGTAGAGTGTACGATCGTTTCATTACGAGTTTTAAGAGGTTCTGTCCGAAGTTGTCATACACTTGGCACTTGAAGGTCTACAATCTCGACCTAAATCTTTTCCGTCTTCTTGGTCTCTAGTTTAACGACTGTAGGTAACCTAATAGCTTTTTCGTTCTATCAAGGTCTTTTTACAGATGAAGACAAAATAACTGATACGGTTTCGGAAACTGACACACCTAGTGTTGTTTGACCTTTTAAGAATTTCTCTACCTTACGGTCTGGTGGACTAGACGGAGAACTCTTTAGACAAACGTCCAGTTCTTCGTTGTCAATCTTGACCTGTATCTTGTTGTCTGACCAAGGTTTAGCCCTTTCCTCATGCAGTTCCGACATATAACAGTGGGACGAATAAATTGAATGTACGTCACATATGGTACTCGTTACGACCTGACCTACTTTGTGATCGACCTTAGTTCTAACGTCCCTATTTATAGTTATTGGAGTCTACACGTCTACTGTGGTGGGAATACCATTTTTTGCTTCTTGATTTCTCGGAGAACTACTTTCACTTTCTCCTCTCACTTTTTCAACCGAATTTCGAGTTGTGAGTCTTTTGATTCTAATACCGTAGACCAGGGTAGTGAAGTACTGTTTATCTACCCCTTTTTTACCTTTGTCATGTCTGAAGTAAAAACCCCCGAGGTTTTAGTGACGTCTACCATTGACGTCGGTACTAAAATTTTCTGCGAACGAGGAACTTTATTTTCAATACTGGTTGGATCTGTCATATAAGCCTCTTCCGTTACCGTTGGGTGGGGTCATGAGAACGGACCTTTTAGGGTACCTACCTCCTCGGACCATCCGACGTCAGGTACCCCAGAGATCCTCAGTCTGTCCTGACTCATGAAGGGAAAGTAAAAAGTGAAAGTAAGTAACCTCTTCCTTTACCGTTGGGTGAGGTCACAAGAACGGACCTCTTAGGGTCCCTGTCCCCTTGGACCACCCGACGGTAGATACCCGAGTGTGTCTCAGCCTGTATTGACTTCACTGAATCGTCGTCGTCGTCGTCGTTGTAGTCTGTCGTATAATTTTTCGTCTCTGTAATGAAATGGTTGTTTCCAGACAGATCAGTTTCGATACCAAAAAGGTCATCAGTACATACCTACACTCTCAACCCACTATTTCTTATGACTCCCACTTCTAAACTACGAAAACTTGACACCACAACCTCTTCTGAGAACTCTCAGGGTACCTGTCGTTTCTCTAGGTTGGTCAGGTAGGATTTCCTTTAGTCCGGACTTATAAGTAACCTTCCTGACTACGACTTCGACTTTGAGGTTATGAAGTCGGTGGACTACGTTTCTTGACTGAGTGACCTTTCCTGTGACTTCGACGTTTTCTAACTTCCACCCTCCTCTTCCCCTACTGTCTCCAACTATACCAACCTACCGTAGTGGTTGAGTTACTTGTACTCAAACTCACTCGAGACCTTCAATCACTACCTGTCCCTCCGGACCTCACGACGTCAGGTACCCTAGCGTTTCTCAACCTGTACTGACTCACTAATTTGACATGACTTGACTTGACTTGACTTGATGGAAATGATCCTTACTTGTGAGACCCTCCCCTTCATCAATCGTATACTTTCTGTCATTGGTCGAAGATCTCTAGGAAGGTAAATTTTTAGAAATTTGACGGGACCTCTTAAACCATTAATCGTATCCCTTGTCATCTTTATGTAAAAGTAAGAATTTTACTCGTCACAATTTTATGTACTTAACCGGATGAACTACCCACAATCCTCCGATCACTCGGGTCGGAACTTTAGGAAGACTCCCCGGGACAAAACTACTTGAGTCCTAGGGTACTAAAGGACTAAAGGATGGTCCGATCTACGACGGTGATGTCATGACATTGTAGACAGAAACCTCTAGGAAAGTGATCCCTTTAAAACCCCCTGGACCCCTGTCTCTGGTCACAAGATGGTTGGAGTGTCTGTCTATCCTACCGTCGAGGTACAAGGATACACGACTATTACAAACGTACACTCCATCGTGGACTCTTATCTGATTGAAGTATAATGAAAAGAGAGGTACTCTAATACGAGAGGGGACGTCCTTCCCCCCGGGGAAGGTCCCGGGTTCTCACCTGAGGACAGGGTGTGACCCTTTACCTAATAGGTTCCCCTGTGTATACGTCTGTTTCGTTTTCTAAAGTAACCCTTCCTTACACGATCACCTCTCGTTATCCTATTCCCTTGGGTCCTCTTGACGAGACCACACACCGAACGTCAGAGTTCAAAATACCATTACCTCAATTAAAGGTCCAACAGAGACCGATTAGTAGAACGAACCGGGTATAAACCAGACTGAGTCCCAGGAAGGACCACCGTGTACGTAGATAGCCTGTTCTACCTAAGGTCGTTCTTCCTAAGACTCTCCAACAGTCCTGTATAATACCCGACCACAGAGGAGGGAGGAAAACCGGAGTGAGTCTAAGAGGACCAATCAAAAGTCATCGTGGTGGTACAAGGAATAGTCCTGAAGAACAAAGTTTTCTTGTTGAATGCGTTCACCAATAATAGTAAGGACCGGTCCTACCCATCAAAACCAGTCACCAAGGAATGGTGAGGATTTATGACACTTTCTTTTTTTAGGGATCTGTCACCCCTCTAATAAACTCATAACGTTATTCCTCTTAAAAGTAATTTCTCCTTTAAAAGTTTCTTTTTCTTCTTTCGGACCCGAAAATATTTCCGTTTACTTGTCCGATAGTAGGTGAAACCCTAGGAACTTCTTCCCACCTCTGGTCTGAAAAGAACTTGATTCGTCCCGTCCCACTAGGAAACTCCAAAACACCTTCTACCTTCCCATCCTTCTAAAATTTTTTATTCTCACTCCACGAAAGTATTGGTGAGGGTAAAAGGTCCTCGTGTCCTGAGTTCATGCCAAGTTGTGACATTGGTTACTCCCGACTCGTACTGTAACCGGAACCAGTAAAACTTTTTGTTCCTTCTCTAGTAGAACCGAGTGTTCCTCCCACTCTGTCACCTCTTCTACTAACCTACCTTAACTCTTAATAAATCCACTATCTTGGATCCCTGAACTAGTAACTACTCTTCTTACTCTCAGTTTATGGGGTGAGTTACCCTCTAAGACCGAATCCATTACCCATTGACCATTACGATAAATACTTTTGTGGTTTTTACCCGTTCCTTATCTAAACCCTTCTTTATTACAACTTAATCGAAGGGACCACCGAATCTCCAATTTCGCAGACGGAGGTTACGCCCTCTGGGCCCAAGCTAGGGACCCAACCCTTCTAGGGGACCTCTTCCTTTACCGTTGGGTGAGGTCATGACAACGGACCTCTTAGGGTACATGTCTCCTCGAACCACCCGATGTCAAGTACCCCAGCGTTTCTCAACCTGTGCTGACTCACTGAAGTGGAGTTACAACTTAAACTACAGAAACAACTCCAGATCTTACAAGTGGATGATACACCATAGACTGTGCGTCTACGGAAGATTCATAAACGTTTGCCGAGTACTGTGGTTTCGTCTCACACCTTTAACCTGCTTCCTAGTAACTGGAAAGGTCAAAATGTTGAACTCGACGAGAGATGTTTTGTGTATCGAATCTTATGTAGAATGGAAGGTTTTGTACGAGTGTTGGGAGTTCCACAGGTAATTCTCGAATTACTTTAATTGACCACTAAAGGCTTTTCTTCTTCTTTTTCAGTTGGGTGTTTTAAACATGCTAATTTTTAGTGCACCTTTACATTTTGTATCGAGAGGGGAAATCTTCTCTTTTATCTGAGAGAGGTTCAGGAAGTCAAAACGGAGGACGCGAGGTCGAGGAGGTCGTTAGGGATGGGAAGCATGACGGAGACGAGGTGAACCGTTGTACGGAGACAATGACCCTACGACTCTCTCTTTTTAGTAGGATGAAAGAGGAGTACTTTTGTTTTTGGGTAGGGAGGGTACTTTGTATGTTAAGGACATTTTGTCCAGACACACTATTTTGAACTTTTGTGTTTGTCAAGTCGGACTCCCGGACTGTCTCCTTAATGTCCGAGTCTAAGTAATTGATTAATGTTATTCAGTGTAGTCGACCATGAATTTTTTTTTTTTCATAACGGACAACTTACTCTAGGAACTCTTATAATCGTAGAGTAAAAGACTTACCATTATATTACAAACCGAGACAGTCATCCGTTACACACCACTCCTCAATTTCGTTAAAAACCACGTCCTTTTTCCGTAGAGCTAACTCTCAGTCCTAGACATGTAAACCAGGGTCGATATTGATTGGTCCAAGTACTAGAACACGTACTTTGAATTGGAACCCCTAAATCAAAGGAACAGAGTTTCTATCTGAGTTGAAGTGTCAGGTCTCTTAAGTTTAATAAGAATAGATCAGAAGTGATGGCTCTTCCTTTACCGTTGGGTGAGGTTATGAGAACGGACCTTTGAGGGTACCTGCCGTCTCGGACCATCCGACGTCAGGTACCCCAGTGTTTCTCAACCTGTACTGACTCACTGAAGTGAAAGTAAAAAGTGAAAGCACGTGACCTCTTCCTTTACCGTTGGGTGTGGTCACAAGAACGGACCTCTTAGAGTCCCTACCCCCTCGGACCACCCGACGGCAGATACCCCAGAGTGTCTCAGTCTGTGCTGACTTCGCTGAATCGTAGTCGTCGTCGTCGTCAGAAGTGATTTTGTTTAATTTTCCCCCCTTCGACTTATTGAAATGTAACCACTTAAATACAAACCATAAAACTTTTCTTAATTCGTTCAAGTAACCACTACCGACATAATTACACTCTTGTGTACAGGTATATATAAAACCGACTTCAATTAATATCTTCTATATACTCATAAACCCCTGCTACTCCCTGTCCTCACTGACCTATAACGAGTAGCTAGAAACACTAGACTCAACATAAAAAAAAATGGTAGACAGTACTGCGAGAGGTAGTTACCTTCTTGGGGGGTTCGGAGGAATGACAACTAAAGGACCACAAAGTATGGTGTGGAGATCCACCTCCTAAGGTTTGAACCTTATTAGGGAAGGAGTAAGACATCAATGAACCGATACAGTCCGGACCCTTTACCTTTGAGTGTCTCTTTTTTCTTCAAATTTTCCGTGACCATGTCCTATAGATTCTTGACACCCTGTCGATATCTTCGATATCACATACACATTACACTCATGTTCGTCCTCTTCTCTTTCAACGTCTTCTTTATAAATTTCGTTATTACTACCTCCTAATTGTAGTCTGTGGTTTGGTATCAAGGTCCTTGGAGTCTCCTGTGTGTCTTTTGTATTCGTATAGTATAAGTTTGAAGTCTTTTAGTTTATATTTCTTTATATTAGAACTTTCTTCAGTCTCTTCTTTCATGGAATGGGTGACTCCTTGTTACTAATCTTAATGTTGGCTGAAGAGTACTTTTTGGTACGTTCTTTCTTGTCTAACCTCACTTTAATTATTTCATAACTCACTTTTTGTTTTGGTTTCGTTTTTTGTTGGTTGATTTAAAGGTATGGGACTCTTTAATAGTAGTTTTCACTTCTCGTTTATTTCTGAAAGGTATAAACAACTGTTTTTAACTTCCTTAAACAGCGATCCTCTGAACCAAAAGTTCTTTACGATGTTCTTCGAGAAGTCTCTCTTCCTTTTACTGTAGTTTTTGAACCTAGGAGTACTTTTTTTCTTTTTCACAGTCTCTACCATATCTTTCTTTCACTTCAGCGAGTCAACGTAGACTGAGAAACGTTGGGGTACCTGACATCGGACGACCCGAGGAGGTACGTACCCTAAAAGGTCCGTTCTTACGACCTCACCCAACGGTAAAGGAAGAGGTCCCCCAGAGGGACTGAGTCTCTCCCAGAGGACGTGACGTTCTTCTGAGAATTGACAGACTCGGTGGACCTTTCGGGATTCTTCCATATTCACTGCCATTTTATGTTTGAAATTGAAAGTATAACATTCTTATTCAACTTAACTTCTCAAGAAATACATAAAACCTTTTCACAAGAACGGGTCTATACACAAGACGTTTATAAAAAAGGGTTAGGTCTCGAAGGGAAGGGTAAGGGAAGTGTCAACACGAAGTACCTCGTCTTCAAAAGTAAAATACTTCAGATCGAATGTTTAATAAAGAGAATACCTACCACGGAAACCACAACATATCTTCTCAGTAGTGGTATGGGGGTTCAGTAGATCCAAAGGAGGACAATATAAGATCCCCAAAATGTCAGTATGTAAAATGTATTTGAGGGTGACCTCAAATGTTGAGAGTGTTTACAGGTCGGACTCGGAGGTCGTGGAGGAGTCAATGTAGGGTCCTGGAGGAGGAGGTTCTGACCAAGGATGCCGCCGAGGACGAGCACCCAAAGACGAGACTGATCAACACTAAGAGAGACAGGAGGAGAAACACAGATTAACCTCCCCGTCACCAAAAGGGACACTGGACAGAACAAACTACCTGGACTTTCCTCAACAAAAAATAAATAGAAAATTTTTACAACAACCGTTGACTGAAAAAAAAAAGGTAACACAAAACCATAAACTAGATTCTTCTCCTTGGTTAAATAAAAAATAAAAAAGTGAAGAAACGGTACGACGTACCGTGCACCCTAGAATCAAGGGACTGATCCCTAGTTTGGACGTGGGGGACGTAACCTACTTACTTTAGAATTTGTGACATGGTCGTCCCTTCTCCCTTCAGAGATTTTCCTCAATTACTAGATAGTCAAGAAAGTTCCAAAACCCAAAAAAAAAAATTGGATATCAATCCTACCTCATCACTGAAGGAAACGAGGAGAATGCACGACCTGGTCTCTGACTTTCTCAAGTACGTCGCTAAAAAGTCGACGCTAGAAATTTTTAATAAAATAAATTTCTATACATTTAAGTAGCCGTGTTACTACTGGTCACCCTTTTTGTGGATCCAATACTAGGTTTCTCGACTCAAAGAAGAAACTTTATAAGACAAACTCAGACACTCAGTCCTGGTTGGTGAAGCGGTAAGTCTAGATGATTCCTCTGTATCTCGTTTAGATTAAAGAACTGAAAAAATCTATATTCCGTAAAAAATTATATTTAAATAAATAAAATTAACCTCCAATTAATGAAATGTTTTGACATAACCAAAACGGTATGTAGTTATACATAGGCGGTGGCCATATGAGCACAAGGGGTAGGACTTGGGGGGAGGGAGGAGGGAGAGGTATGGTAGGGAGACCCAACAGAATCACGTGGTCGGGGTCCGTAGGACATAGGACGTAACTTGGACCTGACCACTAAGAAAAGTATATACTATAATATGTACAAAGTTACGGTAAGAGGGTTTAGTAGGGTGGGAGAGGGAGAGGGTGTCTCAGGTTTTCTGACAACATATGTAGACACAGAGAAAACGATAGAGCGTATGTCCCAATAGCAATGGTAGAAAGATTTAAGGTATATATACGTAATCATATGACATAACCACAAAAAGAAAGACTGAATGAAGTGAGACATATTAACCGAGGTCAAAGTAGGTGGAGTAATCTTGACTAAGTTTACATAAAAAAATTACCGACTCATTATGAGGTAACACATATACATGGTATCGAAAGAATAGGTAAGTAGACGACTACCTGTAGATCCAACGAAGGTACAGGACCGATAATATTTGTCACGACGCTACCTGTAACCCCATGTGCACAGAGAAAGTTAAGACCAAAGGAGCCACACATACGGGTCGTCACCCGTAACAACTGTAAACCAAGTCCGAGACATACGAGATAGGTCGATTTCTACGGGTAAATAGTACTTGAACGACCTGAACCCTTACCCACGTGTGGAGTAGATATTAATGTAGAGATTCGGAAATACTGATTAAGGTCAAAAGATCAATACACACTTGAGGTATGAGTATCAATAAAGTTCTATCCATTTTAGGATGTTATACTCATGATGATGATAAATAACTCGTGAATATTATACGGTGTACGATCAAGAAAAATACCTTATAGTAAAACCAGGAGTGTTACCAAAATCCTCCCTCCGACCATACTCCCAGGGATAAAGTATCCTATACATTTTGTTATTAATACACGGTCCTGGGTACGACTCGTTTAGGAGGACTATCAGTGGTTCCAAACGTAATCTCAACCGATGATCAAATAGTACGTCTGACCCTGTGAGAAGTCTGAACTTTCGTTGTGATGATTATTAATCTGGACCTTTCACTTTCATCACAGTCAACGAGTCAGTACAGGTTGAGAAACGTTGGGACACCTGACACCGGACGGTCCGAGGAGACAGATACCCTATATTTGTCTCGTATTTGTCTCTGAGAGTTCCCGTGTCACCCTACATACTGTGAAAATCAATAGTAGGAAGAGAATGTCTCCTCTTTTGACTGTGTTCTCTTCGTTTTACCGAAAGGTCTCCGATATAAGATCATGTATCTGATCTAGACTAAGGTCCTCACAACCTGAGGTGTCGGTTGTAAATCAGTGTCATAGGACCCTATCTAGTCACTCACCGTAGACGTGATTTAGAGAGTTCACAGACAGAAGTTTATAGGAAGATCAAACATAGTAGTCAGAAGGGAAAATCCACTTAAGGGGATATAGACTGGTATATGACCACAGTCACTGAAATCTCTATTTGATTACGTTCGAAGTTCTAGATACTTTTGGTCTAAATACGAAGTGATCTTTACGAGTGTTATCGTCTAAAAAAAAAAAAGTTCTTCCTCTCGGATTAATGGAAAGCTTTAAGGTTTTTACAGTTTGACTAATGCCACACACGAAAAAAATATTGTAGTGTACGTGGCCTCAATAAAACCCTATTACTCGTTAAAATTAGAACGAATTATTTTCGATAAGTGTCCCGTGAAATCCTCCCCGGGACGGATATTCATCAAAATGATTTGGTGAAAGGGGAAAGTGACCGTAAATAAGTTCTCATACGTTTAAGAAGATTTTGGTCGTCGATCTAAATCTTTAGTCTTCCTACCTCGATACCTGAACTCGTTTAAAAGACATAAAACAAAGAAAAAAAAAAAAATTCTTACATCGACTATTTTTCTTTTATTTTGACCTAAAACTTTGAGTGTTTGACAGATACACGATTATTTTAGACTCTACACGACAAAATTTAAACTTAAACTCGAATTTAAGTCCAAATGTTCAATTTAAAATTCTAAATAAGTTTAGTAAAGTGAATTATATTTCTTTATTTATAGTCTCGATAAAATTCTCTTTTTTTACGAATTCCTTATAAAAAATTCCTCGTAAAACAAATTGAAAAATTCGTTTTACCTTATCCTTGTAAAATACCACTATGAGATTAGTATTTTTCCGTCAACTTTTATACGTAGAATTCAATATCTCCTAAGGAGAACGACCGGTTGGCTATTCTTAAGTATTTTAAGTATCTATGTCCATTCTAGAGTAAGTTCTTCGATCTCGTCAGTACTGAACCAGAAACTCTACTTTTCTTCACCTGAGTGATGTTTCAAAAATACCCAGTTAATTCAGAAGATTTTCATACGGGACGGGTGAGATCGGGAAGTTAAAGACTTTAGGACGGTTAAAGTCACGAGTCTGAGAGTGGTTATCTTTATCCAAACACTTTCCTCTGGTCCCTCCAAGTCTACATGACCCAAACTACCTCCGTAGCACCTCGTATTGAAAGAGAACCCTGAAACTAATAGGAGACAAGACGGTTTTCAAAGACGGAGAAAGTCTGTTATTTCTCTCTTTATAGGTTAGTTAGGTATATCCCCTTGTTCCCCTAAATAGACACTGAAGGACAAGATATCAGAAAGACTAGAATCCCTTGAATGGAAGCAATGGAACAGACTAGTAACTTCTACAATCTTAAAAGAAGGAATGACGGGGGTTAAACAAAAAAGACAAAGATATAGATAGAACTAACGTTCTCTCGTAAAATATCAAAAAATTCCTCAATACGTATACAAGTCACAGGAGAACTAGTAGAAGCAAGTGACCTGGTTATGAATACACACGACACCACGTCCGAGAAGGTAGGACCACCCGTTTTTCGTAAGGACGAGAGTCCTTCGAGTGTCAGAATATGGAGGAAGGAAAGACTTTCGAGAAGGGGACGAAGGAGGAAAGGATAGAAGGGGCCCGATGAGGTGATATATTTTTAGGGAGAAGATAAGACTGGGAAAGGAGCCCAGTTTCATTTTTGAAAGAGAAAAGTAAGAAGGAATTACCGACGGAGATAAATTCCTGGACCTTGTGGACGGGGTGGGGGATCAGGGGTGCGATGTCGTAGGAGAGGAAGACACTGGTCACCGAAGGAAGGGATGGTTTTTCGTGTCTAATTAAATCGAACCTCAATCACCTAGGGTGATTGAGGAAGACTAGGGAACTATAGTAATCTAGGATTTTACAAGATAGACCCCTTTCACTCAAATATGGAAAAGGGTATGTTGATTAAGATGATCTTTGTAGTGACCATAAACTTTCGAGAGTGTTGACCGTACACTCGAGATAGTTGACACGGGGTCTAATAAACCACAACTAGGGGTATATTGTGTCGACCTGTCGTTCAAGGTCTTTCCGTTCGTACTCGTCTGGTACTTCGGTTGTGACTTGAGAATCAGAACTACTGAATCTGACGAGACGTCTACTCCTTTGACTCCGGACCTATTCGTCTCACTGATCAAGTCCCAGGGGGTCACCCGTCTGGATTTAACGAAAGGTTCAGAGGACGAAGACCCCGAAAGAGGGAGAAATGTCTTTTCAAACCTTTTTACTCCGGTTTTTTTTTTTTTTTTTTTTTCGGTAGTATTATAGAAGGTTTCCGTTTTCTAACGACTGTGGACCACACGAGTAAAGTCTGGGAAGGGTCCAGAGATGTGAGTCAACACGTTCCACGTGTGACACAGTGGGGTCCTTCGTGGTAGGAGTATTTCAGGACGCACTAGCACAAGACCCCCCAGCACGTTATTTCGACGTGGTGTATGGTGTCTCTTATATATGTACCCGTATAAAAGAAATGAGTATTGACTTTCGACGGACGTACTGTGACGCTAAATGAATTACACTATAACACTCATAAAATGTGTAACAATTCTTGACGAAGATTTTGTAAAAAGTCCCTTAAGGGACCTTCGGGTCACCAATTCTGATGTACGAAGGTTACGTCCCCCCACGCCCAAACTGGGGATCAGACCCTTGATTCTAGGGTGTATGGTACGTCGTACCGGTTATATTTATTTAATTTATTTTGTAAAAAGTCTCTGGTTTATAATTATTATAAGAAAATTCACCAACATACTTTAGTGTAAAGTGGTAATGTATTAAAAAGTTTGAAACCGTATAAAGGTTTAAAGACGATACTCATTATTATGGTAATGCTACTTGTAAAAAAAAACACATATTTCGAAAGGGGAAATAAAATCCTAAAGAAATCATGTGTAATGATACCAATTTCCATTTTTAAAACACACCGAATATTCTATATAACGGTCTACTGAGATGTTTTCTTAACATAGACAAATATATAGAGGAAGGTTTCTCCATAACTCCGAAGTAAAGTCATTTAGGGTGACAAAAGAATTTCAGTTGTGAATGACATCGAAAATGAATTATAAAATTTCGTTTAGACCGAACAGTAGGGTCGTGTTTCTCCCTTTAGAAGACTCTTTTTATTGCGGTCCGTGTCATGTAGACTGAACTTCATTTTTGGGCTTCCTCATTTTTGGGACCAATTTTTGTTGCATCAAGTGAACCGGTTGAACGGAGGATATAGACTTCCAGTATGTAAACATCTATTACGACTTCGACTTCGAGGTTATTGAAACCGGTGGACTACACTTCTTGACTGATTAACTTTTTCTGGGACTACGACCCTTTCTAACTCCTGTCCTTTTCTTCCCCTGTTGTCTCCTGTTCTACCAACCTACCGTAGTGGCTGAGTTACCTACCCTCAAACTCGTTTGAGACCCTCTATCACTTCCTGTCCTATCGGACCGTATGACGTCAGGTACCCCAGTGTTTCTCAACCTGTGGTGACTCGTTGACTTGTTGTTGTTGATATAAACATCTATGTTCCTCTTTTTATTTACTTATCGTATAAAAAAGGGTTTACAATTATAATGATTCTGAATAAATGTGTGTGTTCGGACGAATATAGACTGTTTGAAAAGACGCTGGGGTACCTGACATCGGATGGTCCCAGGAGACAGGCACCCTAAAAGGTCCGTTATTATGACCTCACCTAACGGTAAAGGAAGAGGTGACAATATACGATTCGAGATATTTTTCGAAACCCCTGAAATTGTAGTCCGTTTTCAGTCGTCACATCATATGTCGGGAATCGTCCCCAGTCCTTTCGTCTCCGTAGTCGTAGTGAACCGTCGATTATTCTTTACCAATATAGCCCTCTAGTCCTAACTGTATGTGTGTGATACATAACTTTCATCTATTGGTTGGTCCTGGATGACATATCGTGTCCCCTCCGACGACCTATAAGATATTATTGATTTACCTTTTTCTTGAACTTTTTCTTATCTATACACATACTTCACTTCACTCTCAACGAGTCAACACAGGTTGAGAAATACTGGGGTTGCTGATATGCTAGGTACCTTAAGAGGTCCGGTCTTATGACCTCACCCATCGGAAAGGGAAGAGGTCCTCTAGAGGGGTTGGGTGCCTAACTTGGGTCCAGACGTCGTAACGTCCGTCTAAGAAATGGTTGACTCGGTGGTCCCTTCGGGTCTAGGTACTTATACATATTGATTTAGCAAAAGGGCATGAGGATTCTCATTGTGTCGAAACCATTGGTTGATATGAGGTTATATTTTATTTTCTTTACGTTTTGAAGTCCAAGGTGGGTCTGTATACCTTAGTCTTAAACGTATAATTGTTCTAGGGGTCCACTAAGTATACGGGTAACCTTAGACTCTTTGTGACCAACATACAGGATCCCCTTACTTCGGGTTTAAGTTCTTTTTGTTTTTATATAAACCTGTCTCCTTCTCTTGTTTGTATGCCTATGGTTTCCCCCTTTCTCCACCCCATTTAAGTCTCTAACCCTTACTGTATGTGTGTGATTACTATGATACGTACTTTTTCTATTGATTACATGTCGTGTCCTTTGAGATGAATCACGATATTTTCACTTTTCACTTTCACTTTCGGTGAGCCATCACAGGTTGAGAAACGCTGGGGTACCTGCTATGTCTGGTACCTTAAGAGGTCCGGTCTTATGATCTCACCTAGGTCCCCTAGAAGGGTTGGGTCCTTAGTTTGGGCCCGGAGGACATAACTCCCGTCTAAGAAATGGTCGACTCGGTGTTCCTTTCGGATTCTTACGACCTCTCCCTTCGGGAAGTGAAAAGTTCGTCTAGAAGGGTTGGGTCCTTAGCTTGGACCCAGATGACGTAACGTCCACCTAAGAAATGATGGACTGGATAGTCCCTTCGGGTAATGAGTCACGATAGACCACTGGATTTACCTTTCTTTTAATTTTTTTATCTCCTACACACATATACATAACGATTAAGTGAAACGACATGTCATCTTTGATTGTGTGACATTTCGTTGATATGAGGTTATTTTTAATAATCATTATTTTTAACACTCTGTTTCGACGTCACCTTCTGGTTCCTCCCCTTTACGATTTAGTAAGGTCACATACGAAAGAGAGAGAGCGAGCGAAAGAGAGAAAAAAGACGTCGAATAATTATTTTAAGAGTTTTAGTCCATTTTTTTTTAATACAAACTTTCACTGTGGACTTTATAAGGTTAAGAGTGACACGAGTCCCAGTCCACAGGAACCTCGATTAGGGTTGTCTCGTGTCTATTTTACTGTCTTTGGGAATAGTGTAAGACAATCCTAACAAAAGAACAAAAATAAAAAGACATGAGTTATTAAAAACTCCCCACAAAGATTCCTTCTCATGACATTTGATTTACCAGTAAAAAGAAAAAAATCCCTTTTACTCGAGGTAAAAAAGAAATGAAGGTTCCCGTGAAACCTCCTTTTTTTGTCACTTTTAAGGTAACCATTTAGAGAAACATTCTCCTTATACATAAAAATGTTGATTTCGTCTAGACGGAAGTCTGAGGGGAAGGAAAGAAAATATCGTGTCAATTTAGAATACGAATTAGTGATCACTTTAACTGAAAACAATTATAAGATAAAGTATAAAATTACAGAATAAACTGTCCACATCAACTCAATGACCGTTCGTAGATTAAATACAGTTTCGATTATAATAAAAGGGTCTCACCTTCAAAAGGAACATAACAGAGTCAGGATTCCATTAAAACAAAGAAGGGAAAAAGTCTTCTACTTAACACTTTCGTTTCAACTTATTGTATACAATTTTCAACAACACTCTTCATTTTACATAGTCTTAATAAAATTTTATGAACTTTTATATATACATAAATAAGGTCTCTACTGACTTTTACCGACTCACAGTTGATTTGTAATTTACAATTTCTTTTTAAGGTTCACAATATGTAATTGGTTTCAGTTGAAAAAACTCATTAAACTCTAACCTCTTTTTACCTTACCTTCGAAAACATCCTCTCATAAAAGTGAGTCAGAGTCAAGTTTAAACAGTGGAGTAAATTAAGATAATGACAAAGGTCTTGGGACTTCGGAGTCCTCGTATACATCAAGAAAAAAACATAAATCTAGGGAGTCTACAACATAGATAGACCCCACCCCCGTGATTGTAACAATCTTATCTTATCCTTCGTAGATTCCTTTGGTTCCTTCCGTGACTACAATCAACTCGTAGATGATTAACGGTTGTTGTAAACGGGTACAGTGTCCGTGGCGACGTAGTCTTGAAAGTTATTGACATAATAACAGAGACAAAGGTGTCTTGTTTACTGATTACTAATCTTTTTATCGGTATTCGTATATACGAATACTTCCCTATTTTAGATCTTAATTTTCTTCGTCTATACAAAGTCAAGTAAAGTCAACGAGTCAGTACAGACTGAGAAACGTCAGGGTACTTGACGTTGTACGATCCGAAGGGACAGGTAGTGGTTGAGGGTCTCGAATCAGTTTGAGTACAGGTAGCTCAGTCACTACGGTAGGTTAGTAGTACGGGAAGAGGAGGGTGGAAGTTAGAAAAGGTCGTAGTCCCAGAAAAGGTTACTCAGTCAAGAAGTGTAGTCGACCAGTTTCATAACCTCAAAGTCGAAGTCGTAGTCAGAAAAGTTACTTATAAGTCCTGACTAAAGGAAATCCTGACTGACCAACCTAGAGGAATGTCAGGTTCTGTGAGAGTTCTCAGAAGAGGTTGAGGTGTCAAGTTTTCGTAGTTAAGAAGTCGTGAGTCGAAAGAAATACCAGATTAAAAGTGTAGGTATGTACTGATGACCCTTTTGGTATCGGAACTGATCTACCTGGAAGTAACTGTTTCATTACAGAGACATAAAATTATACGACAGATCCAACCAGTATTGAAAAGAAGGTTCCTCGTTCACAGAAAATTAAAGTTCTAACGTTAGTGGTAGATGTCACTAAAACCTCGGGGGGTTTATTTCATACAGTGACAAAGGTAATAAAGGGGCAGATAAACGGTACTTCACTACCCTGGTCTACGATACTAGAATCAAAAGACTTACAACTCAAAATTGGGTCGAAAAAGTGAGAGAAGAAAGTGAAAGTAGTTCTCCGAGAAATCAAGAAGAAACGAAAGACGGTATTCTCACCACAGTAGACGTATATATTCCAATAACTATAAAGAGGGCCGTTAGAACTAAGGTCGAACATGAAGGAGGTCGGGTCGCAAAGAGTACTACATGAGACGTAAATTCAATTTATTCGTCCCACTGTTATACGTCGTAACTGTATGAGGAAAGGGTTAAACCTTGGTCAGACAACAAGGTACAGGTCAAGATTGACAACGAAGGACTGGACGTATGTCTAAAGAGTCCTCCGTCCATTCCACCAGACTATAAGGACAGAGAGATTTTTATAAGGTGTTAAACAACACTAGGTGTGTCAGTCGAAACCGTATCAGTTATTTCGTCTTCATCTACAAAAAGACTCGTTTTGTACTACAAAGAGTCCTCGTTTTAGTTCGTTTTGTCTATGTAAACGAACTAAAGTTACGAATACAAAGAGATGGTGTTACAACGTTTTTACTATGGTAGAGATTGTAATGTATAGGGACCCTAAAGACAATCATTGGACCCTCACTTTTCTTCCAAACAAAAAAAAACAAAAAAAAAAAAAATTATGTTATTTATCCTCATTTATGGTGACGTCCTCTAAGTAGGAACCCGAATAGAGAACTTTTTAGGAGTCCTAGGGACCACAGTCAGTTGTAAAGGTCCGAAGATCCCTGAGGTCTTTCGGAAGACGAGATGGAATCAAATTGGCTTCATCATAACAAATGCTAAAATAGAAAATAACCTGATCAAAATGGAAAAATTTCCTAAACAGATAGGGCTCCTTCGAAGGATGTTTAAAATCGAAGGTAGACGAGAGACTTTACCTGATAATGTTCATAAGTGGCTGACACAAGGTCGACAGTTTTGAGATGGTACTTTCTACCGTAAGAATCGGTTACACCTACCTACTCTCCGGTAACCTTAAGGATTCCTCTATGGTGTGTTCACACCTCCCCAACGACAAGATAAATGGTCACGAACCTTTAACTGGATACCATTTATAATATTCGTGAAACCATAATATTATGGTTTCCGGACCACCATAATGCCGTACTAAAGAAATGTCGAAATATCTAAACCCCAATGTAATCCTTTAGAAGAGTAACGATTCTGGCGGAAGAGGTTCCTGTTAAAAGTCGATCCTTTGTGAACAAAAGTTCGGAAATTTTGGGTGAATATAGATTGTCCTATTTTTACGTCAACCAGTTGGTCCATAACCAAGACAATAGAAAAAAATTTCAGTAGTTTTGTAAAGGTCGCACTACTAGATTGTTCAGGAGGGCTTTCTAGTTACAACACCAAGGAAACGAAAGTAAATTTGACTGCCACAAGAACCTACTTTAAATAACCTGAAGTCTGGTCCAAAAACGTATTTACGAAAAGTTTGTCGTATTTCATATGGGAGGTGTGAAGACTTGGCAGAGTTCATCCGTCCGGATAAGGTCTCTTACTCCAGTAAGACGTAGGTCAAATATTTGCCTCTATATGTTTGAATCCAATCGAAGTTATTGATCTCGAGTTCTTACACGGAGTTTTTGAGTTTGATTACCTTCTATGTCAGAGTTAAAGTATTTATGAAATGATCAGGGAAAGTCCAAAATAAAGATAAGGGAACTTATAAAACTCACACATTACTTACCATTGGAACCGGTTTAATGAATTGAAGAGATTCTGGGTTAAAGTAGTGACTATGTTCTCCCTATTATTAACATCATGGAGTATTTAAATAGTAGTGTTAAGGTACTCCATTAGATATATTTACGAATGGAATCACGGAACTTACATGACTTCCATTCTTGACTCTCTACCGTCGATAATGAAAGGGGAAACTACGATACCCAGTACGAGTCAAATTTTTTTTGTGACATAAACAACAACAAATTAAAGGCACTTTAATTCTAAAAAGAGTGGAACGGGAGTCCGGACACCAAATCAATTATTTACACTGAGTCACCGTCTTAGTGGGTCCCACGAGACGTCTTATGTGTAACGAACGGAATCGTCGGGATTGAACCAGGGAGACTCGAAGACATACTCCCGGACCTTTAGACCCCCCCAATATAAGGACCATCCCTAAGATTACTAACGACCCGTCTCTTGATGAAAGGATGTTCCATCCTTCGCGAATGAATTGGACGAAGAGAATCACGGAAGCCTTTAAGTCCATTCTTGTCCCTTTCCCCTCAAATTCATAGTGGAATTTTGACCACTATAAAGTGGAATCTCGTGAGTCTACACCCACGTATTGGAGAGTGACGGGTCTTCATGTGTCCGACCTACAACGGGTATTCTTCGTCGCGGGGTCTATACGCCTAAGACTTCCATTTGACCCAGGACCCCAGTGTGACAAAAGACTCCGAAACTTACTTACAGGTCATTTGAGGTTTACTGTTTCTTTTTATAAAATCCTTAAAAGAGGAGAATTATAAACTACCGGAAGAGACCGTTCTTTTTCAGAATGAAACGTAGACCTTTTACCCTTACTCGTTCTGAGGGACGAGGACCTCCACCCAACTTCTGACCTCCCGGTATATGAGACACGAGTCGGGGTCCCCGGAGAGTTCGTCAGAATCCATTGAAAATTTGCTGTCTACAAAGAATTTTACCAACACCGTACGTAAAGCCCATTGACTATCTTTACTATGTACAACAAAAATTACATTTATGAACACAAAATAAAGCACGAGACGTAAGAGTCCTTCCGCACATCGTTTCGTAAAGTGAAAGGATCAGTTAAGGTAAGAAGGGTTTCCGAGAGAGAAGGCGAAAGGAGTCGGGACAGAGGACAAACAGAAAAGTTAGAAGGAATTTGGGACCCTGTCAGAGGGCGACGGTACCGGGGTGGGGTCGGGCGGGAGTAAGGGAGAGTGGTACCAGTTTACTGTCAAACCGACCAGAAGTTCAGGAAATTCTTAGCGGAGACCAGAGAACTGATCTCTTTGTCTCCTTCCCCATGTTCTGAGACGTGGGGTTTCCCCGAAAAAAAACTGTTTCAGTCGACACGGAAGTCCCAATTTCCTCGCTACAAAAAAGGTCCACAATTTGAAACTGAAAAAGAGTATTCGTAACTATCAGAAAAAAGAAAACGGTAACGGAAGTTTTATGACGTTAAGAAGAGAGAGACCGGAACCTCAACAGAACCAATAATTAAGTTTTTAATATTTAAAGAACTAGTGGACAACACCGTTCTTGTATTGAATAAAACGTAGACAGAGGAAAGGAGGAACCCCTGTGGTATACAGGTAAAGACCGAAGATGGGAGAAAATATTTGTGTTTTCACCTTTCCAAACCGAAATAAGTCACTCATAGAAAATACAGTCATTTAATATATACAGGGAGACAACGTTAGAGTCGGCAGAGAGGAAGTAAGTAAATAGAAGGTATGAACTTTACAAAGTAAATAAGATCGGTAAATGTGCTATCACGAAAATTAATTGTGGAACGTGAGAATTTTTTATGTACCTCTAAATATTAGATGGAACCCCAATCCCAATCCCAATCCCAATCCCAATCCCAATCAAATCACAACTTGGATGTTTGTCTTTTATAAGAAAGGGAAAGTGGACGATAGTTATCAAATAAACATGTAGCAACATCTTTTCGAATAATGTAGTATAAATAGGACATAGGTTTATTTGGTACTGTAACGCATACGAATTTAATGTATATAACGGTGTGACTCTTTCTATTTACAACACACTATAACGAATATACCCCTTAGATTTTTCTTTTTAGTTTAATTATCTTTGTCCCTAAATTTTCATAAACGGTCCACGACCCTCCAGTCCTTTTTTCCCTCTCCAACCTCTTTCCTATGTGTGAACGTCCATATTCTAGTTCAAGACTCCTACATTCCCCAGTGTACCACTGAGATCAACTTTTGTGACAATATATTAACTTTAAACAATTCTGTCATCTTGTATTTACAAGAATGGTTTTATTTATCTCTTTACAATCCACTACCTACATTGATCAATTAACTGATCACCCTTAGGAAGGTGTTACCAATACATACAGTTTAGTGGTAAGACATGTGAAATTTATAGAATGTTCAAATAAACAGTCAATATGGGATCATGTCGACTCTTTTCATTCATACACCAAAGGAAAGACAGTGGGAGTAACACAAAGTGTACCAGACGTCAGGACCTCTTTTGGTCAGGAACCTCCACCTGACCTCCTCCTCTCCGTCGGACGTCGCACCTCCCCTTCTTTCCTCTTCAACGGTGTCCTTGGCTCCACGTAAGACCAACCGGAGAAGTTCCGTGAGTGGACGTGGTCGGACTAGGACGGACAGTAGTGACCGACAGTGGTCACTATTAGACATCCCACGATGGTAAAACTTCCCCTCCCGTAAACAAAGACTTGGCCCACTCGGGTTTCCGAGTGCTGTCTTCCTTGGAAGACTCCCTACAGAACTTTTGATGGGTCCTGAAACGGTCCACTCCAGCCACCGTTCTCCTGAACCACTCTTGTACAAAAGGCTACTCTCGCCGGAGACCCCTAACCAGGGACATACTCTCCCAGTAAGACGGAAACTACATACTCGACCCCGACATTAAAGTATCTAGTCCTAGAGGTAGTCTTTAAGGGACAGAAATCTCTTGACACCTATCTATCGTAGTACATACCGTGTCTCCCCTTTTTTTCTAGTGACGTTCGTGACGTCAACCTAAAGGAAAACCATAAAGAGTACGATTAATTTTATCTATTTTTAGTTAATCAATTTTATCTTCGCACAATTTCAAACTTTTCGGTAGGAGAATATCTTTTGGCTCAAAGTCTTTATCTTTTCCCTCCACCCCACCCACCCTATGATTGTAGACACACGGGTCAGGACACGTTCCTCAAAGTGTATCAATTAAAGTAGGAAGGGACACCATGTGAACGTTGTAGTGGAATATCCACTCTTTGTATCCCGGTCCCTTCGTACTTCCGCAGTGGATCTGTTTGTGGACCCATCGACCGTTTCGGTCCCGGTCTTGTTGACACAGAACAAAGATAAAGGTTGGTAGAAGGGTGGTGTGACATGTCCCTATCCACGTCGAGACACGATTCAACCAGTGTTTAACCACAAAAGTCTAAGTGTTGATCCCGTAGTCAACCAATCAAGATTTACATCCACCTGTAACGGAAGTAAAACTTATGTCACTTTTTACAGATTAAATAAACCCCACCCCTCACCCTTCCTCCTTAATAATCCTAGAGACTTAGGTTCTTTCTGCAACCATTCAAGGCGAAACAACTGTGTGGTCCATATAAGTTTATCCTTCTATATGGTTGTCTCATAACATTTTTGACGTCAGGCAAAAGGTGTGAATGTGATCCTTTACTCAGTAAAGTTTCTTACTTTACTTCGTACAATACATATTGAATCAGGTTCTGAATACTTTTATAACTGGAACGTACGCGACCTTCTCGATATATACACATATAAATATCTCTCTGACAATTACCCTACTTAAAATCTTTTGTAGAAAGTTGAACCAGTAACATAGAGTCACTGATCTATTTCTCCAAGGAAACCTCTATTTTAGTGTGTAGATTTCAGATTTACCCTCCGGATTTGATTTACTGGGAGGGCCAACGAACTACTATCCGGGTAATAGTCGTAAGAAAGTTCCGGGATGGGAGAAATCCTTTGGGGGTTTAGGATTGACCGGTGACATGTACTCTCACCCACAGACGACCCTGGTACACCGGACTACTACAAACGACCTCGACGACCGTAGGCGCCCCAAACGAGTTCGAGAATAGACGGGACAAAAGTCGGAGGAAGGTCCAGTACGACAGTGTGGAGACGCATTAAACACCACTGGGACTACAGGAACGAAACGATAGTCGTAGGACTAACGGGGAAGAGGTGATAGAGAATGACGTTCCGTCATGACTATCCCGTCGTCTCTCGAATCGTCCAGACCCCTTGCGGGGGGTCGGCCGTCTCCCGGTCCGTCGACCTGACGGAAACCGTCTGTCCGAGAGAGGGGTGAGTTCGGACCGTGGCCGAACGCCGCCGGGAGGAAGGGGCGAGGGGCGGGGAGGTGGAGGGAGATACCGACCCCTGTCCGAGGTTCCGTCCGTCATCTAGACCTTGTAGTAAGGAAGGTCCCTCTCGAGTCGGGACGGAGAATTGTCCAACGACACATTCTGAAAGTCCTGACGAAGGGTTGTGGAGAGACCCCTTACGACATTCTCGTGGTGTCTGAGGAGTGTAGGGTCTCAAATACCTATTTAGACTCACTCCACTTTGGACCTCAGGGAACCCGTCACCGTACGGTAGACGGGAGATAAACCCTGGTCTCTCGGGTACGTTCACCCGATGTCCCATGATTGGTACACAATTATTTATCAGAACCTTCTACTTTCGGAAGGTGAAACGGAGATTATTGAGGGTGGGGACCCGATGTACCCCTATTCGACGGACCCTCCCGGTGGTCGTTCAGTCGACGACCACTATCATCCCTTAAACTTTATCAGTTTGTATTTCAACGAAAATTATAGGGAGAAAAAGTACCGTTGGACTACACAAGACATAGAGACAAATTTGTGAACGTCTAAATCTACCTGACCGGAAAAGGACCGAGGATACTTATTAGAGGTAGTGAGACGGGGAAGGGACCCCATGTGAACAAACGTCTCGGAGACAGAGATTCCGGTTCACGGACTAGTAGGAGCGTGACAGGAGGTTTTCTCCGTCCGGTCGACGTCCCGGGGACGTCTCCCTGTCCTCCCACACTCCGGTCGGGTCTCGTCTGGTCTGAAGGGTCGGGTCGGGGATCGTTCGTGTCGGTACGTGGTCGGACGTCCGTCGGGAGGTTTACGGAAACAAAAGGAGTACTAAGAACGTGCGAGTAGGGACGTCCTACGTGATTACCCCAACCTTACCCAGAAACCGTCTTTCGTCACCGTAGACAGTCGAGAGAAAGTGGTTCTGAGGTCGAGTCTTGGTCCGGGACCAGTACGTAAAGGAGGACAACCGGTCGGTCCAATAACTACCGAGACAAGACAACTTTGCCCCCAACTTCGAACCATCGAGGGGCCCGAGACAAAGACTCAGATAGAGATTTCGGTGTGATTCAAAGATTACCATGTTTTGTCTGACATTGTAAACGTCCTCTCTCTCTTTTGGCGTGATTGTCTATGGGTGGGTCTGGTGTGTTGTACGTCCCGTCTCCCTCTGTCTACGATATCGTCACACGGTAACCCTGAAGTTTCCCCCAAGGTCTGAGGAGGGACGTGACAGGTACTTGGTCATTCTGGGGTCCTCTTCCCGGTACCCAGATCTCCTGTGAAGTAGACAGAACCGTAACCTAGGACTAGACGTGTTCATCCGTGTTGAACGAACGAGACTTCGTAAGACGTAGCATAGAAGATGTAGTGGGGTCGAGAGATGACGGAAGTGAGATCCCAACCAGAGGAGTTAAGGTCACGTAGGATTTACGACGTCCATCTATAAAAGGATTTTATTTCAAGATTAGAACAGGTTCGTTTAGACTGTGAAGATGGAGGGATGGACAAGGAATACGTAGTGATGGGGGGGCGTGTGTGTTTGTGTGTACGTGTCTCCGTAAGTATCACGAATGACAGAGTGGTAGACATCCTACACCAAGTTTATGGAAGAAAATTGTTTCAGTAAGACTGGACCGACAACGGTCGAAGCGAACAGAGTCGAAACGAGTGAAAGAGAGTGTTAACCCGGGTCGACAAAAACCAAAACCTCTAAAAAAAAGGGGGGAATCTCCATCACTTGAGAAAGACAACAAGTGTGAAGACCCGAAGATAAACGAGAAGACATAAAGACCTTCCGAAGGAAAAAGAGAAGAAGATTAATTGATTACAAATAGGAGACCTAAGATTTACGGTGTAGGATAAATTTAGAGGGAGAAGATACGAAAGTATTATGGGTCCGTAGGAATAGTGTTGTAGAGTAAAACAACACTGATGTATCAAATATCGTCAGGACGGACGAGGCTCTCGATACCTGGTCTCAGTCGTATGTGGAACAACGGTGACAGAAGGGTCACAGGTGGTGGCACGAACGTTCGGGACCCATGTGTCGATTACAATCAACGTACCTACCACTCGACTTACTCTCTTACTTCTTGACCACTCAGAACAAAGAGTGGACCTGTCCCTCGGCGAGTCGTTCCCATACACCAAGGTTTCTAAGAAGATTTACGTAAATGAAAAACGCAAATGAAAAGAAGGAAAGAAAGACGAATTTCAAGGGTAACAAGTACTGTAGAATGTGTTGACGAGTCCACAAAAAGGTAGGTACATCGACCCAATACGAGTGTGAACGAGAACGACGTCCTGGCTAAGAGACGGTTGGAGTAGTGACTTCTTCCTATTCCTAACCCCATCGACCATGACAGGTAAGTCTACACTGGGTGACATCTCTATACTTTATTGAAGTCCTAGTAACACCCTACACTCCGGTACTTTACGACAATATTAGAGAGGAGAATTTTTAATACCGTCACCTCATTTAAAAAAAGATAACTTCATACCAACTAAATGTTACAACATAATGAAACTCCACATATTGTGTACACTAAGTCGATATGTGTATATATATAATATATATAAATATATTCTATATATATGAGAAAAAGACTAAGAAAAAGAAATATCTAGTAATACTCTATAAGTCATATAAAGGGACGCGATATGTCCAGGAACGACAAATAGACAAAATTTTTATCGACTTTGAGGTTATGAAACCGGTCGACTACACTTCTTGACTGAGTAATCTTTTCTGTGACTACGACCCTTTCTAACTGCCATCCTCCTCTTCCCCTACTGTCTCCTACTCTACCAACCTACCGTAGTGGCTGAACTACCTGTACTCAAACTTCGAGACCCTCAACCACTACCTGTCCCTTCACACCGTACGACGTCAGGTACCGTCTCAACTTGTACTGACTCGTTGACTTGACTTTTTATCACATACAGACAATTAGGGTCTGAGGATTAAATAGAGAGGAGGTAGAAAAAAGGAAACAAAAAATACAGACACTCAGATGAAGATAAAATATTTATTCAGGTAAACATAGTAAAACAATTCTAAGGTGTATATTCACTATGTGCCATAAACAGAAAGAGACTGTACAGTGTATCATTAGAGATCCAGATAGGTACAACGACGTTTACCGTAATAAAATAATAAAAAATACTGACTCATAATAAAGTAACCTATATACATGGTATAGAAAAAAATAGAGAAGTAGACAGTTACCTGTAAATTCAACTAAGATACAGAACCAATAACATTCATCACGACGATACTTGAAACACCACGTACATAGAAAAGTTTAATCTCAAAAGTCGAAAAGGTGTACGTACGAGTCCTCATCCTAAAGATCTGGTATACCATTGAGACTTTCACCTTTCACTTTCACAATCAGAGAGTGAGTACAACCTGAGACACACTGGGGTACCTGACATCCGAGGGTCCGAGACAGGTACTTTAAAAGGTATGTTCTTATGACCTCTCCCACCTATAAAGGAAAAGGTCCATTAGAAGGGTTGGGTCCCTAGTTTGGACCCAGAGGACGTAACCGTCCGTTTAAGAAATGGTAGACTCGGTGGTCCCTTCGGATAATATCATTTATTATTGAGACAAAAATTAAAAAATTCCCCGGAGGAAGGACAAGAGGTATCACCGACATGGTTAAATATAAAGTTGGTATGCCATATCCTCCCAAAGGAAAGGATTATGGGAGGGGTCGTAAATAATAAACATCTACACAACTATAACTGGTAAGACAACTCAACTACTACCCCATTGAAAATTTAGAACGTCGTAAGACATAGACAAACAATCTGACTACTCTTCAGATAAATTTACAAATTCACTATATATAATAGACACCTACGTGTCCGGTCGACTTGATGGTGGCATATGACCTCTGTGACAGAGAAGTGAAAGACTTTATCACCGTTGGTGAGGTTTTGTACTTTCCTTTTGTACAGTAGACAACTGAATAAGTCATATCCAAGTGATTTTGGAGTTCAAGTTCCTTTGACGACGACAACTTCTTTTTACACGAGTAAAAGACAGGCGAAGTGAAGATCCGGTGTATCTTGTCTCGGTGGAACCAAGAGGAGAAGGGAGAGTCTTTGACAGTGTAGCGACGTAAGGGTTCCGGTTAGGGACGTGAGCATGTTATTCGGGGTAGAGTCTTGACGGAGGGTGAGGGGTCGAACACGGAGACACCCCAAACAGTCGGAGAGGGAGAGGTAAGAGGGTAAAGGAGTCGAGTAAAGATAACAGCATTTTACATTAAAACTTTATAAATGTGATCTATTGTAGAAAAAAAGTAGAAATAATGGAAATAAACATATTAGTCCTAGACAATGGAGTTGAAGGAGTGAGGAACGATACCTGACTTAACACAGAAGGTGGTCGGTTTTAAAATGTGTTACTTCGAGATTGGAGGTCACACTGATATATACCTCTGTACTGAAATTTCTCCATTACTTCCAATTCACTCCAGCATTCCCACCCCGGGTTTAGGATATCCCAAACACCGGAATATTTTTTCTCCTTTTCCTTCTCGTTAGAGCAGGAGGGGTGGTGTGTGTGTGCGTGGTTTCTCTCCGTGTTACTACTCTGCTACCAGACTTTCAGTCCTTCTTCCCGAAGGTGGTTGTTTTCGGATGATCTGAAACTAGTACCTGAAAGATTGGAGGGTTTTATTCTTTGATTTAAAACTAACAAACTAGGGGGTCAGACACCATAAACGATGACAGTTCAGTTTATGTCAGTTCAGTTTAAACGATGTCAGGTTCAGTTGAACCTGATTCTGGGATCCGTTGGGTGAACATAGATCAAAACCCCAGTCAATGTGGCGTCTCCGTCGAAGGGTATTAAAAAGTCCCGGCCCTGGACCAAAGTGCGAAGAAGGAGGAACTGCGTGTGTCACTCCTTACGAGAATTGGTGGGGAACGTCGAGAGAAGACGAAGAGGATTGAGACGAGACTTGTAAGAAAAGAGGAATTCATTGAGAAGGAGGATAAGGAGGGGAGAACGGTTATGACTGTAAAAAGTCAAAGTCAAGTCAGCGAGTCAACATAGACTGAGAAACACTGGGGTCCTTGTCGTGTCGTCCTGTGGGACAGGTAGTGGTTGAGGGTCTCAAATGGGTTTGAGTATTGGTAACTCAGTCACTGAGGTAGGTCGGTAGAGTAGGACACAGCAGGGGAAGAGGAGGACGGGAGTTAGAAAGGGTCGTAGTCTCAGAAAAGTCTATTCAGTCGAGAAGCGTAGTCCTCCGGTTTCATAACCTCAAAATTGAAGTTGTAGTCAGGAAGGTTACTTGTAGGTCCTGACTAGAGGAAATCCTACCTGACCAACCTAGAGGAACTTCAGGTTCCGTGAGAGTTCTCAGAAGAGGTTGGGGTGTCAAGTTTTCGTAGCTAAGAAGACGTGAGTCGAAAGAAATATCAGGGTGAGAGTGTAGGTATGTACCGGTGACCTTTTTGGTATCGGAACTGATCTGTCTGGAAACGACTGTTTCATCACAGAGACGAAAAATTATAGGACTGTAAAATAGTCATAAGATCAGAACCAAGATTATGAGACGTACAGGGGATCCCACTGTAAAATCTGAGAATATGAAAGAGTAGGATCAAAAACTACCCAGGATTGAGATATAGAGGTTTAGTTTATAAAGAGACTCTTCGTGTCGGACTTAGGGAAATCGCATCACCTATAGATACGAAATCGCGTATATGAAATCTCTTTGGACCCTAAAATAGAGAGTTCTCGGTAGAGAGGAACATGTGACTATCTAAGAGAGTACCAGGAATTGGATTGACTATTGTGGTAGTCAGTGGGTAAGGGAGTTAAGTCTTTTGGATCTTAACGACAGAGGAGAAAGAAGAGAAAGGTAAGATGTAGAACAGTTTAGGTTTCCCGATATTTAACTTGGAACTTAACTAGAGGTATAAACCTAGACATGTGAAATTATATAACGGTAAACCTTACGGATCACGTTCTAATATAGTAAGGAACAAACGTAAAGTCATCTTCGGACGATTGAACATCATCCGTAGTCAACAGGAGTATCAAGGGTTTTACGGGAGGAACTTTATAATTAATATTTAAAAAGAAACCTTACAATCATCTAACAAACATTCGTTTTACCCTTCCCAATTCACAATTTTTCACTTTAGATACACCCTTTACGTTCCACTTTCTTTAAATTAAAGGACCGACCTCTTGAAAAATCTTTGACAAATACAAGTACACTGAGAGATTTTCCTCTAATATGTCCAGGTGTCTGAGACTAAGTTTCTAAGGACCCTGACCTGTAAATCTTTCCATTATTCCATGTATTCGTTTATAATATATTCTATAGGATCGTTAGTATAACTACAAAGATAAAGTTTTATATACCACTAGTGTAATTTACACTATTTAAGTTCCGATATTATTATTATTTATTATTTTATTATTATTATTTATTATTTTATTATTTTTATTGGAGTATTCAAGTACACTCCAAAACGTTGAATTACTTAATGTTTTGTACAAACCTAGAACCTTAACACACATTTCCTAATACTTGGTCACACTATCCAACTTAAAGGGTTTGTGTAAACAGACACCCTTATAAAGGAGGGTTCTCGTAGAGAGGGTCCCCAAGACATGGTAACATGTGTAAAAACTTTACACCTGTATATCCGCTGAAGACGGGGTGGGGTGACTTTACAATAAGAAGAGGTTTTCTAAAATCACAGACGGTGAACAACAAAGGGAGTATCGAGTCAACCATTTCTTAGACCGACGTTACGTCCTCTGGGGTTAAGCTAAGGACCCAACCTTTCTAGGTGACCTCTTCCCTACCCGATGGGTGAGGTCATAAGAACCCGAAGGGGACACCGAGTCGATCATTTTCTTAGGTGGACGTTACGTCCTCTAGATCCAAACTAGGGACCCAACCCTTCTAGGGGACCTCTTTCCTTTCCGATGGGTAAGGTCATAAGACCGGACCTCTTAAGGTACCCGATATGTCAGGTACCCCAGCGGTTCTCAACCTGTGCTGACTCTCTGAAAGTGAAGTGAAGTGAACAACAATGAACGACAAGGTGAAACGAGGAGGAAGAGGTGGACCTTTTACAGAAACAGAAAAACGGATAGTCTAAGTTCAAATTTGCAGACAAGCGTGAGAATAATACCGGTAGTCGTATAACGTACAATTAATAGACAAATGAAGATACAGTTGATAAACAGTTCTCCGATAAAGAAAAAAGTGATGAAGTCTCAGGAATGAAGGTTTTTATCACACACTAGTAAGTACCTATATTTTCTTTATTACTTACTTATTTACTTTTAATTAAGTCACAAGACTTTTGTGACTTTTTAGTGGTCACACTTTTGAATTCTCACCGATTGTTAAATTACGGTCTTAGACCCGTGTGAAGGGATAGTTATTCCAGTTTCCTTGACACAACTCTTTTTTGAGAAGACCTTATGGTTTTACGACATACACGACGGGAAACTAAATCGTTTGGCTAAAAATCTTTAGAAAGATTTCCTAGATGAGTCTGTTCATACATTATACATAAATATTCCTCTACAGTAGTGTAACAATACTATTACTTTCCACCTGTTTTAGGTCAACGAACAGTTATCCTTTGACCAACTTATATGGTACTTTTTAGAGTGTGTTATCTAATGATGTACCAGAATTTGTCCTGAGAGACACACACATAGACAGACATGGTATAGAATTTTTTTTAGAGAAACTGTATAACAACCTTTTTTTGTCGAACATTTTGTCGTACATATACAACTAGGGTAAATACACGTTTAATATATGTATATACCAGTATGTATATATAGGTATATAATATCTCCTTCGAAACCTTCCCACAGGTAGTTTAGAAACTGTCATCGACTGAGAATCACCAATCTCGGAACTCTGAAAAAAAAGAAAGGACATAAAAATTTAAAAGATTTTTGAAGGTATAAAATAGAATATTCGTCATTTTGTCACTTTTTAACGAAATTTCCGTTGTATATCAATAAATACGAAGATTCAGTCAAACTCTTGAACCTCCGTTCACTAATGAATATCACTAAACATATCTAATGATAATTCTCTTCTAAAAACCTTTACATACTTAAAGTGTTTTTGAGGGTGCTCCAGTAAGTAGAATAGAGGTGTCTCTTGTCATCAACACTAAAACTAGACCTCCTGGATTTTTAAACAGAAAAAAAGTGTCAGATGTACACCTTTTCTAGACAAGATCCTTTTGACGAGGGTCCTGGTACTAAGAAACCGACCTTCTATCTACTGGTAGATGTAAAACTGTTGAGAAAAGTTACTCACAGCAAAGAAAGTCCCAGATCGATCTCTGGGGAAGGATCACTACGAGAATCTCTACGGTGAGTAAGAAAACTAATTCTAACCGGTGTATACCTAGTTGGACCGGTACAGTAGTGAAAGCTTAAACCGGATAAACTGGTGAAACCTATAAGTCCTCATCCACTTGGAAGGTGTGTCTGACATATTGAACAGACAAGTAGTGGGAGTTATGCGGGGAGTTGTTTGCTCGTATGGTCGCATACGGACAGGAAGTGGTCAAAGTGGTCAGAGAGTTGAAAGACAGGTACCAAAAGATAGATGGTCAGAAGAAAGACGGAGAAGGAGAGAGGCACACTGGTGGTGCACGTCCTTCTTCCTCTCCGAACCAGAGACATGTATGGGTGGACGGATGGACGGTGTGTGTGTGTGTGTGTATAGGGGGTTTTGGGTCGGTTCTGAAGTGACCGAACACTAAAACGACTGTACGTTAAATGGTTTAAAGACTTTATTAAGTTCGGTGAAGCTCTTGTCTCTCTTGATGTGTTAAGACGTACTCACTCACCCCGGAAACTGATGTGAGCAACAGATTCGACAACTAGATGTCGTAAGTCTTTCAGTCAGGAGACATTGATAAACCCTTTTTATCTCGAGTACAAGGAACGTCGATGATTCCCAATGAGATTGTAAAGATTTTCAGAAAGATTTCTTGACTTCATTTCTTAGGTGAATCTTGTTATCTTTTTTAGTGACGTTCCATAATGTTACATAAAGTGTAAGGGAAACTGAACAAAATACTGTTCTCAGACCTAATAAACTGATGTCCAACCTCAATCGTGAGTATATACTACTCGTTTACCGATCTTATAATCACAGTGAGACTCGTCACACAGTCTGAAGACCAAGACAACCTGTCCTATATTTGACAATGAGAAGTTTACAGAAGGATGAATGGAAGATATTTAAAATTTAAAACTTCACTATATGATTAATAAGGAGAATCCTTATGTACTTTTGGGAATACAAGTAAAAAAAAAATTATTCAACGGACCTTAACTTTTCTTACAAGACACCTCCCTAAAACGTCCATTGTAAGAATTACTGAAATAGTGAGAAATTTAACTTTGAGTCTAATATGGTTCTAGTAATCTTTATCATAATAGTTTTATATTGGTCTAGTACAATGTAAATAAAACGTGTCGTAAATACGTTAAAAGTACAGTCCTGGACTCGGATTGGGAGTGACTCGAAATTTTATCGAAGACTAATCGTCGGGGACTATGTCAACGACACCTATCGTACCTTTCATGACTTTTTAGTGGTCGGACTTTTGATTCTCACTGGTTGTAAAAAAACCCCCCACGACGTGACACACCCTACGTCCTAGGATAAAGGGGTTGGTCTCTAGTTTGGGCACGGGGACGTAACTCTAACGTCTCAGAATTGGTTGTTAACCCACAACTCACTGGTTGACAAATTACGGTCTCAGATCCGCATGAAGGGGTAGTTATTCCATTTTCCTTGACCCGACTCTTTCTTTTAATCACCTAACGGATACAAAAACACATTACTTTGTCTTGTCACGATGGAAGGTCTTACTACATTTGTTCTTCAAAATAGGTAATGGGTGATTGAGTCTTTGGGTCCGAGTAATTCTCGGTCTTTAATCCTGTTGGGGTGCGTCCTAGAATGTCTCCACCACAAGATAGAGATTTACAGAGTAACTAGATGTTAATAAATAAGTGTACACTTTTTATTGAACTAACCATACTTGAAAAGTCTTTTATAAACTATTATGATTAAAATCCTTTGTAACAAAATTGGTTTTTTATACCTTACTTCCGATAACAAGATATAACGACTCACATTAAATCTTAATATTATATTACATGGAATTTTACATCGTTGTTTATAAATTTTCTTGTGTAACCAGTCTAAGTATTACCAATTGATACAAGATTGTAAAGAACAGGAAACTTTTTAGTTAATTACCGACTGGTGATATTAATTATTTAAAATAGGAGAAAAACCAGTGGACACTTTATGTTTACAAGTAGTATATAAATCGGTGTTTTCTTTTTTGACTCCTTCAAAGGGTAATCTTATAAAATATCTAAGAAGACTCATTACTTTGTACTGATTGTAGATAATTGTGTTTAAATTTATTGACCATTTAAAAGAATTTTAAGTAACAAGATTCTTTTTAAATTTACCGCATAATCCAAAAAAGAATTTCTTCTGTTACGAACCATGTACTATCCACGACTCACTTTTTAGTATATTATTTACTTACTACTACTAAATCTTTGTTACTTTTAATTTTTTTTTTTGAGACCGTTCATTGTGTCATCCGAATTTAAATACCGGAATTAATACGAATGAATTTGTACTTTCTTACTTTTATTTACTTGATTCGAAAGTTAGGGTCTTCAACCTCTTTACTGTTTTTTAATTTGTATAGTCCTCCTTTTATTATTTTCAATTGGTAGTTATGTAGATATCCTATCTCCCTTCCTTTTTTCCTATTCGAAAATCATTAAAATTAAAAATGTTTTATCTTTATTTTATACCTTTTTCGACGTTACCTATATCCAGTATATTCGTTTACGTCTATTATGAAAATTTTTATGTCTGTCACTATTTTTACGATGATATTCATACGAATGTTTACACTCTTAAAATCATCTGTCTTAGTAAATGACAAATTTTAACATTCACTCCTTTTGAATTTTAAATTTTTGGTCTTATACACCTGGATCTCTTTTTGACTTTTTTTTTTTTTTTTTGGAATCGTTCCTTAATAAAGATAAGTTCTGAGACCCTAAACAGTTAGTTCCAAAATTTCTCATTTGAATTATTTAACAAGGTCTTGTACCTCTCTCAAACTTTTCGACGGGTCTAGAAAATAAAAAAGATTGACGACAAGACCCAGAAGCGGCAACGAGGCCGAAAAGAGATCGACACCGTTCGTCCCCCGATGAGAGATCAACACCAGGCTTCAGCAGAGCAACGTCACAGGAGAGGACCAATTGTCGGACCCGAGATCTCGGGGTCCGAGTTATCAACACCGCGTACCTGAATCAACGAGGTGTTGTACACCTTAGAAGGTCCTAGTTCCTAGTTTGGACACAGAGGACGTGACCGTCCGTCTAAGAAATGGCGACTCGGTGGTTCCTTCGGGATAGGTCTATTAAAATATTTGATATTATTTTGGGACTATCTTTATCGTATTCTTTTAATATTTGTTATTTTATAATCGTTTACTTAATTTGATATAGATCATTTTCTTTTTTAGACGAAGGCGGTTCTTACAATTACGTCCTTACCCACCCTCGATTTGTAATCCTGTAAAGAAGTACGACGTGTGTCATGTTGGTTCCAGGTTACTCTTTTCGAAGCACGTATTAGCGTCTTCTAAGAAATTACCGCAAATTATTTTAATTTATGGGTTGTGTCGCACCTTTTTTTATTGAAGTCGTTGACCCTAATCTTTCTATGAATGGATTACACCATCTCTTGTAAATATAATTTATCGTAAAAAATTTATTTTATGACTTTTGTGAGGAAAATTTTATTCCTCTATACCTAATTTCTACAGACGATAAGGGTAAATATACATTGTGACAAGACTTAAGACCGGTGACTTTGTATATTGTTTCATCTTTTTATTCTCTGTTGTAAAATTTATTATACAGATTTTAAGGTTTTGTAAAAGGGTATTTTAAGAAGTATTAAGATTGTTCTTTACACTTCATGTCTTTCAACACATGATCTATGTTTTAACATTCTAGAAAGACTCCCTCTCTCTCTATGTCACAAGTAAACTATTTTTGAAATTATAAGACTTTTATAACAAAGTTTTAATAAAATACATAAATTGAGTTTCGGTTAGTGTCAAGATGATAAAAATAAACTAATCATTTGTTTTATCAGGTTTACAAAAAAAGAATCTGACTATGACAGACACGAGTACTAATTGTGGATGTTTCGGAGTCTAAATACCTTTGTGTTCCTGTCTTAGACCAGGAGGTGAGATGATCCATCTAATTGAGACTTTCTTGGTTCCCCTCTTTGTGAAAGTATAAAACGGGTATTTTGGGATTTCGAGCAAATCAATGGACAACAGTGTTCTTGAACCTTGATTCAACTTCCCTTTATCCTCTCTTTTTTTTTTCGTCTCCTATTTTCCTAACGACAAAGAAATAAGTTGATGGAATAGACAAAGAAATGAGTCGATGGAACAAGGATTACCGAGAGTTTTGATGCAAAAGTTAATTCGCGACGAACGACGTACCATACAGTGAGGATTGTTTGCACAAGAGGGAAAGAAAGAGAGAGAGAGAGATATATATTATACACATATGTTATATATAAAGTATTTCCGTCTCTGTAAAAAGTTTTTCTATACTAAAGCATTTCTGTCTGTATGTATTTATATATCTGCATAGACAGAAATACTTTGACTTATATATCCACAAACACACGAAAACATATGTTTACGTTTAACTGTAGGGTCACGGAACGGTAAGAACCGGTACGTTCCACACAGACACATAACGAATCCATGTAGATAGGGGTTGGAGACAATTAAGTCATGTGTATGTCGTTGACCGGTCAACAGTTACAGTCATCAATATGTGGTGCTTGTCTTTGTAAGGTATAACTCAGTGTACGTAATTTTTTGTGATCTAGAGACGGTGTCACAACACGGTGAACATTAATATTTCACGGTTGACATGAACCAAAGACACGTAAGAGCGCCGACCCGAGGTACATTACGGTACGACGTGTATAGATACAAAACACAAGGTTTAAGGAGTAAGACTAAACCTCAAGGTTCAGTACTTAGGACCTACACGACGGACGTGTTATTTACGACATGTAAAATAATAGAACGGAAAAAAAAAAAAAAATTTCACTCGCAACCGATTTTCTCGTCGATTAAATATCCTTTAGTCTAATGAATCGTGTCATTTTAATTGATTTCGATAATGTAGTCTTCTTTCCTAAAATAAAGGGGGTGAGAGAGGACAAAAACAAGTACCAGTGACTCTATTTAAAAAATGACCCCGAGTTGATTTAAAGAAGAAAATAAAGTAAGGGGTGAAACGTTAAGATTGGATCACAGTTACGAATCTTACCTTAAACAAAGAAGAATCAACTCCTCAAATCGAAGTCGTGCTTTACATTCGACATTAAAAGTGAAACACGGTATTGGTCCAATATGCAGTGAATAACTCCCATGTATGTTGTTACCGTGTCTTAAATCTATTACCAAGATGACCCCGAGTCAAGTCAAGTAAGTGAGTCAGCACAGGTTGAGACGTCGACGGACCTGACGTCACACAGTCGAAGGGACACAAAGTGATAGAGGGTCTCAAACGACTATAAGTACAGATAACTCAACTGAGTGGGAATATAATTACAGAAGAGTGAGTGTTGTTACGTCTCTACGAATATTCATGTTCAATGAACGACCTCTACGGTTATTAACCGGGATTTTTATCTCAATTCTAATTCCATGGGTTCGATCCAGAGTATCGTATTTCTTTTGGGGGAGTAAACTCGACTGAGAAGGGAACAATCCCAACCTAATCAACAGATCGAAGGGTCCACCGTAATCACTATTTCTTGGACGGACGGTTACGTCTTCTACATTCTCTGCACCCAAACTAGGGACCCAACCCTTCTCGGGTACCTCCTCCCGTACCGTTAGGTGAAGTCATGAGAACGGACCTCTTAGGGTACCTGTCTCCTCGGACCTCTCGATGCCAGGTATCCCTACTGAGTTCGGTGAATCGCCGTCGCCAACAGATCACGGACTTTCTTGCATTATTTTGAAGAGAAAGAGAGTGGGGAGAAGGAAAGAGAGGGTGGACGAAAGGGAAAAGGGAGTGAAGAAAGAGAAAATAGGGAAAGGGGAACCTTTTTCCTATGTCAAGATGATCCCAAGGACTAGGTTTGACGTTAGATGGGTACCTTCCTTCCTTACAGTCGCTAAATTTGTAGTTTTAGGAACTAAGGATGGATAGTGCGTTAGTGCCGTCTGTACAGTAGATTTGGTGACGACGAGTTTTGATCGAAGTTGAGGTAAAGTGGACCCTACGACTAATGTTTGAGGGAACCGAATAGAATGTCTCGAACTCCGACAAAGATTCGGAGAATCGTCAGGGGTTAAAAGAACCCTGGTCCCTGACAAAAACACCTTCTGTTAAAAGGGTACCTGTCCCCTTCCCAACCAAAGACCTACTACGTTCGTATAACGTAAATAATACGTAAAATAAAGATTGGATTACGGTGACGACTAGACTGTCCTCCATACTTAGGACACTGGACCTACAACCCCTGGAGATCATGTACCGTCTCACCGAGGACCTGAATAGAAGTAAACGGACTATATCCAAAGTACCAATTTTCAGACCGTAAGATGTTACTCCCATACGAGGGTTCACTGAACTTAGGAGATTCCAGTATGAGTTCCCTTTCTTTCTCCCACCGGGTCACTTTCTGACGTAGTAAACTCCGGAACTCTCTTGTAAGTGACTCTTAACTTGTAAACAATGAGTAAAGAAAAAGTATATCTTAGTCGAATGGTAACTTCTCCATTGACTACTCAAAGTAGAGTAGTAAACGGGAGAAACTCTCGTTCAATCCGGAACAGTATTACCACATTAGGAACCTATGTACGAATTTTTCCTTTAGGAGATAGAAGGTTAAAGACACATTTTATATCACTCGAAACGTCGGTCCGGTTCGTTATAACAAAAGAAATCGTGAGTGATTCAATTTCATTTTTACATTAATAACACTGAAGGTCTAGAAAGGTAAGGATGACGTTAGACGAAAAGAATGACCGAAGGAAAGAAAAAGAAAAAAAAAAAAACCATGACTACCACAAAAACAACTGAGAGAAACCGATGTATTTCAGAAACGTCTTCTTTCTCTGTACCAGTTAATTTCTAACTTACCACTTCCTAGTCTCCTAATATTATTGGACTTAAATGTTCAAATAGAAATAAGATAATGAATCGGTACACCGTAAACACTATTTACGAAACTTTTTATCGTAAGTGAGACATCCAAAATGTTATGTCTGTTTTCATTTTACGGATTTCATAAACTCTTTGTAAGTCAAGTCAAGTCAAGTCAGTGAGTCAGTACAGACTGAGAAATGTTGGGGTAGCTGACGTCGTGCGGTCCGGAGGGACAGGTAGTGGTTGAGGACCTCAAATGAGTTTGAGTACAGGTAACCCTCTTCCGTTACCGTTGGGTGAGGTCATGAGAATGGACTTTTTAGGGTAACTACCTCCTCGGACCATCCGACGTCAGGTACCCCAGCGATTCTCAGCCTGTGCTGACTCGTCGAAGGGAAAGTGAAAAGTGTAAGTACGTAACCTCTTCCTTTACCGTTGGGTGAGATCACAAGAACGGACCTCTTAGGGTCCCTGTCCCCTCGGACCACCCGACGGTAGATACCCCAGTGTGTCTCAGCCTGTGTTGACTTCGCTGAATCGTCGTCGTCGTACAGGTAACCCAGCCACTACGGTAGGTTGGTAGAGTAAGAGACAATAGGGAAAGAAGAGGGTGGAAGTTAGAAAGGGTCGTAATCCCAGAAAAGTTTACTCAGTCGAGAAGTGTAGTCCACCGGTTTCATAACCTCAAAGTTGAAGTCGTAGTCAGGAAGGTTACTTATAAGTCCTGACTAAAGGAAATCCTAACTGACCAACATAGAGGAACGAAAGGTTCACTGAGAGTTCTCAGAAGAGGTTGTGGTGTCAAATTTCGTAGTTAAGAAGTCGTGAGTCGAAAGAAATACCTGGTTGAGAGTGTAGGTAGCCTCTTCCGTTACCGTTGGGTGAGGTCATGAGAACGGACCTTTTAGGGTACCTGCTTCCTCGGACCATCCTACGTCAGGTACCCCAGCGATTCTCAGCCCGTGCTGACTCGCTGAAGTGAAAGTGAAAAGTGAAAGTACGTAACCTCTTCCTTTACCGTTGGGTGAGGTCACAAGAACGGACCTCTTAGGGTCCCTCCCGCCTCGGACCACCCGACGGTAGATACCCCAACTTGTCTCAGCCTGTGTTGACTTCGCTGAATCGTCGAATCGTCGAGTGTAGGTATGTACTGACGACCTTTTCGTATCGAAACTCTTTGCAACCGAATATCATTTAACTGTAATTATAAAATTTATGTTAATGGAGGAATGTTACTATCCACTTATTATAATATTAATGAGTTATAGGTTCGTACTATACGAATAGACAAATGGACTGACCTTATAAACCAGTAGTTGAGGTCCTAAGTTTGTACAATTCCAAGTAATATGATACACCCGTTTGGTTTCCAAATTTCAGTGATTCAGTCCAGGTTGAGAAACGTTGGGGTACCTGATGTCGGGTGGTCTGAGGAGACATGTACCCTAAAAGGGCGTTCTTATGATTTCACCAAACGGTAAAGAAGGAGGTCCGTAAGAAGGGTTGGGTCCCTAACTTGGGTTCAGAGGACCCACCGTCCGTTTAAGAAACGGTGACTCGATGGTCCCTTCGGGTTTAAATATCGAGGTGTTCCATAAACTGAAAATACTTTAATGTTTCAGATTTACAAAATAAGGGAGGAGGGTTTCGTACAGAAGTATAATTAATTGTCTTATCACCATTGTGATTTAAAGACATTTCTCAATGTCTAATCGGATCTCCATGACGAACAAGTAAACACCCGAGAACATTCACGGGGACACTCTCTCCCAGTCGTCCTATCTTCGTAAAATGGTCTTGTTCTAAACCGGGCAACTACGAGAACCCATCTGTCCTACCTTGGAAACAGATGTGTTGATCATAAGATCAATTACTACCCACCATTTTACAAATTGTTGGAGGAGAGTTCCTCTCCCCGTATTAGGTACTAAACATACCAAATAAACGAATAAAGATACACATTTATGTACAAAAAGACGAAATAACTGATACGGTTTCGGAAACTGACACACTTAGTGTTATTTGACCTTTTAAGACTTTCTCTACCCTTATGGTTTGGTGGACTGGACGGAGAACTCTTTGGATATACTCCAGTCCTTCGTTGTCAATCTTGACCCGTACCTTGTTGTTTGACCAAGGTTTATCCTTTTCCTCATGTAGTTCTGACATATAACAGTGGGACGAATAAATTGAATATACGTCTCATGTAGTACTCTTTGTGACCCGACTTTCTTCGTGTTCGACCTTAGTTCTAACGACCGTCTTTATAGTTATTGGAGTCTATACGTTTACTATGGTGGGACTATCGTCTTTCACTTCTCCTTAATTTTTCGGAGAACTACTTTCACTTTCTCCTCTCACTTTTGCAACCGAATTTCGAGTTGTAAGTTTTTTGCTTCTAGTACCGTAGACCAGAGTAGTGAAGTACCGTTTATCTACCCCTTTATCACCTTTGTCACAGTCTGAAATAAAACCCCCCGAGGTTTTAGTGACGTCTACCACTGACGTCGGTACTTTAATTTTCTGTGAATGAGGAACCTTCCTTTCAATACTGGTTGGATCTATCGTATAACTTTTCGTCTCTGTAATGAAACGGTTGTTTCCAGACAGATCAGTTTCGATACCAAAAAGGACACCAGTTCATACCTACACTCTCAATCTGACACTTCTTCCGACTCGTGACTTCTTAACTACGAAAACTTGACACCACAACCTCTTCTGAGAACTCTCAGGGAACCTGACGTTCCTCTAGGTTGGTCAGGTAAGATTTCCTCTAGTTGGGACCCTAAAGAAACCTTCCTTACTACGATTTCGACTTTAAGGTCATGAAACCGGTGGAGTACGCTTCTCAACTGAATAACCTTTTCTGAGACTAGACCCTCCCTAACCCCCGTCCTTCTCTTCCCCTGCTGGCTCCTACCCTACCGACCTACCGTAGTGGCTGAACTACCTACACTAAACTCACTTGAGGCCCTCAACCACTACCTGTCCCTCCGGACCACACGACCCTAAGTACCCCAGTGTTTCTCAGCCTGTGCTGACTCGCTGACTTGACTACACATTTACTTGCATACACATTTATGAGGGTACCACCGGTCAGAGTTCGGTAGTTACAGCGTACCGACTTACGTCTCAACTCTTCTCCACGTGTGTTTATCTAAGAGTCCTCGAACAAGGTCCTTTCGTGAATGATCAATTGAAATAGAGACTGATCAATCGACTCTTTAGAACTTATTCAGAATGGGAGAAAGTACAAACTCAAAGTGTGGAGATTTTATTTCAATTAATATTCAGACGACTAAAAATTCTACCGTCTGACTTCATTATCTGTATTTTCATAAACTTCCAAGAGTCCCTTCCCAATATTATAATTAGCGTGGTTGATTAACCTTCAGAAGATACTAATTACTACCCCTAATTCAGGGGTTTAAATCATATATGTACAGATGAATAATTGGTTAGACCGGGGTTTTACATTCGAATCAGAGGAGTATTTTCCTACGTATAAACTTTTGTTATCGAGATTCTTTACAAAACACTCGTGGATGGAGAGTAATTCGTGAAATATATGGGAATCTTGTGGGTGTCGACAAAGAGGGATCTTATAAATGAAGATACGAGACTTTTCAAAATCCATATAATACATATATAACGTAACTAGTATATCGAAAAGTAAAAATGACAGTTAAGGACGTACTCAAAGAAAGAAAGGTATCTTTGAAGGATGGTACAGATTACTCATCCTAAGGAAACAGTAATTTATAAATGTTTCTTTGGTCTAAGGTTCAAGTGTGAAAAGAGGTATTACAACTTAGGTAATAGAACAGTGTAAAAATTGGGTAGATGGTTCACCCAGAAGGGTAAAGGACACTTTATCAGAAGGGACTAAGGAGTCCAGTATTATTAGAAGGTATAAGATTAAACGAACCGGGAATAATTGACATGTTGAATAAAACGTTATTAATATAACTACTGAGTATTTTAAAGTTTTAATTTGTACAAATTTACTCGTAAAGAAGAACGGTCGACATGATCGTAAAATTTTTTTTAAAATGATCTCATATCAACGAAATGTTACACAATAATCAAAGATGATATGTCGTTTCACTGAGTCGATACACATATTTATATATGGGAGAAAAGACCTAAAGAAAGGATAAATCCAATGGTGTCTCGTAACTCATCTCAAGGGATATGTCATCCAAGAGTAATTAATAGATAAAAAATGTTTTATAGTTATTACATACATACAGTTAGGGTTAAGTAGGGTTGGGGGGGGGGTATAGGAGGGAACCATAGGTATACAAAAGAGATATGTAGACAAAGAGATAAGGACAAAACATTTATTCTAGACCACAACCTCTTCTGAGAACTCTCAGGGAACCTGACGTTCCTATAGGTTGGTCAGGTAAGACTTCCTCTAGTCGGGGCCCTAAAGAAACCTTCCTTACTACGATTTCGACTTTGAGGTCATCAAACCGGTGGAGTACGCTTCTCAACTGAGTAACCTTTTCTGAGACTACGACCCTCCCCAACCCCCGTCCTCCTCGTCCCCTGCTGTCTCCTACTCTATCGACCTACCGTAGCGACTGAGCTACCTGCACTCAGACTCACTTGAGGTCCTCAACCACTACCTGTCCCTCCGGACCGTACGACGCTAAGTACCCCAGCGTTTCTCAACCTGTACTGACTCGCTGACTTGACTTGACTATGGTAAAAAGATCTAGGATGTGTATACACAAATATATGTCATCAAAAGAGAAAGACTGAGTGAAGTAAGACATACTGACTGAGATCCAGGTAGGTGTAGAGATGTTTACTAAGTCGAAGTAAGGAAATATACCGACTCATTATAAAATAACACACACACACACACACACACACACTCATGGTATAGAAGAAATAGGTAAGGAGACAACTACATGTAAATCGAACGAAGGTACAGGATCGATAACATTTATCACGGCATTACTTGTAACGCCATGGACACGAAAAAACTTAATATTAAAAGAGACCTATATACGGGTCGACATTATCGTAAAATTTACCCCTTCCTGGGACGACTACTCCAGTACTATAGAAGTCTTCTGTAGTCATCGGTGATCATCCAAACGGGACACCTAAAACGGAATCAGACCAGTGATGAAAAGACAGACAATTTGAATTGAAACAGTCGTGTGTCTCTGATCTACACAAAAAGTTCCAGTCTAAGAATGATTGATTTAAACGTCTGACGGTACATTGGTTTTACGACTGTACAATTATATGTGGCTGGTGTATTGACAACGATACAAAGAGTCTGGACTTCTGAGGTCAACTGTGTTATCAAGTAAAAGAGGGATAACCGGTAACCAGTACCCTTCGACGTAGGGGTGTCCCTCCTACTTCCTACAAACGACTCGGGACATGGCCTGTTCACAATAGTCAACAACTTAGGGAGAACCCAATACTACACGTAAGTAGGGTTGTTCCTACATTAAGGACATCTTTGACCCTACACACCCAACCTAGAGAGGGGAGCTGACAGGACCCCACTTAAGACGGTTGTGTCTGAAGAGACTTAGAAAAGAACTCCGAAAGTTTGAATTGTGTCGAGGAAGGCTAACGGAATCTCCTAATTAAGACAAACAGTTCATAATCAGACTAGACTTTCAGTAAGAAAGGTAATCCCCTTGAAACTTATAAAAACGAGATTAAGTTTACCATAACTAAAATATCAACCTCGTCTCTTATTGAGATAAGGGGTAATACAGTCTCAAAGGGGAACACCACTGACGTTTCCGATAACGACAGTTTATCCGATGGACTTGACTTACCAAAATGGGTCGTTGTAAATAGGAGTGAGTACACTCCGACGAGCTGCAGAGACAAAGTTCGATACCCGGGTCGACCCGAACAGGGTAACGAGAACCGACCCGAGTCCAGACGAAGTGTACACACGAAAGACCCGGGGTCAGAGTTTTCTGAGTTTATAGTCCCTTCCTTCGAGAAGACCACCGTTGGTGTATCCGTGTTCTTTCTTCCGAATGGGGGACTCACATAGTCAAGAGACGGTCATGCACAGACAATTTCAAGGTAATCGGTTCGTCTCAGCGTACAGGTTAGGGTTTCAGTTCCAAGTCGTTTCATGAGACATGCATAGTCTTCCGGTTGCGTACAGTACACCGGTTTGTAGTCACTCTGTCCCTACATATGAGGACAACACCTCCGTAGCTAAGTGACGAGCCTTGACGTTAAAATAGATGGTGTCACCGCATACATATGGTAAATGATAAACATAAACTTGTGAATGTCCATGTCAACATTTGACAGTAGAACAAAATGAACAGATTGACCTCACATTGTAGGGACTTCCAATTCCGAAATATCTATCTTGTTTCGTTTTGTGTATTTTGTTTTGAAGTATGTGTGTGCAACAACTAGATGTTCTTAAGTTTATGGTCTTAGTTTGACTTGGTCCATTTATAAGCTGTTTAATTATATACACTCAGTTCCGGGTATCTAAATAATAAGACTTATACACGAACTGTGTCACAATCACGGGTTATTTATAATAAGAAAAGTGTAACATGGTAGATATTAGGATTCTATTTCACACCAAGTCTCGTCGAAAAATTATTGATAACTGAGTAATGGAAATGGTAGAGACAATATCTTATAGTGAAGAATCGTAGACCTTGTCAAAGTCCCGGTATCTCGGGTAATCAAAATTGATATCTTTGGTTTACGAAAAAGATTAAAATTTGTAGTGTAGTAACAAGGTAGGTAAAACTTAATATGTCTCGTTAACAAGAGTCGAGATGACAGACGTCTGTTGAAACCAGAACGTTTTATAGCACACCTAGTGGATGAGACAGACGAAGGTAAGTGGTACCGTTCTTTTTAGGTTGGTCTTAATTACCCGTTGGTCCGGGGTAAGAGTAACCCTCGTAGACGAAGAATAATTTATAGTATTCATTAAATAATTAAGAACGGTCTTTGTTTTCATTTCTGTAACAGTATGATTTTCGTAATGGTCGTGTTTTCCGGTCGGCCGTCTCGTGGACCTCCTTAGAGTGTCTATGGGAGACCCCACAGTAATTAGACCCCTGCCCTCTACAGTCCAAAGAAGACAAAAGAATGACTCCTTCTGTTTCGACCTTACACAGACTCGACGTCGTGGGTGAGGAAACTCAACTACACACACCGACCCGATATTGTTACTTGCTACCCAATCATCCACCATTCTACTGGTGTACCTCGGACACCGTGTAGTATCGTCTAAATTATTTTACACTCACAACCTGTCCTGTTCTCTCTCCTGACTCCGGTTGAGTTGGTAAACGTCCGTACCTGACTTCAGGTCTTTCCCCTCCACTGATGAAGTTTCAGGGGGTCGGTTGACCACTGTTTTGGTCCGGTTGATAAGACTTGAGGATTGTGGACCCGTCTCAAGGAACGTGTTACAGTGTCCTTTCACCTGGGAAGGGTCACCCTGACTTGTTAGTCACTAAATATATACAAGAAAATCTCGAAACTCCAAGACGTTTAACATATGGAAAGGATTTCAAACCTACAACCTTCCGATAGTCGTACAAAGAAGATACTGCTACTTCTATTTTAGTTATCGATTATAGAAAAGTCAGGAACGACACACGGTCCTCGATAAAATTCAACACAAAGAGTACGAAAAAGAGTAAATTGGGTTTACTGGTATAATTTGTCGATGAAAATTTTACGGAAAAATATCTACAATACTTTGGCTCGGAGTTTTTTGAATCTAACAAAAGGGTCCAACCTGTCGTTCAATCACGACCTCGGTCCTACATCTAATCCATATCGTCTGTGAGGACAGACATTTACAAAGAGATCTAAGATATCAAAATTGATGTAAGATGAAGCCTACATACACCCAAAAGTCAAGTCAAGTCAGCGAGTCAGCACAGACTGGGAAACGTTGAGGTACACCCAAAATCCAGTCAATAAAACAGTCAAAGACGGGGTATAAAACGGACAAAACCTCCTCTACTTTATAAAAGTACACTTAGTTAAACATACACAATTAAACAAAGGATTCAGTATGAGGTTCGATAACATCACGAAGAAAACACACAAATTGCAAAGAACAAACAGAAGTCTGAACCCATACTAATTTTAGATCCTCCCGAGTATAAATCAAGAAGAAATACCTACTTACGGAACTATGACCAGGGACCCTGTCAACAGTGTTACTAGACGGAAAGAGATGTCAGGAAGGGGTTCTTGTAACGAAAACTTTGTAATGTAAGTTGATACTTTTATCAACTTTGTGGAACCAAAATAAATACTTCCACTGTCAATGTTGGATTAATATTACGTGGTCGGACTTAAGTCTTTGGGTACGGAACTGATTTTATGTCTTACACCGTTTGGACACGAAATTCATAAAACAACCCAATGGAAAAAACACGTATCAAAGATTTGAGGATGTGTGGAAGTTACTCGTAGTTATGACGAAAGTCGACCCAGAGTTCCCCCCTTCTGATTTACCGAGAAAAAAAAAAGGGGACCATTCATAGGTAACTCTAATGTACACACACACGAGTCAACAAAGTCAGCACAGGTCGAGAAACACTGGGGTACCTGGCATCGGATGGTCCGAGGAGACAGGTACCCTAAGAGGTCCGTTCTTATGACCGCACACAACGATACGGGAGGAAGTTCTCTAGAAGGGCTGTGTCCCTAGTTTCGGTGTAGAGAATACAGAGAACGTAACCGTCTACCCAAGAAATGGTGAGCTAAGTAGACTTTCGGTAGGTTACTCTAATCAGTTTCGGTTTAAGGTAAAAAAATCCCATGAATCCCACAGTCTACTGAGGCGAAAATAGATGGTCGTCAAGTTGAGGAACAAAAATTTTAACGTATGGAAGATCATCTACAAGTACCATGGAGTAGTGTCAAAATTAAACTTAAGCCCTGACGTTCCTCTAGGTTGGTCAGGTAAGACTTCCTCTAGTCGGGGCCCTAGAGAACCCTTCCTTACTACGATTTCGACTTTGAGGTCATGAAACCGGTGGAGTACGCTTCTCAACTGAGTAACCTTTTCTGAAACTACGACCCTCCCTAACTCCCGTCCTCCTCTTTCCCGGCTGTCTCCTACTCTACCGACCTACCGTAGTGACTGAGCTACCTGCACTCAGACTCACTTGAGACCCTCAACCACTACCTGTCCCTTCCGGACCGCACGACGTTAAGTACCCCAGCGTTTCTCAGTCTGTGCTGACTCGCTGACTTGACTTGACTTGACTTGACTTACCAAATAGTACGACTCGTAAAAAAGTATATAATAAACTAAACTTTATTTATGAATAAATAAAGTAAAAAGGGTATATGAATAAACGACGGTGACAACCATTTTACAAGGTAGAAAATTGACCTTCAAAAAAAGAATGATAACTCAAAACTCCAAAAATTTTTTCATATGATCTGTTTCAAGGAAATGGTTTATAAACCAAACGTCTACAAAAGAGGGTCGAATATTGAACAAAAAAAAGAAAAAGGAAAGTCTCTCGTTTCCATAGATTGAAAATATTTCAAGTTAAATGGAAAAAAAAAAAAAAAAGAAATACCTTTGAAGAAACCATATTACACATTCTTGAGGGACGGATTACGGTCCGGGGTTTATAAAATAGGGAACAAAAGAAGATTTTCACAATATCGACATACATAATGGACTTATAGATATTAGACAAAGTTTAATACATATATGGAATATGGAATATATTTTTGATTCAAGTAAAATACATATACCAACATTCTTATATCTCAATATCTGAATAAATATAATAGATAAAAATAGAACCCGATGAAAACCATCATAAACAAAAAGTTCTTTAACTAAGTAAACCAGAGTTTAACTTAAACACACGTATCTCAGTGAGTTTCATAGGGAAATAATGGGAAAGTTATAAACACCTCAGACTTTAATAATAAAATAAAAATTAAGAATTATAACCATTAAAGAAGGAAGAAAAAGGAGAACAACAAGAACGACCACCAAACAGTTAAGAAAATTAGAAAATTTTCTTTATTGACAGATAAAATAATTAAAAAGAGAAAAAATGAGGAAGATAGAATAACTAGAGACGAGATGGAAAAAACACAAGAAGTAAGATAAGAGAAATCTATATAAAACGACGAAAAAGATTAAAGAATTCGACCTTCTAATCTATCGACGAAACTCTTAAGATTTTTATATATTTGTAAACGTCGGAATTTTAAAAAGAGATCTGTAAGAAAATTGATATGGGGATTTATAAAGGGAAACCCTAAAGATAGTGACTCTCTTCTCATAATTTCACAGATCGTCATTAACACTTAAAGAGATAAAGAAAAGTTAAGACAGTCAAAAACGAAGTAAAAAATTTCGAGATAACAATTCGAGTATTTCTAAATACTGACAATAAAAAGTGAACCACTTAAATTTTTATAAAAATACATTGAGAAGAAAAACGAAAGTTAAAACAAAAGTCATAAGATGAGACAGACTATATTAATTATATCGGTGAGGTCAAAGTAAATTGATCACAAACCATACGTTCGTACGAATCAGTAAGTCAGTACAGACAGAGAAATATTGGAGTACCTGATATTGGGCGGTCTGAGGAGACAGGTACCTCAAAAGGTCTTTTCTTATGACCTCACCCAACGGTAAAGGAGGAGGTCCCCTAGAAGGACTGAGTCCCTAGTTTGAGTGTACAGAACACAGAGGACGTAATAATCCACCTCAGATATGGTGACTCCGTGGACCCTTCGGGGTAACAAACCATATCACGTACCATAAAAAGTAAGAAATCGAAAATTGGATTGATATCACGATATAAACTTTATTCAAAGAATATTCGTCAAAGAAAAAAATTTTTTTAAAGTAAACGGTTCGAGAAAATTAACTATGTAAATTCGGTAAAAGTAAATTACGTTAATTACTATATAAATAAAGATCATAAACAAAAGACAAATAAGGGAGGTAAAAAAAGATAAATTAAAAATAACAAAATAAAAGACAAATAAGACAAATAAGGATAAAGAATGGAGAAAGATATTAGATACAGACGGTTTACACCTCTCAGAAGTCGGTAATAAAGAAGTTTAAAAAACCATCGACTTAATAAAAGGAAGGGAAGACCCATTGTGTTTATAATTTAGAAATCAATGACTGAGTGTCCAGGGATTCCGAGACATGTAAAAATAAAGTTAGAAAAAGAGAGACAAAATGTCTGACCAGTAAATGTAAGTGGATATAAGTTCAAATGGCCAAAAAAAGGAGGAGACGAAGAGATACCAACTCGGGTGGTCAGTAAAACAAAGGGTCAAGATAAAAAAAAAGGTCAAACAAGAACATAGAAATAAACGACTTTAAAATTAAAAAGATAAGTAAAACTCTTACCTTTTTAATCTCAAAAGTCAACGAAAGACCTGGTAAACATATTCTCGAAGAAATTTCCGAAGTTATCTATAAAGGTGATTAAAACGGTAACACTGTAACCGTAGACAACTAACAGAAAAGGGTCCATTCAACTCGCAAAAGACCAAGAAACAGACGACTCTTTAAAACGTAACACGGTATCAGTAAACCTTATAAAACTTTGAGATCCTGGACAAATATAGAATATTTTTTTGTAACATCCCAGTCCAACGTTCAAGGTTATACGTACGACAACCAACACTTAGGTTACATCAAGTTAACAGACTCGGAAACGTCATAGTCTAGACAGAGTGCACACTCGGAAGGGTCGTCTGTCAGACGTTACGTCAGACACCAAAATAGACAATCAAGTCAAGAGTTTTATAAACGACTTAGTCTAGTTTAAGTACACACATACCGAGTCTACCACTCGGGACCTCAAGTATTTGTGGAAATACTAAAACGAAAGAGACCAAAGGGAGAGAGACGTTTTAGGGATGATGAAAACCAAGAGACCTCGGAGAAGAAAAACCGGGAGGTTGGTCTTTCCATCTCGTAATCAATGGGAAGAGGTGACACGGGTATAGATCCCGGTTCACCGTCCTCCTGTCTCTCATTTTCGGCACCCTCAACCGAGATGTGAGAACCCTGGTGTCGATGTGACTTACCTCTCCTTCCGGGGGAAGGTCCTCTCAAAATCTAGGATGTGCAAATGGAACAACGTCTGACGATGACGGTTGTGTCCTGACTAACCGCAGATACCGTACCCTTTTGTTTTCTCTCCCCTTTAGTTTCCCATCTAAAGATGCACTATCACATAATCTTAAAGGGAAAGGGAGAGGAACTCGGTCTAGATCTCAAAGAGAACCTCGAGAGAGACGTGGAGCCATGAGTAAAGACCATATGACCTAAATTCGGTTACCTATGACCCCCTTTATATTTAAAATTGAAGTTGAGTAGTAACTAAACTACCATAAAACTTGAGACCAGAAGAAGAATCAGACGGATAACGATGAATGTAAACTCTCAGGTGTTTATCGACGAAATACGTAAGAAAGGTTCCACATCTGTCCTACCTTATATAAATGAAGTAGAATGAACCAGTCTTTAGGGAGTTAAGATAAAATTGCGTAAACAGTCAGTACGTCCATATATTTGACGAGATAGTGACATACGAAAATTCCTTTACCAAAGAATTACGAATTATGTCTGAAATTTTATACTTGGTACATGGTTCGGGAGAGGACCTGAGCTCCCTATACTTCTACTTCTTGCTAGAGACAGGACTTCTACGACTACCATGAGTCAAGGGGAAGGGATTAAGGAGGACTCCTTGGTGGAAGAGGGTGGTACTCGAAAAATAGATTCTCTCTTTTTATCTACAAGACAGGTGGAAGATGGTTCCTTCATACGTGTATTTCGTTTAACTTTCTTGACTCGGGGGTGGAAAAGACTTAGAACCCAAATCACTATTTTCTTACCTTCTCAGTAAGTAAAAGGGAACCTTTACGGACTTACGGATCCTAACGGGTCCAAGTTAAGATATAGGAAAGTGGATAAGACCACATTAATTTTATAGGAGTTACTTAAGGGACAAAGTAAAACCAAACATTCTCCACCGAACAAACGGTGGTTTTTAGGATTATTTGTGGGTCAGACTTTTCCTTCTGTTTGAGTATATATTTAGTGACGTTAACTCACAACTTAGTTACAATGTTACCTCCGACTATGGGTTTATATATCCAGTGTAACTAAGTAACCTTCTTTGAAAGGGTTTTCACACGTCTTTTCTACAGGAAATCAACTTTTGTTGTAGTAAAGTTCCTTCCGACAAAACAAAGAACACACAAAGAAGTCACTGACCAATGTCAGGAGCTGTTCAGTAAGTAAGAGTACATCGTCGTTCTCTTTTACAAACCCTTTTATTTTTCTGGGAACTTTAATCACCCAGGAATAAATTTTTAGTTCTAATTCAGAGGTCACCAACTCCAAGACGTGTGACGACCGTTTTCCGTTGAAATACCAAACTTATTTTTCTTTTTGAATATGTTTTACGAGTATGCCGTAGAGTCTGTAGTTTATTGAGAGTTTTTTGTCGTAAAACTACTCAATTCACATTTACTTAGTCTTTGTATGCCTAATTTAAAGGGAACTTTATGTGACCCCGAATTTTTAATTCCCTTTTTCGCGGACCGTTTTGCACAAAACTTAAAACGGTTCAGGATTTCCAAATTCTTCGTTAAGTTCTACAAAACAGTCCGGTGAGTTTCGCAGTGACCCAAGAGGGTAGGGAATTTCTCGTCAAGATCTATAAAATAAGGAAGACCGACAGACAGAAGGTCAGGAACCCCGCACCTCGTTCCCATCTCTTAGCGCCGTGTACGAGTGATGTCCGACGGAAACAAAAGACGACGACCGCAGAAACGTACCGGACTCTATACACAGGGAAAGTGTGGGAGGGACGAGAAAAGAGATATGGTAGAGAAGACTTTAATCCCTTTTAGTAAACCAGAAATTTCCATAGGGAAGGTAAAAATAATTGTAATAATCAGATAGTTTTTGAAGTTGTTTTTTCACTTACTTCGGACTACTACAATTTATTCAATAAACTCAATATAAAGTGGGTCTTTAAATTATTACTTTAGACTCAACCTCACCGCCTCTTAATCTTTAGAAATCGTATTTAACCTATAAATTTTTTATTTTATACTATATAAGTTTCCTATAAAATGATAACATAAGTATAAGAAGATTAAACAAGTGGAAACACAATACGTTTAAAAGTTTATATGTGTTTTTAACTTTCTTGGGAAGCACAAGTAGTGTCGAAGTCGACAGTGGTAAGATGGTATTTTTTTTTTCTAAAAATTTAGAACTTTAAACGTTATACTAAAATAATTGACTCAGTCACTTGTTATCTGTTCTGACCTCAGGTAACACATGTCCATACTTAATCAATGAGTCTGAATTTATTTACATTCTATTACGGGTATAGGAGTTATAAATATAAGATCCATTCCTCCTATGGTGGGAATACCGTCTTTCACTTCTCCTTGATTTTTCGGAGAACTACTTTCACTTTCTCCTCTCACTTTTTCAACCGAATTTTGAGTTGTAAGTCTTTTGATTCTAGTACCGTAGACCAGGGTAATGAAGTATCCTTTATCCACCCCTTTGTCACCTTTGTCACAGTCTGAAATAAAAAAACCCGAGGTTTTAGTGACGTCTACCACGAACGTCGGTACTTTAATTTTCTACGAATGAGGATCCTTCCTTTCAATACTAGTTGGATCTGTCGTATAATTTTTCGTCTCTGTAATGAAACGGTAGTTTCCAGGTAGATCAGTTCCGATACCAAAAAGGTCACCAGTTCATACCTACACTCTCAACCTGACACTTCTTTCGACTCACGACTTCTTAACTACGAAAACTTGACACCACAACCTCTTCTGAGAACTCTCAGGGAACCTGACGTTCCTCTAGGTTGGTCAGGTAGGATTTCCTCTAGTCAGGACCCACAAGTAACCTTCCTGACTACGATTTCGACTTTGAGGTTTTGAAACCGGTGGAGTACTCTTCTGAACTGAGTAACCTTTTCTGGGACTACGACCCTCCCTAACCCCCGTCCTCCTCTTCCCCTGTTGTCTCCTACTCTACCGATCTACCGTAGTAACTGAGCTACCTGGACTCAGACTCATTTGAGACCCTCAACCACTACCTGTCCCTCCGGACCGCACGACGTTAAGTACCCCAGAGTTTCTCACCTGTGTTGACTTGCTGACTTGACTTGACTTTCCTCCTATGTTTTTTCTATTCAAAATCTTCTTCCGTCCTCAGAAAATTCACACACTGTGTCTAGAGTCCACATTTCTTTTTGTGCTTTCTCTCACTTAAATTAATAACCTGGGTGTAAATGACTTGGACTCCGTGTCCACTGTTATCTTCCTTTTTTTTTTTTTCTATTTTCACGAATGACAAGTCTTTAATCCATTGTTCTTTCCGTCTCTCCTTCGAGTAAAACTATCATAATCATCACAGGTTTGTCTCTGTAAAATTGTTACTGTAAAGTTTCTAACTAAATCTCCATGGGTTTTGAGCAAAACAACCCTGACGAAATATGTAAAACCAATTGGTAAAGGAGTGAATTTGTCTTAAATTAACGATAGAGTGGTGGTACTTTACAAGGGTTTCTCGGGCTCTCTGAATAACCCTTGTGAACCTAAATTACTCTCGGTCACACTGATGAACTAAAAATCGAGGATCAACTCCAGGAACCCGGTTTCATTGATCATTAGACCAATAAACCTCTTACACGTCTGTAAAACTAATTTTTGAGAAGAGACACCTTTCCCCGTGGACTTGTATATAATAATACTCGACTTAACATGGGGAGAATTTTAAGTTTACAGACTCAAGATTGGGGACCACAGAGTCTCGGTCTCGTACTGACATAAACCTCTATCCTAGAAATTTCCGTTAAGTCAATTTTGTTTCAGGAATCCCAGCCGGGATTAGGTGATACCGATATAGGAATATTCTTCTTCTTTAAACCTCTGGATGTACATGTCTCCCTTCTGACACCTCTTTATCTCTCTTCCAGCGGTAGACGTTCGGTTCCTTTCTCTAGAGTCCTTTTTGGTTGGACGGTTGTGGAACTAGAACCGGACGATCCGAGATCTTGTCACTCTTTTAATTAAAGACCACAAATTTAGTGGGTCCGACACCACCAAACAATACCGTCGGGATCGTTCGATTATGTATCTACTGAAAAGTATAAAGACAACTTTATACTCCTATCGTATACTCATTTCCATAACTCCTTGAATACACTGAATGAGTTTACTCCTTACAGAGACACAAGGTCGAATAATATATGTCTGATTTTCTGACTAGTCTCTACTGTTCGCACCAGGCTCTAATTGGTAAAATAGACCAAAGTAGATGAGACTATTGTAAGACCGGTTTATTTGTCTATATCAGTTTAGGTTAATTCATATAAGTTATAAACCTAAACTTATAAACCTAATTTTTTTAATTACATATTTTTTGGATAGTCGGATACTTCGTGACAACTGTATTTTTTATGGAAAAACTGTTTGTACCGACCGGACGGTTTCGTCACACCATATAAAATTTTGTACTCGGATTTCGACAGAATATATGTCACTTAATCAGGACTCTTTCAAAAGTAATGTTAGGAAACGACCTTTTGTTTTAAAATAAAATTTTAGAATAGATTACACACACACATAAGTGAGGTTGAGGAAACAGTTTTTCTATCCTTTTAAAATAAGAATCTTTTGATTACTGTTCTTCGTACGATAACGTCACACATATAAACCCCCCTCTATATTCATCGATGGTACCTACTTTTTGTAATTTTTTCAAAAAATGACATCCAATTTTTATTTCATAGTTTATTTCCTATTAAAGTCGGAATCTTTTCTCACACACCTACCGTTCTTAGTGAACTCTACTTCAACGTTCCAGAAAATGAATATGAAGGTTTTTGAAGAAGACACTAATGGGTCAGGTATACTACCAGAGATTGAAATATAGATACTTTTACATATTTCTATAAAGTTTCCTTTGTACTATAGGTCGAAGTAGTATACAACGTCGGGAGTGAGACTCAGTCACGTCTCGAAAGAGTCAACGTGTTTTCTTCATAACTTACTTTTACACGAAACATTTCATTCACGTTATATTTATAAATTAATAACTATAAAATTCATAAAATTTATTACGATACGAAACTCATAGTGTCTTTAATAAGGTTCCGAGACACAGGGATTTACCTCCTCCCTCAGTGATCAAGGGTAGTCATGAGTTGTTCTCTTGTTAACCTCACGAAGGGACTGTGGAGTCTTAGTCCAAAAGGAAACCACGGGGAAATTTTGGCGGGAGAGATTTTGTCTAGGTTTTGAAACCTCTATTTTCCTTAGTTGAATCTCGAATCTCGTTCTTCAATAGTCCCTTCACCCCTCACCACTCTATCCGTGTCCCCCGATTCTCCATGTTTGTTAATCAATATGTTATTCGATGTTCCTATATTACTGGTTGTGTCCCTTATATCGTTTATAAAATATAATAGACATTTACCTCATATTGGAAATTTGTAACACTTAGTGACGTAACATGTGGACATTGTACATGATAACATGTAGTTGGTGTGACGTTAATTTTTTTTTTTAAGTCTCTTTCGTCATAGAGGACGAAGGGTAACAACTAAAACACCCAGAACCTAAGTTTAGTCCAGAGTAGCGACTTGACAGATCAAATCAAAAGAGGGTCGACGACCTTCTCTACACACATCGGGGGGAGACCTCCAATCATCGGTCGGAGACCCAAATCCTGTCCCACTTCGAGAACGATACTAAGACACTCAGAGCTCAAAGTAAGGTAAACAGTATAAAGACCCGAAGGGACCACTGAGCTTGTCAACTTTTAGACGACATTACGTCCTCTGGACCCAAGTCAGGGACCCAACCCTTCTAGGGGACCTCTTCTCTTACCGTTTGGGGAGGTCATAAGAACGGACCTGTTACGGTACCCGTCTCCTCGGACCACCCGGTACCACAGCGTTTCTCAGCCTGTACTGACTCGTTGAAAGTGAGTGACACCTATCTACTACTGTAGATCTTACTTCTCACAGACGGCCGGGGTAATTTACATAAGGTACTTATTCTATAGACAGAAGTTAGAGGTGAGAGATTTCTAGTTGTCCACATTTAAACAACTAAAGAGACCCTAGGTCCACTATGGGAAAAAGAAGAGGACTCTTTCTTCGATTCTGGTTCCTTCGGACCAGACAGCATACTTCTGGGAAGGACTTCTCAAGTAGGAGGAGAACAGAAAAGTCAAGAGACAAGAAACACTCGTCCTTCCTCCTCTCTACATTCGGGTCTCCATTTCGGTTATCGTCTTAGAAGTCTTACTCATCTTAATATCCTTTTACTTTGGTAAGAGGTAACATATCGAGGTCATGACACTTAACCGATTTTAATCTTCTTTTTTTTTTTTCTAATAACTAGGTACCTACTTCTAAAACTTAACTTGAAACTTCTACCTAAACTTTTTTTTTTTTCTTCTTCACCTTATCTCGGTTCTTATTAAACTGTCGAAATTGGGACGACCATTAGTTGGGGATCTCAGTAATTCTTTCTGTCCTCACCCTCAATTTTGTAGACCTCTTTACACTCGTCTATTGCTTAACCCACCCAAAATATTTTCGATTTGCGATAGACATCCTTCGCTTCAATATTTTTTTAAACTCCGTATTTGGGATCCAGTATGTCCCCACTTCTCCCTTTGCACTAAGGACCCGTCAAGAAGGTTCCTCTGACCGGTAGAGTGCTGACATAAACACGTGACCAGTCTACACCTGTCAGTTCTCGTTTTCTGGAATAGACCTTTCTCCGAACGACTCATGATGGAATGTATGATCGCGAAAGACAGACTGGCCCTATGAAAGTCGGACCCGTGAACTCTAGTCCGACAGTCCCTCCCCACCTACGATAGTACTTCTGTCGTGTCTGTAAAGTAGGAACCCCCGAAACTAAGTTTTCTACGACGACAGTCAATGATTAATATCCTGGATTTCTTTCCATAAACACGAGACGCTCGAAAGGAGTAAACTACTCTAACTTATTAATACGGGTGAAACGTATAAAAACACTTCTAATTTATTGTGTAGACTGTGTCATAGCACGTGTATCGTCTACTCACAAGGTACAACCAAAAGTTTAGGGGAGAAGTGAGTAAGGGAGGGATTAGTGACTAGGTTGTGATATATGGGACACGTTCCGTGACCTCTTGTTGCAACACTCCAGGAGTAAAACTCGTTCTATCTGTAGTTGACCATTAATATTACATTATACCATTCCTCTTCCCTATCTTTAACCGTGACCAAAGATACCCGTCTCTAATCCTCATACATTAAGTCGACACCTACCCCCTCTAATCCTTCGGAAGGACTTTCTCCACCTTTGACGTACCAAGGTGACTTAATGATTCTCGATTTCTCCTCTATCCAACTCATAAAGTTCAACTGTCGTACTCGTTTCCAGTCCCCAGTTCCTCATCGTACCGAAGACATCCCTGGAAGGTGCAGCATTACATAACCTTGGATTTTACATTACGACTCTCACTACTCTCTTCTTCCGCACTTCCACCCGTAACGGTCTGGTCTCTCATGAACGTAACTTACTTCGTACCCGTAGTGTGAATGGGACCCGTGGAACCTGCGTCGTAAAACGTAACTCGAACGTCACACGTAAGACTATATCTCTCCGATCGACGGTACCTAATCTCATAGACTCTCTCAGTTTCCTAGTTCATTCCATCGACCCGTTTTAAGGACAGACGACCCCACTGGAGCTTACTGAAGACTCCAATTAGGGTCATACACGAAGATCGGACACTACAACATCTTGATGTACTTGAACGTTTATTTCAAAGTGTTGATCCCGGTTTTAGGTCCTACCGTGTTCGGGTCCGTCAGTCCGGTGTCCATATCCGTCTTAGAGTTACATCTCGGATATTCCCGAACCATTCCGGTTGGACAATACTACTGTACCGTGGGATGACGACATAGTTTGTTACGAGAGGGGGTGGGGAACTCAATGACCTCTTTGAACTCCCTCCTAGTCATAGTGGGGAGTCGGAGGTGATACGGAGAAGATCCCTCTCTTGTGAAAGTTCGTCGGAACGAGGAGAGACTCTACTTGGTCTAGTGACTTCTGAAACCTGTGCGAGAGGTGGAAGTCCTGGTATCTTGATGGTTTCGTGTGTCAAGTCGAAACGAGAAACATCGTAAAGGTCTCGTAAGCTACCTAAGACCCGGTGTCTGACCTCCCTATCAGGACGTTCAGGACGGTATTAAGTATTCCATGAAAGAAGTGACTCGGTAAAGAGAACGAAAAGTAGACTACTTGTAAGGTACCAACTTCTATTCTCTTATTCACTTCAGTGAAATATTCCAGTAAAAGAGTAGATTAAATTCCTTAGTTAGTTCAGTTTCCTAGAACAGTAAGTCTAGAATGTAATGGTCCATCCTTTACATTTACACACGGAATGTACCTGACAACAAGTCAGTGATTCAGTACAGGTTGAGAAATGCTGGATACCCGACATCGTACGGTCCGAAGAGACAGGAAGTGATACAGGGCCTCAAACGAGTTTAATGTATCTATACTATTCCTTATCGCACTACAAACCAACTACTTTCTTATGCATGAAGTGTTTTTGTAAGTGGAAAAATTGTTTTCGTACGTTTAAACTAACTTTTATTATGGTGGGACAGGGGTCTGACATCGACATACCGAAACGAGACTCAACAGGGGGACAAACCCTCGTGTACTCACCATAGTGGAACTAGTTAGAAGTCGTTCATAAAGGTAGCGGTGTGAAGACTTGTGGTAGACACAAAGAACTGGAGAGTCACTGTTCGAGATAGACAGTGGAATCAGACACAAAAGGTTTAACCAGAAAAATTTATTTGATATGACTACCGGTTCTTAAGGAGGTGGTATAAAGAGGGAAAGGTACGATCTTGACAAAACGAGATCTTTCCGGGTCTTCTTCAAGAGTCCCTGGGTATTTCCTCGAGACTGAGGGGGATTTTTATTGGCCTTTCTTTTCTGTTCTGATTCAACCTTTAAGTTTTCTTTGGTAAAATTCACTCTTTACTACCAGACAACCTCTCCCGAAAATTCTCTGTGGTTGCACTATACGACCTCGAACTTCTCCGTGGAGTCAAACACTCGTGGACGTACTCCTCCACCTCGGTAAAAACGTCTAAGCCAAATAGTGTGTCACTATTGGTAGTAGTTAGAGAATTGTGAATAGCCCGTTTTGTGACGGGATACTCCTGAAATGTTCTTTCTCTTTATTACTTGGGGAGAGGGGTGTTTTCTCCTGAGTGTCTAATTTAAACATTTTATCGACAAGACTTACTTTCTTTCAGGTGTCCTTGTCCTACCCTGTTCTTTATCTCTTTAGTAAAAGAAAGGATGGACGAACATCCAATTCTTTTTCTTTACGTTTTTTCGTTTTACCGATAGACTCCTCCGGAATGTTTATCGACACTTTTCTGTCCTTCGTTTTTCGTTTCCTCTTTTCCTTTCTATATTCGTAGACTTTCGTCTGAAGGATTCTTATCGCTCCTCTCTATTCTTTCGGAAGGAGTCACTAGTCACGTTTCTCTATCTCCTTTTATTATCTTACCCTTTCTGATCTCTAGATAAGTTCTTTTAATCTCTATGGTTCCCTTGTAAAGTACGTTTCTACCCGAGTTATTTCCCGTCTTTACCATCCCTGGGTTGTCTTCGTCTTCTATAATTCTTCTTCACCGTTCTTATTTGTTTTCTTGACATGTTTTTTCTAGAAGTGTTGGGTCTTTTAGTGCTACCACCCTAGTGAGTGGATCTCGGTCTGTAGGACCTTACACTTCGGTTCACCCGGAATCCTTCGTAGTGACACTTGTTTCGATCACCTCCACTACCTTAACTCGATAAAGTTTAGGATTTTCTACTACGACACTTTGTCGATGTGAGTGATACGGTCGTTTATACCTTTTGAGTCGTCCCCGGTGTCCTGACCTTTTCCAGTCAAAAGTAAGGTCCGGGTTTCTTTCCGTTACGATTTCTTACAAGTTTGATGGTGTGTTAACGCGATTAGAGTGTACGATCATTTCATTACGAATTTTAAGAGGTTCGGTCCGAAGTCGTTATACACTTGGCACTTGAAGGTCTACAAGTTCGACCAAAATCTTTTCCGTCTCCTTAGTCTCTAGTTTAACGGTTGGAGACGACCCAGTAGTTTTTTCGTTCTCTCAAGGTCTTTTTGTAGATAAAGACGAAATAACTGATACGGGGAAACTGACACACCTAGTGTTCTTTGACCTTTTAAGACTTTCTCTACCCTTATGATCTGGTGGACTGGACGGAGAACTCTTCGGATATACGTCCAGTCCTTCGTTGTCAATCTTGACCTGTACCTTGTTGTCTGACCAAGGTTTATCCTTTTCCTCATGCAGTTCCGACATATAACAGTGGGACGAATAAATTGAAGATACGTCTCATGTAGTACTCTTTGCGACCTGACCTTCTTCGTGTTCGACCTTAGTTCTAACGACCCTCTTTATAGTTATTGGAGTCTATACGTCTACTGTGGTGGGAATACCGTCTTTCACTTCTCCTTGATTTCTCGGAGAACTATTTTCATTTTCTCTTCTCACTTTTTCAACCGAATTTCGAGTTGTAAGTCTTTTGATTCTAGTACCGTAGGCCAGGGTAGTAAAGTACCGTCTATCTACCCCTTTGTCACCTTTGTCACAGTCTGAAATAAAACCCCCCCGAGGTTTTAGTGACGTCCACCACTAACGTCGGTACTTTAATTTTCTACGAATGGGGAACCTTCCTTTCAATACTGGTTACATTTGTTGTATAATTTTTCGTCTCTGTAATGAAACGGTTATTTCCAGGCAGATCAGTTCCGATACCAATAAGGTCACTAGCGCATACCTATACTCTCAACCTGACACTTCTTTCGACTCGTGGTTTCTTAACTACGAAAACTTGACACCACAACCTCTTCTGAGAACTCTCATAGAACCTGACGTTCCTTTAGGTTGGTCAGGTAGGATTTCCTCTAGTCACGACTCACAAGTAACCTTCCTGACTACAACTTCGACTTTGAGATTCTGAAACCGGTGACTACACTTCTCGACTGAGTAATCTTTTCTGGGACTGCGACCCTCTCTAACTCGCATCTTCCTCTTCCCCTACTGTCTCCTACTCTACCAACCTACCGTAGTAGCTGAGTGACCTGCACCCAAACCCACCTGAGACCCTCAACCACTACCTATCCCTCCGAACCGCACGACGTCAAGTACCCCAGTGTTTCTAACCCTGTACTGACTCACTGACTTGACTTGACTTAACTTGACATCCAACATTAATCTCGGTTCCGTAAGACTCTTTAGTGTATATGTTTACCGTTCAGCCATATCTTAGAGTTTCAACTGTGGTGGCCAGGGGAACCCACTACGGGTTAGACCCGAGGGACTCAAACGTCTACATTTCACTGGACAGACCCCGGTGTAGTACTTAAGTGTCGTGAATATGGACCGAGGACGGTTAGGATGTCCTCTGAAGGGAACCTGGTTAAAGGTTTGTCTGAAACTCAGTAGTAAGGGTCGAGGATTAGTGAACTTCTTGACTTTGGTGATCAAAGTATGTTTAATAGAGATTATAGACACAACTAGTTATGTGTAATTGGTTTAAGAAACAAATAATTGGTTAATAAACGGTGTGTATCAGGAACAACTGGTTTTATCAATATGTATCGAAGACTTTTTAGAGTAGAAGTAAGTGTGTGAATTTTATTACCTCGAATTCATTGATTATTCCTGGATGACATCTCGTGTTCCTTGAGTTATGAGACATTACTAGATATACCCCTTTCTTAGATTTTTCCTACCTATATACATATACATATTGACTAAGTGAAATGAAATTTGGACTTTGATTGTGTCGTAACATTTAGTTGATATAAGGTTATTTTTCAAAGAAATTTTTATTGTAAACAAATATTCGACTTTTCAAACTACAAACTACCATTAATTTTTAAGGATGATAATGACAATAATAAAATCTTTTAATATAAAATAAATTTGTTCTATCTTTTGTCATATATTTTAAAATTTAGGGTTGAGAGGTGTAGTGAAATTTAGTGTAAGACTAGGATGTTCCGTAACGTTCGTATGTTCCGCCACGGATGTCCGTAATAAGTGTGGATAAAACAATATTACCGTTTTATATATAATAGGACGAAAAAAAATGAATTACGTTTTATTCACTTTATTACAAAACTCTCAAAGAAATCTTGAGAGGTTTTTATTAGGGATATTAGAACACGAATTTTTTTTTTTTTTAGGCCATTGAAGTTTCTGTCTCGAAGTTCGTCTGTTTTCTCTCGACGTAAAGTCTTCGGTATCGAACACACGTCTGAGTTTGGGTGGTCGTTTGGTACACTGTACACCCACAATCCCGAGGGACCCCACCTGGAGTGGGCCTTCCGAGTGGGTCTTAAGGTCGCGAGTCATAACGTACTACGGGTCACACAATGTACTCCGTCCATGTTTTTTCCGGTCCGGAATCGACCTTTTTATTTGTATTTATCGGGAGCGCGACTCTGTAAAAATAGACCACGTACTAAACAGGATACTAGTGTCACATCTATAAGTATTACTTTGATTATCATTGTCGTACGGATTAAATAACACGGTCCCGAAAGGGATTATTATAAGAGGTTCATTATAAGTTTTCTTTATGTCAGACCAAGTCCAGACCTTAGTACTTGAAGTTTCTAGAATTGTTTGAAAGAAGATTTTTAGTGTTTCCTGAGACCACAAGACTTTACCTGAATTACCACTTGTAAAACATACAAGGTCGCAATCTTGCCGTTATTATTACTATTATCATTATTTGAGGGGCTGGGAATCGTCTACTCCGAGAAAATGGAGGAAGGAAGGTAAGAATTTAGAAACACCCCTCTCTGAAGGTCAGGGTGAACCCTTCGCGTTCCTGTCTCTTCCGGGTGAGGGGTGGAAGACGAGTCGGGCAGGGGTGATGTCACCCACCTCCGCCTAGAGGAGTGTCTCGACGACCCTTCTACAGTCCACACCGTCTCCCTCCCGTCATCCTGGAAGGGTTCGGGTCAGACACGTTGGACGAACAGAGTATCCTTCCTACGTGGACACTACACACCCCAGATTGGTGGGAGACTAACGTAAAAGGATGTGGATGTCCGACATCGAGATCTTGACTGACGGACCCAGGTTTAGGACGAGGAATGATCGAATAGATTCAATAAGTGGGAGAGACCCGGTGAGAGAACTGGACATTGTGTCTTGGTTATATTGATTGTCGTTATTGTTTTTATGGAGAAAAAGTTTTTCGATAATGTTCTAAATTCACGTTATGACGTATATTTCGAGAGTGTTGTGACGGACTGTATATCGTACGTAAGTTATTTGTAACCGATACAAAAAAAAAGAAAAGGGTATTTATTAGTTTCCGTTGAAATTTTTCACGAATCATCTCGAGGGCCGAGTATCATTCGAAGACATTATCAATCAAACCAAAGAGACGAACCACCACAACTACCAAAGAGACGGGAGTGACAGAGGAAGAATCCACAGTCCTCTCTCCCACCTCATTACATTTGTGACACCAGAAACTTGAGTCTGGTTGGACTCAAGTTTAAGGTCGAACCGGTGAATGATGGACACACTTGACCCCTACAATATATTGTGAACCTCGAAGTATAAAGAGCTGACACGTTACGTCTAATGAAATATGAAATCTGATAATTTCCTCTCTTTTGGTGTGTCAGACCGTGGAGTTTCTATGATTTCTTTGTAGGAGTGGAGGTGACGAAGGGGTTGATCCTGTGACCCAATCATCGGTGCTCCGTACCTCCTATGTACCTGTAGGAGAGAAGGGGGATGTGAACGTAAGGAGTCGAGTAAGAGGTCCTCCCAGAAATAAATACGAAAACCTTAGACTCCGAATTGTATGAAGTGGTGTCTCGACCTACGGTCAAGTCTACAAAAACTAGACGTTCGGTGATAGAAGAGTACTAGGGTGTGACGGAAGAATATTACTCTGATAGAGGGACAAAAGTTGTGACGACTTTTGAATATGAATCAGTACAGACTGAGGAGAAATGTTGAGGTACCTGACATCGGGTGGTCCGAGGAGACAGGTACCTTAAGAGGTCCGTTCTTACGACTTCGTCCAACGGTAAAGGAGGAGATCCCCTAGAAGGGTTGGGTCCCTAACTTGGGCATAAAGGGCACAGAGGACGTAACGTCTGTCTAAGAAACGGGTGACTCGGTGGTCCCTTCGGTCACATCAAAAAGTTATCGATTAACATTGAGACTTAGGACGAGGTCCAGTCGGGGTGGTTTCGACCTCCTCTTACTTCGTAAGTAAGACCCTCGTGCGTGTAGGGGACTCGGACGTCACGTTCTGTAACGTCCCCCTACGGAAGTCTCAGACAGTGGTTTCCCTCTGTCAGACTTAGGAGGAGTTAATGTATCTTAGGACGTCTATAAGAAAAACAAATTTTCTCCTTCCTACCCATAAGACAATGTTTTATAGAAACAAGAAACAAATTAAACACTTTTGAGAAACCCTACACTTATTGTTTTTCGGGTCAACCTAGGTTAAAGGTCGGATTCATTAATATTATTTTAGGGTACCGAGTGTGTCACCCTTATCCCAACTGAAGTCTGTGTCAAACTATTCCAGGAGAACACTCACTACTCGAGATTCTAAAGAGAGAGGTAGTAACCCAACCGACGTAAGAACTTTGTCTGAAGAAAGTCCTACTGTCAACACCCAACTTATCACCGTTGGTTACTCTATACGGTAGATGTTTAAGGACCTTAGACACTTACCGTGAGACAAACCTTTTCCCAAGAAACCTCTATAGTACTTCCTAGAACTCTATTTTAGTGGGAGTTAATCGGTCTACACGGGACGTAGACTACTATCCAAAAGAATATTCTTCGTCTTCTCCTTCTGGAACACTTCTACCTCTGTCCCTAACCTTACTATGTCAGTGTTGGGTTCTTCTTCCACCTTCTTCTTTCCTTTCAAAGAGAGAATCTCGGAACCTCCCTTGTACCGGGATGACTGTGGAGCCAAGGTCTAAAGACCGGGGGTTTTGACACTCTCTTATCTAAAGACAACAAAATTCAGTACTTCAAACACCATTAAATAATGTCGTCGGTGCCTTTTTATTGTGTCGTTGAATCCCAGTATCGATGACGTCAGAGTGTAGCAGTGTTGAGACTCGATTCTTTCTCTCACAAGACTCATAAAGGTACTTTCAAGTCTTGAACAAGATTTCTCAGTTTGGTCAGGACATGGGTGAGACTGTTGGACACACGGTCGCATTAGGGTCCATACTCAAGGTAGAGAACTGGTTATAATTTGTTTCCGGAAGAGTCCATTGCACTTATCTCAAATTTTTTTTTTCCTTCCTTACAGGTTTGGTTCTGGTATCGATAACGGAAGATGTCCTGACTATGACCTTTCTTTTGTCGTTTATAAGAACTGTGATGTCTTCGTAGGTGCGTCCACCGTCAGTCAACAAGTCAAAATGAGAGACGTTCCAGTGATAATGACATTTATACGATATTTATGTACTAACAGTAAAAACAATCGATAAACAGGGAAAGATGACAGTCTAAAAATGTAGTAAAAACTTTAAGTCTTCACAAGAGGAGAAAAGTGTAGGGGAGATAGAGGGAAACATTGAAACACACCCAAAGGAGACATCGACTTAGCCTTCCGACGAAGCTAGATACGACCCTGAGAAAAACCAAGGTGACTTAACAAGAGTAGGAGGTAGGTGTCTCAAAGGTATCACTCCGCTTCAAATCAACGAGTGTAACCCGTACTGCCGGTTTGTCGAGAAGGTCCATATTTTCTCCCAGGGCTCTCTGACGAGAACCATTCGACCCCACCCCGACCCAATTGTTAAACCACTTACAAAGGACTCTAAATACCTCTAGGGTATCATATTGACCTCGGTCTATGTTAATTCCATCTTAATCTTTAGGACTTAGACTTAGGAAAAGGTCATAATTGGAGACGTCGTCGGGTAAGAAGACGATTTGGGACCCTTTACTGTAAACTATAAACATACAAAAGGAGATCGCATAAAGGGGTCGTGTCTGCCTACACACACACTCACGTACACACACACATATACGAGTGTACGTACATGGACGTTTCTTTCTTTCCTCTGTAGTCCCGTGAAAAATTATACGATTGGAGATACGATTCATAAATCGTCTCCTAAACTGTCCAATACGGAGAACCTACGATAATTACAATTGTAATTAATAATAATGATCAATTAAATCTAGGCGTCCTTGGGATGTCCTATCGATGTCAAATCGAGGTAACATGTGTAATCCTTTGACTCCGAGTCTCTCCAATTCGTTACGCAAGTTACTATGTACCGATTAAAATCTCCACACTGGTTGGTCTCAATCTTGGATCTAGACAAATTGACAACACGAGGTTCGGGAAAGGACAGGAGACCCAAAGAGACGTAAGACACAAATGTGACATTTAGTGACTCCTTTCAACAAACCTTATAGTCTTTTTAATTTAGTATTTATACGATGAAAATATCTAGGAAGTTTGAGATGGTAGAGGGTAGGAGAGAGGAAGGAGGTCGGTTATTGAGAAGAACGGACAAGTGAACTACGGTCGGAGATCTACGGTCGACAACATAACATGGTGACATGAAAAGTTCCATGACATGACATTTTGACTTGTATAAAAGAAATAAAAACACACAAAAAACATAATAAATACATTTTTCATAATGTTTGGATAATGTCATGTCATGAAATGTCGACTAACACAATCAACCTATAGATCCCATTAAAACAACCTGAATGTTTATTTAGCCTGAATGTTTGTGTGAGACTCTTACCTTGAGTAGACATACATCCCCTGTCATTCATATCTCCTGAGTGGTACGTCTTTAGTTCTAAAAATCTTTCGATTACATCATTAACTATTTGATTGTCTTTCCGATCTTTCGGTTCTTTATTCGGAGGAAGATGTATCTTTAAACACATACACACAAAAAACTCTCACCACGGTAATGTTTAGTGGTATCCTTTTTATGTCCTAAGTAGTTTACTAGGACCTTTTTAATCGCTAGGTACACCTTTTTTCATTTAATCTGGGGATAGAGTCTAGTATATACTCTTACTTAAGGTTACCGAATATCTGAGTTAGTTCTTACCGTTATAAAATTTAAAAATCCTTTTTTACGTCTTATTAAATAATAAAGACCAACGATTAATAAAGAATGTGTTCTTTGTTGTATGTGTTTGGGATCGTCTTTATAACTATTTAAATTGAATTTTTAATCTTTTGTTGGTAATAGTCTTTTCCGTGGTGCTCGTTTCAATTTTACTGATTGTGTTTGTCTTCATTAAACAATTTGTCATCACTGTCTAGTCAAGAGTGGGTAGCCTGACCCTCCGTAGATTCTCAGACCGTAATGGTTCACGCCTACTCCTGTACCCGTTAGTTTAAGTGAATAATACAATGATCACCTTCAGACTTAACGAAAGTGGAGAAGTCTACCGGTGAACCGTAATAGACTATGTCAATGTTTACTCATTTAGTATGGTGAGTCGTTAAGGTGAAGGTCTTAAGATCGTGTGTGCTTTTTCCCGTGTGGGATCCTGTTAGAATCTTTTGTATATATTGTTCTTTTTAGTCTTTGATGATTTATAAGTAGGTATCTCCGTACTCTTTTTATTTAGTACTACTTAATTTTTTCGACTAGATATTGAAAATTTTACTTGTTGTTTTATATGTAAATAGATGGACTTAGTTGGAACTTTCATCCGATGTACTTGTCTTAACACGGTCGACTGAGTGTCATATGATAAACGTACTTCAAAAAATTTTTTAAAGTACCACAATATATAATACGTATATAATATTGACACCTTTTTTTAACATTCTGGTACTTCTTCTTCCCATATACGGTTAAAGGAGTGCCAAAGAAAGAGACTCCACCCTTCCCTTTACCAAACCCATCCCTATCCTCATGAAGTTTCCTAAAATAATCAAAAATTATTTTTAAAATTTCGTTTTCCTTTCTTTTACGTAAACCCCATCACCGGCCTTTCATGTATAATCTTGTGTAAGTACTCTTTACTTTCAATGTAGATCGTCAAACAAGTCGAATGTACCCGGTATCCAACTTCAGTTCCAGAATTGGTAGAGTGGGGAGTTACAGTTTCATATTTCTAGTACTAGAAATATCGTTAAAGAATAAATAAAAGGGGTAAGAAAGATGAAAGAGAAACTTATAAAACAGGAGTTTAAAGGAAGAATTCTCAAGAATCTCTCATCAAAACAGTAGATCGGATCCTTTCTTTTGAAGAAGGGACTTTACATTCAAAATCCCGGTGGAAGTCCGAAGGGTTCCACCGTTGTCACTATTTCTTGGACGGACGGTTTCGTCCTCTGTACTCTGTACCTAAGCTAGGAATCCAGTCCTTCTAGGGGACCTCCTCCGTACCGTTGGGTGAGGTCATGAGAACGGACCTCTTAAGGTACCTGTCTCCTCGGACCGACCGATGTCAAGTATCCCAGTACTTCTCAGCCCGCGATGACGTCGTTGAATCGTACGTACGTGTGTGTGTCCCGGTGGAAGTTGAGTGATCAGAGATATGATTCATCTCTCGATGAATGATTGATCAATGTTAACCATATCAACAATATTAATATTGATATCAACAATATTAATCAATGATTAATATTGATCAATGTTCAATGGATCGTCCCTTGATCAATTAAACTCTAAGTATCATTGGGGTATCTATCTATAACGATCGAGGTAAAACGTGTTTCCTTTTGCCTTCGAGTTTTTCCAATTCGTTGTGCAAGTTTGAAGTTGCTGAGTAGTCTCAGTTCTTGTCGGTCTTAAGCTTGGGTCCAGACAGACAATGAACGTAAGACATTAAAACGGACCGTCGACACAGAATGGTTACCTAAATATTTTATGCGACATCTGATCGGTCCCATCTCCCCTTCTGAATAATGAATTTCGTAAAAGTACCGTGAAGTACAAACGTTACACAAAATGTTAACAAAAATAATGAATAAGAATAAAATATTGACAAGAACCAAATATCGTACGAAAAACGTTGTTGTGAACATTTCTTTTTGTTTGGTTGTACTTTTGGTAGAGACGGAACGACCTACCTGCACGACCCTTATCAGTGCACTCGTGGTCGGTATGACCTTCTGTCAACGGTCCGTATCAAGATAAGAAACGTTTGGGTGACTACCGACCGTGTCACGATCAGTGTCATCTGTCTAGGAATTTTGGGTAAACTTTGCCTCTCTCTTTGGTGTTATGACAGAAGTCACAGTCGTTTCGGTAAGTGAAAAATGGTTCACAATCCCGTCTACTTTACTGAATCTACTGAAGATCATGAAAATTGTTCCCTGAACAAAAGTAATATTTTACAAAATTGTTACTGAGACCAGAACGGACGTACTATCCCCCGACTTCTCCCCGGGTACATTATAATAAATTTTCGGATTCTAAGAGAAAAGAAGAAATTTGTAAATGAATAATAATAATGAAAATAATAACAAAACCGACACGACCCAGTAGCAACGGTACGTCCGAAAACAGATCAACGGGACTCTCACGCCCGATGAGAGTTCAACACCACTCGTCCGAAGAGTAACGCCACCGAAGAGAACAACACCTCGTGTTCGAAATCCCGTGTTCCCGAAGACATCAACGTTGAAGGTCCGAGATCTCTTGTGCGAGTTATAAACACCGGGTGTCCGAATCAACGAGGTGCCGTACTCTCTAGAAGGGTCTAGTCCCTAGCTTGACACAGAGGACGTAACCATCCACCTAAGAAATGACGACTCACTTGTCCCTTCAGAAGAAAGAAAGGAATTGTCGTAAGGTCTGGATCCAGAAAGTAGTGTCTTCATTTCTACTTCCTGTACCGTAGTGAAACTCCTATAATGGAAATAAAGGTAATTAAGAATAACTTCATATTAACGAAACGTTACAACACAATCAAAGACGATATGTCGTTTCATTTAATGGATAAGTATATGTGTATAGGGAAAATCCAGTGATACCTCGTGACTCATCTCGAGTGACACGATATCTCCTCGTGTAATGATGAGATAATTTTGTCTCTTTGTAAGAGTAATAAATAGATAAAATATATATCATGACGTATATATATATATATAGTCAGTCAAGTCAACGAGTCAGGACAGGTTGAGAAACGTTGGGATACTTAGTATCGTGCGGTCCGGAGGGACAGGTAGTGGTTGAGGGCCTCAAGTGAGTGTAAGTGCGGGTAGCTCAGTCACTACGGTAGGTCGGTAGAGTAGGAGACAGCAGGGGAAGAGGAGGACGGGGGTTAGGGAGGATGGTAGTCTCAGAAAAGGTTACTCAGTCGAGAAGCGTACTCCACCTGTTTCATGACCTCAAAGTTGAAATCGTTGTAAGGAAGGTTTCTTTAGGGTCCCGACTAGAGGAAGTCTTACCTGACTAACCTAGAGGAACGTCAGGTTCCCTGAGAGTTCTCAGAAGAGGTTGTGGTGTCAAGTTTTCGTAGTTAAGATGTCGTGAGTCGAAAGAAGTCTCAGGTTGAGAGTGTAGGTATGTACTGGTGTCCTTTTTGGTATCGGAACTGATCTGTCTGGAAACAACCGTTTCATTACAGAGACGAAAAGTTATACGATAGATCCAACCAGTATTGAAAAGAAGGTTCCTCATTCGTAGAAAATTAAAGTACCGACTTCAGTGGTAGACGTCACTAAAACCTCGAGGGGTTTTTATTTCAGACTGTGACAAAGGTGACAAAGGGGTAGATAAAGGGTACTTCACTACTCTGGTCTACGGTACTAGAAGCAAAAAACTTACAACTCGAACTTCGGTTGAAAAAGTAAGAGGAGAAAGTGAAAGTAGTTCTCCGAAAAATCAAGGAGAAGTGAAAGACGGTATTCTCATCACAGTAGACGTATAGACTTCAATAACTATAAAGAGGGTCGTTAGAACTAAGGTCGAACACGAAGAAGGTCAGGTCGCAAAGAGTACTACATGAGACGTATCTTCAATTTATTCGTCCCACTGTTATATGTCGGAACTGCATGAGGAAAAGGATAAACCTTGGTCAGACGAGAAGGTACAGGTCAAGATTGACAACGAAGGACTGGACGTATATTCAAAGAGTTCTCCGTCCAGTCCACCAGACCATAAGGGTAGAGAAAGTCTTAAAAGGTGTCAAAGAACACTAGGTGTGTCAGTTTCCGAAACCGTATCAGTTATTTCGTCTTTATCTACAAAAAGATCTTGAGAGAACGAAAAAGGTACTAGGTCGTCTACAACCGTTAAACTAGAGACCGAGGAGACGGAAAAGATTTTGGTCGAACTTGTAGACCTTCAAGTGTCAAGTGCATAACGACTTCGGACCGAACCTCTTGAAACTCGTAATGAAATGATCACACACTCTACTCACGTTAACACACCATCAAACTCGTAAGAAACCGTAACGGAAAGAAACCCTAACCTTACTTTTGACTGGAAAACGTCAGGACACCGGTGACGACTCAAAAGGTGTAAACGACCGTATAACTCACGTCGTGAAAGTGTCGTAGTAGAAAGTCCTAAACTTTCTCTAGTTGACCTTAAGGTAGTGGAGATGATCGAAACAAGTATCACGACGAAGGATTCCGGGTGAACCGAAGTGTAAGGTCCTACAGACCGAGATCTACTCACTAGTGTGGTAACACTAATAGAACCAGCACTTCTACAAAAAACATGTCCGCCGACGTTGCCGCGTGTCTCGCACCGGCTCTCCTCGATGGGGTGCAGGCTACAGTCCCCGTCTTCGGCCCTCCTGGGGTACGGGCTCCCTGCCGCCGGTTCTCTTCAATGGGGTGCAGGTTCCAGTCCCCGTCGTCGGCTATCACGGTCCGACGCTGCCGTGTCTTTGTCGGCTCTCCTCCATGGCGTCCGAACTCCGGTCCCCGCCGTCGACCCTCCTCGTTGGGGTGCAGGTTCCTCGCCATCGACACGCCCGTGTCCTCCCAGATCTCCTCGATATATATATATACATAGACAGTTAGGGTTAGAGGGTCAAGGAGGGTAGGGAGGAAAGGGGGCGGCCATAGATGTAGACACAGAGACATAGACGAAACGTTTATTCTAGTAGATATGGTAAAGATCTCAGATGTATATTACACAGTTATATGTTATAAACAAATTACCTCGGTTCCCTTTTATGATCTTGTACCAGAAAAGGAGGAGACTCTCTTAAGTGTCCAGGACCACCTACCTACGATCTCGGACCACGTGTCAGTGTGAACCTAAGAGAAACTCTCTTCCAAGATGAAAAAAGAGTTCCACCTTGTTACTCTTACCTCGCACTCCCCCGAAGAGTCAAAGGACACCAAAACACTGGTCAAAAGAGTGGAGGAAGTAGTAACGGAAGTAGGTGTAATCAAACAGGTCATGACTTGGATTTCATCATAAGAGTAAAATGTCCATTCTTTTGACTGAAGGATTTCAATAGTAGTGTACGTGTGTATGTAGGTGTGTGTGTGTGTGTGTGTGTGTGTGTGTGTGTGTATACGTATCGACGTATACATGTGTGTGTGTGTTCTAAAACCCATCACGTAGAATCCGTATAAAAGAAAGGAATCCTACGATAAAAATAGGGTTTTATGGGTTTTCATAATTATTTCATAAAATTTATATATTTTTTTTGTGTGTATCTTTTTATAAATTTACTCGAGGGATCAAAAGGTCGAGGATCTTCGACGATGTATGGAACTGAGTACCGGGAGTCGGTCGTCAGCGTAGCGACTGGAGACGAAGACAGTAGTGTAAAGGAAGACACTTTCTGTGAGGACGGAGGGAGAAAGGGACACTAATGTGACCCGGGTGGACCCATTAGGTCTGTTTAGAGTAGCTTCTGGGAATTGAATTAGTGTCGACGTTTTAGAGAAAACGGTCTATTCCATTGTATAAGTGTCCAACGTCCCTAATTCTACACTTGTAGAACCCCTTCCCCCTATCGTAACAAGACGTATGGTGTGGACCAAAAGGGTATAGTTATCTTAAGAGACCTCTGTTGAGTTACCTGGAATCTCTCCCCCTCCACTATAGAATTAATAATGTCGTAGTAGATTATTTAGTATCATAAAATCACAACTCGTTCTGACTTAGGTCGTCTCCTTCGGGTGACCCACGTACACCACCGTCGAACCGTGGTCCCGGGGTTTAAGGTCGTGAACAGGTCGAGAGACAGATCGTGTGGTCCTTCTAAAATGTTCTCGAGAATTCTCAAGTTACTCTCTGACGAAGAGACATAGTACCTTTGTCGGAACTCTAGACAATTCTTTAGAGACGTCTCAAGAGGTCGAGAAGTTAAATAACAGGACTCTACCTTTTTGATAGACATTTCTGAGACGGTCCTTTAGTAAATTAGCGGGAAGAATAGTCTTTTCAATAGTTTCACGAGTTTAATAGTAGGATGTAACGTCAAAATTCAAACTACCTTTCATTAATTGTCGATAGAGACAAATCTAGAGGGAGGAACGGAACCTTAAATAAATGTGGGGTCCAACAAACTTGTACGTCGGTCCAGACAAGACGACCCTCCTCTTTATGTCCAGGACAATCGGGTGTAAATGGTTTCAATCACATTCGAGTACTGACGACACACACAGGGACCGAATACCACAAAGAAAGGAATCATAAAAGAATGTAAGTGGGACTGTATTTACATTGGAATCTCTGGAAAATAACAATACACGAAAGTGTCGGTTTAAATAACTAATATTAACGTTGGGATAATGTAGTGGAATATTGCACTGAACGAGACCTGGTAAAGAGTCCCCGGGTAATGTACTTTTTTTAAATCCTGGCTTTCTTCTCTGTATTATTTATGATACGACCGAAGAAACTTCTCATTTGGGTCCCGGTTATCCTTAACTTCCTCTTTACCAAAAGACGCGATTACCCCTTCTCGAGACCCCCCGTAACTGGTTTACTATTCCTGTAATATCAGACTCGACAAGAAAGGAATGGGACTACACCTGTGAAAATACCGTGACTCCTCGTCAATTTATTGGACCCCTGGTTCTACTATGTAACTTCCTACAAAGAGAGTCACACAGGGGAAGATGAAAGGGAAAAGAGAGACACGTAAACACTCGTGTTAAGAGGACGGAAGACTGAACTTCGGTACGACGGACCTGTCCTCTAAGGATCCCCGTCCGGAAACGAAGCAGAGAAAGAATCCCCAGTCACTACCTAAGGAACCCTAACTGACGTTTATAGAGTTCTACCCTACAACTGAAAATGAGATAAACCATATAAAAAATTACAAAAGGAGATAATGACAATAACTTAAATTAATTTTACTAGGAACTCTAGCCCGATCCCAGTAAGTGAAACACGACAAGTGGCACCCGTGAGTGATTAACGAGAAGTAAGCGAAGCAAGAGAGAGTGACTATAGACATATGAAATTACAAACTTGTCAATCTTATTATCTTGTCTCATAACTTGCATCACGCCCCTCTGAACCGGAGTCAAAACAAGATGGTGACTCCGGAACACGCCAGTGAAAGGGGAGAGGTCCGAGTCTAAAGGTTGAATCGTTTAAATAACTCAAACGTCTATTCAGGCATTTTTCTGACTACCTACTCTGTGTTTGAGAAGACTCCTTGTAATTACCTAGGAGAGGGATTTTTAAGTATGACATCCGAAACCTGATCTACGAAAACTTTTAGAAAATTAAGATCGTTGATGACAGTACCGTCTACGACTCGGGGGCCAATTAATGAAAAATACAAAACAGAGTAAATGAGTAGTGTTATTTGGATCCTTAATGTAGTAGTACCAAAGGAAATAATGGAGTTAAAATCCTCTTTTCTATTGCCCGAGTCCCAGCCGATTGATCAATCCATCCCCATCTCTACCTGGGTCCTTAGACAGAAGTAGTTTCGAAGACACACGTTCCGTTACACCATCGTAAAATCCCCGATATGTCTATTTGAATTTTGGGTCTTTTAACATAGTTCAATGTACAAGTCAATGTTTTTTCTCTCTCTTGTGTCATGTTTATGAGGAAATAGAGACCATCATTAAAGTCGTTTTTAGTCTGACCACCTACTGTAATCCTGAACCAAACAAAAATACTTAGAAGTTAGTGACTCGGTTGTAGACTGTCGGTCTAATGGGATCCGAACGACCTATAAAGTGTATCGTAAAAGACCCTACAAAAGGGGTTTACTATTATGTCTAACTACCTAAAAGTACTGTATGTGTTCCTTGTCTTTCTCTTACCTTATTTACATTATTTTAGTAGTAGGAAGGGTTGTAAAAAAAGACGGCTCCGAGTAAGATCTAACGTGAATACGTTAGTGTATAAACCCTCGTTAAATTTTCGTTTTATCGTTCTGTAAAGGACCCATTAGGGTAGTTTACTCTCTACTTGTCCCAGTACCTTCCTTCCAAGGATGGGGAGATCACTTGGTTTTAGAAACAAACTGAAAAGTGAGTTGAAATACAAAGAGAGACTTTTCAATGATTTGGAACACTATTGATTTTGTAAAGGTCTACAGTCTTAAGACCAGATAAACGTACGAACGGATGGTCCCGACCTTCCTAGTCTCCGTTACCGAAGACTCTCTTTCGAGGAACACCACCCCTCCCTGTACATCTGTCCCTGTTCAGGGAAGATAGAACGACGACGACCAACAGGGGGTTCTTTGACACAGCAATAACTACAAACAGAGAAGATTAAAGAAAGAAAAAAAAAAACGACTTCCAGAGCCAAACCAAGTAGGATTAGTTGACCTACCTGTACTCAAACTCACTTGAGGCCCTCAACCACTACCTGTCCCTCCGGACCGTACGACGTCAGGTACCCCAGCGTTTCTCAGCCTACGTTGACTCGCTGACTTGACTTGACTTTCCCACTACCACTGGATTCTCAATACTGTCGACCCTCATAAGGATCCTCTTGACTGGGAACTTCGGTCTCGAACACTTTAGTCTCCGAACCGGAAGAGTTGATAGTGACACGGGAAAGGACACAGGGAAACGAGTGAACGGAGGACTGTGGAGTGAGGCATTCAAGGGTCAACTAATACACGTCTTAGGACTTGACAGTAGTTTAAACTTCAGTCCTACGTGTTTCGCTCCTACGCTACTCTTTGTCTACTAGTTAACTACGATGGTAATCGCTATAGTCAATTTTAGACGTTTTACCCAGAAAATAGGTTTCCGAAGGATATTGGGACCAAAGAGATAAACCTAAACTACCATCCTTTCATCAAGATGAATCTAAATCTGTTGATTCTCTGAGTTGATCTCCCTTTAGTGTCTTCGTTTTCTATGTCTATAAATCTATGAATTTTTTCTATTTCTACGAATATGATCTTGACCTTCTCTGGAAACCAGTAAAGATAGTGGTCTATGGAAAATAAACAGGTAGTATTTCTTCGAACCTAGGAACAGGGTCGTTGGTCTTGTGGTACAGTAAATAGTTATCACACTCCTACCTTGTACTCTTTCTCTCTCTTACTAACTAAGTAAAAAGGGTCAAGATGATCCTTCGCTGGGTCCGTTGTCTCTTTTGACGACTGTCTTGGGATATTGTATTATCAAAGAAAGAAAGAAAAAAAAAAACGTATGACAACATTTAAATAAGGACAACAGAGTTTTAAAGGGTCTTAAGGTTTGGTCATCACCCACGTTAATTACCTAAGAGATATATGTCAAATTCTATGTAAGTTGTATTTTATACCTATTTATACATAATTTCTAAAAAACTAATTTATAACCTTAATACACAGAAGTAAAAGAAAAAAAAAAATTTAACTTCATATCAACCAAATGTCACAAAAGTAAAGTCTACATGTCGTTTCACTAAAGTTCATAAAAGTCGATGTAAATTTTTCCAGACCTTTTATTCATATAGAAACGTGCAACGACTCCTACGTTTCCATTTATTCTCTGGTAAGGACGGGAGTTCCGTAAGTGTTAGGTCGACTCATTCATCGATAGAATTGTTACTAGTGACGATGTAACCTCAAAACATTTCTACTTGACACTCGTGTTTACGTATTGGAATGGGTCAGATCCCCTTTTTCTTTACCTCTATCTTCGTGTCGATTCATCTTATGTAGTGTCCTTTTTTTTACACAGTAATTTTTACTCTAGTGATAGATATCTTACAGATCCTTAATTGGGTGGTTCTAACTGATTTAAGGAGATACCTCTTTAAAGGTGTTCAGATAATCGTCTAGATTTTCCTTTGGGTCTATTTATAAATACTTATCTTCTGGAATTGTAACCTTTCCAAGTTAACCTTTGGTGGTTAATTAGGTATTTAAGTCACTGTAAGGTTCGTATTAAGATCGTCCTACAACCCCTATATCTATCTCCCAAACTGTTCGAGTAAATTTTAAAATATACCTTATTCCAGACACAATGGAGGGTGGTCTATAATTCTATGTGACATGACAGTCTCGTCATTTATTTTCTACACTGTAACCGGAACCCCGTGTATATATCTGGTGACCCAGATATTAATCCAATCGTTTGTTCGACCTGAACCATCTTACGGTAGTCCCTTGTCGACATAAAGAGAGGGAGAAGACGGAAGTTTGCTTATGTAAGAGAACATCAGAGGGTAGGACCCGGGAACTACCATGGTGTTTCTCTAAGGGAGAAAGACCAATAAAAGTCAGTAGCAAGACTATGACTCTTCAGTATAGATAATATCACGTAGACACAATTTTACAAATAAAGAAAAAGAATTAAAAATAAAATATAAACCTCATGTCAACTAATTGTTTCAACACAATCAAAGTACATATGTCGTTTCACTAAGTCAATGTGGGTATACTCATTGATAAGAAAAATGTACAGGTAGGGTTCGAAGGTTATATAAGACTTTGGGAAAGGGGACCATTGGCATTCAAGCAAGAGATTCAGACATGTACAAGGACAAAACATTTATTCAAGTAAACATAGTTAAAAAAAGCTCTAATAGTATAATTCAATTTATTCAATATATGTCTTTCTGTTTATAGTATACTATAGTGACCATACGTATTAGATTTTTCTTCAGATAAAGAACAGATTAATGGTCAAGAAAGAAAAGGTAGATCAAGTCCAGACTATCTAAGTCCGGACTCTTAAGTGTACTAAGGTTCTTTACAAGTGTTCTCTAGGTGTCAAGACACATACTCACACCTGTCAGGAGACAGTGTCGTACCTGTGTCCCTGTCACTACATGTGCCACTTTGTCGTCCTTTCTTACCTGTGTCGTGGTGTCTTGTTCACCCCTTCGGGTCAGTAGTTACTATTCCATGTTTTAGATGAATCTAATTGCATGTTCTGGTGTATACATGTAATTATTAGGTAAACACTCTTTTGTGTGTGTGTACGACTTCCTACATTATGTGGTCTCTCCCACAGACTCGTCCTCGACACTGAACCCCTTACCTACACCAACTCCTTACTTCTCCTTTTCAGTGTTTTATTTCTTCCGAAAGTGTGTCTAAGACTACGACCACTCGGAGTCTCCGTCCTCACACTATTTAAGTTGAGACACTCTCGTCTCCACCATGGACGGGACTCTACACCTTTGTTTTCCCTTTCCACCCATACACTTCTCCCTCCCCCCGAGGACCCACCTCTCTTACCGTAGTGTCCTATGGTTCACCACTACGGGTCTTACTCTGGGTGACCCCTACCTCCCTTGTCCGTCTGAGGTGTCATATGTTCTCAGTTACGAGGGAGACAAGGCCAGTGTGTTAGAGTACCACCCTCTCAGTGTACACACAAATCTTAGACCAAAGGTCCGTCTACGTCAGTTTGGGTTACTCTTCTAACGGAGTACCGACGTTTCTCGGGACCGGTCAAGAACCAGTCACGGGTAGAGACCGTGATAAGTTATCTAGTATCCGGAATCTAGTGTCCGGAATCTAGATACCTAGACCTAGGTCCTTTGCAGACCCTTCAAACAAACTTTTTAAGGTTTCGAATCTTGTGTTGGGGGTTCTAAGATTAAGATTAGAACGTTCATGCCGGTCGGGTCCATGGAAGACGGGGAGGTGTCATGAAGTCATAAAACCAGTAGATACTCTTTTTATTATATATATGTATCCATACATGATAAAGGACTCACAAGTAACCTTAACCTTCTTGACTACAACTTCGATTTTGAAGGTCATGAAATCGGTGGACTATACTTCTCGACTGAGTAAACTTTTCTGGGACTACGACCCTTTATAACTTCCGTCCTCCTCTTCCCCTACTGTCTCCTACTCTACCGACCTACCGTTGTGGCTGAGTTACTTCTACTCAAACTGATTTGAGGTCCTTAACCACTACCTGTCCCTCCGGACCGCACAACACCAGGTACCCCAGTGCTTCTCAATCTTTACTGACTCACCAACTTGACTACATGACAAAATTTCGTGGTCCCAACAAATGTTTATAGATCAATACAGTTGACCTGTACCTTGTTGTCTGACCAAGGTTTATCCTTTTCCTCATGTAGCTCCGACATATAATAGTGGGACGAATAAATTGAAGATACGTCTCATGTAGTACTCTTTACGACCCGACCTACTTCGTGTTGGACCTTAGTTCTAAAGACCCTCTTTAGAGTTATTGGAGTATATACGTCTACTGTGGTGGGAATACCGTCTTTCACTTCTCCTTGATTTTTCAGAGAACTACTTTCACTTTCTCCTCTCACTTTTGCAACCGAATTTCGAGTTGTAAGTCTTTTGCTTCTAGTACCGTAGACCAGGGTAGTGAAGTACCCTTTATCTACCCCTTTGTCACCTTTATCACAGTCTAAAATAAAAAATCCCGAGGTTTTAGTGACGTCTACCACTGACGTCGGTACTTTAATTTTCTGTGAATGAGGAACCTTCCTTTCAATACTGGTTCGATCTGTCGTATAACTTTTCGTCTCTGTAATGAAACGGTTGTTTCCAGCCAGATCAGTTTCGATACCAAAAAGGTCACCAGCACATACCTACGCTCTGAACCTGACACTTCTTTCGACTCACGACTTCTTAACAAAATTTGACATCATAATCTCTTCTGAGAACTCTCAGGGAACCTGACGTTCCTCTAGGTTGGTCAGGCAAGATTTCCTCTAGTTGGGACCCACAAGAAACCTTCCTTACTACGATTTCGACTTTGAGGTTATGAAACCGGTGGAGTACACTTCTCGACTGAGTAACCTTTTCTGAGACTACCATCCTCCCTAACCCCCGTCCTCCTCTTCCCCTACTGTCTCCTACTCTACCAACCTACCGTAGTGGCTGAGTTACCTACAATAAACTCATTTGAGACCCTCAACCACTACCTGTCCCTCCGGACCGCACGACGCTAAGTACCCCAGCGTTTCTCAGCCTGTGTTGACTCGATGACTTGACTCGACTTGACTACAGTTAATAAATCTGAAGTCTTCCGATAGAAGTATATAAGAATTCTTTGGACTATACTTATAATTGTAATCTTGTCGTACCTCACTTTTTCACGGGATCCTATGTGATTCGACGAAAGGAAGACCCATAGACTTCATAAATAACATTTATATTTGACAAAGTTTGAAAGAACAAGAGGTCAGGGGGAGAGAGAGATAAAAAAAAAAAGAAAAAAGTCCTACAAAGTACCCTGAGACCAGGAAAAATAAGTTTCCATAATGTAAACCGTTTATAACATAGAGTACTTTGAACGATTCAAGAAGGACTTTTCGTTGGAAAAAGGGGGGAGTGGAATTGAGAAACGGGTTATAAAACACTACGGTCTTATACAAGTCCGGAGAATCCTCCAGGACAAAAGAGACGGGAAGGAGGTCAAAACCTATTCCTACGGGTAAGAAGTAGAAGATCAAATAGTCTGGTGACGATGGAAGGAGGGGAAGTTGGGGGAGTAGGGGTGGGACTAGGGGCGGTCCGAGTAGACACTCGAAGAGACTCGTAGGACATGGAAGAAGGAGGTATCGAGGATACCGAATGCAAACGTACTGTCAACGAGGGTCTTCATCAAGTACACGGCTGTGTTAGTACCTCGTTCTATGCTAAGTAAAGTTTCATTAAAAGTACTCGACGTCTCTACGGATGTATATGTGTAACCAATTCCTATAATTTATTTCTCTATTACTTGTTCCCTATCTTGATTAGGTTTTCTAAACTGTTGTATATTCTAGACTGACGCGAGAATTCCACCCGACGGTGTCATCAAAGTGTCTTTCGTCAGACCTAATAATTCTCTAAGTCACCGGGTCCTCGTTCACTAGGTACAACATTAAGTGACGACTCACTTGAACTTGTTCAGTAACTGGAGGTACTCGGTCTTCATGAGAGATGGTAGAGGAAGGGAAGGAGTCAAGCTCACTGAGAGGTCACTAGATTTAGAAGTCTAGAAAATACCGAAGTACCTAGTCAAATTTTTTAACCTCCATGACTATCCTACTGAAAAGGATAATTTTTAATATGAGACACTGTAAGTATAGACTAACTTATTCTCTATAAAATTGTAGGAGACGTTTAATTCATCCTTTTGAATATTGTTTTCTTTGTACATACATACATTCATTTATATCTGTTTCGAGAAATGCATCTCTAAGAAAAAAAAAAAAAAAAGACAACCAACGGTATCTCCCCTTCCAGAAAGGTCGACTCCTACGTATCGCTGATCTTCCACTACCACCGCTACTTCCACCCTTCGTCTAGGGTCCGGTGTCAACTCCCGGTCCCTTCACAGTCTCAGAAACGATAGACTGGAGTCACCCTCTCGTCTCAGAAAAAGAGGACCTCCGTAAGTAGTCCACACAACCTCAAAAGGTTTGTAGTACTACTTTGGTCCTTTTTGAAAGGATGAGTAAAATTCGAAGAGAATACTCAAATTATGTAAATAAATGTTTTGGAAATCCATTGCGAAATATCATTAAAGGAACCGTAAGACTTTATGTCGTCAGGTGTCACTAAGTCCTTCGTTACTACTAAACGTAGTTAAATTGACAGAGAAAACTCTGAACTATAGGTACCGTTTGTAGAACAAGACGAAACAAGAGCCACCAATCACAATGACATATGTAGGGTATACCCTCAATCTTTCTAACACCCACCCACTTATTTCTTTTTTCGTAAGTCTGATTAGAGGACCCTGTCTTTATCACTCCCTTACTTAGTGTTCTCTAAACTTTCCAAAGGGATCCAACCTCTTCTTGGTTTAGGTCCCCCCACTGCCTTCCTAGAAGTGTAAGAAACTAAGGGTGTTTTTAAATTACGAGAACCGAAAGGAAACCCTCAAAACTATGTCAGCTACTTCTAATCTTTCAACTAAAAAAGTACATGTGTTTCGTGTCAGAACTAAACCCCTCACCTCACCGATTGAACTAAAACTTGAACAAATGACGACCTTTTATTACCGAAGGACAAAAACTGTTCCCTCGCTGTAGTTTTTTCCAAATGTTTGCTTTTAATTTTCCAAAGAACCTGTCGTTTATGTGATCGTCATAAAACCTTTAACCAGGATTCACTTAGACTTTTGTCTTATTGACGGGGGACTTTCCGTGTACCCGAACCATTGATTACACTTTTAACAAATTATTTGCCGTTAAACCAGATTTACGTCGGAAGATTACTTCCCATCATTACAGGAGATTATCGGTCGAGACAATTAAGACAAAAGTCGAAAGTTCCCTTATGTCTTATACTCCCGTCTGACAAAGAAGTTCTGTCGGTCAGAATTGCTTTTAGATCCCAGAGAGATCCCTTCCAGATTAAATCTTCCTTCTATTTACGATTAAAACCGAACTTAAGGCCACAAACTACGTAGAAACATATATGAGTCAATGTTTAAATCCCAGACGTCACCCGATCCAAGACTCCGATGTCTTTACCTGTTTTAGTCAGATAGTGGAGTACTTCAGGTACTAGATTACACCTCCAGTCGTTTGATAAAGACATTACTTGGTATATCATTTATCGAATCTGAGCACTCGGTATTTGAGAGACAACGTTAATGAGTTGAGACTCGACATTACACTTTTATTCGTATCGTATTATATGATCGTTTATCCGTGCCGAACAAGGTTATTTTGAAATAAATGTCTTTGTCCGTAGTCCTTCCTAAACCGGGTAGTCGGTATCAAACGGTCGAGGACCTGGTCACTATCTATTCCAGATATCCTTATCCGTCAATATTGTGTCAGATTCTGTAAAATATTGATTCGACAGGACAGTTGGGTTTCTATTCTCAGTCAAGTAAGACCCTCTTTGTACCTTTCACGTAAGTTTTCATTTACTGTAACCATCTGTGTAACCCCCTTCCTCTCCCACCCTACTTAACCCTCTAATACTGACTGTATATATGTGAATGATTCAGTGAAGTCAGTACAGGCTGAGACACGCTGGGGTATCTACCGTCGGGTAGTCAGAAGGGGTAGGGACCCTAAGAGGTCCGTTCTTGTGACCTCACCCAACGGTAAAGGAAGAGGTTACGTACTTTCGCTTTCCACTTTCACTTCAGCGAGTCAGTACAGGTTGAATCGTTACGGTACCTGACGTCGGATGGTCCGACGAGGTAGGTACCCTAAGAGGTCCGTTCTCATGACCTCACCCCACGGACGGTACACACTTTATCTGTTGATCGCCCTTGGACACCCTATCGTGTTCCTCAAGTCGAATCACGGAACACTACTGGCTCTCCCTACCTCCCCCTCCCATCTACCCTCCTTCTCAGTTCTCCTTCCCTTATATACGTAGGCAAGTTGAGTCAAGTGAGTCAGTACAGGCTGAGAAACGTTGGGGTACCGGACGTCGTGAGGTTCGAAGGGACAGGTAGTGGTTGAGGGTCTCGAACGAGTTTGAGTACAGGTAGTTCAGTCGCTACGGTACGTTGGTAAAGTAGGAGACAGTAGGGGAAGAGGAGGACGGAAGTTAGAAAGGGTCGTAGTCCCAGAAACGGTTACTCAGTCAAGAAACGTAGTCCACTGGTTTCATAACCTCAAAGTCGAAGTCGTAGTCAGGAAGGTTACTTTTAAATCCTAACTAAAGGATTACCTTTAATCTACCTTACCAACCTAGAGGAACGTCAGGTTCCCTGAGAGTTCTCAGAAGAGGTTGTGGTGTCAAATTTTCGTAGTTAAGAAGTCGTGAGTCGAAAGAAATACCAGATTGAGAGTGTAGGTATGTACTGGTGACCTTTTTTGTATCAAAACTGATCTACCTGGAAACAACCATTTCGTTACAGAGACGAATCCAACCGGTATTGAAAGGAAGATTCCTCATTCGTAAAAAATTAAAGCACCGACGTTAGTGGTAGACGTCACTAAAACCTCGGGTTTTTCTATTTCAGGTAGTGACAAAGGTAACGAAGGGGTAGGTAAACGGTACTTCACTACCTTGGTCTACGGTACTAGAATCAAAAGACTTACAACTCAAAATTCGGTTGAAAAAGTGAGAGGAGAAAGTGAAAGTAGTTCTCCGAAAAATCAAGAAGGAGTGAAAGACGGTATTCCCACCACAGTAGACGTATAGACTCCAATAACTATAAAGAGGGTCGTTAGAACTAAGGTTGAACACGAAATAGGTTGGGTCGTAAAGAGTATTACATGAGACGTATCTTCAATTTGTTCGTCCCACTGTTATATGTTGGAACTGCATGAGGAAAAGGAAAAACCTTGGTCAGACAACAAGGTACAGGTCAAGATTGAACGAAGAACTGGACGTATGTCTAAAAAGTCCTCAGTCGAGTCCACCAGACCATAAGGGTGGAGAAATTCTTAAAAGGTGTTACGGTCAAAGGGGTTACGTTTCTTACAAGTTTGATGACGTGTTAACGTGAGTAGAGTGTACGATTGTTTCATTAAGAGTTTTAAGAGGTTCGGTCCGAAGTTGTTATGTACTTGGTATTATAAGGTCTACAAGTTCGATCTAAATCTTTTTCGTCTCCTTGGTCTCTAGTTCAACGGTTGTAGGCAACCTAGTAACCTATCTACATATGTATATCAATTAAGTGAAACAACATGTCATCTTTGATTGTGTAGTAACATGTCGTTAAGACACGACACGGCACGACACGAATCAACGAGTCAACACAGACTGAGAAACGCTCGCGTACCTGCATACCCCTTTTTTTCATTTACTGTAATTCAAACTAAAAATTACTACTTGTCCTAACCTGGTCACTTATTTACTGACAAGGGAAGAATCGTCTTTTACAAGAACTCACAAAAAGTATTGTTTCCTAAAAATAATATTTTAAAGTAACGTCTTCATAAAAGTTTTCTCGTTTAAAATGGACTAGTTCATAGTTATTCGACCATTTGTCTTTGGATTTATTATAGGTTTAATTCAAATTTTGAGGTAGAAGAACATACTGGTACTAACAGCCATTTTTAAGACTTTAGAGTTTATGAAGTAAACTAAGTCTTTTCTTTTTCTCAAGGTATAGGTTAGTGAATTTTTTCCTCATTTTAGAGGAAGAAATGTACTATTTTATCGGTTTAGAAGGTCAAACCGTACCCGTAAATGATGTACCGTTATTGTTTAATGCTGAACGAATTCTTAAATTTTGTTACACAAATAACAGAGTCTCGCACGCACCCAGTCACCACATTGGTTCCGAGTCGACCCAGGTAACGAACCCCGAATGCTCAGACGTTGGTTCTGTACCCGATGTAATGTAAGAGAAGATCTTCGAGACGACCCCTTCGTAAGGGTGAGTCAGGGGCTGAAGTAGTACCAACCTCCTGACTTCCGGGACCGAAAGAAACCCTACGACCGATTTTCGACGGGAGTCGAGGATCGTCGGTGACATCAAATGTCACCGGAGGGTGTGAGACAATATGTTTTCACAGAGGTCGGGTCGGAGAGGGAAGTAGTTGGAGTGTCTTTTCAGAGACCGAGGGCAGACAAGTCTGTCTAAGAATATCTTACATTGGATTGGCACCGTCACTATCGGGTAGTGGAACCGAAACAAAATAACCTATCTTCGGTCGACGTCCAAGGTGGAGGTCAGGTCTCCTCCCTTAATTTGTTTCAATTTGTGGTTCCGCCTGTCCGGTGTCAGGTACCCCAGGGTTACTCAGAGTGCGTCGAATCGTTGACTCGTGCGTGTGTGTTTTTGTGGTTCTCCACCTCGGTTGACCCCTCGGCGGAATCCCAGACAACCGGTGTCACGCGGATGTGAAGACGCACCCGACACGAACGAAAAGGACCACTTGTCCTCGAAGGAAATACTCGTTCATGTCGGTTACTGACATCGTTTCAGTTTTTATTGTTGGGGGGGTACACGATCTGTGATTTTATACCATAAAGGAAAATTATTTTCACCAACAACCCTACGTATTTCCAATTTACTTAATACCTTCTATGATATCAGTGGTTCTCGAGTCTAAACTTGGGCCAGACCCATTGAAGTCTCGAGAAGAAAATTAGCCACACCGGCCCATACTGGGATTCATTCTTACTTGACTTGGGGAGACACCTGTTCGAGTATGGTGTTACAGGACTTTGAAACCCAAACGGAACATGAGCTTGCAGTGTGTGTTTTCGGGAATGAGTGTTCCTTGATTCCTTTTCTACGCCTTTCCGGCACTTGTAAACATCAGTAGGGAGTTTTACTTAAAAATAGGGTACGGGAATTTCCTACTTCTCGGAGTAGGAACAATTAACTTCTATCATCGACTATTGACTTGGAGAGGAGTTCAAAAGATAGAGGTCTATCTTTACACGACGATACCCTTTATTGTCTTAAGTATATCGAAAGGGAGAAAACTCCTTTTTTCTTAAACCGAAGTGAACCATTCTAGACCCACCGATTATTTAATATAGTAAGTCCTATCTGATCCGTTTGATGGTATAGTTCGAGGTCTACGGAGTACCGAACGTCGGTTCCCGAGTTTAGAACGAGTGTGAACCAAGAAGAACTCCCGAGAGAGGGGCCGGAACTGTTAGAGGTTCGAGGAGGTTTGACCACCTGGCAGTCGATGACAGACTTTGTGGTGAACGGTGATACGTCTCCCTTTCTTCCGAGGTCTTCTGGAGAGGACCGTTATTCGACAATCCTCTCTCCCCTGTGTACAGTAAATACGAGTACTGAGTAATCAGTTTTGATCGGTGAACTGGGTTGGGATGGGGTTCACCCGGTCTTCCGTGTTTGTATAGAACCCGGATCTCCGTGTTTACTGATTCTGACAAAGGTAGGTCTCAGAGACGGAAGGTTCAATCTCTAAATTTGTTGTCGACGGGAGTGGGTAATAAGATATCTATTTCTTTTTTTCCATGTCCATTTATTATTTTATCCTTGTTTCACGATTAAGAGCAGAAAAAACAATAATTTAAAATTTTTTACATTTCATTGGTATTCAATATCTTTAATTACGTTAACTAAACAACAACAACAACAACAATTGTCATCTCATTCATTAAACTTAAGTCTGAAATCACTCTAAGACTCGTTTTTTAACACTAGCCTTTGTACTTTTCCGTACCTTACGGAACCCTCAACTTTTCAGACGAGTATTTTCGTTCGGATCTTACAAGTGTTTCTCGTTCTCATTTTACAAGGACAGGTCCAGGTTCTTCCGGAGGTCTATTCCTACCACAAGTGTAACTTGTACGTATGCTACAACCGTAAGTAGTTGTGATTACGATTCTACCAAAACATTGTGTGACCGAAAACTTTGTTTCGAAAATTTAACGTAGTCAATTATTGATGTCTCATGTAGACTCTCGTTATTGTATGGGGGAATTATTTTGAAATACATACTCATAAAATTACTTAACAAAGTCATATGTCTTGGAAGTTTCTCTCGGTTCAATCACCAACTTTTGTCTTATCCAAAGTTGAGAATGTTTCTTTGAGTTAGGATTGTTGACCATGTTCTTAATTTTACTTCTTTCCCTGGACAGAATGTGTGATCGTAAAAACCTTCGGTAAGAAAATCTGTGATACAAAATCTTAAAAGTCCGTAGACAGACAACGATCTTATGGATGTGTGAAACTCCTTCGAAATAAACTTTTACGACACATGGAACAGATTTCCCGGTCGACCCTACGGTCTTTATCATAGCCGAGATAAATACAGAAACCTCATTAATGTCACCTTAAATTTCTGAATCAAATATCTAGGTTCTTCTTCTAGAAGACACATGTGATTTTCCTACTTAGGAAAGGTCTGCTGAAGAGTAAACCGACTCCTTCTCGAACTCCTTCGTAAAGTATTGCAGTCGGTTTCAGCAAAAATCGTTCTGGACCCACCCTAAGAACGACAACTATAGGTTTAAAATTTTTCGGAACTAAAATTAGATAGGTTCCAATGAAACAACATTAATACTTTGGTACTTAGTTAAAATTTCGAAAGTCCCTACTTTCCTCTATAACTCTGTTCACGGACGATAGAAAACAACTTACCCCCCTTTTATACAATTGGTTAAAGGACTACTGAAACAGACCACCTGAACTGAAAACAAATCGATTACAGAACAACCTTACGTAGAGACAAAAAAGGATAAGTACGGGACGGAGAGTGGTTTCCGGTCACACACATACACAAGTTCCTCTTTCTACGTCACACACACCAGTCACACGTACAGAGGATGAATGACCTACATTCGACCTAAGACGAGTCTTTACGATACGATTTACGATTACCTCTACTCCTTCGTTGGACTCCCTCTAATATACTCCTAAAAAAAACTTTCTTACTTTCTTACGAACGTGTATCTTAGACACGATGACAGGTGAAGGGGTCAGAAAAATTGATACTCTTATTTTTGATTAATTAAGGTTTTTAAAGGATCGTGTGTTGTTTGGAAACTCTTTTAAGTAAAAGTAGTTGGAGGTTTTTCTAGTTCTTTTTGAAGTGACTGACGTTAGGTAAGTAACGGAATTTAAAAGTACACATAAGGCCTCTGGGAGAATAATTTTCGTCATTATAACCCCTAAATTTGTATAACGAACGAATGTACCATAGTCTGTGAACAAACCGGGATCTCCGATGTTTCTACCTATTAGATTTACATCGGAAAGAGGAGTACCTAGTGTGAAACATGACAGGGTTTGAGACAAAATTAGGAATTCTGTTTTGAAATTATTACCATAATACTCGGGGTGAAAGAACTATCTCTTTGATGTTGAGTTTCTCTAACTTATAGAAAGGATTCCGACATCTCGTTCGTCCACTAGTTCTAACTTTATGTTCCGACAGATTGACGGAACGGCGGGGGATAAAGAAAAAGGAACATTATATCTCAGTTTATCTAAACCTTTACAAGGTCGATATTACTAGTATCGGATAAAGTACCTTTACCTCCAGAGGTACGAATGATACGACCAAACAAGACGACAGTTAGACCAACTCGACCCGTAATACGACTGGGTTTAGTGGATGAGAAATAACAGGACCCGACTACACAGGTTTTCTCTTCGACCACACTTTAAACCCTCCGTCTCCACTTCGTCCCCGGTAATGTGAGACTCCTCAAAGACACCAATCTACACCACTCCTCTATAGGTCTCCCCGGTCGCCAGGACGAACTACAACCCAGGGAGACGAATGGAAACGTAAGAAGGGGTGGTACCTGTCTTAAAGGAGGTCTGAGTTCTTACTGGTTGTCTCCGGGTCCGGGACAAACTACGAACGGACGACTGAATCGTCATCTTCAATGTGTCTCTAGTCTCGAAGGATTTGGAAAATCGCTCACTAGGGAAACATTTCTTTACAGGAAGCGAAGAGTCTAAAGGGACTTTTAAAGTACGAGAGAGGGGTCCGGTCTCAAAAGTCAGTACAGGGTTTTCGGATAGACATAGAAGAAAGGGGTTACGGAAGGGGTCAATAAATTCCAGACTCACTCACTTCAGTGAGTCAGTACATACTGAGAAACACTGGGGTACCTGACATCGGATGGTCCGAGGCGACAGGGACCCTAAGAGGTCCGTTCTTGTGACCTCACCCAACGGTAAAGGAAGAGGTCTTCTAGAAGGACTGGGTCCCTAACTTGGGTCCAGAGGACGTAGCATCCGTCTGTGAAATGGTAGACTCGGTGGTTCCTTCAGGATAAATTCCAGATGAAGGATGTTTTTAGGGAATAGTGTACTGTGAATCGTACCAAGAAGAAGGAAATACCTTAGAATTACTAAGTAGGTAAACGAGTAGGTCACCCTTTGGATCGTAATCGTCGTTCTTTTGTGACCGGACTGAATCTCTATGACAGAGTCGAGACGGGGTATACTTCCACCGGGTAGAACCAAATCTATTCAGGTCCACGGTTTAGTCAAAAGTGTTTTCCTACAGTGTAGACTACAGTCGTGCTCACTAGTACATAGACAGTACTTAGTCCTTGTTTTCGGACTTCAGAAATGGTCCGTTTGAATAAGAGGAACCAAACGACGTGTTGAAAATAATTTTCGAGATACTTCTCTTAAATTACGTACCTCCATGTAGAAGGATACTCCTCACAACTTAACTTCCAAAGTCAAGAATCGCTTAACGTAACTGGATTGAGAAATTCCAGAATCTGTATAAACTTACTTAATGATTACTAATTTTTACCCCTCTAAAGTAAATTTTCAGACCTGAAGTGTAAAGAAAGGCGGGGGGTGGGAATCCGTAGACTTAACCACTGGAACCAACTGAAGTCAAAATGATGACCTTGTTCCCAGTAATTGTATATGTGCCTCTACACGATATTCTTTTTCGATACTTTTTATGGGTGACTAAACAAGGTTTCTACAACTCCTACACCAATGGCATATCGATTAAAGGTCCTCAGGCTGACCCTTGTCTTGTCCCACATTAAACTCAAATTACAGTTTGCGTACGGGTCAGAAGAGATTCATAACAATCGGAGACTGTCGCGTCGACCTCCGATCACAAGAGTAACCGAAGGATTTCCGGACGTGGTGTCCGACGGAACGAGTGACCGACGAACGTGTGGGCAAGACTCGCACGAGGAAGTGTCGAGACGCGTCGGATTGCGGGACAACTACAATCGTGCCAGGCGGAACATCTAAACTCAGGGTCCGAACCGCCGTTCCGACCTCGCAAAGGAGGGTATTTACGTACTAAACGTTGTGACAACTGAAAACAAATCGAAAGGACAAACAGTATAGAACGTTACGAAGGAAAGCCAATTCTTATAAACCGTTGAAACGATTTTGTCCGACCGACGGAATTTAGTTCTTAAATTTTCAAATTAAAGCCACCTAATAAGGGATTTCTTTTTTTTCCCTCTACCAAAAGTCGTATTTAAAAGTGAAGGAGTAACATCTTCTAGAAAAATAGTCGAATAAGTCAATTATCCCAAGAGAGGGTTCTTACACTCTAGAAGTTTATATACATCCTTATCAATATACAGTTCTTATGAACATTTCCCAGACCGTGTTTCAATCTTGTGTTTATAATCGAAAATAATAATATGTATGTTAGATTTAATACATTCATTAATACAAAGTATAAAACGAAACGGAAGGTCCTTCAAGGTTCCGTCTAAATACCGACTTAATATTAATGGAAAATCTTTAATGCAAATACGGATTAATGATATAGAAAACAATGGGTACACTGAAAAGATAGGGATAAGAGACTAAGACTAATCAAAGGAAAAAGGTAATTTTATAAATAAAAAGATATAAAATATTAAGTAACATTGTACTATCTCTATTTACCTCATTAAGTTTAAAAATAATGTATTTTGGTCCTAATCTCGATGTCACAGGATTGTCCAAATAAATGGGAATTAGAGACCCTTTTTGAAGTTAAATGTTAATCTTAGGGTTGTAATAAAGGATTTTATGTCTAAAGTCATATTAACATTGTGATATTTTATTTATAGATATTTGGAATCGGACCGAAACTTTGGAAGGAGTTTTCACCGAACCCAGACAACGAAGAGAACATACTGACGGGGTACTTTGAAAACGAGACGGGTCTAACTGGACAATTCTAAGTCGAGAAAGCGTTGTATGTCGTTTCACGTCCCATATGTCATCCGGTTTACTCCTTCTCCGGTTTAGAAACTCTCTACGTGGTACTGATTGTCGGGAGAACTCAAAGGTACGGTGACCATACATCTTCCGAAACTCAGAACGACAAATTCTGTGGTAAATCCCCGTTTGTACTCGTTACCCTTGTAAAAAAGGTTTATTCTTTCTCTTTCAAACTTTTGACGTTTTTTCCAACCTAAGTGAAACCGAGGCAAAGAGTATTTGTTGAGTTTCGGAGGAATTCGAGAAACGACTAGGTCTTCGTGTAGACACACCTTCACAAAACAAAATGAAAAAAATGTCATTCCAATTAAAAGTTCGGATCACTGAAATACTGGAAGAAGGTTATACTAAGTAAATCGAATAGGAGGGAAGTGGGTAAGTGAGTAAACCAATTCAGTCATGGATGAATAATTCAGGAAGATACACGGTCCGTATAACTATCCCACTTCTTAGTCTATCTATTCATGAATGGAAGAAGTACTTCATTTCTTCTCATTTTGAGTTTTGGTCAGTGAATTTTTCCTTTTTAATGTTCAAGTTTACAAGTGTTTTGATACATCTGTAGATATACTCCCATTGTATATTTACATATTGTAATTTACGCATTTAAATTTTCATTCCAATCCTATTTCTAATCTCTTACTTACACGATCCTGGCACACTCCAGTCCCTTCCTAAGAGACTCCTTTATCGTAAAACTTTCTCCTTTCTCCTTTTTGTTAGTTCTTTTTCCTTTATCAATGGGTTTAATCTTGTGTAAAAGACTCTGACTCTTCAAGAATATTTTATCACGGATAACACACATATACTCACATTAATTATATATTACATTTAATATTACATGTATAGTACACATATATCAAATCTGTCTAGTATGTCAGTTTTTCAGTTTAAAATTCGATAAATAATGAAAGTGTAAAACTAGACACAATCATTTTTAATATACACTATATGTAGGATGCTTAATTCCTTTATTCGACTATAAAAGAGTTTTTCAGTAATTTATCGATGATCCATGGTTCGTGCCTTATACGAACCATAACGTCCCGTCACTTTGATCCTTTGTGTTCTGGTTTATTAAAGGGAGACTACACCCCTGTTGACACTCAGTTCATGTGGAGACCTCGGTTTCCCGTACTTTCTCCCGGTGACCGTTGGACCACAAAGTCCCTTTCGAAGGACATTCACTTCTACGTACTAGGGTTAGACTTACTACTAATTCTCAATTTGTTCTCTTTCCTCTTATCGTACTCTTCTCTATCCTTTCTTTCATTCGTTGTCATACCTATACATTCTTGTTTCCACCCTACCTAGTCGTTTCTACTTTAACCTACGATAACCGTTTGTCTACTATCATTCCAAGTTTACCTACGACTGTGTTACTCTTGATTTCTTTTAGATCACCTTTTATCCTTTAGACCTCTTTTATCACTCGTTTGTCGATGGACCTCTTCGTCCTCTCAACGTTCTTATTCTGTCTCTCCTTGATCAGAGACTTCTGGCCACTCCGGGTAGTCGTGCCTCTTCTCTAAGGTACTTCTTACTTACAAGGTGACATAGTCTCTGTCAGTTCTCTGGGACGCACTTTTTGTGGTCACGTCGTAAGGACGTAAATCTTTCTTCCAGAAGCCACTGGAAAAGTCTCCATCATTTCCGATCTCCGACTTTGCTAAACCAGGTAGATCAGTTCTAACTGCCCTCTTTATAGTTATTGGAGTCTATACGTCTACTGTGGTGGGAATACCGTCTTTCACTTCTTCTCGATTTTTCGGAGAACTACTTTCACTTTCTCCTCTCACTTTTGCAACCGAATTTCGAGTTGTAAGTCTTTTGCTTCTAGTACAGTAGACCAGGGTAGTGAAGGACCCTTTATCTACCCCTTTGTCACCTTTATCACAGTCTAAAATAAAACCCCCCGAGGTTTTAGTAACGTCTACCACTGACGTCGGTACTTTAATTTTCTGCGAATGAGGAACCTTCTTTTCAATACTGGGTGGATCTGTCGTATAAGTTTTCGTCTCTGTAATGAAACGGCTGATTCCAGACAGATCAGTTCCGATACCAAAAAGGACACCAGTACATACCTACACTCTCAACCTGACACTTCTTTCGACTCGTGACTTCTTGACTACGACAACTTGACACCAAAACCTCTTCTGAGAACTCTCAGGGAACCTGACGTTCCTCTAGGTTAGTCAGGTTAGACTTCCTCTAGTCGGGACCCTAAAGAAACCTTCCTGACTACGACTTCGACTTTGAGGTCATGAAACCGGTGGAGTACGTTTCTCAACTGAGTAACCTTTTCTGAGACTACGACCCTCCCTAACCCCCGTCCTCCTCTTCCCCTGCTGTCTCCTACTCTACCGACCTACCGTAGTGACTGAACTACCTACACTTAGACTCACTTGAGGTCCTCAACCACTACCTGTACCTCCGGACCGCACGACACTAACTACCCCAGTGTATCTCAGTCTATGCTGACTCACTGACTTGACTTGACTTGACTCTCACTTTTTCTACTTCAGTCACTCACCTCTCAGAACGGTACTGAAAATATTCTTCGAAGTGGTGTGTCTCTTCCTATTCTCTCCCTGATGAGTGTCTCCTGTATACTCGGGTCCCTCTAAAAAAAGATGACACGAACAAAACAAAAATTTCACACGTTTCTAAATTTGTAAATAAATCGGGTTCCCTTTCTTCGGTTCTGTCTTCCCAACCAACTACTACTTTGTCATTTATAACATAAACTAACTAGTACCAGAACTTCCTTTTGTCTACCCTAGTTCCCGTCGTGACTTCTGAGACCGTAACCTGTTCTCTGTCCCGTAAATAAGAGACTGGTACCTCTGTTTCTCCGTCCCTTCCCTATCCACTTCTACTCAAAGATACTCCGTTCCTTTCTGTCCTCCAACTCCCTCAAGTGTGGACTACTGCATATTCTAATCTTCTATTCTAGTACATAGTCTGTCCGACACCCAGTTTACGTTTTGACCCTGTTGTCCTTACCCTCGGACGAGTCTGGTTTAAGTTTCTAACCACTTGTGTCGACTTTCACCGGGTAGACTCCGACTTCAAGTGATCACACCACTCCACTATTAGACAGGATAACTCACTTAGAGAAGTCGTCTTACGTCTTTAAATCCCCATTTTTTCTTTTCTAGTTTACACCTACTCTGTACCGCTGAAAAGAACCTTCCATGTCGTCCCTTCACCCACCCCTAACTTCCTCGTACCCCACCGCCTCCCCCTTCCAATTCGTATAATCTTTTTATGATCAAACCTACAGTGGAAAAGTAGACCCTATCTAGTCCCTTCTTTAGTATGACCTCCCAACCTGTCAGTTACTCTTTTCTTTCTAAGTGACTCCAAGAGATACTCTGTCTCTTGTCACATCATAGTCCTTTTCTTGCAGTTTATAAATACTACACGGACCCTTACTTTTGTCCGTATGATCAGGATTACAAAGTACACAAAGGTATTTATAACGATTTTGATTTAGCTGACTCAACTTGGGTGGTTCCTGGTTTCTACAAAGGACTTGGTTATTTACCAACACGACTAATAAATCTATGGCGGTAACAGATTACAACTACCATTCATGTCTTAAAAGTCCATTGTTTCATACACACGTTTTCTGACTAAGATTTCACCTAAACAAATAAGACAACAGGAGAGTTAGTACTTTTATGTACTGGTCATTCAGATGTTTGATGAGGTTTGTAAGTGTACAGAGGGAGATCATTCTTTTCTACCAAAATAATTTGATTTTAAAATCTTCCTCTAAAGAAAGAATATCCACTAGTTTCGGACACATATTTTTAAAAGTGATTAGTTATTCCTGGTGTGTAAACTTGCTTACTAAAAAACTTCCCCGTTCTCAAGGACTTGGGAACTTTTCCTACGGAAGGACAGCGACACCGAGTTTAAGAAACACGTCGTTAGTTTTTCCATTACATCCCTAGTACCAGATGTAATGTACTATTGGAGAAAGTAAAGAAAGTGTCGAAAGATCCGAAACCCTAAAATTAAAAAACACTTCTATCATTTCTTTGTAGTGACATACAAATTCTCAACAATTAAAAGTTTGAAACCTCCTGTGTAAATTGAGATAACTGCAAAACACGTAAAACTTTTATTTGTTCTTTAGTGATTCGTTCTACTATCTTTTTTAAAAAAAAAGAAAAAAATGTGGAAAAAGGGTTTCTTGTGACTAAAACTGTCCTTATTGAGACACCTTCTTGTTCTCAGGACGTCTCTTCAAAGTCGTGTGTCTCGTGTTTTCAGGTACCAATCTGTATAACTTTTCCCCTTCTCCTTATCAAATTGAGATGGTAATAGGGAGTGGTAGAACCGGACTTCAAAGAGGGTACCCCTTTTATTCACACACACTTACTCACCGACCTAAGGGGTGGACAAGTCCTAAGACGGTTTCTCAAGGTGGAGGAATAACGGGGTAAGTCCCATGGTTCCACTCGATGTACTGACTCCACACCTTTACTCGTCCCTCTTATCGTTGGTTCTAAACCTTTTACAAGTTCTCTCCGCCGGACCAAGTTTTAATTCTTTTGTCATGCAGTTCTGACAAATAACAGTGGAACTAATAAATTAAATATACGTCTCATGTAATACTCTTTACGACCAGACCCAATTCGAGTTCGACCTTAGTTCTAACGGACCTCTTTATAGTTATTCTATACGTCTACTGTGGTGGGATTACCGTCTTTCACTTCTCTCTGATTTCTTGGAGAACTACTTCCACTTTCTCCTCTCACTTTTTCGACCAAATTTTGAGTTGTAAGTTTTTTGTTTCTAGAACTGTAGGTTAGGGTAGTGAAGTGCCGTTTATTCATCCCTTTTTTTACCTTTGTCACTGTCTGAAATAAAAGAAACCTAGGTTTTAGTGACGTCTACCACTGATGTTGGTACTTTAATTTTCTACGAACCAGAGACCTTCTTTTCGATACTGGTTGGATCTATTGCATGATTTTCCGGTTCTGTAATGAAACGGTTGTTTCCAGGTATATCAGTTTCGATACCAAAAAGGTCGTCACTACATGTCTACACTCTCAGCCTGGTATCTCTTCCGACTCGAGGCTTTTGAACTACGGAAACTTGACACCACAACCTCTTCTGAGAACTCTCAGGGAGTCTGTCGTTCCTCTAGTTTGGTCAGTTAGGATTTCTTTAATTGGGACTTATAAGTAACCTTCCTGACTACGGTTTCGACTTCGAGGTTATAAAAGTGGTGAATTACGTTTCTCGGTTGAGTGACCTTTTCTGAGACTACGACCCTTTCTAACTTCCGTCCTTCTCTTCCCCTGCTGTCTCCTATTCTACCAACCTATCGTAGTGACTGAGTTACCTGTACTCAAACTTGTTTGAGACCCTCTATCAATACCTGTCCCTTCGGACCGCACGACGTCAGGTACCCCAGTCTTTCGTAGTTTGTGGTGACTCGCTGATTTATTGTTCGAGTGTCAATCATCTTCCTTTATGTTTCTAGGTCGTTTTTACTTGCTGTATCTCTGTGATCTTATCCAGGTATTTTGTCTATTATAATAGTTTTCTATTTGTTTTAACTACTTGTAAATCGTTCTGATTCCTTTTTTCTCTATTCTAAGTTTCTTCATTTTAGTTTTCATTTCCTCTGTAGTGTTGACTATGACGTCTTCATGTTTTCTAATATTCTGACGACACTTTTTAATATGTAGTTGTTTAACCTATTAAATAACCTCTTTATTTATTTAAGAATTTTAGTATGTTGGATAGTTCTGACTTAATACTTCTTTGTCTATTAGACTTGTCTTGTCATTACTCATTCCTTTAAATTAGTCGTTAGTTTTTGGAAGGTTGTTTGTTTTCAGGTCCTGGTTTGTCACTTAAGATGGTTTGTACATTTCTTTTTAATTATGTTTAAGAAAAGTTTTATAAGGTTTTTAAAATTCTCCTCCCTTGTGAAGGTTTGAGTAAAACACTCCACTTATAATAGGACTATGGTTTCGGTCTGTTCCTTTGTTTTTCTTTTAATTTTTGGTTATAAATTACTTGTACGTACGTTTTGGAGAGTTGTCTTATACTCGTTTACCTTATGATGTCGTGTCATTCTCGTTATATGTGGTACTAGCTCACTCTAAATAGGGTCTCGACGTTCTTACCAAGTTGTAGACGTTTAGTTATTTATACTACATGGTGTAATTGTTTTACTTCCCATTTTTGGTATATTATTTACGTCTTTTTGATAAACTGTTTTTGCTTGTAACAATACAAATTTCGAGAGTTCGTTAATCCACATCTACCTTATATGCCTTATAATCCATATCTACCTTATATCCTGTGTGTGTTGAATGTAGTATGAATCACCACGTTTCGAAAGTTGAAAAGGAGATTCTAGTTATTATTCTGTTTTCACAAGTGAGAGTAGTGAACGTGACCTTCAGGATCGGTCTCGTTAATTCGCTCCTTTCTTTATGTTCAGTAGGTTCAGTCTTTTCTCCATTTTAACAAAGACAATCGTCCAGTATAATATTATATATCTTTTGGGATTCCTGAGGTAGTCCCCTTTTTTTCTTTTGACAATCTTGACTATTTTAATTAAATCATTTCAACATCCGATGTTTTAGTTGTATATTTTTAGTGAACACATGGTGTGACGACGACGACGACGACGATTCAGTGAAGTCAACACAGGTTGAGACACGATGGGGTATCTACCGTCGGGTGGTCCGAGGCGGTAGGGACCCTGAGAGGTCCGTTCTCGTGATCTCACCCAACGGTAAAGGAAGAGGTCACGTACTTTCACTTTTCACTTTCACTTCGGTGAGTCAACACAGACTGAGAATCGCTGGGGTACCTGACGTCGGATGGTCCGAGGAGGTAGGTACGTTAAAAGGTCCGTTCTCATGACCTCACCCCACGGTAACGGAAGAGACTACATGGTGTGATTATTACTTTATAGACTTTTTCTTTAATTCCTTCATTAGTTTTTCTTGTCTTATAAATCTTTATTTAAACAAGTTCCTCCACTCCCTAGACATGTGACTTTTTATATTTGTTAACTACCTTTTTTGGGTAGAAGTACCTAACCTTCTTAATTATAACAATAAGCGCCACGGGTTTCATTAGTTGCCTCAGTTACACCAGAGATGGTTTTGAGGTTACCGTAAAGAGTGTCTTTATCTTTTTACTAGGATTTTAAACCCGCCTTGGTATTTTCTGAGGGGTTTTCTATTTCGATAGAACCGGTTCTCCTATTTACGACCTCCTCAGTGTGAAAAACTATAGTTCGATATAATGCTTTGTCATCATTAGGTTTTTCATACCATAAACGTATTTTGTTTGTGTTATATATAGTTTTATATTTGTTTTATATAGTCACTTTTACTGATCTTTAGTGTCTTTGAGTGTGTACACACTAGTTGATTAAAGTTGTTTAACGTTTATCATGTGTTACCCCTTTACTGTCAGAAAAGTTATTTACTACAACCTTTTCGACCTATAGGAGAACACTTTTTTTTTTCTTTAACCCTGGGAATATGGTATGTGTTATTAGTTGAGTTTACATAAAAATTACAAAAAAAAATTACACCTTGTAAAAATTTCAGAAATAACTTAAACAATATTATAACATGGACAAAATGGAAAACCGAAAAACCGGTACTCCGTATACCCTAACATCGAGGGACTGGTCCCTAGTTTGGGGGTGGGGACGTGACCTTCCACTTGAGAATTGGTAACCTGACGATCCCTTTAGGGGAGTTTTGCACGACTTCTGTATTTACATTCCGGACTTTGATATCTTGTAATTTTCTTTTGTTTCCCTTCTCCTTGAAATTCAACAAGAATTTTGTAAAACCCAAACTATAATTTTTACATCAGTTGGTTTCGTTTTTATTTGTTAACTATATTGTAATTTGATTTTCGAAAGAGATATCGTTTCCATTGTTACTTTACTTTTTCACTAGATATCTTACCCTCTTTTATAAACGTTTGATATATAGTTTATATATTCCTTGAGAATGATGAGTTATCGTTTTGTTGAGTTTATTGGTCTAAAAAAAAATTTTTCACCCCTCTCCGTCCGTTTCCTGGACTTATCTGTAAAAAAGGTTTCTACGTATTTAACAGTGATCCATGTACTTTTCCACGAGTTGTAGTGATTAGTAGTCTCTTTACGTTTGGTTCCGGTCTTATTGTGTAGTAGAGTATGGACACCAAGATAAACAGTACGGAGAATCCATGTCCATCGACGACTCGTCCCGAGGACTTACATCCCAGATTTCAGAAGTAGTGTAGGAAGGAGATCACTCGAGCTTGTTTGGGTTTACGATGACCCGTAGAGGTTGAGGAGTTCGATAAAAGACTTTACAAAAAGACGAGGTGGTTTAGATTTTGTAAGAGAAGGTAAATGAAAAGGGGAATTAAAAAATTTGGGTTCCCATAAAATTTTCTTTTACAATAGGTATACAAAAACTAAGTAAATGTGAATTTAGTAATTTTCGGACAAAACATTCTCGAAAACTACAGGTCTTTCAAAAAAAAGACTCAGGAAAAATATTCAGTAAATTTCGACCAGAGGGAAGAGGAAAGGAGGACGAGACAGGGAGTGAACGTTTTCCTTTTTTTGTCTTTCAACTTAAAACGACCCTCGTCTGCTAAAAATTGGGGTTCCCTACCTTAGACAATTCGGGAGTCGGGTGTGTATAGTTAAATAAAGATTTAATCCCATACAAGTATGAACACGAGTTTTTGGGTCCGTGGTCCATCAATTTACATTGCGGAAGGGTACCAGTATATTCAAGTACTTTAATACTGGAAAAGACAATCGTTAGAAAGACGGTTTTATTTACTATGAGAATTTTCAGATAAATGTTATGAGGGGAAGGAGAGTTATGTACTGTGTGTGTTGTGTGTAGTGCACCGGTAGGACGAGAGAGAGGATAAGGGGTTCGTGGGGTTCCCGTTGACAGTGTGCGTACGAAGGTTCGTAAGAACCTATCGGTTAAGGACTCGTACCCAAGATTTGAGCTGGATTGAGTCGAATAAATCTGTCATTTCAACACGGATACTCTGTGACCTTCACCTCTTTTCTTATACGTCGGAAAATCCCCCTCCAGAGTCTTAATAAAGGAATTGATGACTGTTTTCATATGAAACCCTTCCCTAATTAATACACCTCTCACAATAAACAAGGTTTGGAACGAAAGTCAATATTCGTGGGTCTGTAAGTCAAAACATTTGACTATAGTACACTCCGAAAGTGGGACCCAAAAGGGGACATAGAAAGGTGTCATTAAAACCCGTAGTGTATAACTCGGGAAATCAGAGAGTCTTATATGGTGTGATACCACGACTTTTCAGTCACTTGTCAAAAAAGGGGGATACTGATAAAATACAGTCGGTTTTGAATGTACGTGTTGTAATTACCATCATGATTTCCCTTTTAATTAAGAGTTTAACACTTGATAAATATTAATTTCTCTCAGAGAAACTGACATTCCTCTAGGTTGGTCAGTTAGGATTTCCTTTAGTCATGACATATAAGTAACCTTCCTGACTACGACTTCGATTTTGAGATTATGAAACCGGTGGACTACACTTCTTGACTGAGTAATCTTTTCTGGGACTACGACCCTTTCTAACTTGTATCCTCTTCCCCTGTTACCTCCTACTCTACCAAACTACCATAGTGGCTGAACTACCTGTACTCAAACTCATTCGAGGCCCTCGACCACTATCTATCCCTTCGGACTGAACCAGGACACCAGGTGGTTCGGACCACGACACCAGGTACCCCAGTGTTTCTCAGTCTGTACTGACTCGCTGACTTGACTTGACTTGACTTATCGTACATATTGTGACACATCGTAGTCAGTTTCTTTAGATGTAAGGAAAATTAAATGGTTAAATTGACGTCTTCAGATACTTTTCACTCATCACCATTTAATCATATTTCTAAATCGACGTTGTCAAACAAAGATCACCACTTTATAAAAATTATTTTATCTTGTACCCGATGTCAGGTACCCCAGTGTTTTCTCTACCCACACTGAATCGTTGATTTATTGGTGTGAGTTACATTTATTAAATCCCCGACTTAGTTACTTCGTTTCACACAATATTTCTCATTATTTTACGTCGATAATATAAATTTTATACAAGATCCTCTTGTATATTACTATGTCCTTCAAACAAACATCATATGACTTTAATTTTACAGTTAAAATGTTCTCTTAAGAGTGCATTAAGATACAACTCGGATTCTTTTCCACTTTATTGGTCTCGATTCTAATTCTGTGATTCCTATTGAAATCAAAAGTAGAAAATAACATATAGAATTTTCACAGGATGTTACATGGATGTTATATGTAAACATTATATAATTTTAAAATATAAATTTATATAAAGGTCACAGAGGAATTTTTCGTTTACCGTTCTCTAAAGATAGTAAGTTAAGAATTGGATTCTGGATATACGAAAAAAAGACTGTCAAATTACATGTTTGTGAAAGACTAAAACATTAGAGCGGGTTTTCAGATATGGTTTACGACTGGAAAGTGGAAAGAATAGAAGATGACTCCTATTTGATACACGATTATTAAAGTAGAAAAAGACTAGGAGTTTTTGTTATCCATAACCGTGGTTAACCTTCATTGAATCTCAATCATGAGAAGGAATATTACTATATCCTAAATTAGAGACCGTCATACTTATTTGCGATCCTGGAGATATCGTATACTCAGTACCATGATAGTCACTCAATCCCTGGTTCTTGTCAAGGTATATCGTGTACGATATAATTCATCGTAAGAGACACCATCTAAACACAAGAACCAGGATCACTAAAAGAGGGATTTAAAATATTATCGAAATATTAAGATATTGGAGTTATTGTTTAGTAAAAAAAGATTGGGATTAAGTATTTTCGTTAAAAAGAATCTCTTTTGTGGAATAACAAATGGTGACCGTAACAGTAAAACAGAACGGTAGTTTAATGGTGGAGGAAAATAAAAAGAAACGGTGAGTCTCGGAGTCTTTATGATTAGTGAGGGTGGTTTTCTTCCATCTTGTGTTGATTAGAGGAGTTATGTTACCGTGGGGTGAGGTCATGAGAACGGACCTTTTAGGGTACCTGTCTTCTCGGACCACCCGACGTCAGGTACCCCAGCGATTTCTCAGTCTGTACTGACTCGTTGAAGTGAAAGTGAAAAGTGTAAATACGTAACCTCTTCCTTTACCGTTGGGTGAGGTCACAAGAACGGACCTCTTAGGGTCCCTACCCCCCTCGGACCACCCGACGGTAGATACCCCAGTGTGTCTCAACCTGTGCTGACTTCGCTGAATCGTCGTCGTCGTCGTCGTCAGAATGAATAGAGTTAATTAGGAGTCTTCTTGGGATACTCCATCTGTGTTAATAACAGGGGTAAAATGTTTACCCCTTTGACTGTAGGTATCTATAATCTGTTAAACGGGTTTAACCCGTGTCTCTCATTAATCGTCTCCGTCCTAAGTTGGACTCAAGTTGTAGGCTCACGAATCGGATGTCCGACCGGAGGAGTGATGGAACTTTCGTTGTTATGTGCGTTTTGTCACTCGGGTTCGGGACCATGAGTGGGTCTATCTTATATACGATTTCCTTGTATTTCTTCCTCTTTCCTTCTTAGAAGAGTGTCAAAAGTCTCTCATAGAAATAATTGGATTTAATACGTTAGATCCCATAGTCGAGGTAAAGTAAGGGTGTAGGACATTTAAACTATATACTAAAGACCGTTATATTAATGACACTATTTTAAATTAACGATATTTTGGTGAACCTCTAGGATATTAGGTAATATTACAGGTAATATCACCTGAAACCGGTTAACCTTCCTTCCGATAGACTTATTGGACAGGGTGATGACTTTGACTGTTTCCGTAGGGTGTAAATCTAGTAAAGTATTATGGATTACTTTTGAGTTAAAATATTAACAAAATGTATAAAAGGTAAAGTACTGTCCTCTCGAAAATAATTGTAATTTATATTTGTCAATAATTCGTGGGAGGGACAACACATAAAATGTCGGGTAAAGGAGTGATTTTACATTACTTAGTTCCTCCTTTTTACATCTCTCGATCTCATGTAACGTACTAACATGGTAAACTTAGGGCTTAGTATACACTAGAGAAGATTCACGTAGTCCTAATTATTTCTTAGGTACTTTTGAAGAAAATCGTGGATCCTACCCACACCATTTATAAAATCCAATATTGATAGTAATTTTTATTGTTTTCATTTTGAGAAGGTACGGCAATAAAGTTGTTAATTATAAATTCATGTATACTCACGTTGGAAGTATAAACTTAACATAATTCCAGACTTTTAAGGAAAAAATTTTCTGAACTAAAAAGTCTCCTCAAAATCTTAATATTGTCTTGACTCTTCCTCCATTCTCTAAAGAGTGTGTGGATGACAGGGGTGTGTAAGTATCGAGAGGGTTATAGTCGTAGTGAGTGGTCTCACCATGTAAAAAATGGTTCCTACTTGGAAAAACTGTGTATTATTAGTGAGTTTTAGACATCATATTCTAAGTGAGAAAAACAACATGTAAGGTACCCAAACCTGTTTATATATTATTATATAGGTAGAAGTAGTAGTAGTCTTATAGTATGTCTCATAAAAGTGACGACATTTAAAGAGACACTAGCCGGATAAGTAGAGAAGGGGTTGTGTTTGGGGACAACTGGTGACTAGCAAAATGACAGAGACATCCAAACGGAAAAGGTCTTACATCATATCCACCTTAGTATGTCAAACGTCGGAAAAGCACAACCGAGGAGAATGAAGAGTAATACGTGAATTCAAAAGAGACATAGAAACACACTGAACTATCGAGTAAAGGAAAAATCGTGACTTATGATAAAGTAACAGACCTTCATGGTGTCAAATAAATAGGTAAGTGGATGACTATCTGTAGAACAAACGAAGATTCAATACTTTTAATACTTATGTCGATAATGTTTTTAGGTACATGTTGAAAAATTTCATTTATGGATCCACGTGTTAACGACCTGGTACACCATTCTCATACAAATCAAAACATACTTTAATGGTTTGACAGAAAGTTTTACCGACGGGGTACTTTGAACGTAAAAGTTTTTAGAAATATGACTAAAGGTCTAAAGTCTCAACAGGAAACGACTCGCCTATATAACTTCACTTGTTTATAGGCTTATATGATTCAGGGGATGTATGGTTTCGTAAAGTAAGACTCTCTCGTAAGTATTCAGGTTAAACAAGAATTTAGGTTGTCATTCAAACATTCAGATTGGACGTTAAGATGAATATGGACTGTAACTACCTTACGGACAAGTGTAGAAACTTTCGAGTGTTGAACTTCAAAACATCTATTCTTTCAATGATATATAGTACTTAATAGAAGGAAGAATGTCGTAGGAAATTCGAACGTACGAGTGTATGTTTCAGTAAAGTCAGGACAGACTGAGAAACCCTGAGATATCGGACGGTCCGAGAAGACAAGCACCTTAAGAGGTCCTTCTTACGACATAACCCAAAGGTGGGGGAGGAGGTCCCCTAGAAGGACTAGTTTGGACACAGAGATAAAGAGGACGCGACCGTTCGTCCAAGAAATGGTGATCGTGGTAGACCCTTCGGGAGGAAATTCGTACTTCACTTCACTTCAGCGAGTCAGCACAGGTTGAGAAACGCTGGGGTACCCGACATCTGATGATCCGAGGAGACAGGTACCCTAAAAGGTCCGTTATCAGGACCTCACCTAACGGTAAAGGAAGAGGTCCCCTAGAAGGGTTGAGTCCCTAGCTTTGGCCCAGAGGACGTAACAGAGTCTGCGAAATGGTAGACTCGGTATCCTGTGTTGATTCAAAGAGTTTTTCGTTAAGTGGTTCTTGTCGATGAGTTGTTGTTAATTCCATTTTTTTTTCGACGTGAAGGAAAGTGACTGTTGGTTTATATTTTATTTGTCGGTGTAATATAATATATTTGAAGTATTAATATCATATTTTTGGAATCTACGGAGAAATGTCAGAGAGAAAACTTAGAGAGTACTTTTCCTAAGGTACCAATGTCTGACCGGAGGTGGGAGTTGAGGGTAGTCTGGTGGTAACATATTTTTAAGCTACGAATCTTCGCTACCAAGAATGAATCGGAGACTTCCCAATTTCTTCAGTTTAGTGAGTTTTTGTCCCCTGTTTTTACGTGTTTCCTTAGGACAATCCCAGACAACTTCTAATTGTCCGGTGGCGTGTTTTCGGGGTTTCGTAGGAAGTTGGAAGACTTTTATGCATGATTTTTACAATGGTACCCTTGTTGGTTAATTTATTTGGTTATTTGCTCCTGTTGATAGATATGGAGTTGGTTTGATGTGTTCGTTAGAAAAAATTTTTCTACGGTATTTAGTTAGTGTAAAATTTCCATCGGTCTTTCCAACTCCCATCCCTTTCCATATCCTCTCTTACCTTTTATTTTTGGAAATTGGGTATTATTAATTTTGTTACTTTTTATCGTGTTTATTTTAATTATTATCCCAGGTTCTGACTTTTATCGTATGTTTAACAATTATGTTTACGTGAAAAATAAACCACTACAACTTCTCGTCAAACGTTAGAATAGGATTTTAACACCTAAACGTGATGGTTTTAAACCTCCTCATGTCTTTGACAAATATTCCGACCACTAACGAACGCACCCTTTATTTAGTTTATCCTAGTACCTGTATGGCACCTCGAGAGAACACGGAAATTTTATAACAGACTACCTGGGTCTCTAAGAGGATCCACAGAACCTTTTAAGGACGGGAAGGAATGGAATTTCTTGTCTCAACCGTTCAGGTTGAACGTAGATTCACCTTTGGTCATAGGTGTCCGGTTCCTTATTTAGATGAAATACACGATTTTCGTAAGAATTTAGTGTCTTGGTACTTGGTTCCTCTCTTTAACAAATCTCTCTCGTTCTTCCTCTTAACTCACTCTGTTGACTAACGAGCATGCTAACTGACTAAATTCCTTTTAGGAGTATCTTTCCAAGTGGAACGGAAAAGGCACGAGAAGTTATTGATAGAGACAGAAATTTCCAATAAGTATCTTAATTAATTTACGTACGTACGTATAATGAAGGTTTAATTTAACCTCTTGTCTATACGAGTGTCTCTTGTCATCGACAGTTCGTAGAGACCTCTCGGTGTAGATAACACTCTTGAACCCTTTATAAAGAGACGATTGTCGGTGGAGAATGTGAAGAATTTCTATTTCACCCCCGAACCATTGTAGTCTCTACGAACTATCCTCTTGGGTTAGGAGAAAACGAAGGTCCCCTGAACGATATTAACCGGAGGAAGTCTCCTTCGGTCAACTACAAACAAAATTATGTTCACTCGTGAAACATAACCTAAGGTCTTAAAATAAAATAAAATAAATATAAACCGACACGATCCAGAAACAAAAACATGTCTGAAAAGAGATCAACACCTCTCGTCCTCGGTGAGAGATCTACGACACGTCACTGAATAAAATCACCGAATAGAACAACGTCTCGTACCCAAGATCCCGTGTTCCCGAAGTCGTCAAAACGGTATACCGAGTCATCAACGCCGTGTGTCCGAATCGACGAGGTTCCGTATACCCTTAGGAGGGCCTAGTCCCTAACTACGGAGGACGTGACCGCCCTCCTAAGAAATGGTGACTCGGTGGTCCTTCCGGGCCTAAGACCCTCGACATTAGTTTCTCAGAGCCACTGTGACCAAAGACCTATTTTTTGTATTAAACTACAATACAATATCAGTGTAGTAGACCTAAGAATTACCCTTCACGTCAAATCATTAAGGCACACACGTACGCACAAGTCAACGGGTCAGAACAGACTGAGAAACACCGGAGTACTTCGGGTGGTCCGTGGAGATCGGTACTTTAGAAAGTCCGTTCTTATGAGTTCACCCAACGGTAAAGGACGAGGTCCCCTAGAAGGGTTGGGTTCCGAGTTTGGACGTACAGAACGTAACAGTCCGTCTAAGAAATGGTGAGACGGTGGACCCTTCGGGTACATTAAGGTATAAAAAGCAAGAATTAGAGAAAGAGAAGAAACAGAGTTAGTAAGAGAGAGAGAGATGGAAAGAGAAGTCGCAAAGGTGAACATGAATCTCCATTACGTTTTACTACCATAAATCTCTGACTTTCAAAGGAAACACAAAACCCCGGTAACTTAATAAAGTCTCATGTTCTTTACAAGGTCAACGGATAACACGAACCTTACCTTACAATATATAAATCGCTGTAACAATAAACGGTAAAGACACAAGGAAAGTAGAGATCCCGTTACCCTAAAAGAACCGTCAGATCTGACTTCAGGTCACCTCCCTCTCTCGACGGGTATAATGACAAAGGCACGTCTATGGTTTCATTAACTGAGGATTGATAAATAAACAATCGTTGGACCCCAAGGATTTGTCTACGACAAGACTCCAGAAGTCCGAACGTCGTAAGCACCATACTCCGTTTTGGTCAGAGACTTTCCCACCTCGTGAGAGTAAGAGAAACAAATGGGAAACACCCGAACCTTTGTCATGGTCCCGTTACCAGATAATTTTTATTACCTTTCGGAGTGAATCTTCTCGTCAGCCATACAACGTTCTTTCCTACCTTCTTGAACAACCTGGTTAAAATCAACGTAAAGTTCAAAGTCTTAGTTCAGACTTGGAAGAAACCACAAAAGCTAAGGGACGGTGACTGTTTTACGACGAATGACGAAAATTTTCCTTTCCGAACTTTGAATTTTTACCTTGGAGTCTAGTTTACCGATAATTTACTAAGATAGAACTACTGACTACACCTCTACTCAGTCTTTGTACTCTTTATCACCTAAAAATTTACTTCCATCTTTAACAAGTTCTTTGTGTATACGATAAATTGACCAGTTGTACGGATTATTAAATATTACAAGTTTTTAAGCTTTCAACCACATTAAGTTCGATACATTGTAATTTATTAAATACCCTACTAAGTCTTACACTGGAGAAGAGACTTCATAGTTCAAACCACTAGTTCTATGTACGTTTTTATCATTTACCTCATTTTCATAATAAAAATGACTGTTGCACTCTGGATCACTTGTATTGGTAGTAGAAACCACACTAATGTGTGGAAGTTCCTGGAGCCATCACCGACTCACTGAACGGAGGTGAAGATAGAAATGATTGTATGGATCCTTCCAAATGAGACAACGTTAGGTGATGTGTACACCCTAAGGTCATGTGTACACACGTGTGTGGTTTTTTAGTTTTAAATGTACTGAGGAGGTTATTTTGTTATTTACTACAACTTACTGTTAATATATTTGGGATAAAATCAATTTCGTAAGTTAGTACCTTCTCAGTTTAGTCTCTCTTTTTATAGACAGAGGTGTCCGGGGATTGGGAATGATAATATTTTGACGTAGAGTCTATAGAAATGAGAGTTGTAGGAAAGAAATAAAAAGGAGAAGGAATAAGGAGTCTGGATGATATCCCTTATATCTGACTACGTTTTATTACCATCCTGACACTTTGGGTTTGTTTTATTCCCCCTCACTTCATAAACAAGAAAAGGTACTGTAGGAGTCGTGGGTGACGCACGGACCGTGAGTCCCTACTCACCTACTTGGGCCTTTCGTTGTTCTGACCACTAAAGGAACTTATATCCAGTCTTCCACCACGGAATATTAAATTTTGAAGAGAGACAGGTCGATTAAGGTGTAGTCGTCTAACAGAGCCATCGAGTAGGTAAGTGAGATGTTCATATCATCAAATCGACGAGGAGAACCATCTTACATGGTCCCTCGGAGGTAACAGGTAAAGACGGAGTACGGGTACAATGAGGCAACAGGACCAATGTAGAAACCTTCGGACACAAAGGAGTAATCGTATCCATCAAAACAGGGACAGGACAGACTGAGAACGTTTGAATAATATTGGATGATGAAAATAACTAAGAATAAAACACTGTTTTGGGTAATCAACAATATTCACCTCTTATTCTTTGTTGATAACTACTATCTTGGTTTCTGACCTTGATTCTCCTGTCTAACTCATTTAGTACCATGTAGTCGTCGATATAAGACAAAGGTAATTCTTCGGGGAAGATGTTCATGACTATACATTGAGAGAAGTTTCTTATTGTCATTTCCACGGTTTGTCACATATATTATATGATTACAAACATAAAAATTTTCCTTATACAGACGTTCACACAGACGTGTACTTGTGTATGTGTGTGCGTTTATACGTACTTTATAGAGACGGACCCCAGACTTGTCTTTCGACCCTTGAGTGTCGGACACTCACACATTCACCGTCTCTTTTCACCCCTGATATTAATCCCCAGCCTCCTTCCGATTAATAAATGGTATGTGGGAGAAAATATTATTATACTAAAATGGTTCACGTATAATATGAACTGTTTAAAAACTTAAAATTTTAATACAGGTCCAAGTAAAATTATTAAACCTTTATACGACCTTTATTTATCAAAAGACCCTTTTAGTTTAAATGTTTACACAGACTTCTACTCTATCTTCCAGATTTATATGGTTGGATCTTATTCCATTTCATAACAGGTTTGGGTGATCCGGGTCTACCAAAACGTGTTCAATGTGGTAAGTAGTCCCTGAGTATTAAGGGTATACTACGTAAAAAATTTTAAGGTCTCGTACCTGTCACTGTCCTTCGGTGAGATAAACTGAAGTATACTGATCCTAACCGAGATTGTTGTTTAACCTGTTTTTGTTTTATTCTTTTATTTAGATATCAACTCAGAATACTTGTGTTTACTTTTTGAAAAGTTACTTTTTAATCAGTATGGATAGGTAAATGCGTAACTATATCTTGACACACACACACACAAAATAGAAAACCGGTACGACGTGTCGTACACCCTAGAATCAAGGGGTTAGTCCCTAGTCTGGACGTTGGGGACGTAACCGTCACATGTCAGAATTGGTAGTCCTTTCAGAGTGGAAACCATATAAAAAATTTTATTACTTATTATGTAGTAATGGTCGATCTCAAATGACTCCTTACGTGTCTTCTAGGTTAACATCTTTAGATAATAACAGTAAGTGTCTGATTTCTCTTTTAACAATGAAATCATTTACGGGGTTTCGTAATTAACTTCAAGTTCTACAAATTTTTCCTTTTGTTTTGTTTTTTTGGTTGTTAAAAGTTTTTCCCTACATGATTTTGGTGATCGTTTATCTCTTGAAACCTAATAAGGTAATTTAACAAACTCTTGTCAAATACTACTTGTGTGAAGAATCTTTTCGAACCAACTATTCTTAAAGGTCTACAACTCTTCTACACGTCCCACAGACTCTCCAGACGACAGACGACACGTCTTTACCTAGCACGGACACCCCCTGTCCTCCCCTCTCTTTTGTCTCTCTCCGTCCACCCCTGTCTGGGACCGTCGTAATGGACCAGACCACACTCAAGTCCGTGGATCTAGGACGTAAAGAGAAGAAAAGAACAGAGAAGGAAAAGGTACAGAGGGAAGGGAAAATATGTCTTGAAGTCGGGGTTCTCAAGGAAGTCAATGAAGTTAAAGACAATTTTATGTAAAAATCCTTTTTTCAAAGGAGACCAATTTACGTAAACTCGTGGTACGACTTCAGAGTAATCAGTAAGTATTTTGTGTCATTGTATCCTTTCGGAGACCCTTTATGTGTTATTCATTTAGAAGAACAGAAAAGATATTTGATCATAAACGGATTTACCGAACTGGTATTTTGTGAAGGAACAGTAACGACAACCAATCATAACGAATGTTGACGTATAGAAGAAGGTACCTTGTGCACAACCTATTTGTGACAAAAGCATGTTTCTTTCAAAAACAACTGGTTGATGTACCTTCTGAGGGGTTTTAGTTTTACGTCTCAAGGAATCGAGGGACTAGGTGGTGTCGGGGTGCCGAAGGGGGAGGAGACGTTCCATAAGGTGCGAGCCAGACCTAGAACGACAGTAGTTCGTGGAGGACGAAGACTTGAAGAGTGGTTTTTTATTTCAGTTAAGGATTTAAAGACTCGTCTCCGAGTATAAAGAGTGGAGAAAAAAGACCTATGGGAACGAAAAGTTCAGAATGTTCACAATATGTAGTATGTTCAGAAGACCCGGAATATTGTAGATAAGGCTCTAAAGAGTTTCGGACCGGGTATCTGGTGGATACTAGAGCAATCATTAGTGGGGTCTGAGTAAGGATTGTCGTGTCAATCGACCTTTAGTGGTTGTCTAATTGGACTCCTACCCCTAGGTCGCTAGAAGTACAATTGTCCTTAGGGACCCCCATGGGTGAGAAGGTCAAAAGGGGAATAGGGGAGAGTAGTAGAGATAGTACTAAGGTACAGGAAAGGTAGACCAACGTCGGACATTCTACACCGGAATGTACCAGAACTGCACCGGCCGTGGTACTTGGACTCATGGACCCGCATAACAAGGGGTCGTTTGGTAGATGATGATAACGAGACTCGCACGTGGGATGTCGTCACGGCACTGTTCCATCCTAGAGGGGGTCGGACAGGTAGACGTGGAGGGGTGGAGAGACTGGTCGAGGTAGACGGTAAGATCTGTGTCGGAAAAAGTTTTATTGGAAGTGAGTTCAGAAAGACGAGTAAAAGGGTAGTGGGGCCCATGGAGACTACGGACGAAGACGAAAAGACTCCCAAAGACGCCATAATCCGTACACGTGAGATTGGTAAAACAAGGAATTTACAAAGGCACGATCACGCCCGGGAGTGACTTAAAGGAAGAAGTCACAATTAGGAACATCGTAACTCGGATTAAGATAGGGGAAGGTAAACGATCCTAAGGACCCAAATAAAAGACTAATTAGGGTAAGAAACAAATCTTACAAACCGAGAGATACTTGTTTGGAGTTAGAGGTATAGACTTTGTGTACACGTGGGGTTTGTTTTAGGTAGGTACGGAGGAGAGGGTACACATCTTTTACAGAAGGTTTGTCTTCTTTTATAAGGACGAGAAACCTTTCGGGATATATAGATGTCTTTTATTTTACCTCTTTTAAATTTCTTCTTTTTTCTTAGAGATTTGAGAATAGGTTTATGGAAAATAAAACAGATACAGGAAATAAAAACAACTTTAGTTTGACATACGCTACTGAAAATTCATATTGTAATATAGTAAGTTTTCAAAATGGTAATAAAAATACGGACGTTTTGTCAGATAATTTACCCACATTGTATTGTAAAGAAGGAAACAACTTGAACATTAGACAGAGGTTAAAAGTATGATCATATTTATCATGATATTAAATGGACCTTGTATTTAGAAACAAACGTAGATGTTAATAATGGAAACTATCAAAGAACCTAAAACTCAAGACCCCGTCGTACACTTGAATAAATTTCAAGAATGTACGACGGTTTTCTACAAGACCTTAAATACACATGGTGAACTACTGAACTATAGTTAAACAACTTCATAGGTAACGTGCCATAAACTTTTACTACCAAGAAATCCTTTTTACTGTAACGATTGAACTAGTAAAAACAATGATTATGTTAACACCAATGGTGATTTTGGTCAGTAGTATAGAAGATTAATCAATACAGATCAGATATACTTTTAATATCTGTACTTCTATTACTATAAAAATATCTTTAAGGTACCTACTGGTACAAGTTCGAAGACTGAATGAAGACTCTTTGAATATCGGTCTGACTATAAAAAATTTTCACATAGTTTTAAGTGTTGTACTTAACATCAATATTGTATTTATGTATTAAATAATAAATTATACTATGTTAATTTTAATAAAAAGGAAATAGAAAAATAACTGAAAAGTTAATAAAACAAAACGATATCATATACATTGAAACATTTAGTGGAATCAGATTATAACCTTAGTCTTATAACTTGTTACAAGGGAGACTATATGTCATTCAGAAATGACCAATATACAAAATTTATATCGTCGCACGTATACACAGTTAAGGTTTGAGGGTTATATAGGAGGGGGTTAGGAAAGGGAGGACCATTAGAATTTAAGTAAGAGATTTAGACACTCAGACAAAGACAAGACATTTATTCAAGTAAACATAGTAAAAAATCTACAAAAATCGTATAGATCTAAGAAATAACGAAAGGAGTAGGAAACAGGGTATCTTACCGTAAGAAAAGAATTAAGGATACAGGAAGTAGAAGAGTCAAGGACGAGGGGTGTCTTTGACTAAAGTTTCCGAAAACAATTACTAGTTTCTATTCTGAACATATAATTAGATATACAAGAAGATTCGAAACAACAACACCAACAATGTCATTTGGAAATAAACCTCGTATAAAGTCGAATTCCACATTATTTTATCAGAACAAAGACAAAGAAGATTTTTTATGGTCAAAATGGGTGTACCAACAAGTTAACAAGTAGAGAAGGATAACTAACGATTAGGAAAGACATTAAATATAATTCTAATAATTTATACGTATAGACGATAAAATTAACCAATATTATGGAGGATCCCTTTAGAGTGGTGCAATAAGAAATTTTCGATCGTTGTTTTCACTAAAGACGGAGTAATAATAAGTTCAAATTGAAATATAAGTTGACGATACTTGTGAATGTTTTTCTTACATATATCAATGTTTACCTCACAAGTTATAAAGTGACCTTGACGTTATTATAACGTAAACAAGTAAAACGGTCTATCCGAATTTTAAGTCTAAAGTCAGTAATTTACAGAAATAACAATGGTATAGATATAGATTTGACATGACAATGTATAAATTATAAAGTTACTAGGTACATTTATTTACTCGATTCTGTCCTTCTTCTCTCCTCTTTCTTCCTTAAACCCAGTCCCGTGTCTGTCAAGGAGGATGACCACTGTTTGACTCAGAGAAATGAATTTTAAGGATTGCGAAGAAATCGTACTAAAAAGTGACAACTGGTCGATAACAGCTCGGGTCCCGTTTGAACATTACGTCGGTAGAGACTGAGGTCCACGGAAAATCTAATCTAATAACTTCGATCTTAAACGGTCTTCAGACACAATATCGTGAAAAACGTAACACAATCTACAAACTAGTCATTGAATAACTTAGTCAACAATGACTTAAAACTCAAGAATGAAAAATCATTTACAACCGAAGTACAATCACGATCCTCTTTTCTACCAAAACCGATATCCAGAAAACACAACAGAACTTTAAGTACATACGACAACGTATCTGTTGACACCTCCTCTTTACCGTTCAACCACAGATTCTTTCCTCGAATAGTAGGCCTTAGTTATCGAAGTTGGTGTCGTCATTTTAAGAAACTTTAAACCAGATCCTTAAGGAAGACGAATTTTTATTTCATCTTCGTTACACTTGTCTCTACTGTGAGTGAAAGAATGATAATATGTGATGACATCCCTTATTCTTGTATAAATTCTATAAATGTTTCTATACGTCTTTATTTAAAAAATTTGAGGTACTAATCAAAGATAATATTAAATGAATCTAGTTATAGAGAGAAATCGATGTGAAGTAACGATGAATAGACAGGTAATTCAAAAAGTAACGTCAGTGACCTGAAAAGTAAAATAAAATGAAGTATAAAATTTTAGATCTTCAAAATTTTTTGTAAAAACATTTTGAGAGACAACAAAAAAATATCACAGAATAAAAAAAGAAATATAAAGAATTTAGTAAGGGTTTGTATGAAGAAAACATCAGAGGGTGAATAGAATTAACCCTTACATTAGAAGAATATTCTAACAAACACTAAAGGAAGAGTACTTTCTAACAAAGAAACACATCAAACACCATCAAAAAATTACTTAAATAGAAGAGACACGTACGTACGCATATACACACACTCACACACATACACACACACAGACTATATCCTACCTTACCTTCACCCCAACCTCTTGAAAACATAAACGATGTAGTTCCGTAAGGTTTTCATTGGGAGTAGACCTTACTCAAAAATGTAGTCAAGAAGATTCAATGTATCTTTTAATGTTAAAGTTGAAATGTGATATAATCAAAGGATCCCGACGGTATTGATTACTCACTCAGTTCAGTGAATTTTGTCATCTTTACATAAGACAATGGTAAGACCTTTGGTCTTTCAGATTTCAGTTCCAGGTTCGTCCCAACGTGAGGGAAACTTACGAGATCCCTCCTTAGGTAGGAGCGTGGAGTACCGAAGACTTCCTACGGAGGGTAAGAACCGGTGAAGAACAGAAGACCGACGTAGTCGGGTTAAAGGGAGACAACCACGTGTACACAAGAGAGGAGAAATATATTCCTGTGGGCGGTAACCCGAATCCCAGGTGGGATTAAGTAGTTCTAGAGTAGAAATAACTAAAGTAGACGTTCCTGTGATAAAGGTTCATTCCAGTATAAGGGTCCACGGTTCCCAACCTTGAAGTTACATAGAAAATCCTCCGGTGTTATGTAGAGTGTTCTTGTGAACCGTTTCAAATCTGTTTCTATTCCGAAGAAGAACGTAATATAGAGACGTAGTCACCCGTTCCAAAAAGAAGATAGGTAATAGGTGTCACAAAAAGTCAAGTCGAGTCAAGTCAGTGAGTCAGCACAGGCTGAGAAACGTTGGGGTACTTAGCGTCGTGGGGTCCGGAGGGACAGGTAGTGGTTGAGGGCCTCAAGTGAGTCTGAGTACAGGTAGCTCAGTCACTACGGTAGGTCGGTAGAGTAGGAGACAGCAGGGGAAGAGGAAGACGGGGGTTAGGGAGGGTCGTAGTCTCAGAAAAGGTTATTCAGTTGAGAAGTGTACTCCACCGGTTTCATGACCTCAAAGTCGAAATCATAGTCAGGAAGGTTTCTTTAGGGTCCCAACTAGAGGAAGTCTTACCTGACCAACCTAGAGGAACGTCAGGTTCCCTGAGAGTTCTCAGAAGAGGTTGTGGTGTCAAGTTTTCGTAGTTAAGAAGCCGGGAGTCGGAAGAAGTGTCAGGTTGAGAGACAATTTAAGTCCAATGATTGGGTACGAGTTCTCACCCGTTCTTCATATACTTTGATTGGTTTTACGTAATATCGTAAGACTATCGAGTCACCTTTGTAGTCACTCCAGAAATGTTAAAGTGGGGATGTCCTTCCACGAACGACGACGACGAGTCAGAGAAGTCAACACGGACTGAGACGCTGGGGTACCTGACAGCAGGTGGTTCAAGGAGACAGGTACCCTAAGAGGTCCGCTTTTGTGACCTCACCCAACGGTAAAGGAAGAGGTATCTGACACGAATCTATCCCTGATAAAGGTAGATCTTCACGGAGAATGTTTCGCCGTGAGTTTTTAGTGAGTTGAAATCCATTAAACAGGATTCGTCGATTTCGGAATAAATTTATCTAAGATAAACGTTATAGTGACTTCGACGTTTCATAGATCCCAATACTATTTTAGAAGTTGAAAATTGACTTGTACAGTCAAGTTTCCAAGGTAGGAAAAACTGATGTAGGAATCTTGAATTTCTTTTTATAACTGCGATAACTTATAACTTATTATAACTTTTATAATTTTCTAACATACGTTCTTTTCATTTTACTACAATTCCCTTAAATTTGTATACAAAAGTCGAAACGGGAATAGATCTTTAACATATTAGATTCTTCAACAGGTTTTACTTCTTTTATTTTCTACTTAAACCAATTAATGTATACAGATTTTATATCATATATAAGTAATTTTTTCTCTAAAATTTTCAATCACTATTGGTATTCAACTACTCAATAACTATTTACTTCAAACATTTTTGTAATTAAATAATATTTGTGATTTATAAAGTCTTTCCAAAAACTTAAGGACTTCCAGTTTTGGTAATTTTTTTTTTTCGGTGAAAACCCTAACCGAAAAAAATAACTCTTTCCCGTCCTTCACCGGTCATTGACCTACAATGATCATAGTCGAAATGGGTCTTTTATTTTTAGTGTAAGATCGTAAAAGTAGAGTCTATGGGTGTTCGTGTCCTTTTCATAACGTTTTACTGTAACAAAGATATTCTCTATTCTCTTCGTCTTAACAATCGTTTAGGTAATAAAGTTCGAATTGTGAATCGAACACCCTTTCTGTCGTTGACTTGTCGTCAACTTACGATCCTTTAAGACCTTTTCCGTATACCACAACACAGTTTACGATTTCTTGACTTCTAAGGTAAGAATGTCTATTTAGTCTTACGGTTTTTTTTTTTTTTTCGGCGGAGAAATATAAATTCATCTAATGTACAGTTTACAATCCTTTACTAACTCTAGACTTCTCTGACCAACTTCTTAAGATATGTCTCTTCAAGTTACTCCCGATAAAGGTCCCTAGTGAAAATTGTGTTACTTTGAGTTCCCTTATGTGACACTTTATGAAGATAAGGTTCGTCAAGACATTTTTACATCCTCCTTCGATGTTCTGGACTCTTGACGGGGTGTAACATCTTTTAGTTGTCGTCTTGGTAAGTCGGTACATATAAAGACGTCAATGACACATTGGTAAATTTTGACCTACACCTCTGTCCCGGACCTGAAGGGTGCACCGAGTCACCATTTCTTAGACGGACGGTTACATCCTCTGCACGTAAGCTGGGATCCAACCTTTCTAGGGGACCTCTTCCTTTACCGTTGGTTGAGGTCATAAGAACGGACATTTTAGGGAACCTGTCTTCTCGGATCACCCATGTCAAGTACCCCAGTGTTTTCTCAGTCTGTGCTGAATCGTTGATTTGTTGTTTTTCTCTGTCAAGGATCTCTTTTTCTACTCCTCGTTTACATGATTGACAACTGTTTTATTGACCAGGTCACCTCTAGGAACACGATCTCGTCGACCACTAACTCTGTCGGATCTAAGACCGAGAGGTTTGATCCGGAGTAGGTTCTCGTTTTCAATTTTCGAGTCTGAAAACGTCACTCCAAAAAACACTACATGCATAACATATATTATTTAGTTGTTGATCAGTTACAACAACAACGACAAGTCAGAGGGTCAGTACAGGTTGAGAAACACTGGGGTACCTGACATCGTACGGTCCGGAGAGATACGGAGTGGTAGAGGGTTTCAAACGGGTTCAAGTACAGGTAACGTAGCCACAACGGTAGGTTGGTAGAGTAGAAGACTACGGGAGAAGAAGAAAACGGGAGTTAGAAAAGATCGTAGTCCCTGAAAATGTTACTCAGTCGACAAACGTAGTCTACTGGTTTTATGACCTCAAAGTAAGTTGTAGTCAAGAAGGTTACTCATAAGTCCCAACTAAAAGGAATTCTAACTGACTAAACTAGAGACCTGAGATTTCTTCGGTCTCGTGGTTTCTTGACTACGGAAACTAAGTCCACGACATCTTCTGAGGACATCTCAGGAAACCTGTCGTTCCTCTAGTTTGGTCAGTTGATCAGTTATCGGTTGTAAATAAATAGTAAATAACAATATGGTTCAGGACAAGGTCTAAATGACACCATAGTCTTGTTCGTTAACCATTCTCTCACTTGCGTTCCAAGGAGAAATTCTTTAGGTCTGGAGTGTCGAAGTGGAGAAACGTTGTGTCGGGACACAGTGGTGACTCTTCAACGTTTCTGACACACTGGAACCCGTTCAGTGGGTAGGAGAGACATGGAATAAAATTTTATCTTTACCTATCATTATCATGAATAAAGTAATGTAAAGAAACTCCAAGTTTATTTTAGTATGAGTGTATTTGAGAATCGTGTTATAGACTACGTCTCATTAGGTGTTTTTCTATTAGTGATATAAGAAGAACTAACAATATGGTTTGACAAGTCGAGATGGTCTGGGTATACGTCAGGTCTAAATAAATCCGAAGACGTCAAATTTTAGTGACTACCCCCAGGGTAATTGGTATTATTACTTTAGAGTGTCCTGACTGAGGTAGAGAGACGAGGAATAGACCATGGGGTAGGGGGTAAAGAAAAGAGGAGGAGGATCTGAGGATCAATGGAGATCCAAAACAACAAAAAAATTTTTGAATAAATAAATAAGTAAATAAAAACCGGTACGGTGTACCATACACCCTAGAACCAAGGAGCTGGTCCTTAGTCTGGAATTGGGAGACGTAACATTCGAACTTCAGAATTGGGGACCTGACGGTTTCTTCAAGACGGAGATCCAAAACCCCCGTAGAATATGTATGAGTGACTCTCTGAAAAGACACACCAGGATTTCCGTTACGGGTCCCGGGTATTTCAGTGAACTCCGGTCGGGAGTCTTCAAAACACCTACTCTTACACCAGGAACTACGACCGGGGTCCGAGTGTCTCGACGTGTAGTGATTTCCGGTCTCCCTTTCCTTCGCAAACACGAGGGGAAAGAGGTTCGGAACGACGTTGTGAAACAAGAATTAACGAGTGGAGGTCGGGAACCATATTGACAGAGGAAGTCGGACAGACGTAGTAGAGAGGTACCCCGAATACCACGGTTCAGATTCCGTGATTAGACCCCTTCTCTATGGTAGACGCTTCGACTCTGGAACCGGTTTCTTCGTACTCTTAATGCTTTTTGAGCAGTTTTGGTCTCAGACTTCATCCTAGTGGTCGAGTGGGTCAAACGGACCCTAAAAGGACCAAAATTGTGACTTTCAGGATAAAGTGTTCTTGAGGGGTGGTAGGGGTGGACGCTAACGAACCAGTGGGAATAAATTTCCTTATTAAGTTTTTCTGTGTACGTGGGGTCACAAGTGACATCGTACTAAATGTTATTGGAACAGTACCTTTGTTGGATTTATGTACAGGCAGTTGTCTCCTTACTTATTTCTGCACCGTATACATATATTACCTTATAAGTCGAGTCAGCGAGTCTGCACAGGCTGAGAAATTCTGGGGTGCTTAGCGTCGTGCGGTCCGGAGGGACAGGTAGTGGTAGAGGGCCTCAAGTGAGTCTGAGTGTAGGTAGCTCAGTCACTACGGTAGGTCGGTAGAGTAGGAGACAGCAGGGGAAGAGGAGGAGGGGTGTTAGGGAGGGTCGTAGTCTCAGAAAAGGTTACTCAGTTGAGAAGCGTACTCCACCGGTTTGATGACCTCAAAGTCGAAATCGTAGTAACGAAGGTTTCTTGTGGGTCCCGACTAGAGGAAGTCTTACCTGACCAACCTAGAGGAACGTCAGGTTCCCTGAGAGTTCTCAGAAGAGGTTGTGGTGTCAAGTTTTCGTAGTTAAGAAACCACGAGTCGAAAGAAGTGTCAGGTTGAGAGTGTAGGTATATACTGGTGTCCTTTTTGGCATCGGAACTGATCTACCTGGAAACAGCCGTTTCATTACAGAGATGAAAACTTATACGATAGACCCAACCAGTATTGAAAGGAAGGTTCCTCATTCGTAGAAAATTAAAGTACCGACGCCATAATGAGTCGGTATTTTTTCTTTACCTTAACCCAGTAAACATCTCTGTACCTACCTAGATCTAAGACAGTATGTCTCACTTCATTCAGTCTTTCTCTTTTTGTTTACAGTATATGGTTACATATATACACCTTAGATCTTTTTATATGTCTACTAGAATAAACGTATTGTCTTTATCTCTGTGTCTACATCTCTTGTTTGTATGTCTGTGACTTCCCTCTTACCTCCGTCCCTAACCTACTTAACCCTCTAACCTTAACTGTATGTATGTGATAACTATGATATATATTTCATTTGTTCGTGACTTATCTCAAGAGACACGATACGTTCTTTCACTTCAACGAGTCAACAGAGGTTGAGAATCATTGGGGTACCTGGCGTCGGATGGTCCGAGGAGACAGGTACCCTAAAAGATCCGTTCTCATGACCTCACCCCACGGTAAAGGAAGAGGTTACGTACTCTCACTTTTCACTTTCGTTTCAGCGAGTCAGTACAGGTCGAGAATCGCTGGGGTACCTGACGTCGGGTGGTCCGAGGAGGTAGGTACCCTAAAAGGTCCGTTCTCATGACCTCACCCCACGGTAACGGAAGAGGCGGACATATCGTGTCCCTTGAGATAAGTCACAGGACACCACTAGATTGATCCTTCCTTTAGGTTTTTTCTCAGCTATGTACATATACATGTCGACTGAGTAAAACGACATGTCGTCTTTGATTGTATTGTAACATTTCGTTGACATGAGGTTATTTTTAATTAAAATTTTCACGACTCTCGAAAACCCCTATCGGAGTGTCTCTGCCAGGTGGTCACACCTCCTACGGCCCACCATCTCACAGGTCATACGACTTATGTTCTAGTATCTACTAGAGTTACGGTAAAGGGTCCTGTACACGGGACCAAAATGAGGGGCGGTTTTACAACCATAACCATGTCTGTACACGAAACAGAGTTCAACGACACAATCCCTTCATTCTGTCAACGTAGACCAAGTCTGATCAATTCTAATAAACTTTACAGGAAAGAGTTTCGAGTGGTGGTGGAGGGTGGGGGGCGGTGTGTGTGTGTGTGTGTGTGTGTGTCGTGGTGAGTAAGAACAGAGAGATAGAAAAAAGACTCTTAAAGGTTAAGAGTTGAAAGAAATTGTAACGGGTCTCTCGGACGGAAGACACACACACCGGACTGTCACAAGGTGTGACGACAATTAACCCCCGAACACCAAATAAGAGAGACATAGTAAAGTCGTCATAAAGAAAAAACCGTTCCTTCGGAAAAATGTAGGGTGTGAAGGCTAATGTACTCTGAGTCTGACCTATGTATATCAGAAGGACGAGGGAAAAAAAAGAGAGAAAGAAGGGAAGAAAGAAAGAAAAAATTCAAAGTACTCTTTAGTAATAATACTACCTTTCGTCATTTTTATATGGAACCCAATCGAGGTCTCAATCGACAACTTTTTTTTCGAGAAGCTAGAGGATTACTAAAACTTTCTATCTGGATTTACACAGACCACAAAAGGTTAGGTCAAAAGTGGACGGAAGTGTCCCATAGAAGATGTGTCAACCTCTACCTTGATTGAAAGGTAGTCAGATTCAAACGGTTAGGACTCGGGGATACGGAGTGGGGAGAGGACGAGGGATAATCGTCCTCCAGACTCTAGGTGACGAGTGGTAGGGGAGGGAGACGGTGTCATCTCCACCCGACCCCGAGGACGGGTCGTGACATTTGAGAGGGGAAGGAGTCGAGTCCGGCACGACCTGTGGTTGCCGAACGACAAACCCGTTTTCCGTTGAGTCTTTGGGACCGTAGAACATAGAGGACTGAACACGTAAGGTTTAGGAGACTGTCCTCTCCGTCCCTGACCACCCACACCATGGGACCGTTCGATTCATGATTGTCAGTCTTACTCTAGGATACCAATCCTGAACTGTGACTACTCTCTCGTTTTGAGAATAGAGTCGTCAACAAACCACCTTTTGTTATTTTAGTTTAGTTCCCAATTATTATACCCGTTGGTACCCTACAGATGTAAGTGGAACCCGACTCGGGCTTCGGTACTGTCTCTAAAATTGAAGAGTAGGTCTCCGTAAAACGTTTCCGTCCTGAAAGTCCTCCCAGTGACCCCAAATTGACCCTTCTGACGGTTTAAGGGGAGGACTCTCCCCACTGAGTAGAGTTTTTCAGATTATGCGAAGGGTGGGGGAGGGGAGATCTTCCCTCTGGTGGTGGTCCACGGGGTGTGGGTTAGGACTTTCTTTTCGAGAGGGACCGACAAGACTACCCCCTCTCAGACCCCTGACCAGAACGCACCGTCCCATGGGTGGCAAGAAACTACACTCGGGAACTGTGGTAAGAGGTAGTGTACTCTCCACGAGAAACTTTGTTCAAAGATCGGTAAGGAGAAGATAGGTCTAACGACGGGACCTAAGGAGAGATTAAGTATAAGACTTCACCAGTTAAAGAGATGACTTAAGACAGAGGTGGAAAGGACGGTGTAACACCGTTGAGTAGAGTGATATCTTCGTTTCTTGTGGGCCCAAGCCGGGATCGTGTGGTGGGGTCCGAAGATTGAGTTAAGTAATACAGAAACAGAGGTTCCGTAAAAAATTTAATTTTTAGGAGAAACCAGTCTTTGTAGAATTAAAGAGTACACAGTACATAGTTATTGTAAAGACAAGATTATACATTATAATAATATCACGAATAGTAGTGACATTCTGTATCCTAATTCTAGATTTTCAAACAACTTACAAACGAACAAGGTGGTTTACAAGTGGTAGTAATCCCATCCCTCTTTTTATGCAAACCAAGTAACGATATAGAAATCAAGGGACGTGTAAAAAATCTCGTATCACAAACAGGTCATTTATAAACAACCTACTTAATTTTTCATTTGTTTACCATAATATTCAAGTGATGTCTTTTTTACTGAAAAATTACCTTTGGTGTAGTGTGTTAAATTTCTGTCAGACGACTACCGACGTCTTGTAAAAGAAAAGACCTCTTAACGTCTACAACTCTGTTTATGTACTTCACCGGTTGTACACCAAAAACCTGGGTCACTTTCCAGTCCGTCCTTGAACGGACCGTGCCCAAAACAATGTCACATGTATTTTGTCTCTGGTTAGTAATAAAACCTAGACATTAATCCCGAAACCAAAATAAAGATATATGAAGTAAAGGAAAACTTTCTTTCACTTTTCATTATTACAGTTGACAAGAAAATTTATCTTTGTAAAAACTACAGTAACCCTTCTTTTTCCCTTTACTCCTTGTTTAAACATCTCCTTTACAGCTACCTAAAGGTTTGACCTTCCAAATCTGTAGTGAAACGACATCGAGACGACCGAAAGAACGGTAAGGAGATTACCCGGTTCTTATAAGGTCTGTGTCTTGGAAACGTGTACGATAAAGACACCGGACCTTTCAAGAACGGATTTACAGATAAACCGAAAGAATAAAAAGAGTCGGAGAAGTAGTACGCCGGGAATGGATTGAGAGAAAATTGTTTGTCTTCAAAGAGGGTAGGAGAAGAGAGTGGTCTAAGAGACAGGAAGAATGGTGAGACACGTAAAGAGGAACCGTCAATAGTGGTTTACTGTTTAATAGATAGAAAGATGGATAGATAGATAGATAGGTAAATAGAGGGGGTTGATCTTCTACATATTAAATGTATTCCCGTTCTTGAAACAGACAAAACGATGTTTTAAGAATCGGTGTAGGATTTCGTCACAAACTATGTAATTCACGAATCATGTTGTTACGTAGTGATTTATTTATAGGGTCCTTAATTATGTACCTACTTCGACTTCACTAACCTCGAAAGCACGTATTTGATAATCACATCAGGTTCACGACTGCCTCCAGAAGGTGACCACGAACCTTGACCGAATCCTCTTGACTAACACACAAAAAGAAAGGTTGAGACGGAAGGAACTGTAGTTCAACCATTGAATTTTAACCGGTACCACCTTCACAAATGTGGTGTCTTTAGTGTTTACGACCTGAAATCCTTAAAAGATAAGAAAAAAAAAAAGGACCTCTCAGTTAAGAATTTATAAAAGGTCGTGTGTTAACGACAATGGGTGTATAAAAAGGATCTTTTACTATTACACACACATATATATTTGTAAAGATGGTTCTTAAGACTTCAAAACACGACTTTATCTACAGGAATAATCTGTCAAATTGTTAAGTTGGACGGATTCTTCTCACCCGTAAAATCTCATGAGTTCCTACCTTCTATTCGAACTATTTTAACCGCTACTCGTCTTTTGACCCTAGATTTCTTTTGACTCGAATTTTTGAAATTTCCCATTTTTCCTAAGTTTCATATCTTTCAGTAGTTGGTGTTCAATACTTTTTGACACACAATACATTCTCATGAGATACATTTATTAAATTTTAATATAGATTCTTGTGTTCCTTCTGTACCCCTCACAGAAATCGAACCTTCGGGTCGATACGGTCGTCGGAGACGGATCCCGGATCTATATCCCACAGAATCCTTGTCATTCTTTTAACTCTCGGAATTTATGTTTAGTCTAAACGAGAAAAGTGAACGTTCACTTTTGTGTGTGACAAGAAGGGATACTCTGTCTCTTTGTAGGGGAGGACTCTCATCCTTAGTGACCTCTCGGAGAAAGAAAATTAACCTCATATTAACGAAATGTCACCACACAATCAAAGACGATATGTTGTTTCGTTTAGTTGATGTACATATGTCTATAGGGAAGGAAGAACTCAGAGGGAGGGTAGGTGACGGGGTTGGGGGTTGGGTGGGGAGATCCAGTGGTGTCTCGTGACTCGGCTCAAGGCACACAATGTGTCGTCCAAGGGGTGATCGATAGATAAAATGTATACCATTACATATATACAGTTAAGATTAGGTGTCCTCAATCCTCTCTCTTGGAGAATGTAAGAGAGGGATTAGTTGAAAAATAGTAGAAGCAAATGGTAACTAAAGTCCATGAAAAATAAAGGTGGTAGTCCCTACGGTGACGGTAGACTTACACAAAGTCCCATTCCTCAAGTTCGAACCCCCACCTGAGTGTACGTCTAAGACCAAAACGGGGAATCGTGACACTGAAACACGACCTGAAGGGAAAGGTGGATGGACACGTCCCTCGTACGAGGCACTGGTGTTAAGTATACTGTGGATTGTGTGAAGGGTCCGAGAGATGGACCTCACACTTAAAGAGGAGTCGATTACGGTTATTTAAACCTTTTGAGTCGTCACCGGTGTCCTGACGTTTTCCAGTCAAAAGTAAGGTTAGGGTTTCTTTCCGTTACGGTTTCTTACGAGTTTGATGGTGTGTTAACGTGAGTAGAGTGTGCGATCATTTCATTACGAGTTTTAAGAGGTTCTGTCCGAAGTCGTCATGTATTTGGCACT